>CM031959.1:24756270-25356270 GCA_018749465.1 Paracanthobrama guichenoti
TTTCGGGAGTGTACCAAAGATCTCAACTTGAGGAGCATGATCTCTTTGTCGATGGATTTTTAATTGGAAATTTGTGAACCTCCTACAGCAGGAGCATGGCGTACAATTTGGGGGGGGTTCAACTCATAATTGTTGGAAGTTGTGGTCTACATATCCTCCATAACGCTTTCAAGAGTGGATTTGAGGTGTGGCAGATACAGAAGGTGCTTAAATCTCTAATAACGACAATCTTTTTCACAATGCCCCCGCCAGGAGAGAGGATTTCATTTCATCAACGTCGTCAACAACATTTCCCTTACCCTTCTGTGGTCATCGGTGGCTTGAGAACTTGCCAACTGTACAAAGAGCAATAGAGATTTGGCCCGCCATTGTGGACCAGGTGAAGAATCCAGGGACATCATCATATGACACCCTCTCTGAGGCTTGACTGGATCCCCTTCTGCAGGCCAAGCTCCATTTTTTTCATGGCCATATCAAGAGCTTTCCAACCTTTTCTGGAGAAATACCAGACAGATGCTCCAATGATGCCTTTTTTGTCGAAAGATCTGGAAGATTTGATCAGGGTAATTATTCATCATAAAAATACACAACACACTTAAATGGCCAGGACATAGGACAGGTTTAACTTTATTAATTATTTTTAGAGTCTTCTCAAATGATTTATGAAGCGTGATGCACTGCCTAGTACTCCATATAAGCTGGTAAGGCTTGAAGTCACTGACCACAAGCTTTGGCTTAGTCCAAAGGATGTCGACATAGGCATAGGCATGGGTGCAGCAGCTGTCATCAAGGTGAGACATCCAGTATATTCAGTACATTAACCATTCAGAGAAATTCACTAATGACTCATCTTCAGATGTATGACAGGGAAATGTGAGGTCAAGTCAAAGATGTCAGGCTAATTGAGGATGTTTTAGAGCTGTATTTAGAATATCTTTCAAATAGTTTAATCTGGACAGCTGAGTTCATGCTAACTTACTGTTGAGCATCTAGAGAAAGTTTGGAGATTTGACAAACCATTTTTCTTTGTCAGGAACTCACAAAAGCAGGGGCCAAAAGCTGTGTAAGCGAGCTTGGTGTCCTGCAGTTTAAGAAAGATGCCAGAACGCCCTTTCAAGTATGTGCAAGAAGACTCTTGATAAGTGCCCCCTGAAGTACGCCATAGTCCACAACATGACGTGCTTGGATCCAGGCAAAATGTGCACCAACCATGACGAGTCAAACCCTGCCTTCAGAAAATAAAAATGCCTCATTCAGAAGTTTGTGCAAGACAAACAACTGTCAGGCGGGATATCTGCTGGTAAAGGACAGGAATAAGAATAGAATGAAATGGAATAGATTATCTTAATATGACACCTCCTCTCATTTGTATCAACATTATGAATGGTATGAACATTAACACATGAACATGGTTTGAAAGGGTGTATTAGATCAATATATTTATGTTGTGATTTCAGTGATCAGAGATACTTGATATATTCAAATTATGGTTCATTTCTGATACAATGGGAATAAATGATTAACAAGTGATATACTACATTTTATGCTGCTGAATTCTAGCAGAAGTGCCTCTGACCAAGGAGCTCATCAGTTACTGTGCTTCAACACACAGTCGCTACAGGAAGCACTTAAAGGAGGAAAGACGCAAAAAGGAAAAAGAGGAACAGTCCAAGAAGAGGAAAAACAGTGAAGATGATCTGGAAGGGCTGAAGAAAAAGAAGAGGTCCATTGAGGAGGTTTGTAAGTCACTTGAAAGTGACGCAGTCCAAATGGCAGAACACGCAGAAAATTCTGCAGGCTCCAAAATGGCTACGCTGATTACAAAGTCTAACACAATGAGAAGACGGCCCAAAGAGAAGCAGGAGGAGTTGAAGGGAGTAAATGGACAAATTAAGGACAAACTATCTGAGCTCAAAAAAATTTAACACCTCAATCTTATTTGTTATTTTTTAAATGGCACTTTATTTTTTTATCTTTATAATTTTTTATACTGATTTTGTTACTGATTTTGTTACCAGTTGCAGTGGATATTTTATGTTATTTATGTACTTTGAGGTGTAAATTTTGAGGTTATTTGAGGTGCAGGATCACCCTCTACATTAGGGCTCGTCTTATACAGTTTTAATATAATGCCAGTTGCGGTTCTTGTTCAGCTGGTACTATTTGCCGTTTATTTTTTTCATTTTTGAAATGTTTCAAGGTGCTTGCTCCAGTAACTCAGTCTTCTCCTTGCTGCTACAGTGGCTGCAACTGCAGGCCCAAAAGACTTGGCTTATCTAAGCTGTTTGCATGTCTAACAGTTGACATTTATGCACCCTTGTTCACCAAATGTGTGCTAAAGTTAGTAAAAAAAACTATTACAGAAAACAGTTTGTCATATTTATCTTTTTTTGCCGTGGTATAGTCTTAATTTTTACATTTAGATGTCTTGAAAAGGTCTTAAAAGTCTTTACATTTGCACTTGAAAAATGTGCAGATACCCTGAAGGAGGATGTTCTGAGGTAGGATGGGCTCGGGATCTTCAGATTTCTCATCGCGAGCATGGAGACAGGAGAGAGCGTCTGCTCGGAGATTCTTGATTCCGGGACAATATGAGATGAAGAAGTTGAAACACGTGAAGGACAAAGCCCATCTAGCTTGCCTTGGATTGAGACGTTTAGCATACTGGAGATACTGAAGGTTCTTGTGAGCACTGTGAATTTCTCCTTAGCACCCTCCAAACAGTGTCTCTACTCCTCCAGTGTGGAGGCTTGATAGCTGCTGGCTTGATATATATATACATACACCCACCTAAAGGATTATTAGGAACACCATACTAATACTGTGCTTGACCCCCTTTCGCCTTCAGAACTGCTTTAATTCTATGTGGCATTGATTCAACAAGGTGCTGAAAGCATTCTTTAGAAATGTTGGCCCATATTGATAGGATAGCATCTTGCAGTTGATGGAGATTTGTGGGATGCACATCCAGGGCACGAAGCTCCCGTTCCACCACATCCCAAAGATGCTCTATTGTGCCAAGAAAACATCCCCCACACCATTACACCACCACTCACAGTGGTAACAAGGCATGATGGATCCATGTTCTCATTCTGTTTACACCAAATTCTGACTCTACTATCTGAATGTCTCAACAGAAATTGAGACTCATCAGACCAGGCAACATTTTTCCAGTCTTCAACTGTCCAATTTTGGTGAGCTTGTGCAAATTGTAGCCTCTTTTTTCTATTTGTAGTGGAGATGAGTGGTACCCGGTGGGGTCTTCTGCTGTTGTAGCCCATCCGCCTCAAGGTTGTGCGTGTTGTGGCTTCACAAATGCTTTGCTGCATACCTCGGTTGTAACGAGTGGTTATTTCAGTCAAAGTTGCTCTTCTATCAGCTTGAATCAGTCTGCCCATTCTCCTCTGACCTCTAGCATCAACAAGGCATTTTCGCTCACAGGACTGCCGCATACTGGATGTTTTTCCCTTTTCACACCATTCTTTGTAAACCCTAGAAATGGTTGTGTGTGAAAATCCCAGTAACTGATCAGATTGTGAAATACTCAGACCGGCCCGTCTGGCACCAACAACCATGCCACGCTGAAAATTGCTTAAATCACCTTTCTTTCCCATTCTGACATTCAGTTTGGAGTTCAGGAGATTGTCTTGACCAGGACCACACCCCTAAATGCATTGAAGCAACTGCCATGTGATTGGTTGATTAGATAATTAGAAAGGTGTTCCTAATAATCCTTTAGGTGAGTGTATATATGGTCAACAACAATGGGTTGCAATTAATTACAAATTCCTCAGAATTAAATGCAGCCATAATCACCAGACGATACTGTTTTAATATTTATACGGACTCATCATCTACACGCTGCCTCGGCAAACGCGAGTTTCAAGTTACAAGTTACAAGTTATTTATTTGTCATTACACATGTACAAGTACAGTATAACGAAATGAAGTTTGGAGCAAGCCTCCGGGCCGCAGCCGATTAGTCAGGCGCCGCCACACGCTCTCCAGAAATACAAGAATGCAGTTTAGCAAGCATTACATAGCAAAACACAACAAAACATCAACAAAACATAAACATAAACATAAACATGACACAGTACACGTGGTCACGTGATGGGATTTTTTGTATGGAGTGGGAGAGGAGATAGATAAAGACAGGCAGACGGTTGTAGTGTGGGTAGGTTATGTATGGTGCGAGTGAGTCTGAGATTGTGTTGTGTGAGAATGTTAGCCATAACTTCAGATGTTTTCGAGTTCAGTTCTATGGTTTGTCCTTGAAGGGAGATAAGGCAGTGCACAGCGGAAGATAGCAGACCAGCTGCCCGGCTGACCTCCCAACCGAGAGATAGGGACAAGTGAGGTTCGTTGGGCTAGTTGATTAGGTCAGGCAAATACAATTTATTATTTTTTAATCCATTTGATGATCTTCGGTAATTTGTCCGGATCATAATCAATCAATCAGATCTGGTCCTCAGCGTTTCGCGTCCGGTCTGTGCAGTTTCCCTAGACATTACGTCCAGCCTCATGGCCAGACCGGTTACAGTCCGTAAAAGTTCACCGATCTGACCCCCGATGGAGCCCACTCTCCCCTGCGTATCCACAGTCCGGACTGCGTTGTTACGGTTCAGTTCCTCAATTCCTATCACTCTCTGATCTAATTCCTTCAAATGGTCACACACAGCCCTGAAACATTCCTTAATTTCCACAGACAGCGGCTGGGTGAATTTGCTTGCAGCTGTCTTACCAATCTTCCGATAGGTCAGGGCAATCCCAAAGCCAAAGAATAGGAACCCCGCCATCAATAATCCAATCATGTATAAATCTTCCGCATCCTCCACGGACAGAGCCTCCAGGCACAGGACTTGCCAGTTGTTCCATGCGTCCCTCACGTACCCTGCAACAAAGGTCCCGTCCGGGCAGGTGGGTTCTCCCGGGGCACCCTTCCTTTGTGAGAAAATCTTGTCGATCGCGCTGATTGACCAGTTAATCAATTCCATTTCAGTATTTTCAGGAGTCCAGCAAAGCAGCGGGTCAGAGAGAAAGAGAAGAGACGAAACACTAGACAAAACAAAACAGCGCAAGAGCACAGCGGGAGCAGAGTGAAAACACGTCTGCACGGATTGAAGGACAGAACAGGAAGGCCACGTTTCGATCCGTTCACAATACATTTGCCTTTCATCCCTCGAGATGAAAGTCCACAGGCGCGAGGCTGAAACACCCGAAAAGCGCACGGCTGTATGCGTCAAGATATTTCTCAATGAACACAGCCAGCACCCTCAGTAGCTGACTGCCTGCCTCGCACCCAACAGTATCACATGCACACCGATCGTATGTGTTATTACGACTGCTAGGGGTCAGTCGTAACAAGATTCAAGATTCAAGAGTTTTATTTGTCACATACACAGTTATATACAGAATATACAACCGGCAGTGAAATGTAAACAGGTCCGCTCCATGGACAGTACATGGACAGTGTCCATGGACAGTGTCCCTCCATGGACAGGAACAGGAAGTGAGTCGCAATACCAGAGAGATGATGAAATTAAGTGTTTTATTTACAATAAAGGGTAAATCGTCGGGGGCTGACAAGGCCAAAATAATAAACAAAACCAATCTCTTTTTAGAAACTAAATAACCTCAACTGGAAAATAAAGGAAACCAAAATACAACAAACTTCCCTAACTCCCTTTAACATAAAACAGGTACAAAATGAGGAACAAAATGAAATGGCATCAAACCCCCTACCACCCGAAAACAAATAAATTCCAAAAAGGTATTTACAATTATATTTACAAGTATATACAAAGTATCAGCGAACAGTTCAGAATCGGTAATCAAATCGTGGTCAAACAGGCAATGGTCAGAAAACAGAATGATCAAATACAGTATCACTAACAAACACTCAAAGTCTCACTAAACACTTACAATCTCTCTGGCATGACACTCTTACTTAACACTGACGATGCAAACACAAGCAACTCTATCAGAAGGTAACAGCACTAAATCAACAAGGTTCAAAATGGCATGAAGCAGAGAATGAATGTTTGGGACGGTCTTTATATCCGGATCAGGTGCTTGGCAGGACCAATCAGTCTTCAAGTGATTAACCAATCTGTAACTCTGTAAACTACACAGAGAGAGAGAGAGAGAGAGAGAGAGAGAGAGAGAGAGAGAGAGAGAGAGAGAGAGAGAGAGAGAGAGAGAGAGAGAGACACACACAATATACACAAAGACAGTTGATAAAAACTCAGGATCATAACACCCCCACCCATAAAATAAAACATATGTTTTACTGGTGGACACGGGACAGTGAATCATCGAGAACAGTCTCAATACCTCTCTTATGACAAATCGTTATATTGTAACTTTTTTGTGACAGATAAGAGACCATCACATTAAACGATGATTGGTATTACACATCTGTTGAAGAAACGTAAAAGGATTATGGTCAGAAAAAATGGTAACAGGTTGTACACTCGAACCAACATAGACTTCAAAGTGTTGCAAGGCGAGGATCAATGCAAGAGCTTCTTTTTCTATGGTGCTATAGTTCACTTGATGTTTGAGGAATTTTTTGGAAAAGAAAAACTAATGGGATGACTCAACTCATCTTCACCGGTCTGTAATAAAACAGCACCAACACCAGTACCACTAGCATCGACTTCAATCTGGAATGTTTTTTCAAATTGGGGTGCCACAAGTACAGGAGTGCTACAAAGCAACGTTTTCAGAGCATCAAAAGCCGACTGATACCCAACAGTCCACTTGAACGAGACTGATTTACGCAGTAATTCAGTGAGAGGGCTGGCAACATCAGAAAAATTCTTACAGAAACAACGATAATAACCCGTCATTCCTAAAAATCGACGGAGTTCCCTTCTAGTTTTGGGAATAGGAAAATTGAGGATGGCCTGAACCTTCAAATTCAAAGGACGGACTTGTCCACTCCCAACTTCTTTACCCAAATAGGTGACTGTAGCACAACCGAAGTCACACTTTGCTAGATTCAAAGTAAGATTAGCATCTCTAAAACGTTTGAAGACTTCTTCTAAAGTTTTAAGATGTTCTTCCCAAGTGTTAGCATAACACACAACATCATCCAAGTAAGCTTCACAATTTGTCACGTTGGGTAACACAATAGACATTAAACGCTGAAAAGTAGCTCCAGCATTTCGAAGGCCAAAAGGCATGACTCTGTATTGAAGAAATGCATCAGGGGTTGCGAAGGCGGAAATTTCGGATGCTCGCTCTGTGTGCGGCACCTGCCAGTAACTCTTTAGTAGATTGAGTTTCGTAACAAATTTAGCATTTCCCACACGGTCTACACAATCTTCCATGCGTGGAAGTGGAAAAGAATCAGCCTTAGTTAACAGATTAACTTTTCTATAATCAGTACAGAACCTTGAAGTACCATCTGGTTTGGGAACCAGAAGACATGGTGAACACCATGGACTAGAACTAGAGAAAGCTAAATCATTTTCAAGCAAATACTGAGTTTCTTGTCTCATCATTTCTCTCTTAAGTGGGTTAACTCGATAAGCACTTTGCTTTATGGGGGCATGTGAACCAAGATCAATGTCATGTTTTACCATGTGAGTAGTAGTAGGCGCGTCACTAAACAAAGTCGGATACCTCTTAATCAAATTTACGATGTCAGCCTGGGCAGACACGGACAAATGTGACACTTTTGCTGCAAAGTTTAACAGAGTTTCTGAATTTGATAACCGCGCAGTTGAAAAAGTGGCACTACTCATTTTCAAACCATTGGATTCTGGAGAAAACTCAGAAAATGATACATCAGCTGGGGCAACAGTAACAACAGGGGTCTTAATCTCAGAGTCAGAGCGTGTCACATAGGCTTTCAGCATATTAATATGACAGACTCTGGACTTTCTCTTACGATTTGGGGTTTCCACAACATAATCAGTATCACTCAATTTCTCTTTAATCCCATAGGGACCAGAAAATTTTGCCTTAAGGGCTGAACCAGGTACCGGAAGTAAGACGAGAACTTTTTCTCCGATCTGAAAAGAGCGTTGTACAGCTTTTTGATCATATCTGGATTTCATTTGATCTTGAGCAGAATCAAGCAAGCTTTTTGCCAACATCCATACTTTATGCAATCGCTCACGAAATGAACTAACATAATCAAGGACGTTCTGAGTGGGAGACGAACGGTCAGAAGAATGAATTTGTTCTTGCAAAATCTTCAATGGACCATGCACAGTGTGTCCAAAGATCAGTTCAGATGGACTAAAACCGAGAGAAGCTTGAGTCGTGGTTCGAACGGCAAACAGTAACAATGGAATCTCCTCATCCCATTCTTTCTGTTGTTCGACACAAAAAGTTCGGAGCATAGACTTAAGAGTTTGGTGAAATCGTTCGATAGCACCTTGAGACTGAGGATGATATGCGCTGGATACTTGATGTTTAATGTTCAATTTTCTCATTACTTTGGCGAACACTTTAGACATAAAATTGGACCCTTGATCAGACTGAATGAATTTCGGAACTCCAAAAGTAGTACAGAATTTAACAATTGCCTTGACGATTGCATGAGCCTTAAGTGAACGCAGTTGTATCGCTTCAGGATACCTGGTCGACATACACATTAACGTTAACAAATAGGAATTTCCGGATTTAGTTTTGGGTAATGGCCCAACACAATCAATTAAGATTCGCTCGAATGGTTCACCAAGTACGGGTATCGGTTTCAACGGCGCTGGAGGAATAATTTGATTGGGTTTGCCAGATAACTGACAAGCATGACAGGACTTACAGAATTTAGCAACGTCTGATTTCATTGCTGGCCAAAAGAAATGCTTTAACAAACTATCATATGTTTTCCGAACACTCAAGTGACCGGAAAGCTCATGATCATGTGCCACACTCAATACTTGTTCACAAAATTGTTTTGGAACTACAACTTGAATAACAGTGCCCCAGTCATCCTTGACATTATGTGGAGACCACTTATGCATAAGAACACCGTCTTCAAAGTAGTAAGCTACAGGATGCTCTGGCAAAATGGTCGTCTCAAAGACAGCTGCAACACAGTGACATAACGATTGGTCAGCACGTTGTGCCTCAATTAGCGTATCTTTTCCAAATGGGAAATCAACATTAGGAAGCGCGCACATTTCCAACTCGACTGAATCAACATTTTTCTCTGTGTCAACAGAATTATCAGCACACAAAAAGGTTTTTGACAGATCCACAGAATCTTTCGATTTCTGAGCTTGAGCTCGGGTCACTACACATGTGCTAAGATAGATCGCTCAATTAATGCAACACTTTTAGAAGTGTTAGCTTTCTTGCTGGCTTTACGTTTTAGAACGGGGCAAGCAGAAATAAGATGTCCCACTTCATGATAATAAAAACATTTGCGATTTTCACTACTGTCTGCACTTGAAACGTTCTTAGGCATCACTGTAACCTCTTTAGAACTGCGAAATCGGTCAGGGACATTGCGCTTTGTGAAAGAAAACACTACTCTATGAGTAAGTATGAACTCATCAGCAAAAACTGCAGCATCAGAAAGAGAGGACACTTTCTGCTCATTTAAATAAATCACGATTTTCTCAGGTAAATAATTCTTAAACTCTTCCAACAACATTAGCTCTTTAAGCTGCTCAAACGTGATTACTTTGTTTGCTGCACACCATTTTTCAAACAAATTTGCTTTGTCTCTTGCGAATTCCACATAAGTTTGACTAGAGTTTTTCATATAATTACGGAACTTTTGTCGGTACGCTTCAGGGACTAATTCATAAGCACGCAAAACGGCGGCTTTCATTACATCATAATCAAGGCTTTGCTCAAGTGTTAATACCTTACCAACAAGTTTACATTGCAGTAACAGCGGCCAAATGTTTCGGGGCCATTTTAACGTGGCGGCGATACGTTCAAACACTGTGAAATATGTGTCAACCTCGCTTTCTCTAAACATCGGAACTAGTGAAATTTGGTGACTAACATCGAATTCAGGTTGACTTACTTGTGAGTTTCTTCATGGTGCAGGGATAGGACTCTGATAGGAGTGGAAGCGGTGATGGGTGACGACACAGGCATGCTCACGCCAGGAATCTCAGCAGCAGAGGGGTGAACAGGTGATTTAGTTTTGATCTTGAGCTCGAGCACTTTGAGCCTGATATCTCGATTAGCGTCCAGTTCAACTGTCCGTACTTGCAACAGCTGACTCTGATATCGTTGTCTGCTCAACTCCAACTCTAGCTCTTTAAGTTTGATCGCCAGTAAGGGAGAAGGTAGCTCGGCGGGATCTATGCTGGCCAGCTCCTCAGGTTTGGGTTGTTCTCCCTCACCTGCGGATACCGGTAACCGAAATGCAACACCTGCTGACACACACTCCTCTGGCAAAACTCCATGCTCTACCAAGTGTCTATGAATCACCTCCCTAATCTCCCGTTTTACTGCACCACGAGAAACTTTAATCTGATAAAAATCCGCAATCGTGAAAAGATCCTCTTTGCGGCAACTCTCTAATTGTTCAGCCGTTGGCTGAATCGCAAAGTTTTCTAACTCAAATTTAGAAGACATTCCGAATTCCCTCCTCCTTAAATTGAAAACCACTAGCCAAACAATAACAACATACAAAAGCAAATTTCATGAATTCCTCTTACCTCACGCAATGACGCTACTCCAATTGCTTTTTTTTAAAAAAAACGTCTGTTTTTAGGACGAGCCCCCAATTTCTGTTATGACCGCTAGGGGTCAGTCGTAACAGGAACAGGAAGTGAGTCGCAATACCAGAGAGATGATGAAATTAAGTGTTTTATTTACAATAAAGGGTAAATCGTCGGGGGCTGACAAGGCCAAAATAATAAACAAAACCAATCTCTTTTTAGAAACTAAATAACCTCAACTGGAAAATAAAGAAACCAAAATACAACAAACTTCCCTAACTCCCTTTAACATAAAACAGGTACAAAATGAGGTACAAATGAAATGGCATCAAACCCCCTACCACCCGAAAACAAATAAATTCCAAAAAGGTATTTACAATTATATTTACAAGTATATACAAAGTATCAGCGAACAGTTCAGAGTCGGTAATCAAATCGTGGTCAAACAGGCAATGGTCGGAAAACAGAATGATCAAATACAGTATCACTAACAAACACTCAAAGTCTCACTAAACACTTACAATCTCTCTGGCATGACACTGAAGGAAATATTAGTTTAAAATGTTTGATTCTGTGTTGAAGTGTTCATTTCTAATAGTAGTTTAAAATGTTTCAATTTACCTTGACGTGTTCTTGAATGTTCAAACACAAAGTTACTGTTTCTAATTCTGTAATAAATTGTTTCTTTCAAAAACAAAGAACAATGCACCCAGGGTGAAAGGTCCAAGACTGATACTGTTGACGCTATCTGTTTACCAGAAAAGTTACAGATAGAAAAGGGATGGGGCAAGGGGTTCTTGTTTTTGTGTGCAGACTGATGATTAGTATGGAGTAACCTGAGATGATGGAATCAACCTGACAACACTGATTAATATGATGCAACCAATGAGGAAACCTGCCTGACAACGGTCACGAGTTGGAGGAGAGGACTCGAGGGAGGATCCAAAAGACAAGAATATAAATATTGTGTTTAGATACTTGTGAGACATTCTGGACTGCCCAGGTGTCAGCTATTGACTTGGTGGTCCTGTAATCCTGAGCTCAGAGCTTTTCTGATTCTCCATTAAATCGACTTCATTTATTTACGAGTACCGTCTTTCTTTGACTGGGCAAATCAACGGACTGGGGAAAGGATTTATTTCCGACAATTTGGAGGGGGCACCCGGATTTGCCACAAATTTTCATAGAGCGCGAGGACGAGGTGACACCAAGGCTCAACTTTCTGCGCAGAACATCTTAACAGGTAAGCAGATGTTTTTTTTCATAAAAATCTGCAAATTGGACAATCTAAATTAATGAGTTGAGTGTTGGGTTGCTGAGTTCATTTTTGAGGTTATAAATGTCAAATGAGGTATTTGACTGTTAAGAACCAGGTTAGAAATGTCAAATGAGGTATTTGACTGTTAGGGAACAGGTTAAAAACGTCAAATAAGGTATTTGACTGTTAAGAACCAGGTTAGAAATGTCAAATGAGGTATTTGACTGTTAGGGAACAGGTTAAAAACGTCAAATAAGGTATTTGACTGTTAAGAACCAGGTTAGGAAAGTCAAATGAGGTATTTGACTGTTAAGAAACAAGTCGTCATATTGTAGGTGATACTGTTAGAAATCATTGAATTGTTTGAATTGTATGAAATATTGTAACGAATTGACAAAATAACCTGAAATTGTAATTGGAATAACAGGTAAATAAAAATAAAGGATAATCAATAAAAGCATAAAATATGGGGACGTATAGAGACAGCTGGGAGAGGATTTGTGAGTTGGTGTTGGCCCAGACAGAACCAAAAGACAGGAAAGAAAGAGAAAAGGAAATAAGAAAAAATTGGGAGATGTTGGCAAATTACAGAAGGTGGGATGAAGATACTAAGGATAAAGGGAATTTAGCTGGGATAATAAGGGAGGAAGAAAAAGAGCAAAAAGTAACTTGGACTCCAAAAGAAAGAAAAGAGAAAATTGTTCAGTATGGTCAAAGCGGAAAATAGATAAGGAAATACAGGAGGCAGAAGCAGAATTGAGGCGTTGGACTCGCATGGCAGCAACTGCTACAGCATTTACTGCTGCTTTGCTGGACTCTTGAAAATACTGAAATGGAATTGATTAACTGGTCAATCAGCGCAATCGACAAGATTTTCTCACTAAGGAAGGGTGCCCCGGGAGAACCCACCTGCCGGACGGGACCTTTGCCGCAGAGTACGTGAGGGACGCATGGAACAACTGGCAAGTCCTGTGCCTGGAGGCTCTGTCCGTGGAGGATGCGGAAGATTTATACATGATTGGATTATTGATGGCGGGGTTCCTATTCTTTGGCTTTGGGATTGCCCTGACCTATCGGAAGATTGGTAAGACAGCTGCAAGCAAATTCACCCAGCCGCTGTCTGTGGAAATTAAAGAATGCTTCGGGGTTGTGTGTGACCGTCTGAAGGAATTAGATCAGAAAGTGATAGGAATTGAGGAACTGAACCGTAACAACGCAGTCCGGACTGCGGATACGCAGGGTAGAGTGGGCTCTATCGGGGTCAGATCGGTGAACTTTACGGACTGTAACCGGTCTGGCCATGAGGCTGGGCGTAATGTCTAGGGAAACTGCACAGACCGGACGCGAATGCTGAGGACCAGATCTGATTGATTGATTATGATCCGGACAAATTACCGAAGATCATCAAATGGATTAAAAAAATAATAAATTGTATTTGCCTGACCTAATCAACTAGCCCAACGAACCTCACTTGGTCCCTATCTCTCGGTTGGGATTTCAGCCTGACAGCTTTGTCTGCCCCCTGTGCACTGCCTTATCTCCCTTCAAGGACAAACCATAGAACTGAACTCGAAAACATCTGAAGTTATGGCTAACATTCTCACACAACACAATCTCAGACTCACTCGCACCATACACAACCTACCCGATCCCACCCCCCCCTCCAACCGTCTGCCTGTTTATCTATCTCCTCTCCCACTCCATACAAAAAATCCCATCACGTGACCACGTGTACTGTGTCATGTTTATGTTTATGTTTTGTTGTGTTTGCTATGTAATGCTTGCTAAATTGCATTCTTGTATTTCTGGAGAGCGTAGGGCGGCGCCTGAATAATCGGCTGCGGCCCGGAGGCTTGCTCCAAACTTCATTTCGTTATACTGTACTTGTACATGTGTAATGACGAATAAACTTCAACTTCAACTTCATTGAGCAAAGAAAAATTTCAGGTTGAAGGCAGAACTCCACCACCATAT
This sequence comes from Paracanthobrama guichenoti, assembly GCA_018749465.1. Lineage (NCBI taxonomy): Eukaryota > Metazoa > Chordata > Actinopteri > Cypriniformes > Gobionidae > Paracanthobrama > Paracanthobrama guichenoti. The sequence goes on from CM031959.1 coordinate 24,770,146, forward strand.
GTTCCTAAAACACCAAGTGCTCCAGTGACTAGTCAATATCCGGTATATTCAGTGGGTACAGGTCAGGTCACGCTTAAAGAGGGACAGGACGAAAAGAAGGTAGTAAAAATAGTGGAGGGACTGATAAAAGTGGAAATGGAGGATGAGGATAAGGAAGAAGAAGAGTGTAAAATTGAAAAATTGGTAGAGAGAAAATTGAGAGAACTACAGGCAGTGGAAACAGAGAGTAGACAGGTACTGGAAGAGACTAAAAAGGAGCTACTAAATTGACTAAACCAACAGAGAAATTAAAAATTGACAGAAATGAAGAGAGGGACTCTATTACTGTGACAGGGCATGACTTAGACTTTGAATGGGGAGATGAGAAGAGTGAAAAGGAGGGAGGGGACTGGTGTGAGGAAGAGAGAGAGATGTGCATGGAAGAAGGAAGGGGGCCCTCAGTCAGAACTAGAAGCAAGACAATGCTTTCAAATTTAAAAAAGAAATCAGATAAGCCAGGGAATTATCCATTGAGAGCAGTAGGTCAAAGAATAGAGTACCGTCCATGGGGACACTCAGATATGAATGCCATAACAGCTAAACTTCCGGAGCTAAGCAGGGGAGGCAGAAGATGGTTGGGAAAAGTGGCGTTGTTAACACATGGAACTGAATTGGCTGTAGGGGATATGAGAGCATTGTTGGGTTCAATTTTGACTGCGACAAAATTAGAGCAAATTGAAAAGGATGCAGATATGGAGGGTGCAGACAATGGGGACCGTTTGAGTAATCATTTAACAAATCTGAGCACTGCCATGGATCGCCACTTTCCAGTGCCAAAAGTAACTTATCAAAGCATAAAATTTAAAATTAGGCAGAATGAGTCAGCCTCTGCATATCTGCATAGGTGTGAGGCAGAGTGGGAGGAGCAGACTGGAGAACATCCAGATTTGTCTCCATTATGCAAGGAATTTTATAGACAGGCTGTGATTAAGGGCACTCCCTCACAAGCAATAGTCAGCATTGAAAATGATCCTGAAATGGGGGGAGGAGATAGTGAGACTGTCAAGACTCTGGGCTGATCGGCTGGGTTCTTTCTGATTACCATGTGCTCTTGTTGTAATGTCTTTTCCCTCCCCCCTCGTTTCCTTTTTATCTGTTAATTTACCTCACCTGTTGTCTCGTTACCTTCCTAGTCTGTTGCCCTATTTAATTCCCCTGTTGTGTGCTGTTCTCTGCCAGTTTGTTCGGGAGTTGTTCTTATGCTGTCTGTTCTCAGCTTAGTGTCTTGTTTTTTGATTTTCTTCAGGATTCCTGTTTTTCCTGCTTAGCACTGTCATTCCCCTGTCTGACTAGGCCTGCGTGATTTATTTTTCCTGAGTTCCAGTTTTCCTCGTCTTCTGTCCTGGTTCTGTTTGCCTGACCTGTTCATCGGATCCTCCAGCAGCCTAAGTTTTCCTCTGGCTTCACTGCATCTGTTTTTTGCCAAAGGCTCTGCCATTTTCATGCCTGAGATTGTATTTTAGTTTTTATGAATTTTTGGCTGGAGTTTTTTCTGTTTTGCTATTAGCAAATAAATATTTTTATCTGCTATTGGATCCTCTCTCCATTACTGGTCCTGACAGAACAAACTGGCCATCATGGATCCAGCAGATGAAGATTCCGTGAGATCGGCTCTTGCACGACAGGGGGTTCTTCTGGGCCGCCATGAAAATCAGCTCTCCTCATCTAATCAAGTCCTCGAGATAATGGCATCCCAGATAGCAGACCTCACAACCCAGCTTCAGCAACTTCGCTCTGACCAGGTTTCGGCCCATCATGTTCCAGAACCCAGGGTGAATCCTCCTCCTTGCTATGATGGTAATCCCTCTGTCTGCCGAGCCTTTTTGACTCAGTGTTCAGTGGTGTTTTCTCTCCAGCCAGCCACGTTTTTTTCAGAAGAGTCAAAGGTTGCTTATGTTATTACTCTGCTGACTGGCCGTGCCCGTGAATGGGGAACCAGAGTATGGCAAGCCAAATTTCCCTTTTGCTCAAACTTTATGGACTTTGAGTCAGAGATGATAAGTGTTTGATCGGTCAGTACATGGGCGGGAAGCCGCAAGACATTTGGTTTCACTCCGCCAAGGTGATTGCTCGGTTTCTGATTATTCCATCCAATTTCGCACCCTGGCTGCGTCATGTGGCTGGAATGCTGCAGCTCAATGGGACCAGTTCCTTCATGGACTCAAAGATGAAATTCTGGATGAAGTATCTACCCATGAGCTTCCTACAGAATTTGATGACTTTGTAGACTTGGCCATTAGGGTATATAATCGACTGGCGCTACGTCGACGAAACCAGATTGCCAGATCTGCTTGGGCATCGGGGGGAGCTCAAGTACCATCGCTCACCCCTTGCCCTGAGTCCTTGTCAAAGCCTGAGCCCATGCAAGTTGGCCGTACCCGACTCACAGCTGAGGAGAGGCAGCACCGCCTTGCCAAAAGACTTTGCCTCTACTGTGGTAACTCTGGGCACTTCGTGCCAACCTGTCCGTTAAAAGGCAACGCTCGCCAGTAGCTGGGGAGGTACTGGTGAGCGTAACTCCTGTCAATGATCCTCCCATAGTGCGCACTCTTCTCCCTGCCATTCTTCAGTGGGATTATTCTTTTCATTCATGTTCTGTTCTTGTGGACTCTGGGGCTGAGGGCAATTTTATAGATTCATCTCTAGTGGCTAAGTGGGGTCTTCCTACTGTCTCTCTCCAACCTCCCTTGACAGCCCGCGCACTCAACGGGCTGCGTCTTGCTCTTATTTCCCAGTCTACTGTCCCTGTAAATCTAACTATTTCAGGCAACCACCGTGAGGAGGTTGTTTTATTTGCTAGACTCTCCAGGCACCTCCATTGTGCTGGGGCACCCCTGGCTGGTAAAGCACAACCCCCACATTAACTGGGCTGAAAATTCTGTCCTCTCCTGGAGCTCATTTTGTCTTAAACATTGTTTGGGTGCTGCCCCTTCTCCTGGCTCTGTGTTCTCTGTTTCGCAGGAGGAGGCAGCGGATTTGTCTGGAGTTCCGGTGGTCTACCACGATCTTCGGCAGGTTTTCAGCAGGTCCCGGGCTGTGTCTCTTCCTCCGCACCGTCCCTATGATTGTTCCATTAGTCTACTCCCTGGCACTTCGCCTCCTCGGGGGCGGTTGTACTCCCTTTCTGGCCCTGAGCGTGAAGCCATGGACAAGTACATCAGCGACTCTCTGGCAGCCGGCCTCATCTGCCCCTCTTCCTCTCCAGCGGGTGCAGGGTTTTTCTTCGTGGAGAAGGATGGATCCTTGCGTCCCTGCATCGATTATCGGGGGCTGAATGACATTACAGTTAAGAACAGGTACCCCCTACCTTTGTCTTCAGCTTTTGAGTTGTTGCAGGGAGCGGGATTCTTCACGAAGTTGGACCTCCGCAATGCTTACCACCTGGTCCGCATCAAAGAGGGGGATGAGTGGAAGACCGCTTTCAACACTCCCACAGGGCATTTTGAGTATCGGGTCATGCCGTTTGGGCTGACCAATGCCCCAGCTGTCTTCCAGACCCTAGTCAATGACGTGCTGAGAGACATGGTAAACAAGTTTGTCTTTGTGTACCTGGATGATATCCTGATTTTTTTCCCGTTCTCTCCAGGTACACATCCAGCACGTCAGACAGGTGTTGCAACGGCTGCTGGAGAATCAGCTGTATGTTAAGGCTGAGAAGTGTTCGTTCCATGCTAGGTCTGTTCCGTTCTTGGGGTTTATAATCTCTACTGAGGGGATCCGGGTAGACCCAGCCAAGGTAAGGGCCGTTTCTGATTGGCCGGCCCCTGACTCGCGCAAGGCGTTGCAGCGATTCTTGGGTTTTGCTAATTTTTATCGTAGATTTGTACGGAATTATAGCCAGATCGCTGCACCCTTGACGGCACTCACCTCCACTGGGACTCCCTTTCCGTGGACCTCTCAGACTCAGGCCGCCTTTGAGAAGCTTAAGACTTGTTTTTCTTCTGCCCCTATTTTGTCTTTTCCTGATCCAGGGCGGCAGTTCATAGTGGAGGTGGATGCCTCAGAGGTCGGCGTGGGGACGGTCCTTTCCCAGCGATCCCCAGCTGATGGCAAAGTGCACCCTTGTGCCTATTACTCCCATCGCCTTTCCCCAGCAGAGCGCAATTATGACATAGGTAACAGGGAGCTGCTGGCGGTTAAGTTGGCTCTGGAGGAGTGGCGCCACTGGTTGAAGGGGGCTGCTGTGCCCTTCTTGGTCTGGACGGATCACAAAAACCTTGAGTATATTCGTTCAGCCAAGAGATTAAATTCTAGGCAGGCTCGTTGGGCACTGTTCTTTGGGCGCTTCAACTTTACTTTCTTACCGTCCGGGCTCTAAAAATGTAAAACCTGACTCCCTTTCCCACCAATTTGCTGGCCCAGACAGTGGCCTCACTCCTGAGGCTATTGTCCATCCTGAACGGGTGGTGGTGGCGGTTGTTTGGGAAATTGAGACGCAGGTCAGGGAGGCCCTTCGAGTGGCTGAGGTGCCTAAGGAGTGCCCAGAGAACCTTTTGTTTGTTCCTAAAAAAGCTCGTTCTTCTGTCCTACAGTGGGGCCACTCCTCTAAGCTTGCTTGCCATCCAGGTGTGAGGAGGACTCTGGCATCCATCCGTCAGAGGTTTTGGTGGCCATCTATGGCTAGGGAGGTCCGTCTGTTTGTGGCTGCCTGCTCGGTCTGTGCCCAGAACAAATCTTCAACAAGCCTCCCGTTGGTCTGCTCCAACCACTCCCTATCCCTTCCCGTCCTTGGTCTCACATTGCCCTCGATTTTGTTACAGGCCTTCCCCCGTCCAGTGGCAATTCCGTTATCCTGACTGTAGTGGATCGCTTTTCCAAGGCGGTCCACTTCATTCCTTTTGTCAAAGCTTCCCTCTGCTAAAGAGACAGCACTGGTGGTAGTAGACCATGTCTTCCGGATCCATGGTCTTCCGGTAGATGTGGTCTCTGATAGGGGGCCCCAGTTTGTCTCCAAATTCTGGAGGGAGTTCTGCCGGCAGATTGGCGCTTCTGCCAGTCTGTCATCAGGCTTCCACCCTCAGACCAACGGGCAGTCAGAGCGGGCTAACCAGGATCTGGAGCGGATGCTCCGCTGTCTGGCCTCCCATAACCCCTCCTCCTGGAGACAGCAGCTGACATGGGCTGAATATGCCCATAACTCCCTGCCTACCTCTTCTACTGGACTCTCCCCATTTCAGTGTAGTTTGGGTTACCAGCCTCCACTTTTTCCTTCACAGGAGCCTGAGGCCATGGTTCCCTCAGCTCAAGCTTTCATTCAGCGGTGCCGTCGTACATGGCAGAGAGCTAGGAAGGTCCTTCACCAGACAGAAAATCGTATTAAGCGCTCCGCTAACCGTCATCGGACTCCGGCTCCTAGGTATGTTTGTGGGCAAAGGGTATGGCTCTCCACAAGGGACCTGCCTCTTAAGGTGCCATCTCGCAAGCTGGCTCCGCGGTTCATTGGGCCATACCCTATTGTCAAGGTTCTTAGTCCGGTGGCAGTACGTCTCAAGCTCCCTCTTTCCCTTCGTCGTGTTCACCCTGTTTTTCATGTGTCTCGTATTAAACCAGTTTTTCGTTGCACTCTTAATCCAACTGTTTCTTCCTATTTCCCCCCCCTTCCCCCCGTCTCATTGATGGGTCTCCTGTGTACACTGTTAGGAGGCTGTTAGACTCTAGGCGCAGAGGGCGTGGGTTCCAGTATCTTGTGGACTGGGAAGGGTATGGTCCGGAGGAGAGATGTTGGGTCCCAGCCCGGGACATCCTGGACCAGTCGTTGATTGAGGAGTTTCACCGCCGGCGGTTGCCACCTTCTTTGGGAGCGCCAAGAGGCGCTCCTGGAGGGGGGAGTACTGTCAAGACTCTGGGCTGATCGGCTGGGTTCTTTCTGATTACCATGTGCTCTTGTTGTAATGTCTTTTCCCTCCCCCCTCGTTTCCTTTTTATCTGTTAATTTACCTCACCTGTTGTCTCGTTACCTTCCTAGTCTGTTGCCCTATTTAATTCCCCTGTTGTGTGCTGTTCTCTGCCAGTTTGTTCGGGATTTGTTCTTATGCTGTCTGTTCTCAGCTTAGTGTCTTGTTTTTTGATTTTCTTCAGGATTCCTGTTTTTCCTGCTTAGCACTGTCATTCCCCTGTCTGACTAGGCCTGCGTGATTTATTTTTCCTGAGTTCCAGTTTTCCTCGTCTTCTGTCCTGGTTCTGTTTGCCTGACCTGTTCATCGGATCCTCCAGCAGCCTAAGTTTTCCTCTGGCTTCACTGCATCTGTTTTTTTGCCAAAGGCTCTGCCATTTTCATGCCTGAGATTGTATTTTAGTTTTTACGAATTTTTGGCTGGAGTTTTCTGTTTTGCTATTAGCAAATAAATATTTTTATCTGCTATTGGATCCTCTCTCCATTACTGGTCCTGACAGAGACATGGACAAGACATTTTGTACACCATGTAGACAAAGCAATGGAAAGGGCTGGAAAGGAGGAAAGTGAAATAGAGACGCTAAAAACCCAATTGTTAAAAATGCAAATAGAAGCTAAAAAGGAAAAAAAGAAAGCAAAAGAGCAGATGCCAGTGCAGGAGGTCATTGCAAACACAAAGGTTCAAAATGACCAGAGATGGCACCAGGAAGAGGCACCTTATGATCGTTATCAAGATTGGCCTCCCCAACCCATCCAAACAGATTTCTTTGGAAATAGGGGAGGGATGAAAAGAGGTAATAGAGGGGGATTTTATAATAGTCCAAATAGAGGGGGTTGTTTCGTTTGTGGAGAACAGAACCATTGGAAAGATGACTGCCCATATAGGGGGCAACCACCTGCAAGGGGATGGGCTCCTTTTAGAGGTGGGGCTCGTGGGAGGGGACGAGCTGCCCATTTTCAGCACCTGCCTCCTGCCAACCAACAGATGCCTAGACAATGCCCAGTCTGGGATCCGGCAGAAGGTATGGAGCATTATTGACGGGGCCCACAGAGAACCAGCAGGGGGGCAAAGGCTGAGCCCTATGTAACACAGGTTAAATAAAGGGATTTATTTAATTTGTGCACAATTTAGTTTATCATATTCTCTTAATAAAGGTCAGTAAGAGATGGAAAAATTATTAAAGAAAAAATGTATATGCGAAGTTAGTCTAGGTTAATGCGCAGTGATCGACCAATGAGAGCTCTCTGTCATTTCGCGCCGTCCGCGTTAACGAGCATGCGCGATGACAGGAGAGATGAGCTTGAGGAGAAGAGCAGACGTGATCGATCGTGGTGATCCAAATTGAAACCATTTAGAAAAGAAAACTTCGAAAAGTTGCGATTTTTGTTAAATTGATGTATGCTGAACAAGAAGCTAGCTGCATAGAGTAATACACTCCAGTAGGTGAGTCAGTATCATATAATTAATGATAAATAGGCTCTATTACTTTATAATAAGATATAATAACTGCCATTAAAGGGTAATTTAGTTGCTGTAAGCGTGTTATTTTCTCTTGGAATTGTGATTTTTGATTAGAACAGTCGTAAATGTCTAACGCAAACGTCATTTGTACCTTGCAGTTCACGGCGCCATTTTATGGTCGCGTGCGCCTGTAATTGAGGCGAGCCTGTGTGAGAGCAAAATCAATCAAAGGTAAATAACTATTTCATAAATTTTGTGAAAATGATTGTTACAGGTTATGGGATTTACTTCAGTGTGAGCGGTTATAGTGAACCGCGTGGTTATTTGTTCATTTCAGAGTTTCACCGTCGCCATTGTTGGCCATGTGTTCATATAAGAGTGAAAGCTATTGATTGAGGTAAATTGATGTGATTTATATCAGTTCATGAAGAAATGGTGAATGTAATTGTATTATGTTATTCTGGATCTTTGATGTGGAATTATTTTGAAATTCACTAAATGAATGTTCTGGTCTGTGATCAGGCCAGGTTTTTTTTCTTGTTTCTCTGTTCTATTTTCTTTCCTTTCCTTTTCCTCTTGTTTGATTCTTGGAACCGTGACACCCGAATGACCTTCTGTGACACCCTGGGAACCTCACATTTGATGGCGAGCCAACCAAACCTCTAGCAGAAGAGAAGACCGTACGTTGTGGAGAGGACGACGATATCCTTCTATGAGTTTTCCAGTTTTTTTCATAGAGAGAGACAAATTTCAATCTGAGGAACTCTTAAAGGTGTAGGGTCAACCCAACTCCAGATCAAGAGGCATTGTAACCTCATGAGTACACTTGAGGTCTTTTAAGAGTGACATTATCTATCCTCCTTTTCATTCTATTTTCTTTTTTCTTTTTTTTTGGGTATTGAATTGACCGGTCTGTATATATTTGTATATACAAGAAAAAACGAGTGCACTAAAGGGAAATTCTCATAGTTTGTTTGTGATAATGTAATTTACTTGTTTTTTATTTTATCGGCTTTCTATTTTTTTTCCTTTTGTTTCAAGTGAACCAATTATATTTCTATTCCTAATTTAATCTTGTGTCTGTCTGGTTTTTCTCATCCCAACCCGCTACCTCCTTAGCGATCCTTAGATCTTCTGATGAGCCCAAATTTCAAATGTATTGCACAGTAAGCAATCTATTCAATTGTTAATTCTTAGAAGTGTAATACATCAGGAGTGGCTACACCTACCTAGAAATGCTGGTCAATGACAAGCCGGTGAAGGCCCTGGTGAACACTGGGGCCACATTTTCCACTATAACAGGAGGAGTGGTGGGAAATGAAGCACTATCTAACTCTACAGTAGAAGTGCAAGGGTTCTCTGGGGACACTGAACACTGGCCTATGACTAAGCCACTCTCCGTCAAGGTGGCTGGGCAGTTACATAAACATAAATTTCTGTATTCCACAAACGCACCAACTCCGTTATTAGGCAGAGACCTATTGGTTAAATTGGGAGCAAGCATTTTTTGTACACCAGGTGTTCATATCATTTCCTGATGGAACTAAAAACAACTGTTCAGTGGGAGGGGGGCTAATGTCAATACCAGGGGTGGAAGGTCAGTGGATGGTAAGGGACAAAACAGTGCCTCCAAAGGGTGCAGACATCTATTGGCTTTTAATAAAAGATTCTGAAACTTCTGTGATAAATCAGGTCTATCAAGAATGGAAAGAATGGTTAATGTCTAAAGTAGCAATGACTTCCCCCAGAGATCCCCTGCACTGTACTCTGTTCTATGATAGAGAGGATAATGAGGTTTATTCTGAAGAGTTTGAGAGGGTGCAGGGACAGTGTGTAATGGTAAAGGGAGACTACTTGTATCTGGGAAAAGAAGGGACTGCCATATCTATTAATCTTACAGGTGAGCAGGCTGAATGGTGGGAAATGGAGGAGACATCAACTCCACATGTGACATTGGGAGTAGGGGTCAAACATGAAGCTAGAGCTTTAGGCCCAATGATGAAAAGGTTGACACAAGCCACAGACTGGGTATGGGAGGAGCCAGGGGTAGAAAGATCAGAAAAGGAGGATGGGTATAGGATAAGGGTAGATGTGGAGGATGTTGGAGTCTACCAAAAGGTGTGGGTGACTAGAAACCATGGCAGAGAGGGAGGGAAAGAATTGTTAGCCACATTGCCAGATAGTCTATGGTCTAAGGGTGCTGAAGATGTTGGATTGTGTAAAATGCCCCCAATAAAATTTGAGATTGACAAATCTAGCATAGTCTCAAAAAGACAGAACGAGGCAGAACAGGGAAACATTTATCAAAATGGCGCCGCTGTGTTTGGTCGCCGTTCAGGTCGCTCCGCGAAGACTGTGCTTTTATTTACTATTTTACTTTCTTTTACTCTCAGTTTTTACAAACTTATCATCTGCATTGATCTACTACGACAGCAAAACTCTTTTGGACATTGGTTACCTCTACACTGGACTGTTTCAGGACACTTTCGCCGATCCTCTGTGGCCATCTGAGATTCTTCGGAACGCCGAGTTGAACAATGGACAGAGCCAGCGGCGTAGAACAAAGAAACACCGTGGGAAACGTGCTGGTATCCGTAACAGACTGAGGAAAAGGGCATTCAGACCTCCTCTCCCGAGCATTCTTCTAGCAAATGTTCAATCCTTGGATAATAAGATGGACGATCTTAGAGCCAGGATAAGTTTTCAACGGGACATGAGAGACTGTAATATCTATTGTTTGTCTGAAACATGGCTCACGCCCGCGGTCCCGGACACAGCTGTGACGCCGCCGGAGAACTTCTCTGTTTTTCGGATGGACAGAACAGCCGAGGCCGGTAAATCCAAAGCGGTGGAGTGTGTTTCATGATCAACAAGAAATGGTGCGATCCCAGGAACATCACCATTCTCTCGCGGTCCTGCTCACCTCATCTGGAACATTTAACAATCATCTGCCGCCCATTCTATCTGCCTAGGGAGTTTTCTGCGGTTGTCGCGACCGCCGTTTACATCCCACCGCAGGCAGACACAGCGCTGGCTTTATCTGGCCTTCATGATGTTGCCAGCGGCGTCATAAACCAACATCCCGACGCGGCATTCATTGTCGCGGGCGATTTTAACAAAGCAAACCTAAAGAAAGTCCTGCCAAACTTTCACCAGCACGTCTCCTGCCCCACACGAGGAGCAAACACACTGGATCACTGCTACTCTCCGTTTAAGAACGCCTATAAAGCGCGGTCACTTCCAGCGTTTGGCAAATCGGATCATGCCGCCATTTTCCTCACTCCCGAATACAAACAAAGCTCCTCCAGGAACCCCCGGTGAGGCGGGAAGTTAAGCGTTGGTCACCCCACTCAGAGACCGCGCTACAGGCAGCTCTGGGCGATGTGGATTGGGACATGTTTCGAGCGAGTTCAGCTGACGTAAGCGAGTTCACAGACGTGGCGCTTTGCTTCATCAACACGCTTACAGAGCAAGCCACGCAAACAATAACAATAACGTCCTTCTCAAATCAGAAACCGTGGGTGGACAATTCAATCCGCTGCGGCAGTGAACGCACGCGCACTGCTGCTTACAACGCCGGTCTCCATTCAGGGAATATGAATGAATACAGATCGTCCTGCTATGCTCTCAGGCGAGCAGTTAAAGCCGCAAAACTCCGTTATAAAGACCGAGTGGAGTCTCATTTCCAACTCAACGACTCGCGCGCGCATGTGGCAAGGTCTGAGGTCCATCTGCTCCTTTGGATCTAAATCCTCTGCAGAGGCAAGCGTTGATCCGTTGCTCGTGAACGAGTTAAACTCTTTCTATGCTCGCTTTGACTGTAACGCGTAACAGCGACTCCGCCAAGTGGCGCGTTAGAGGAAATTACTCAGAGCAGCAACAATCACGTGATCTCTGTCTCGGAGGATGAAGTTCGGAGAGCACTCAAGCGTGTGGACGTCAGGAAAGCTGCTGGGCCGGATGGTATTTCAGGTCGTGTTCTGCGGTCCTGTGCTGATCAGCTCACCGGGTTGTTTACATCTATCTTTAATGAGTCCTCGCTACATCTGTGGTCCCCACCTCCTTCAAAAAATCCACCATCATCCCTGTCCCTAAGAACAGTAAACCCTCTTGCCTAAATGACTATCGTCCAGTGGCTCTCACGTCTATAGTCATGAAGGTCTTTGAGAGACTCATTAAAAACACCATTTGCGCCTTCATTCCTGACACTTTGGACCCTCTTCAGTTTGCCTATCGTCCCAATAGATCGACTGAAGATGCCATCTCTCATGTCCTCCACTCCTCCTCACTCACATCGACAGCAAAAGTGGGAACTACGTAAGACTGCTATTTATTGACTATAGCTCAGCCTTTAACACCATAGTTCCCACCAAGCTAACCTCCAAACTCCTGGATCTCGGCCTGAATCCTTCTCTCTGCCACTGGATTGAGGACTTCCTCACTGGCAGGCCTCAGGTGGTGAGAATAGGCCAGTCCACCTCCACCTCCATCACCCTGAGTGTGGGAGCTCCACAGGGCTGTGTCCTGAGCCCCTGCTCTACTCTCTCTCTACACGCATGACTGTTTGTCCACACACAGCTCCACCTCTATCATCAAATTTGCTGATGATACTGTTGTCCTGGGCCTCATTTCCAACAACAATGAGACGGCATACTTGGACGAGGTGGAGCATCTAACATCATGGTGCCAGGACAACTGTCTCTCTCTGAATGTTGGCAAGACCAAAGAAATGATTGTGGACTTCAGGAAGAGACAGCAACGGACATACTCCCCCTCATGATCAGCGGGTCACCAGTAGAGAGAGTGAGCAGCTTCAAGTACCTGGGAGTAAACATCTCCGAGGACCTGACCTGGACTGCTCACATTCAGACACAGGTGAAAAAGCCAGGCAAAGACTGTACCACCTGCGCCAGCTGAGGAAATTCAGGGTTTCACCAGCTATCCTGAAAACTTTCTATTTAGGGGCGATAGAAAGTGTTTTAACTCAGTGCATCACAGCGTGGTATGGGAACAGCACCAGTCATGACCGCAAAGCCCTGCAAAGAGTAGTGCGCTTATCCGAGCGTATCTCAGGGTCAGCTCTCCCGTCTCTGCAGGACGTCTACACCAAACGCTGCAAAGGTAGAGCTACCAAGATCATCAAGGACTCTAATCACCCTGCAAACCCTCATTTCACGCTGCTACCATCTGGTAGCGCTTCCAAGCCTGATGGCCAAAACTGAGAGACTCAGGAGGAGCTTCTTCCCCCAGGCCATCAGACTCCTGAACTCAGTCACTTAACATCACGTGACTTCACGTCAGGATAAACATCGATACACTGACATTGCACTGCACTTTCTGTTCTCGTTGTTACTGTGTAACAACCTGTTATAAACCTGTTTGCACATTATACTCTTTATACATTTGTTAACCACATATTTATAAGTCTACAGTTTACTCACTGCAAAGTCTACTTCAATTATTTTATTCCACTTTATCCTTATTTGTTACCTTTTTTTCTCTTGACTTGATTATTTATAATTCTACAGATATAGACATATATATATATATATATATAGTACTTTTTTATATCCTATTTCTATTATAATTTCTTCCTTGTGTTTTTAACTGTGAATTTGCACTGTCCATGGAGCGGACCTGTTTACATTTCACTGCCGGTTGTATATTCTGTATATAACTGTGTATGTGACAAATAAAACTCTTGAATCTTGAATCTTGAATAACAGAGACAATTGAAGGATTAGTGAAAGCAGGGGTGTTGTGTGAGACAAGGTCAAACTGGAACACTCCGATACTGCCAGTGTTAAAACCAGGCACAGGAAAGTACAGGATGGTGCATGACTTGAGAGAAATTAATTCTCTGGTGTCGACCCCTCCACTGCCAACACCAAACCCTTATACTTTATTGTCAAAATTGGAACCTCAACATGTTGTTTTCTCTTGTATAGATTTGGCAAACGCTTTTTTCTGTCTTCCTTTGCGAGTCCTGTAAGGACTGTTTGGCATTCACCCATAATGGAATAAAATACACATATAACAGACTGCCACAAGGGTTTATTCTATCACCAGGAATATTCAATAAAGTACTTCATGACATTATAGACAGGGTAGAACTGACAGAAGGAACCGTGATTGTTCAGTATGTGGATGACATTTTACTGGCATCAACGAGTCGGGAGAAATCTTTAGAATCCACTGAAAAGGTTCTTAAAGTATTGGCTGAAGCAGGGCTAAAAGTGAGCAAGGAAAAATTGCAGGTGGCAAGGGAAGAAGTGACTTTTTTGGGAAGGGTGATAGGAGGGAAAGGCACAAGCTTAACAAGACAGAGTATACACACAATCAGTTCTCATCCAAAACCAACCACTGTGAAGGACATGTTAGCATTTCTAGGTCTGATAGGATACAGCAGACAGTACATTCCTGACTACACTGCCAAAACAGTCAAGTTGAGAGCCTTAGTGAAGGAACAAGGAATGAAGAATGCCAGGGGGAGATTAAATTGGACAACAGAAGCCGAAATTACATTCATAGACCTTAAAAGATCGCTAGAGAAGGCAACAGAGTTGCAGGTGGCGGATTATGGAAAGGATTTCTACTTGGACGTCAGTGAAAATGGCAACAGTGTCAGCGGTGTACTTTACCAGAAAGACAATCAACAAAGGAGGGTGTTATCTTATCTGAGTGCTCCTTTGGAGGTCATTGAACAGAAACAACCTCCGTATGCTCGCTTTGTAGCTGGATTAGCTAAGATGATCATTAAGGCAGAGCATATTGTAATGGGCCACCCATTGAAAGTACTATCGAACCACTCTGTGGTATCATTCATAACGTCCTCTGCATTTTCTTTCTCTGCGTTAAGACAACAAAAGATGATAAAAACAGTGACAGCCCCGAATATTCTACACATGCACACCGGAGTGAACATGGCAGAGTTAATGGGAGAAGGAGAACCACATGACTGTGAGCCACTCACTGAGACAGATAACAGAGTAAGACAAGATCTGACTGGAATTGCATTGGCTGGAGAGGTATTAAATTTGTTCAGTGATGGCTGTTGTTTCAGAAAACAGGATGGAACACTTTCCGCAGCATTTGCTGTAGTGAGGATGGTAGGGGAACAGGGAAAAGTGGTGGCAGCTGAAAAACTGGAAGGACGACAGTCAGCACAAAGAGCAGAATTGTTAGGACTAATAGCAGCGTTACAGGCAGGTAGGGGTCAAAGGGTCAACATCTATTGTGATTCTGCCTATGCTGTCTCAGCGGCCTTAACTGAACTGCCAGGGTGGGCAAGGTGTGGCTTTGTAACATCGACAGGTAAGCCAATAAAACATGCTGAGGAAGAAGTGCTGTTGTTGAAATCTGTAATGCTTCCTGAGCAAGTAGCTATAGTAAAGTGTGCAGCGCATACTGGGGGAACGGATATGATAGCGTTGGGTAACTCTGCAGCTGACGAGGCGGCAAAACAAACAGCTGGATATACCGTTCACCAGTTAATGGTGACTTCTTGTGATGAACTGACTGACATAGCTAAAGAATTAACTGTTGATTTTATTCTCAGTGAACAGCAACGTGCTGCAGCAGAGGAGAAGTCTCAGTGGATAAGCAAAAGGGGGTAAGGTAAACGAGACTGGCCTATGGATAGGACCAGGGGGTAAACCTACCCTGCCAGCAAGCACTGCAGTCAGTGTATTGAAGGAGGCGCATAGCCTTGCACACAGCAGTGAGGGTGACATGACTAAAAGAATGACAGCCTGGTGGCACCCATTCATGCCACATCTAATTAGCAGCACTATAGCTAATTGTAAAATCTGTCAAGAACACAATGTCAAACCAGCATTGAAACCAGGAGCAGGCCATTTTCCAACTAATCAGGGTCCAGGCCACGAAGTGGTTATGGATTTCACTGATATGATAGTACCAGTTAATGGGAAACGGTATCTACTAGTGATGGTAGATGGATATAGTGGGTGGCCTGAAGCATACCCTTGTAAAAAAGAGGATGCTATCTCTGTGGTAAAATGTTTGGTGAATCAGTATATACCACGTCATGGGTTTCCTAAATTGATCAGATCTGACAATGGCACGCATTTCAAAAATGACCATTTAGAGCAAGTCGAAACTGCTCTTGGACTAAAACATAGGTATGGGGCTGTGTGGCACCCCCAAAGCCAGGGGAAGGTTGAACGCATGAATTTGACGATAAAACAAAAATTGGCAAAAATTTGTGACACCATGGGAATGAATTGGGTAAGTGAACTTCCTATTGCTCTGATGTCAATCAGGTGTAGCATCAACAGATCAACTGGGCTGACACCGTTTGAATTAGTGACAGGTAGGCAGTTCCCAGGGCCCTGGGCACCATTTAATATATCAGCCGGCACAGTTTCCCCACAAAATCACTTTGATAATGTGAAGGCTGTAATTGAATTGTTTTCCCCACAGAAAGTGCCAACGAACGAGGAACTGGTTGACACCCCAGTAAAACAGACAGGAGTGGAGCAGTGGGTAAGACTGAGACAGATGAGACGGTAGTGGTTCGCCCCTAGATGGTCTGAACCTTTAAGGGTCACGGCCAGAACTAGCCATTGTGTCAAACTAGCGGGTAAGGGAAAAACTTGGTTCCATTTGTCTGCATGTGTTAATTGTGATCCACCATCTAGGTCACTGGACGAGATGAGGGTTGACCTGAATATAGGTCAAAGAGAGTGAGTAGAGGAGAAGGACACAGAGGAGCAGGACAAAGGGACTAAAGGAGACCACACAGCCCCAACTTTGCAGTGTCAACAAAGCAGCAATACTCCGTTCTCGATAATTGAAAGAGAGGGAGATTTGTTAGAAGTTCCTGAACATATTGCCATTGGACATTGCATAAGTGCTGATTATGTGTTGGGGCGGGAGTGCTAAACAGATCAAGAAAAAATACGGGGTTGAGCAACTACGAAAAAACATTTCTACACCTGGACAGTGTGTAGAAACAAGACACGGGGCAAAACGTATTTTTCACTTAGTGACAAAACGGTGGTGTAGGGAGCTACCCACCTACAACAATTTGGACAAGAGTTTGGGGGCCCTCAGAGACAAGTGTAGGGAAACAAAAACACCAGCTATTGCACTACCAAAAATTGGGTGTGGGCAGGACAAGTTAAGATATAGAAAAGTGGTGAGAATAATTGAAGAAGTATTCAAGGACGGAGACATCCAGGTAATACTGCTCATAAGAAAATGATTCTAGGAGAAAGGTGGTGGGTACTAGGGTTGTTGGGAATAGTGGGGTCATAATTACTGCAATAACCTTTCAATTCCACAGGACTGAGGATGAGTATGATGACTGTGAAGGGGATGGGGATTTGATGAGTTGTGATCTCTTTCAGAGATCAAGAGAGGGAATTGAAGGAAATATTAGTTTAAAATGTTTGATTCTGTGTTGAAGTGTTCATTTCTAATAGTAGTTTAAAATGTTTCAATTTACCTTGACGTGTTCTTGAATGTTCAAACACAAAGTTACTGTTTCTAATTCTGTAATAAATTGTTTCTTTCAAAAACAAAGAACAATGCACCCAGGGTGAAAGGTCCAAGACTGATACTGTTGACGCTATCTGTTTACCAGAAAAGTTACAGATAGAAAAGGGATGGGGAAAGGGGTTCTTGTTTTTGTGTGCAGACTGATGATTAGTATGGAGTAACCTGAGATGATGGAATCAACCTGATAACACTGATTAATATGATGCAACCAATGAGGAAACCTGCCTGACAACAGTCACGAGTTGGAGGAGAGGACTCGAGGGAGGATCCAAAAGACAAGAATATAAATATTGTGTTTAGATACTTGTGAGACATTCTGGACTGCCCAGGTGTCAGCTATTGACTTGGTGGTCCTGTAATCCTGAGCTCAGAGCTTTTCTGATTCTCCATTAAATCGACTTCATTTATTTACGAGTAGCGTCTTTCTTTGACTGGGCAAATCAACGGACTGGGGAAAGGATTTATTTCCGACAACACTCTTACTTAACACTGACGACGCAAACACAAGCAACTCTATCAGAAGGTAACAGCACTAAATCAACAAGGTTCAAAACGGCATGAAGCAGAGAATGAATGTTTGGGGCGGTTCTTATATCCGGATCAGGTGCTTGGCAGGACCAAAATCCCGGTCTTCAAGTGATTAACCAATCTGTAACAACTACACACAGAGAGAGAGAGAGAGACACACAATATACACAAAGACAGTTGATAAAAACTCAGGATCATAACAGTGTTCACTCTTATTGCAGACCCACAATCTATGCGCTGCCTCTGCAACGCAAAATTGAGTCTTGCATTATAAAGTGGCGAGCTCTCGTTACTACTTCACTCCCTTGATGCTGAGCATGTCTAATTCAGACAGCTCAAGCATCTGGTTCTCCACCCCGGGGGAAGAAGCCGCAGAGCGGGCTTCTGCACGGGGAAGGAAAACATTGGCTTGCTACAGGCAGCCCCCTCAAAAGCTGCCCGAGCGCCCTTATTTTATGAATGAAGCGGCGAGTCTGGACTTCAACCTAACCCGCCTCGATGCTGAGCATGTCTGATTCCTCAGAATCAGACAGCTCAAGCATCTGGTTCTCCACCCCGGGGGAAGAAGGCGCAGGGGAGGGAGAACATCTGAACTGTCAGACAAGAACTGAGAAAGTGCCTCAGCAGTCTCAAGACCCGATGACAAGTCCATCTACGGCAATGATCTACGCCGCCGCGCTGCCTCAACAGTTGCGGGACAGAACCACGGGGCTCGCAAGCCTTCACAAAATACTCTTTTTCTGAACTAAAAACACCAAATAGACAATTTCAACACAAAGCGCCTGCTGAAGAGCAAAAGCTGTCTGTACTATGTGTCGGCGTCCCCTGTGTAGCTTCTGTGTATGCCGTCACATAGTACGTCATGACGCTGCACCAACACTACGCTAGACGCTAGACGCAGAAACAATTCACTTGAGATCAGTGTGAGTTTGCAGACCATCATGGACACACAGATTAATAAAACGTCAACTTCAGATATAACAATAGAACACATTAAAAAAGCTGACATAAATTTTGAATGTTGGTTTGTCAGTGTCACACATAGTTGCAAATAAATTGAAACAGGATCTAATTGCAGCAGAACCTGGAACCTTGAAAATGCTGCCTTCAGAGGCATGTCCGAAGCTAATCTTAGCTTCACTTCCTGTCTCTTGAGATACCTTCATCTGAACAAATTTTGAAGGCAGCATAAATGTATCCCTCACTGACTTTGATATCCCACAATCCTGTGTGTTCCATTACGTGACAGTTGAGCTAGAAAAAAAGATGGCGTCCGAAAGTTGCGTTTGCTGATCAGTTTGTGTGTAAATGTACATTTTTTACCAACATTTCCTACAAACCGATTCCAAAAAAGTTGGGACACTGTACAAATTGTGAATAAAAAAGGAATGCAATAATTTACAAATCTCATAAACTTATATTTTATTCACAATAGAATATAGATAACATATTAAATGTTGAAAGTGAGACATTTTGAAATGTCATGCCAAATATTGGCTAATTTTGGATTTCATGAGAGCTACACATTCCAAAAAAGTTGGGACAGGTAGCAATAAGAGGCCGGAAAAATTAAATGTACATATAAGGAACAGCTGGGGGACCAATTTGCAACTTATTAGGTCAATTGGCAACATGATTGGGTATAAAAAGAGCCTCTCAGAGTGGCAGTCTCTCAGAAGTCAAGATGGGTAGAAGATCACCAATTCCCCCAATGCTGCGGCCAAAAATAGTGGAGCAATATCAGAAAGTTTCTCAAAGAAAAATTGCAAAGAGTTTGAAGTTATCATCATCTACAGTGCATAATATAATCCAAAGACTCAGAGAATCTGGAACAATATCTGTGTGTATGCCTGTGATCTTCGGGCCCTTAGATAGCACTGCATCATATACAGGAATGCTACTGTAATGGAAATCACAACATCGGCTCAGGAATACTTCCAGAAGACATTGTTGGTGAACGCAATCCACTGTGCCATTCACTGTTGCTGGATAAAACTCTAAAGGTCAAAAAAGAAGCCATATCTAAACATGATACAGAAGCGCAGGCATTTTCTCTGGGCCAAGGCTCATTTAAAATGGACTGAGGCAATGTTGAAAACTGTTCTGTGGTCAGACGAATCAAAATTTGAAGTTCTTTTTGGAAAACTGGGATGCCATGTCATCCGGGCTAAAGAGGACAAGGACAACCCAAGTTGTTATCAGCGCTCAGTTCAGAAGCCTGCATCTCTACAGTACTATGGTAAAAGCATGGTGAGGGTTGCGTTTACTGTGCTTTTACTACACATTACAGAGGAACTAGAGTGATAATTATGACTTCCTTTAACCTAATATGAATATGATAAATGATTGAAGATGTCACATTAAGTGAAAGCTGACGCTATAATCCTGGCTAGTAATAATATGTGTTGGTGTAAAATCATTTGGGACAAAAAGAAAGTAAGCCTAAGTAGAGCTGACAGATATAATACAGCGATGTAACATTTAGGAAGCAAACTGTTTAATAAAGAACATATAATGGACTTTATATCGAACATCAAAGGGAGCATCTGATGCACTAGTACTCACCAAGTTGTAGCGCTAGCGCGGGTAAACTACTGAAAAATATAGCGATGTTTTAAAACTAGAGTTGGCTTCTTGAATGAGATGTACAAAATCGAAGGATATAGTACGTTTTAATCCATTCGTATGAATTAGTACGAATTCTCCGTTAGATAGGGAGGTGTTACATGCGATGAACAAATCGTACAATTTCGTACGACCCAGCTCGTACGCTATTGTACGATTTAGCCACTTGGTTAATTCGTACAAATTAGTACGAGTTCGCCGTGAGATAGGCTTGGCATCTCTGATGGTATGGGGTTGCATGAGTGCGTGTGGCATGGGCAGCTTACACATCTGGAAAGGCACCATCAATGCTGAAAGGTATATCCAAGTTCTAGAACACCATATGCTCCCATCCAGACGTCGTCTCCTTCAGGGAAGACCTTGCATTTTCCAACATGACAATGCCAGACCACATACTGCATCAATTACAACATCATGGTTGCGTAGAAGAAGGATCCAGGTACTGAAATGCCCAGGCTGCAGTCCAGATCTTTCACCCATAGAAAACATTTGGCACATCATAAAGAGGAAGATGCGACAAAGAATACCTAAGACAGTTGAGCAACTAGAAGCCTGTATTAGACAAGAATGGGACAACATTCCTATTCCTAAACTTGAGCAACTTGTCTCCTCAGTCCCCAGATGTTTGCAGACTGTTATAAAAAGGAGAGGGGATGCCACACAGTGGTAAACATGGCCTTGTCCCAACTTTTATGAGATGTGTTGATGCCATGAAATTTAAAATCAACTTATTTTCCCCTTAAAATTATAAATTTTCTCACTTTAAACATTTGATATGTCGTCTATGTTGTATTCTGAATAAAATATTGAAATTTGAAACTTCCACATCATTGCATTCTGTTTTTATTCACAATTTGTACAGTGTCCCAACTTTTTTGGAATCGGGTTTGTAAATATTTGTTAAGTTCGTACCAAAGCTCTCTCTGTTTTGCTGTAGATCATTAAACTGCTACACTGGGAACAAGTCAGCTGCCTAGGTTTTCAGACGCAGCTATGAGCAAACACAAATAGAACACAATGAAAACTAATCTAAAACTCAGACATTTACTGAACAGAGAAACAGATAAAAAACAAAAACTCTAAAAAAAGACTAAAACTCAAAACGTGACAGTCAGCTTTGATCATTATTATTTATTTGAGGGAATCCTTGCACAATTCCAATGTTAAAATACATTTTAAGCATCGTTACTTCAGATCACCTGTAGAGGTCATCATCGCCTCACTAATAGCCTAAGAAATCCTCTTTGCCAGTGCTTACTGCTTCATTTAAGTCTGAGTTTATTCATTTAAAATGTCTTGGTCTGTATAAATCATCAGCACAGTTACATTATCATTATTTTAACCATTATGTAATTCACTAAAACAAATGTTGTCTTCTGTTCACAGTCAAATATCAAATAAAATAAAATCACCTTTATTTATATAGCGCTTTTTACAAGTCCAGTTGTTTCAAAGCAGCTTTACAGTGTTAACAGGAAAATAATGCAACAGAATTTGATTCGGATGTACAGCCGCTCTGGTGAAAACGGTGATGTTATCTAGCTAATTTCAAGTATTATATAGTGTCAATGCGGGCAGTTCGGTAATATAGTTGAATTTTAAGTGTCCCCAACTGAGCAAGCCAAAAGCCAAAGGCAACGGTGGCAAGGAACCAAAACTCCTTCAGGGCCAGAATGGAGAAAAAAACATTGGGAGAAACCAGGCTCAGTCGGGGTGCCAGTTCTCCTCTGGCTGACAAACAAACAGTGTATGATTATAATTCTGGCAACATTGCAGGTCTTAAGTCATATTAGGTAAATTGTTCGAAAGATTGGAGTCGTCATGCCGGAGACGGGTTTAATGAGGATATTTTTATTATTTACAGGGGGGAGTTTAATTGACGCCCTCTGCAGACAAATATTAAAGATTCATGCTTGACAAATAAAATGTAGGGGGAGACCGTGTATGGTTGTCTCATAGGTAGAGTTGCCACACCATCAATTCCACCAATCAGGGATAAGCTGAGTCCTAATCATTTCAATGTTTACTCCGTTCATACCTGATCCCATATGAATGGTTGTGAAGGCTGGAAATAGGTACATGCAGATTTTATAAAGAAAAATTTTTGCTGTAAGAATATAACTTTTTAGGACCTTCTTTTGACCTACTTAGTCTTCCACTAAAGAATCCCAAAAGAAAAGCACAGAACACTAATTACAGATAAAAGAATAAATATTGGTGTAAAGAATAAAGGATGGCAGGGTTTTAATTCTTGGGTGAATGTTCCCTTTAAATGATCACAGTCTGATAATGTACAGATTACACAGGGCCAAATTATCTTTATAAGTGCATCATCACATATGCATACATCATCCCAACAAAAATGTGACAGAAAACAGTTTCATACATCATAACAGCATTTTTATACACTGTAAACATTTACAATGACATGCTACAAACAACTTTTTTTATTTCTTAAAAAAACGTCTAGATTACACATTTGTCACGGTTTACATTTTAAAAATGCTGCTGATACTGACTAAATAAAAATCCAGGACCCTCTCAGCAATCCGCACCTCAGTATGACGTGCCTGCAATTAAGGAGAGATTTATAACAGAGTCAGGGTGAGACAGAGCCTGAGAAGTTAGAGGGTTCACAGCCTGAATTTGACTCTGATACCTCTGATACTTTGTATAAAGCCAAAGTAAATCAGATAATATTTTTAAAAGATAGACTACATAATTTAATTAAAAAGAGTAATATTTTAAATATGGAATGATTAGCCTGAGGTTAATATTAAAAATGGACTAAATTCAAATATTCTGATAGTAAGAAATTAGGTATGATCAAAATTGAAGAGAGTTATGAACTAAGAAAAGTGATTAATGTTTTAGAACACGTAATATTGTGATTAAAAACAAAAATAAAGCTATATACTGCTATAGAAAGCTATATAAAGACCAATATAGTGGGATTAGACCAGAATAGTCAATAAGCAAGAGAATTGGAATGAATTATGCAGGAGAAGAAAGCATCAGAAAATGCATAGCTGAGCCAAAATTCCCCTATAAGACAGACTCGTATTAGCCCTTCTACTGAAGTCTTGGGTATAATGATAAATTACATGTTAATATTGAGAGATATTCATGTGGTCGAAAAAGAAAAAATAATTGACATTATTAAGATAAGTAAAAACTAAAATTCCAAATTCCACATGTCAATGTGGACTGTTTGCTTACATGGATAGATTACCATAGAATACTTATATAGGCTATATCTCAATAATACTAGCCAACCATCTTTTCATCAGTAAAAACTGCCGTCATTCTCTGGCTTATGTTATATTGTATTATAATGGATAATTAATATTACCTAATATAAATTTGACTAGGTATGTTGCATGTTCATTTGTCTAGGAACCTCAAAGCATAGTTTTCTTTTTTGTGCTACTCCATAATGATAATGTTGAGGTAATTTATAAAATAGGTGGGGCTCAAACAACGTCTCATGCCAGGGGCCCCCAGCCCCCTAGGTCTTGCATTGAGTATGGGGAAAAAACCCTAATAAGTAGATCTTGTCAGTGTAATTTTATATATTTACATGTACTGTTACATTCCCTTTAGGTACTATTTATCATTCCATGTGAAGTAACCTTTTTATCACTCTGTTTGTGAACCTTTATGACTTCTGAGGAGTGTCTTTATGAAGCAAGACTGTTTTACAATTCAGCAGAAAAATGTTATGGCCTCATATTACAATGCCTAATGGTTAGTAGCAAACTTTACTCTATTCTTCCATTCTGTTGGCATGTTTCTGATGGAAGTGACATGATACAATGCAAATATTGGCAGCTTTCAGAGTTACAATTTATGTTAGTTACCAAAATTGGTCCCACCAATTAAAATTAAAATAATAGTAGGTTTGAAATGGTAGGTTGAAAAGGGTGGAGACAAGACTGGATCATTTTGAGCAACACTGGCCTCACAGAGGTGTATTAATATTAAGGTCAAAAGGGTTGACCTTTTGGGGTCAGTTGGTCAGTTATTATATATATATATATATATATATATATATATATATATATATATATATATATATATATATATATATATATATATATAGAGAGAGAGAGAGAGAGAGAGAGAGAGAGAGAGAGAGGCCATGTTACTGAAGGCCTACTATTCATCCCCAAGGAACCAGTACTCTGCATACTGACCCTCTTAACGAGGGGAGTACCAAATAAGCTCACCTATCGCTTTTCAGAAGCAATATCATGGAGGCTTCTGCTGGACTTTACAACATGATGCTGACTATCCAGATCTAGAGAGCTGTAGGTATTAACACATAAGCTGTAAGAGAATACCAACTTGCTCAATCTAAAGCTGTACTTACACAAAGCTACTAGCTTGGCATAGCTATCTAGCCCCCAGAGTAGCATACTCAACAAGACGGCTCAACACAAGAGGAGCACTGCTAGAATATCCCTAGAGAAACTACCAAGGAGGCTCTATCTGTAGCCTTTCACTTGAAAATGCCTCTGGCATATGCTCTGGGCTATGCTTGAAGCTCTAGGGAGCAATATACTCTGCATATTGACCCTCAAATCAAGATTCAAGATTCAAGATTCAAGAGTTTTATTTGTCACATACACAGTTATATACAGAATATACAACCGGCAGTGAAATGTAAACAGGTCCGCTCCATGGACAGTGCAAATTCACAGTTAAAAACACAAGGAGGAAATTATAATAGAAATAGAATAAAAAAGTACTATATATATATATCTGTAGAATTATAAATAATCAAGTCAAGTAGAAAAAAAGTAAAAAATAAAAATAAAGAAGTGGAATAAAATAAGTGAACTGTGCAGTGAGTAAACTGTAGACTTATAAATATGTGGTTAACAAATGTACAAAGAGTATAATGTGCAAACAGGTTTATAACAGGTTGTTACACAGTAACAACGAGAACAGAACAGAAAGTGCAGTGCAATGTCAGTATATCGATGGTCACGTGATGTTAAGTGACTGAGTTCAGGAGTCTGATGGCCTGGGGGAAGAAGCTCCTCCTGAGTCTCTCAGTTTTGGCCATCAGGCTTCGGAAGCGCTTACCAGATGGCAACAGCATGAAATGAGGGTTTGCAGGGTGATTAGAGTCCTTGATGATTTTAGTAGCTCTGCCTTTGCAGCGTTTGGTGTAGATGTCCTGCAGAGACAGGAGAGCTGACCCTGAGATACGCTCGGATAAGCGCACGACTCTTTGCAGGGCTTTGCAGTCATGACTGGTGCTGTTTCCATACCACGCTGTGATGCACTGAGTTAATACACTTTCTATCGCCCCTAAACAGAAAGTTTTCAGGATAGCTGGTGAAACCCTGAATTTCCTCAGCTGGCGCAGGTGGTACAGTCTTTGCCTGGCTTTTTTCACCTGTGTCTGAATGTGAGCCGTCCAGGTCAGGTCCTCGGAGATGTTTACACCCAGGTACTTGAAGCTGCTCACTCTCTCTACTGGTGACCCGCTGATCATGAGGGGGGAGTATGTCCGTTGCTGTCTCTTCCTGAAGTCCACAATCATTTCTTTGGTCTTGCCAACATTCAGAGAGAACGTTTCATTCAAGAGGACATTCAAGAGGAGTATCAGTCTAGCTCAACCTCAGCATGCCAAACGTCTGTGGGTTTCAAAGTGAACCTGAACCCAGTTTCCACACCAGCAACAGAAGCTGACTGTATGAAGCTCTAGGGAGTGGAGGCCTCAGCAGAAAGACTCTCACACGAGAGGACACCTACAACACTCAAATTAAGTGTTCACAGAGCTCAAAGAGAGAGACGCTTAAACAATTCTCTAGATCAAGAGAGAAAAGCCTTTCTCTTTTTAACTCCTAGCAAAGACAAATATCGACTACCTAGAACTCTCATGGAATGACTCCCAGATCGAAAAGAAGCCTTCAACAATCAGGAGACCTACAATACCCACATTCTGCAGTACAGTAAAACGGTTTCTAAGCTTAAGCACAAGCTTAAGCTTTAACACAAAGCTTAAAGACAATAAACTGTCTACACTGAACTCTGGGGGCGGAGGCATCAGCAGAATGACTGTCAAGAACAAGAGGAAGCCTACAACGCTCAGCATGGGTCTCTAAACGCTACTTCTGAATAATACACTAGCCATACTGAATGTAGCTCTGAGGAGGCCGATAGGCCTACTACTGCTCGCTATTCTAGCACAGCAAACAAGGCCTCAACAGAATAACTCTCATAGTGAGAGGAAGCCATGAAGAATACTTACAATGTAATCTAGCAAAATGTGCTTATTTCAGAACCACATTCCTAGTTACAAAAAGCTGTGCTAGAAGCTAGATGACCATTTTCTTCTCCTAAAGGCTGGCTAGAGGAAACTAAAAAATAACAACAACTCTGCTATGCTTAAATACGAAGTTACAGGGAACTGGGATCTCTACAAAACAACAATTATTGGGAGGAGATATAAACAGCTCTTACCTGTATCTGGCGAGTGGAAACCTTTCACAAAACTTTCATATTAATATGAGCCCTGCCATGCTGGAGCATCGAGAAGAAAGGATTTTTCTTTTCTTCGAAAGGATGCTTGCCACAGCATTAGAAGGTGTTATGCTTTTCTTTTTTTTTTTTTTTTTTTGCCTTTAAGTGGCTTTGCTAGTAAGACCTTGATTAGCTAATTCAGATGCGTTTAATTGGGGTTGGAGCTAAACTCTGCAGGACAATAGCCTTCCAGGAGCAGTATTGAACACCTGTTCCAGCATCTTAGGATTGCTCCGTTCACAGTAAATGCGATACCAATGCAGTTTTGTTTAAAAATTCTATGTAGAATTTCTATACCTCACTCTTTTGTGAGTTAAACACAATCTACTAATACAGAAAAAGAAAAACAAATTTAAAAATATATATATATAATCACAATCTATGACAAAAATACTACTATAAACTAGATGGTGGATATACTAGATTAGTGGATAATTCAGGAGCAAAAGTTACTCTAGAAAAATCATGAGTGCACAATAATTTTATAAAATCTAAACATTTAGTGGGAAAAAACATTATTGTAAAATACATTCATGGAAAAACAAGTAAATATATTTATAGAAATAGGGCCTATATACTAAGAAATTACATTTATTTTAAATGTATAATATCTTTTTAATAAGACAGCAACATATTATAATAGCAGAACAGGAAAGGCTATTAATAATCTTTCATAGTGTAAAAGTATTATAATACGAACGGCTCCAATACAGAGCGGCACAAAGCGTGTATGCACATCCCGTGCGCAGAATGATGCGCTTGAAGCAACATGGAGTCACCGTCCGCATTGAGAAGTCCAAAACACAAATGGAAGATACACTCACCTAAAGGATTATTAGGAACACCTGTTCAATTTCTCATTAATGCAATTATCTAATCAACCAATCACATGGCAGTTGCTTCAATGCATTTAGGGGTGTGGTCCTGGTCAAGACAATCTCCTGAACTCCAAACTGAATGTCAGAATGGGAAAGAAAGGTGATTTAAGCAATTTTGAGCGTGGCATGGTTATTGGTGCCAGACGGGCCGGTCTGAGTATTTCACAATCTGCTCAGTTACTGGGATTTTCACACACAACCATTTCTAGGGTTTACAAAGAATGGTGTGAAAAGGGAAAAACATCCAGTATGCGGCAGTCCTGTGGGCGAAAATGCCTTGTTGATGCTAGAGGTCAGAGGAGAATGGGTCGACTGATTCAAGCTGATAGAAGAGCAACTTTGACTGAAATAACCACTCGTTACAACCGAGGTATGCAGCAAAGCATTTGTGAAGCCACAACATGCACAACCTTGAGGCAGATGGGCTACAACAGCAGAAGACCCCACCAGGTACCACTCATCTCCACTACATATAGGAAAAAGAGGCTACAATTTGCACAAGCTCACCAAAATTGGACAGTTGAAGACTGGAAAAATGTTGCCTGGTCTCATGAGTCTCGATTTCTGTTGAGACATTCAGATGGTAGAGTCAGAATTTGGCGTAAACAGAATGAGAACATGGATCCATCATGCCTTGTTACCACTGTGCAGGCTGGTGGTGGTGGTGTAATGGTGTGGGGGATGTTTTCTTGGCACACTTTAGGCCCCTTAGTGCCAATTGGGCATCATTTAAATGCCACGGCCTACCTGAGCATTGTTTCTGACCATGTCCATCCCTTTATGACCACCATGTACCCATTCTCTGATGGCTACTTCCAGCAGGATAATGCACCACATCACAAAGCTCGAATCATTTCAAATTGGTTTCTTGAACATGACAATGAGTTCACTGTACTAAAATGCCCCCCACAGTCACCAGATCTCAACCCAATAGAGCATCTTTGGGATGTGGTGGAACGGGAGCTTCGTGCCCTGGATGTGCATCCCACAAATCTCCATCAACTGCAAGATGCTATCCTATCAATATGGGCCAACATTTCTAAAGAAAGCTTTCAGCACCTTGTTGAAACAATGCCACGTAGAATTAAGGCAGTCCTGAGGGCGAAAGGGGGTCAAAAACAGTATTAGTATGGTGTTCCTAATAATCCTTTAGGTGAGTGTATATCGATGCGTAGTGTATCAATGCAATATTTTATTGAGCCGTTTCTTTTAACAGTTTAACATTTCAGTTATACAATCTCTAGTCCAGTGTTGTGATCTAACAGACACCCGGTAGAAAGTAACACGATTTACAGCAATAAACGCCAGCAGGATCATAGTCAAAGTCATTTTATGCGAAACCATAAATCGTTATCTCAGATCAAGCATAATAGCGGGAACATTGAATCATCTTGGAGAGAGTTTCATTGTGTTGACTGTCGTAACCGAACGCGACACGCAGTTTGAATGCTGAATAGAGAGTGACTGAGAGCCGCAGCGGAGGGAAGCATGCATTGAACTTTAATTTAATGACTTAAATATTCATCTGTACCTCACATTTAACTATGGAATGGCTTCAGAACACTTATAATATAGTGCACAAAGCGTTGATGCTTTATAATGTTTTTGTGCCTTCTGTGTGGCACTGGGGCTTAACAATAACACAGAATATTATACGCACAATATCGGATTTGGATCGGTCCTGTCTGACTGATACCCTATCCGGCAAATAATGGCGGATCGGAGTCGATACTGATACAGAGTATCGGATCGGTTCATCCCTAAGAAGAATACATCAATATGTTTCTAAATATGCAAATTGTTGTTCATCACAATTTAAAAATAAAACCTTTGCTCTGAGTTTGCATGTTCTTGTTCAAGAAATTACAGTGGCTGTAAGAGTTCTATCCTAAAGAAGTGGACAAATATTAAAGATTGTAGGTTTGATCATACTGTAAAGTGTAACAACAACAATCATGAGGTTGTTGGGCCTTTGTGTATTTTATGCATTTTAACAGTTGTTAAATAAAACCATATGATTACTTGCTTTAGATACTTTATTAGATTCAGTTTTTGCCTCATTGTTATTATATATGTATTTTTATTAATAATACATAAAATATATTTTAATCACAAAAAAATCGGATTACTTGATTATTTGTCAAAATAATTACTCGATTACCAAAATAATCGTTAGTGACAGCTAGTGTTGTAGTACTCGAGACTTAAGAGGTCTTAAGACCATTTTTTGAAGGTCTTGGTCTTGTCTCTGTCTTGACCACATTCGTACTCTGTCTTGTCTCAGTTGTCTTTGTTTCAAGACCGTTAAGGCCACAACTGCTGGGATATTACTAAATTGCTGGTGCATTGTCTGATTTATTTATTAATGTCGTTATGTCATTGGATGCAAAGCTTACTGCTTCAGATTAAATCAATACCTAATTTCTAATTTTATTTATTTATTGTGCCAGTTCAGAAATTAATGGGGGATTGTGTCAAAAATGTCACCGAAATTGCACACAGATTGCATCTCAGAATGGAGATCTGGATATTATATGGATACAAGTACTTGTATGAGATCTGGATTTTTATATTACGGTGCAATATCACAAGAGCAAGAGAGCAGTTTTCACAAACTTGAGCATGACTACAATCATGACATTGATTTTATACAAACATCAAATAAATTAAAAATTCTCAACATTATTTATGTATTTGTAATTTACCAATTCAGATGCATCTTCTGTATCAATTAACACATGCTCAGACTGCCTTCCCGCAGTTAACACCTTTTATACGGGAAAGAGAGAAACAGTGCACCAAACCTTCTTCTTCTTACTTTTGCCTGCTGAATATAACTAAGGACTGGCAAATGCGCGTCAACTTAAACCAGAGATTAACTTTTCCACCTGAAATTGTAATGACCAACCTGTGCCCAGAAAGTGTCTTCTCCTGCCATTGTGGAACTGACAGTCCCTTAGGAGGAGGGTATTGAGGAGGCTTATGAAAGGAAGAAGCTGCGGTATGCCACATTGGCAGCTTGTTACAGATTGCTCTGAGACTCAAAAGGTTGGAGATCCAAACACAGCTTTTATTAGAGGGACAATCCAGACACGTAATCCAAAATACATGCAATAGGTCAATATCCAGGCAGGCAATTCAAACAAGCAAACAAGGCAAGAAATCCAAGAGACAGGCAAGAAATCCAAAAACCAAGAGCCATGAACAAGGAATAATGCTCAGAGATGCAGTGTAACACTAGGCAAAACCTTGCAGTGAGAGACTTTGGCTGCATCCGAGACCTGGAAAATGCTGCCTTCGTAGGACACATTTCAAGATAGGAAGGCATCAAGGCACGTTCCAAATCTAATGTTAGCTTCACTTCCTGTCTCCTGAGATACCTTCATCTGATCGATTTTTGAAGGCAGCATAAATGTATCTGCCTTTGTTATCCCACAATCCTCTGCGTCATATTCTACCTTTGTTATCCTACAATCCTATTGTCACAGGGTGTTTTGGGTTGTGTTTCATGTTTTTGAGTTTGTCATGTTCACTGCCATGTTCACTGTAGTGATGTTCGGTTCTTGAACGAATCGTTCTTTTGAGCCGGTTCTCAAGTAGCCGGTTGAGCCGGTTCATTAATCGAACTGAATCGAACTTTAGTTCCAGGTTGATGATGCAAGATGCAAAAGCCGAAGTAGCACGAAGTAGACTAAAAAAGAACCGAAAGAGCCGGTTCAAACATCTGTTGAAGTTTGCAGAGGATTACCGAGGATTCTGATGATTGAGTTGGCAACGCAAGTAAAGTAAAGTTTTCGGCCGGAACGTTACTTTATAAAGTTTTAAATATGGATATTTTTCTTACACAAACTCATCGATTCACATCAGAAGGCCTTTATTAACCCCAGAACTGTGTGGAGGTTATTGAGTGCACTCATTCTATCCCACATTGCACCACAATAACAAGTGTACAGCCGATGTACACTCACCTAAATGATTATTAGGAACACCATACTAATACTGCGTTTGACCCCCTTTTGCCTTCAGAATTGCCTTAATTCTACGTGGCATTGATTCAACAAGGTGCTGAAAGCACTCTTTAGAAATGTTGGCCCATATTGATAGGATAGCATCTTGCAGTTGATGGAGATTTGTGGGATGCACATCCAAGGGCACAAAGCCCCCGTTCCACCACATCCCAAAGATGCTCTATTGGGTTGAGATCTGGTGACTGTGGGGGCCATTTTAGTACAGTGAACTCATTGTCATGTTCAAGAAACCAATTTGAAATGATTCAAGCTTTGTGACATGGTGCATTATCCTACTGGAAGTAGCCATCAGAGAATGGGTACATGGTGGTCATAAAGGGATGGACATGGTCAGAAACAATGCTCAGGTAGGCCATGGCACTTAAACAATGCCCAATTGGCACTAAGGGGCCTAAAGTGTGCCAAGAAAACATCCCCCACTTGCTCTTCGATCAGCTTGAATCAGTCAGCCCATTCACCTCTGACCTCTAGCATCAACAAGGCATTTTCGCCCACAGGACTGCCGCATACTGGATGTTTTTCCCTTTTCACACCATTCTTTGTAAACCCTAGAAATGGTTGTGCGTGAAAATCTCAGTAACTGAGCAGACTGTGAAATACTCAGACCGGCCCGTCTGGCACCAACAACCATGCCACACTCAAAATTGCTTAAATCACCTTTCTTTCCCATTCTGACATTCAGTTTGGAGTTCAGGAGATTGTCTTGACCAGGACCACACCCCTAAATGCATTGAAGCAACGGCCATGTGATTGGTTGATTAGATAATTGCATTAATGAGAAATTGAACATGTGTTCCTAATAATCCTTTAGGTGAGTGTATACACAGCGACTGTCCGAATTCGCTTACTTGTTTTCATTCACTCCTTCAAGTGAACTCTATTAATGGACTAAAGTAGGGAATAGTCATTGAGGGTTTAGGGAGCATTTTCAGATTCAGCCAATGAGTGCTGATGAGTCCGGAAAGGATTATGGTTAATATAGTCCTTGATGGAGTAACAGTCCGGGGTGGAGTGCCCTCTGGTGGTAATCATCTGGTGATCATGACACAGCTGAAGCAGAGAAGCAGTGGTGGAAAAGTGAGGTGGGCTGCAGGAGCTTTGTAGCCAGTTCCACCATAAGGCTGCTGAAGGAAGTCGGTATCAGAAGCCAGGCTCAGCGGAAAGTAATTAAAGAACTTGCCACTGTCGCTGAAAAGAAAGGAGACAGTGTGGGTCGCCAAATTACCAATTTAGTCACCATGTGACACACACCCAGGTCTGATCAGCCTGTGGTGGGCCTGCCTCTGCTGAGGGTGTTTTGTGATTAAAGGCCGAAACATCCAATGAGGCGGTAGTACACAACTGATGATGTGTGTATTGGTATGAAGACCCACCTAAGAAGACTCCTTCAACATGTGCTAAATAATTAGGGATTGTAATATAGTCCTAGTAAAAAAAAAAAACGCTGCAGTGCAAAGATGACTTTTGTTGTTAATGATTTCATTTGATTGGTAACAGCTGGTAACAAAAGTGTCTAATTCTAATTATATTTATTGATTAAAAATAAGTAATTTCTCAGGTGGTAATGTGGATCTTTATGAATTTAAGGAGTGCTGGTATGGTCTTGGTCTTTACTCGAAATCTCCCTGCCTTGGTCTTGACTTTGTCTCGAATTAGGTGATCTTGATTACAACACTTGATGACAGCCCTAGTTAAAACATTTCAAAATGCACCTGCATTATTTAACATTTTGTGACTATCAGTTGAATAAAAGACAGAATATTTTTTCAAGTCATGTATTTTGTCATTGAAGATTTCTTAAAAATAGTGTTAAAATACTCTCATCTCGTTCTCGTGAATCATCACACTCCTACCAAGGCCAGTCAAAAACAGAACCTTCTGGTGTTTGCTAGAAAGCTGAAAACGAAGAGAACTTTCACCTTTCAGCATGATAATAAACCAAAACCCACATCTAAATCAACAAACTAATGGCTTCAGCAAAGAAAGATGCAGCAAAGATGTTTTGGAATGCCACATCCAGAGCCCTATAGAAAATCTGTGGGAGGACCTGAAGAGGGCCATGTACAGAAGATGCCCTCACAATTTAATACAGTAGATATGGAATGTTTTTGCAAAGAATGTGCCAAGCTGATAGACTCCTATCCAAACAGACTAAGTGCTGTAATAAAAGGGTGATTCAACTAAGTATCAGTTCAGGGGTGTGAACATTTACGCAGTTAGTTATTCAAAGTTTTTTTATTTCTCTGAAATGTATCACTTTGGTTTTCAGGGTCATTGCATAAGTTGTAATTTTTACATTAAAGGTGAAAAAAGTTCTGGCATGAATTATCTTGTTTTTACATCACAGAAAAACCTGTCTTAATAGGTGTGTGTAGACATTTGGTATCCACTGAATATAATATCAGCAAAACAAACTAATTTATTTTTCAATTTAGGCTGGAGCATATTTCATGCAAACACACACAGATAAAGTTGTGCTACTTCACATTTCCTTTCAAAGAAATGTAGCTTCAAATACAGTAAGTCCAAGAGCCAGATTTACTAAGTTTGCGCCAGCATTAACCCTTTTTTGGCATAAAAAAAAACTAATGTCAGGACTATTATTTTTGCAGCTGACCTTATTGCATATGCATTTGTTAGAGTTTCCCTGTCAGACGCAACATTTATGGGAGGAGAGTATTTAAATGAATCATGCAATGCGATTTACTAAGGTTTGCCCATGTCAGTTTACTGGTGTTTGCGCCATTATTTACCGACCCCCAAAAAAGCACATCTTAAACCAGATGCTAATTTGCACTGCTCTTGGTAGATTGCGTTGGTCGTTATGGAAATGACCTGGCTGCATGTGTTCTTTAATTTCCACTCCAATCTGTGTTACCCTCACTGTAATTTGCCCTGTTTAGTAAATCTGGCCCCAAGTATCTTCCTGAAACCACTGGTCAAAGATGAGAGCGAAAAAGAGCAAGGTAGAAATCCTATGTTTATTTCAATTAAGCTTATTCAGTCCAAAATTCAAATCCATACAGAGATCATCTGAACAGAGTAAAGTAGCACCACCAGGGAACAATTAAAATATATACTGAAATATAGCATTACAAAGTACAGGAAATTCAAAACAACGTTAAAAAAATAATAATAAAAAACTAAAAACCTACATTAACCTTTTACATCACTTGGAGAGTGAAATGTTGTGAGTGAAATCACATTTGCAATATGAACAAAAAAGAATGCCATGACTTGGGTTAAACTAAGGTTAGTTAACCTTGGTCAGTGAATGTAAATTCTGGTTTTGGCATGCATTTAGCTCATAGCTAATTAAACAGAGTGCAGGAAACCAACAGTGACAGCTACTGACAGACCCTTTTCCAATGTTTACATAGCAAACACACCGTTCTCTCAAGTGAGAGAGACTGCACATTGAGAACGAAAGATCTCTGGTTAAAGTGTAGCTGGCTGGGAAAACAGGGGTAGGCCTATGAGAAAAGTTTGATAGTAACACCAGAGAGACAACATTAAAGTGGTATTAAAAAGGCAAATTGGTGCAAAATGTACTTACAACACTGAATATTATAAGATATACAGTAGAATGCATATTTCAGTGCATATTCTATCAACTTTTATAACTTTTATAAACTTTTTAAAGGAAGCCAAAAGGAGATTAAGAGAGAGCACTCTTATAACACACTTAAAATACAAAGAGGAATCTGACTCCATGCAGCTCTACACACCAGGGGCACTCAGTAGCATGACAAGAGGACAGTGAGATAACACGCATTGCTAGAGCTCAGCAGAGGAAATCACATCCAGGATTTCCATGTTTCTTTATTTCTATTTCTTATTTTTGCTTGGTGTATTATAATGGTCATTTTGTATTAGCATCATGTCAACAAATGAGTCAAACATCAAAACGGTAGTTATGTTAGTAAAACTTAAACTGTAATAAACAATGGGTTACTCATATCTTATGCCGACTGATTCAACTACCATCTTCTTGACTTGACAGTGACACATTGAGAAGGCTGATAGAGTATGTGGTAGAGGTAGATTATCTTTGGATAGGTGTTAACACATCAGGAACATTAAAATAATGTCTGCATAAACAAAAGACTTGGAATAAAATTATCATCAATGTAAAAAAACAAAAAAAAAACAAAACAAAGTCAAATCATGACATACCATTTTAAATAAATCCTAAGTTAAAACAACAGGTCAACATGATCAAAAAAAAAAAAAAAAAAATGTTTTGGGCTATAAATGGAAGACAATAAAAATTTGGTTTAACATCCAATAAGGATTTAACTTTTCTTTTTTTTTTTTTTTTTTTAGATAATAGAAAAATCACCAATATGGTGAAAAAGGCAAACATCTTAATCTATACTATCTATAATCTATATTGTCAGTGAACTGGTTTACAGTGAATCCGAGACCCCTGCAGTATAGACAATTTAGAAAGGAACCTAAATTGTCTAACTGTATTTATTTGCTATACAATAAATAAAAACCCAATCAGGACAAGAGCAATATTAGTCAGCTATTGATATACAGTAAATCTCTATAAGTCTCTATGCCAATGGCTGCCCATAGTTTGGTCATTTATAAAACTGGCTTTTAATTTAAAAGTCAATAAAAGTACAAAATCCTTAAACAACAACAGAAATTCTAAATTTGTAAAATCACATAAGGCTGCTCACATTGGAAGACAGATGGAAATGGGTTGGGAGTAATAACTTCTATTTTTATAGTTTACACCATTTCAAGTTCATGAAAGAAAGACTTTAAGGTTTAAGACAGAAGACCAAATTCTATTATGGAGACAAGATCAAATGTCAGTGTTGTCCTCTTTTGAATACTCTTCCACTAGTTGCTCATAGGAGTGGCCATGGTCCGACCCATCTGTGGTGAATATGGAGGTCTCAGATTCTGAGCCCTGTACCTCTCTGAAATCAGTCTCATCTGAAGTTAAGAACTTAGGCATTAAGTCATTATCATCATCCTCCAGGTTGTTGTTTAGTAAATTCTCCTCATCAGTGAAGGTGATGTTGGCATTGGGAAACATGAGGATCTGGTAACCTGTGGAGTCCCACTTGATCCGGCCATTACTGCAGCCTCCAGGTTCAAGACCTTCGTGGTTCTCTTCTGCCTCCTTGTCCAACTGATTCTCATACAGTCTCATATGGTCTCGGTCAGTGTCTAGCTCTCTTCCCCCATGCATTTCGTTCATGAGAAGACATTCCTCTTGGTTAAGGAGAAAACCCTTTGATTTTGATAGGGCAACGGCAACTCTGTCACTTAAGCTATAGCGGCGCTTCTGTCGAGGTGAGCGGTCTAGACTGAGGATGGCATTTCCGTTTATTGAAAGAGAATCACTGCAGCTGTATGAACGGTTTGGTGCTTTATTCTTGCTACCAGTGATGGAGCTGACACATTGATCTTCTCCTTCCTTTTCGACACCCATCTGCTTGATTAAGTCATTGTAACCTTCTTTTTTCTTGGACAGGAAGCTGAAGATGTTGACATCATTAGGAGTTGGTGGCAGGTGTAGGGTCTTGTGACTTTCCTTGATGCACTGTAACTCATCCAGAGAAAGTTTGCGCCTTTTACGGCGCTTCTTTAGAGCTTTGTGAGCCTCCACAACCATGCGCACCTTCCAATTAAAGAACAGAGAGAGCCATGCCAGACCAAGATAGATCCACACCTCCACAAAATAGCGATAGAGAGTAGGGTACTCAGCATTGGGATCAACACCTAAACAAAATACAGATACAGAGGAAAAAAAAGTTTGCAAAATGAGATCACAATCTATCAAAAAAACTTAGTTTCAGTGTTGGAAGACACGCACACGCACGCACGCACACAAGAAAAAAAGGTACACTTGGAAACACTGCATAATATGGCTATTTGTGCAAATCTTAAGAACTAGATCTACATTTTTGACAAACTTTGATGTTGGCTTGACAAATCCTTTACTGAAAGATAAGTTGGTTATATAGACACAGTAAAAAAAAAAAAAACCATGCAGCTAATTTGGCGGTTAACATTGAATATTGTTGTTAGCATTTTAGCACATTGCTAGGATTATTTCTACAATGCTACAATTTAGCATGTTGCTTGCATGATTTATAGGGGAATCTCTAGGCACCTCACAATTCGATTCGATTACGATTCAGAGGGCTGCGATGCGATTATGAAACTATTATCGATGCATCTTTTTTCTATACAGATTTTCTTTTTCTAATTTGGTACTTTTAAAGCAAAGTATTTGTAATTACCCATAATGAATTTACTTCCAATATATTTTATTAATAAAACAAAAGTGATTTTCCAAGTCAACAGGTTACATTTGCCAGAATATGTCCCAACATTGCAAAGAACCAACAGGAAAAGTGTCTGTAGCAGCATACTTAATACATGCATATGACTTCAGCATATTCTGAATCACTAACATGAAGTAATAACCAACACCCTTCTGTTATGTGCAATGAGCAATATAATTCTTCACACACACACAAAAAAAAAAAAAAAAAAAAAAAAAAACACTGCTTTTATACCAAAATACCAGCAGCTCTCATACAAAAAGTAATGCTTGTGGACTTCAGCATATTCTGAATAACTACCAACATACAGCTGCTCTTATACACAAATAAATAAATGGAGTCTTATGACTTAAAACTAAATCCTGAGCACAGACACTTTTTTTTCCCTTCTGTATATCACAATCAAAAACAGCTTTTATGAAATTAACATCTGAACACTAAATTAACATCTGCATACAGACGCAAATCCTTGACCATCACATTTGAGATAGAGTTTGTGGTCCTCTGGTTGGCAGTGTAATATGGTTTCTCATGTTTGTCGTGTTTCGAAAATATTTTAGTTTAGTTTGACACAACCTGCATATAGTGTGGCTCTTGTCCAGGTCATTTTCCCCTTCAACTTCATAGAAGCCAAAGTGCTTCCATACGTGCTTTTAATGCAGAGGGTGCCGGTTGGATTTCTCGCTCAGCCATCACGCATCTCTGTCATGTGCACGCCACAGACGTATGGCGTTCCGAAGGGTCCAAAAATATGACTTTGCTACTTATGACATTTTCAAGAAATGTATTAAAATCAGAAAGACTCAAAGGCCGCAGAAACGGGCCAGTGGGTTCGTTACGCACGTCAATCCATTCTGACATTCTTGGTTTGCTTCTTATTGATGAAACATTGATCAAAATTAAAATATAATTTATAAAAAACGAAATTCACTTTAAAAGAAAGACTTTCTACAAAACAAAACTCAATGAAGTGGTCAAAATCATGTCTGCATAATTAATTTAATTAAACGTTTTTTAATTAAAGAAATTAAAAAATAACATTATGGAGTAAACATAGCCTATGAAACTAAATAGGCTATATGTTTTATTTAACCCTCTGGCTGACGAAGGCGCCGGCGCGTTTTGATCATGTGTTAAATTTCATTACATAATGTGTTAACCAGGAAGGATATCTTGAGATCTGAGGGACAGATTATGGTGACTTTAGTCTCTTTTTAATAGGGAGAGTCTGCTGTAAATAAGGATGTGCCATTTTTAACAATCGGAGCATGTTTCATGAAGCTTTCCTGTAGCTCAAACAATAAGAGCGTGGCGCTAGCAACGCCAAGGTCATGGGTTCAATTTCCAGGGAAAGCAAGAACTGACAAAAATGTACCTTGAATGCAATGTAAGTCGCTTTGGATAAAAGTGTCTGCCAAATGCATAAATGTAAGTTACCAGTGAAAACGGCAAGTCTAAGCAACTTTTTTTACGCTGCTCATGCGTCTGTGCTGTTTTTTGTGTTATAACTCAATGAGGGATATCTTGAGATCTGTGAGACAGATTATGGTGACTTTGGGCTCTTTTTAATCGTGAGAATCTGCTGTAAATAACGATGTGCCATTTTCCATGTTTCATGAAGTTACCACGTGAAAAATGCCACTTGAATGCCGCATCAGTATATTATTTACATATGGGTCTTGCAGGACTTAACTTACAAAAACTCGCTCAAAACAAAAAGGCTTGTGTTCTACTCCGTGAGACCTTTCAAATGACATATGATACATTACTATCTGAGCTGTATTATGTTTTTGACATTGCAGTACATAAATATATGAATATAAAAATATATATATTTATATAAGCAAATAACTCAGGACTACTTTGGAGATAATCATAATGGCTACATTCATTGTAAAGTTTAGACTAAGCTTTCAAATGACACCTATTTTGTGTTGATCAATGCAGTAGTTTTGAAAAATATGAAGAAAACACTCAGTTTCAGTCAATCTCAAGTCAATCTTGAGTACCTATAGAGTAGTATTGCATCCTTCATATCCCCGAAAAGTATTTATTTTTATTATATTTATAAAAGAAAGATACACTGTACTGAGTAGCCGAATAAAACAGAGCGGCTGGAGGCGTATCGTGTGGGCGGAGCTAAAGAATCACAAGCACGCAGCTATTGCGTTGAGAGCGTCTGAAAGCTGTGACATCCTTAAACGTGAAAAAGAAAATGTTATCCTAAATAATCCATGGCTATCAATCAGATTCAACCATACATATATGATCCAGAATCTGAAGGCTGAATCCGGAGGCTGAAGTTGAACAGGAGCAGCAGCAACAGCGACTACAGCAGGACGTCTCTATTTGGTATGTACTGTAACAGTTAACTGTATTTGCTTAGAGTCTTCTTGTTTACTGATGTGTACTTACGCGACGATAGCCAACAACACACAGACATTTGAAGCAGTTTTATTCACCGCCTGCTTCCAACGCACGACCGTGAACCTTTATCGCTGGGACCGCTCCATCTTTTAGCATTAGACGATCTACAAATCCAGAGTCGAACTGGGCCTTGTTTATAAAAACAAATCGTCGCAGAAATGCAATGGAAGAAACAAAAACATTTTGCAACATTTTTGCTGCTCCGGAAACATAAACTCCATCCACCGTCCCATTAACGCTGGGTTCTTTGGGAAGCTGTACAGGGTTGTCTTGCCCTGACAACCAAAAACACACTTTGGTGACACTGTTGATTTTGTGAAGTCATGTGACCTGTGCAGCACAGCCAACGGCTTCCCTAAAGCAGAGCAAAGCACGTTAATGGGCGTGCATTTGCTCTCTCGCTCTGGTCGTGCGTGTGCGCACGCCCTTCCGGGAGAAGAGCCCGTATAAGGACATTCCGCTCTTGTTGACATCAAGTGGACCCATGCTCGAAAAAAACTTTCCGAAACTTGTGAGAAATCGTAAGGAGTATTTTTGCCACAGAAATACTCCATCAAACGTCCAACTTATTTTTTTAAACTTTGTCCATGTTTAGCATGGGAATTCAAGTCTAGCTTGGTTCTAACATGCTGTTAACATGACTTAGTATGGTGGTATCTTTTAACATGTTGCTAGCAGTTGTCCCTAACATGTCCCTTTCTGGTCACCATATTATTATTATTATTATTATTATTATTATTATTTTACCTTTTTTTTTTCTTCCCAGGAAGGTCCCATTGAGATTAAAAGAAATCTCTTCTTCCAGGGAGTCCTGGCCAAGATGGCCGTAATAAAATTTCACATAAACGTATAACATGTAACACACGATAAATTGTAACCAGTCGAAGCTAAAACATTCAACATAAATCAAATTAAAACAGCAACATGATTTAATCATTTTACACTGCAATAAATGTTTGAACATATTCAAAGGAGGAATTGTTTCTAATGGGGTAGTAACTTAATTTATTCCACAGCCATGGAGCATAAGAGAAAGATGATTTTCCACGCTCTGAGTGTACCCTAGGTACTACTAATTTAAACCCATTTGATGATCTAGTGCTACATTTCTTTCGACATAGGCGTAAAAGGCTAGTAATGTAATTTGGAAGCATGCCTAACAATAT
Organism: Paracanthobrama guichenoti; assembly: GCA_018749465.1. NCBI lineage: Eukaryota > Metazoa > Chordata > Actinopteri > Cypriniformes > Gobionidae > Paracanthobrama > Paracanthobrama guichenoti. Next base: position 24,811,565 of record CM031959.1, read on the forward strand.
TTTTACAACATATATATTAACATATGTGATTTCCTTCTTTGATAAAGATGACCAACCTACATAGTTGTACGGCAAACAGTGATGAGTACGTGAACAAGCATTTATTATAAAAATCAGCAAAATAAACACCATCCAGTCTTTTCAATAAATATATAGAAGCATGCATATAAATAACATCTCCATAGTCTAAAATAGGTAAAAAAGTACTCTGTATAATTTCTTGCTCCAAAAGAAAAAAAAAAATGTTTTGCCGAAAAAAAGAAAACCCAATCTTGGTTCAAGTCTTTTCACCACATAATCAATATGAACCAATATGATCAAAAGCTAATTTCTCATCAAGCCATATTCCTAAATATTTATAAGTTGGTACTCTTTCTATAAGTAGGTCATCAGTTGTAAGAATAGGCGGAGCAGTGATCATAGAGTGGCTGCGCAAAAATAATACTTAGTTTTGTTTACATTTAAAACTAATTTCAGTTTTAATAAATTAAGCTGAAAAGTATAAAAAGAGTCCTGAAGAATTTCAATAGCTTGAGATAGAGAGGATGCAGTGGAATAAATAATTGTGTCATCAGCATAAAAATGTAATTTTGCAGATTTTATTACCTGCCCCAATTCATTAATAAAGATAGAAAAAGAAGTGGTGCCAGTAAAGACCCTTGCAGGACACCCTTCTTAACTGTTAACATGGATTAGGTATAATTATCTACAGAAACACAGTGAGTTCTATCAGAAAGATAGTTTTTCAACCAACTCAAAAGCCAAAATGCCAAGACCTATACTTTATAAAATATTGAAATACCGAGACCTACACCTACACTTTTTGTCTAATTATTAAAAAAACAAAGAAAAACAAAACAGGATTTCATTACACTGCTCCTCCCTCTTTCCTGCAGTTTTCCCTCCAACTCCAATCAAATAAACCTGAACAAGCTAATCAAGGTCTTCAGTATTACTAGGATGTTAAAGGTCAAGGTTGGAAATAAACTCTGAAGGAAATTAGACATTGTCTAGGTTTACATGCACAACTTTTGTTTCAATCGGACTGGATTCATTACGATTGCTGAATCTGAAATGTAGTGTTTACATGAACGCCAAACAAAGTGATCGGGTTGATGTGCACGTTTATACTGTGTCACAAGCTTCAAATCAGAATTGATTCGAAATCATTTGGAGACAAGGAACATATTTCGTTTTTGCCATGCTGCTTATATTTTATCACGCAGTAAAATGCCCCATCCTACTGCCAAAACCCAAAATCGTCTGTGGATGAGAATCCAAAACAAGACACTGATGCTGAGTGAATCATTTTAGAATGACGGGACACTCATTTATATGACACTTTATTCAACAGGAAGAACACTGTTCCGTGAATCATACGTCATTACGCTATTTCTACGACACTGCACATGCGCAGTCCTTACAGTTTCAGTTTTCAATCCGATCAAGTGTTTACATGTTCTCACGATCGGATTAGAAAAGGAATAAACCACCCCTTTCAATCCGATCGAGCTCAGTCGGATCGATTAAGATGCTTACATGAAGGCTTTTCAGTCTGATTGAGCAGTCAATACGATTATTAATGGATTATTTGGTTGCATCTAAACGTAGCAATTGAGGGCCACAGTTGAGAACCCCTGCATCACAGACTAGGGCTACAATATTTAGACAATTATTTAGTTAAATATTATCTTAGTAGCACGAAAAACAAAAGTTATTCAATTTGGGAATATTTATATACAGAAAGCAAGCAAAGAACATTGAACATCACTGAAGCGGTCACAGAGTTCAGTGCTCTCACAAGAACACCTATAGTTATCACTGAAGCAGTCTACACTGCAAAATGAATCACTTATATACATCATATGTGAAATTTGTTGTTTATGATGAGAGAATCTGCAGAATTTAGCCAGTGCACAAGATAAACAAAACTTCAGTGTTTGCAGCAGATTTCTTTTTTTACTGTTGACTAATATACAGAGTAAATGCCACTACATTTAGGGCTCATTGATTCCTGCCCGTGGAATGAGCCACTACTGTTATTCTGCCGGTGAATCGATTAATTTCAGTTAACCCTGTTAATTTCCAACCCTTGCTAGCATGTTTCTATTTCTAGATAGACAGATAGATATAGATAAATCAAGCCAACTTAAGTGTCTATTCATTTTCTCAAGTGATCCATGATGACAAGCAGTTTTAACAAGACACCCACCTGCTACAAGATCACCGAAACCAATAGTTGTCAAAGTGACGAAAGAAAAATACAAGCCCTCGATATAGGTCCAGCCTTCTTGAGACATGAATACAAATGGAGGAATCACCAAATGGACCAGCACACCCCATAACAGAAAGACAGCTGTGCAGGTGAACTGTGTTTTCCGCTTTGAGAAGCCAAAAAAAAAAAAAAAAAGAAAAAGAAAAAGAAAAAAAGAACAACCTTTTAACATAAAAACTTTTTTCAAAATGCAGTTATAAGTTCTCATAGCTATTATTATAGTGTTTTCATTTTTAAATACAATGGCTGTGTGTGGTTGTTCCTTACCAATGTTACGCCTTTCTTAGTAAGATATTGCCCAAGGTGTTTAGCTCTTCCACCAAAAAACTTTCCAAGTTCACTGATCCAGGTGAAACACAGTGGCACTCCAAAAAGACCATAAAATATACAGAAAACCCTCCCTGTAGGCGTTTTGGGTGCAATGTTTCCATAACCTGTGGAAATAAACCATTTTTGGTGAAACTGATTGCACTTTATAGTAAATACAATTTATCTTATTATTTTGATGTTCGATTTAGAGTTCTATCTTTGGACAAGTATTTTTTTCGAGCATTAACTCTTTCCCAGCCAGCGTTTTAAAAAAAAGTTGCCAGCCAGATAATTTTTTTAATGATAAAAATGTCATGGCCCATAGAATATATTATTGTATGTACACTCACCTAAAGGATTATTAGGAACACCTGTTCAATTTCTCATTAATGCAATTATCTAATCAACCAATCACATGGCAGTTGCTTCAATGCATTTAGGGGTGTGGTCCTGGTCAAGACAATCTCCTGAACTCCAAACTGAATGTCAGAATGGGAAAGGTGATTTAAGCAATTTTGAGCGTGGCATGGTTGTTGGTGCCAGACGGGCTGGTCTGAGTATTTCACAGTCTGCTCAGTTACTGGGATTTTCACGCACAACCATTTCTAGGGTTTACAAAGAATGGTGTGAAAAGGGAAAAACATCCAGTATGCGGCAGTCCTGTGGGCGAAAATGCCTTGTTGATGCTAGAGGTCAGAGGAGAATGGGCTAATTCAAGCTGATAGAAGAGCAACTTTGACTGAAATAACCACTCGTTACAACCGAGGTATGCAGCAAAGCATTTGTGAAGCCACAACACACAACCTTGAGGCGGATGGGCTACAACAGCAGAAGACCCCACCGGGTACCACTCATCTCCACTACAAATAGGAAAAAGAGGCTACAATTTGTACGAGCTCACCAAAATTGGACAGTTGAAGACTGGAAAAATGTTGCCTGGTCTGATGAGTCTCGATTTCTGTTGAGACATTCAGATGGTAGAGTCAGAATTTGGCGTAAACAAAGAGAACATGGATCCATCATGCCTTGTTACCACTGTGCAGGCTGGTGGTGGTGGTGTAATGGTGTGGGGGATGTTTTCTTGGCACACTTTAGGCCCATTAGTGCCAACTGGGCATCGTTTAAATGCCACAGCCTACCTGAGCATTGTTTCTGAACATGTCCATCCCTTTATGACCACCATGTACCCATTCTCTGATGGCTACTTCCAGCAGGATAATGCACCATGTCACAAAGCTCGAATTATTTCAAATTGGCTTCTTGAACATGACAATGAGTTCACTGTGCTAAAATGGCCCCCACAGTCACCAGATCTCAACCCAATAGAGCATCTTTGGGATGTGGTGGAACGGTAGCTTCGTGCCCTGGATGTGCATCCCACAAATCTCCATCAACTGCAAGATGCTATCCTATCAATTTAGGCCAACATTTCTAAAGAATGCTTTCAGCACCTTGTTGAATCAATGCCACGTAGAATTAAGGCAGTTCTGAAGGCGAAAGGGGGTCAAACACAGTATTAGTATGGTGTTCCTAATAATCCTTTAGGTGAGTGTATATCTGAGCATGCAATATAAATCAAAAGAAAGAGCAGACCCCCTCTGTTTTTAAACAAATGTTTTTTATTTTTTATTCTAGCTTCATGCATTCATTTTTTATCAACACTTAAATATGGGTAAGTTTCATTAAAAAAAGCAAAATTTAACAAAAAGCTGAGAAAAATCAAGTTTTTGTCAAAGACTACATCTACATCAGATTCAGAACGATGATAAAACAAGATTGAGTAGATGGAGTCCATCAACACCCCTAATGCTTGCACAGTCCTATAGCTCGTCCTGGGTCGACATTTCATTCAGTAACATAAGGCAGTTTTGATTTATATGATGTTTAAATGTTGATGATGATCACATTATTTTACATATGCATCTGCTTACATTGTTTTTTGCGTCTTCCTCGTCTGTGTTTTGATCAAGAGATTCTGTACTCATTCAGAAGATGCGTAATAGCGCCCCCTAGCGTATAACAGTGAAAACACGGAAACGCGTAAAATCCCGTGTTTGGCAGGGAAACATTTTCTCACAAATAATGGAAAATTCCGTATTTGGTGGGGAAAGAGTTAAGCAAACAAACCAAAAAAAGTATATAAAGGGATATGCCTAAATGGCTTTGAATTATGGGAAATAATTTCTTATAAATTATTTTTGTGTCAATGATGGTAGCATATAATTTTAATCAGTTGTTGTTTATTTTTCTAAGAAAATACATTTTCCTTTGATTATTTCTCCAAGTTACTGCTTAAATGGACCAGATCCTTACCTATAGTTGTGATAACTGTAGCTGCGAAGATGACGGCATTGGGCCAGTTCCAGTTGTTGAAGGCTTTGTCCCCTGTGATGGTGACACCTTGTCCTGCAGCATCAGACACCACCTATTTTAAAATTAAACAGATGAAAACAGCCAATTTGAATAAGGTATAACATAAAGAGCTAATTTTCTAGAGAAAAAAGTGGATATGTTGTGTCTGAGACCAGAGCTTATATACTCTTACGCAAGTGATGTTATCAGCAGCCCCCTGAGAATACTGATGAGCCTGCCATAGCCAAACAATCTTCTCTAAGACATGAGTGGGCCACACCTCAAAAGTTTCTCAACGATAGATCTGAGCTCAGATCATGTAAAGATATCATAGAGGTATAGTGAACAAGGCTTAATACATCCCTTAATCACTGATAAAAGAATATGTTAAGTGCAATTATTATACAGAAAAACGCTCCCATAGTAACGCTCACAACGCTCTCAACGCTCTCATCTCTCTCTCTCTCTCTCTCTCTCATATTCTGAGGATGTGTCTCATCCCTCATTTAACAAACTCTCTTCTGAGACCTTGCATGTAAAATTAGAGAATAAACATTTATACTGCTTGGATCTGACAACTTAGTAGGTTTGCTCGTTGCATGTGTTTGTTCTTAGCAATAACAAGACATGCTTCTGCTGCCACAGAGAAAGATAAGATTCCCTAAAGCAAGGTTTCAGAAAAACTCTTATTTCACAATATATCAAACAAGCATGCTGTATTTTACCTCAGTCCTCATCTCTGTAGAATGTGCTATATCATACACAGGATGTAAGCAATGCGACATGATGCGTCAAAAGCCAACAGAACCTATTATAACCAGCGATTTTGTCTACACTGGATGCAGCGTGACAAGACAAGCCATAGACATTAAACCAATGTTCTCTGTCTGACGTACTCCACGCACTTAAGCTACTGAAATGTTTTAAAAAAAATGTCCCCCTAGTGCAGACAGCCTTAAGCTGCCATGCTCAAATGTAGCTCTTTTTAATATATAAAAAACACATGCAGTCGAGGGTAGCACTATTGCCTCTCAACAAGAAGGTTTGGGTCCCTGTCCCGGTCATTCTGTGTGGAGTTTTCTCACTGAGTTGCTGTGGTGCAAGATCTTACAACTTTTTTTTTCAAAAACTAGGGCTGCACAATATATCCATGGGATCCATGCATTAGGTCTTAAAGTGACAGCCTGCTAATACAGTAAACCTGCCGCTGTCTGTCAAACAACAAAAGAAAAAGAGAAAAATCATTCAGTGCTCTTGGCTGAATAACCTTTATAGCTTTATTATGTATCAGTGTATATTTAATTCATGTGAAGACTACTGTTTTTAGTTATTTTTAATGACAAAGATAAATAAAAATAATCGTCCACCCCTAGTCCAGGGGTCTTTGTTTACCTGGATGTTCTTGATGTTAAAGGTGCACTATGTAACTTTTTCATCCGCTAGAGGTCGCCTATTCAAAACAGAGGCGTAGTTTGATGACGCCAAGCTTGAGAGCAGAATCTTGGGACATGTGGTCTTCACCTCACAGCCGGTGGAAAAGAATCAGGATAGGATTCGGGCAGAAATCATGTTCATGGGTGTGATTATTAACGTTAAATGTAGTATGAAGCAGAGCAGGACCGAGTGTTATGGGAGCTGAGCAAGGCCGCTGGAGTGATTGTTAATAAGATGAGCCCAACACATGCCGCGTGAGCAGCGGGACTTTTATTATGCCACAGTCGCCCGTTCCATTTCCGCTTTTCCGGTCATGAGTATGAGGTAACACAGCTCTGTTTATCATATTTGATACATTTGAGTGTGTTGAAAATGATGTTAAGACGTCACTCTGTGCATTCGCTCGGCGGCTGCTATGACACTTGTTGCACACTGCAGTGAGAGTAAAGCATTTCTGCAAAATAAAACTGGAAACAGAGGGTAATGCAGATATGATGCCATTGACAGGCGACTCCCTCACACGTCCCGGTTCCTTGGTTAAAATAGCAATTTCCTCACGATTTACAAATAGTTGGAAACATTTGGGATATTGTAAGTACTCAATTGAACAAAATATATAACACTGGTTTTTGGATGTTTTACTGAAAAAATGTTACATGGTACACCTTTAAGTTTTAGGTTGATATAACTATATATTACCAAATCAAGCAAAGAGTTTTTGGTATTTAAATATTGCTATTACATTTTTTGTTTGTTTACACTGATGTTAAAATTATATTGTCAGATGTGTGACATTAATTTTTGCTAAAACACTGCTGGTCACTTTCAGAAGTTGTAGCGATGCTTTCTTTTTCCAGAAAGAATGTGAAACATAAATGGCATCAGTTTTTAAATATTTTTTAAAATATAAATTTACATTGATTTTACACACTTAAAGCAATATTGTATCGCATATCAAAGATCGCATTATTTAACAAGGTATTGCATTTTTCTTCAATGTCACACAGCCCTATTATTTTCCCCCTGGCTCTGACATCAGCCCTCAATTTGGGTATGATGTTGGTTCTTCTCCTGACCCCTGGCTCTAGTCTAGACCCACAAACTAGTTCTGACCCTAGTCTTGTCTCCAATTACTGACTGTTGTCCTCATCTTGACCATATTCCTAAAACTGCACATGAACTATGGTCCTCATCCTGGTCCTCTCTCAAACACTGAACCTGGGCCTATTCCTGGAACTCTCATCTTTATTCTGACCCTAGGAGCTCAAATCCCGCATTTGTTTGATGTACTGTAAATTACTTCCCAAACTTCTCAACGTCAGAAAAAAAAAAAAAAAGTCATTGTAATTTTCACCTCATTATCTAAGATGCATTCTTACTACAGGAGGACCTGCAATCTCATCCAGAAATCATTGAGCAGGCACAAGTTTAGATGTAGCATAAATCTCAAATCCTAAAAGCAATGCCTTCAACTCCTAAATCTTTATGTGGACAAGTGTGCTGTTTATGACCAACAGCAAAGCATTTAAAACACTTCAAGCTACTGGTTGTTGCGTAGATCATGTTTTTCCTTCATGTGTAACACAAAATGATATATCCAGCGTTCGCTCTGGGGAATCCAAAAACCTATAAACTTGTCTCCTAGAAGACATTACATGCTTTAGAGATGGGTGTTCACAGCCCAGAGAGAGATCACTTTGATAGAACTAGCAATTTTTCCAAAACTAACTCTTGCTCCAGCACATCATTAGTGATGAACGGCAGTAGAAGAAGCTGCATAGAGGCGTGACATGCACCATAAAGTCACCAAAAGGCCACTTTCAATGACTTGACAAAATGCTGCGCTTTCAAAAAGACCATGATAGCATTGATCATGCAAGAGGCAGATCAAATATTTTCATGGCCTACTACCTCCCCTGTCGCAACAAACACATTCTCCACTGTTATCATCAGCAGTACACACCTTAAGCCACTGCGCAATGACAATGTCTAGGCCTCCACGCCCAACTTGCCTCACTAGCAAACAGAAACTAAAAATAAACACTTATCAAATCATGAAAGGTACAGATGAAATGGAAAACAAAACTATACTTTGTACTGAGAAATGTCATTGAGCTTTTTGGTTGAAAAACTATTTTATTAATAAAGTCACATGCAAGTTCCTGTTTGCATGCATGTTTCTATGCTTTGTGTGTGTGTGTGTGTGTGTGTGTGTGTGTGTGTGTGTGTGTGTGTGTGTGTGTGTGTGTGTGTGTGTGTGTGTGTGTACAAGAAGCCGTTTGCAGATTCTGGGCAAAGTGATGTCACTTTGCACAGGTCCCTTCCAGGCTGAACACCAGCAACACCGACTATTGCAGCAAGCCTGTAGGCTATAGAAACTAAACCAATGATATTCAGATGGACACCAGCATGTTTCCATCTGGACCACATGACAGAACGGTAGCACCATTTTCCTGTTTCTAGTTGAAGTGAACAGAGCGTCAAAATATATAAAGGTTTTAGATCCAGTCACTGTTCTCCACGGGGCTGCCCCCCTTCCCCTAGAATTACTTTTTCTTTATTAAAGAGCAATATTAAATATACAAGTGAAAATTAGACCGGTATCTTAAAATGAACAACTAATTTGTTTCCTTTTTAGAAAAATGTTAAGTTTTATTGCTGAAACTGCATACATTAATATCTGTGAAAACTAAACCAATTTAGTGCATTCAATTGCCATATATTCAAAATGCAAATACAAATAAAAAAACAAATGTATAAAAATACATTTCAAATTACTTTAAAAGGTAAATCTAGTACAAAACCTACAACCTATAAATAATTTCTGAAGGCTTTGTAGCTTTTGTAAAAGCAAAAATATTGGACAGGAAGGTGATTTGGAATAAGAACAAGAGTAGAGATGGGCATCCTAGAGATGCGTGGATCAGCTCTAACGTCACCGAATTCGCTGTTAAAAACAAACCATCCACCCGTACATGAATTTCTCTGATTTAGATCTCCGCACCCGATCGTCACATTACAATTATTCAAATTCTAAGTTGCAGTGTTAACATATTAGCTACACTGAAGTAGGTTGCTTTAAAAAAAAAAAAAAAAAAAAAAAAAAATTCTTTGGCAAAATTACATTTCTTTAACCTAAACCAGGGTCGAAAACCTATACAGCACACGGAGGAGTAACCGCTGGAACATGAGCAAAAGCGAGAGATGTGTTTGTATTTAATTCAGATAAAGTACATTGCACATACAGATCTACATTTTGAGCTAATCATTATCATCATAGTAGTAACAGCTTGTTTTATTAAGTTAGAAGCTATAAATACAAACCCGATTCCAAAGAAGTTGGGACACTGTACAAATTGTGAATAAAAACAAATGCAATGATGTAGAAGTTTCAAATTTCAATATTATTCAGAATACAACATAGATGACATATCAAATGTTTAAACTGAGAAAATGTATCATTTTAAGGGAAAAAAACAAAATCAACACATCTCAAAAAAGTTGGGACAAGGCCATGTTTCCCACTGTGTGGCATCCCCTCTTCTTTTTATAACAGTCTGCAAACGTCTGGGGACTGAGGAGACAAGTTGCTCAAGTTTAGAAACAGGAATGTCCCATTCTTGTCTAATACAGGCTTCCAGTAGCTCAACTGTCTTAGGTCTTCTTTGTTGCATCTTCCTCTTTATAATGCGCCAAATGTTTTCTATGGGTGAAAGATCTGGACTGCAGGCTGGCCATTTCAGTACCCAGATCCTCCTCCTACGCAGCCATGATGTTTTAATTGATGCAGTATGTGGTCTGGCATTGTCATGTTGGAAAATGCAAGGTCTTCCCTGAAAGAGACGACTGGATGGAAGCATATGTTGTTCTAGAACTTGGATATACCTTTCAGCATTGATGGTGCCTTTCCAGATGTGCAAGCTGCCACACGCACTCATGCAACCCCATACCATCAAAGCTGCAGGCTTCTGAACTGAGCGCTGATAACAACTTGGATTGTCCTTGTCCTCTTTAGTCCGGATGACATGGCGTCCCAGTTTTCCAAAAAGAACTTCAAATTTTGAACTTCAGATTTTGCTCAACTATTTTTTTGACGCAGTATTGGGGGAATTGGTGATCCTCTGCCCATCTTGACTTCTGAGAGACACTGCCACTCTGAGAGGCTCTTTTTATACCCAATCATGTTGCCAATTGACCTAATAAGTTGCAAATTGATCCTCCAGCTGTTCCTTATATGTACATTTAACTTTTCCGGCCTCTTATTGCTGCCTGTCCCAACTTTTTTGGAATGTGTAGCTCTCATGAAATCTAAAATGAGCCAATATTTGGCATGACATTTCAAAATGTCTAACTTTCAACATTTGATATGTTATCTATATTCTATTGTGAATAAAATATAAGTTTGTAAATTATTGCATTTTTTATTCACAATTTGTACAGTGTGAACATTTTAATGGTGTATTTCGGTCATATATCATATCATCAGTAGCGTACCATGGGGTTTCAGTCAGGGCTTTCAGTAACGATCAACACACCCCATGCCGCCGCCATAACGCCACACACACCGATACATACAGAATACAATCATGCACTGTATGCACTACTGTTACGAACCCCGCTTTCAAAGTGCTCGTTGGGAAGGGGGCAAGCAACAAAAGGACACGAGACAAAAAGGCAATTTAACTATTTATTGACACCACTGCACTCGCGTGTCACCGTTTAGGCATTATTGATCTAAAAAAACAACATAAAGTGCACACTGACTGTACTATACTTAATTTAAAAATTTTAAAGTAACCAACTATTTACAACCTTGTCATTTAATGCTTAATTTTAGTGCACTTAACTTGGATTAGTTTTCAGATTCTGCTCTGCCATTTCTTTAAAAAGAATAAACAAAAACACAGATCAGTGTCACTTCTGCAATCATCTTACATTCATATCACCCAATATGTCTGTTTATCCTGAACACATGCCTTTTTCAGTCGCAGAGAAGATAATGCAAAGTTTTTGCACAATTCAGAAAAAAAAAAAAAAAAAAAAAAAAAAAGTCTCCCAATGCTCCACGTGAAACTTCGGTCTTCCGACCTATTACCATCGTGTCAATTCTCAATTGATTTGGATTAATATGCGCGAGGGAGGGAGAGCAAGATGGTAAGTACATGTACATCTCTGTCTCTGCTTTGGCGGGATAAAAATTTGCTTTGGCGGCTGCCAAAAAACGCAATAACATGCGCATCGCCACAAATTAGTCTGTGTAGGAAACACTGGAGAGACACACCACACGCGTCCAAACCTCAGCCAGGTGGTCGCTGAATAAAACTCCCACAAATACCACAGAACAACGTCGGCATTACTTAATCCTATGACCAGTGTTTGTGACAGCTAGGTATGCATACGGATAGCCTACAACCAGAGGCGACCAACATTGAGTTGTGAAAAAAAAAAAAAAAAAAAAAAAAACACAGCTTGTCAGCTAACGTTACCGGCTTGACATCAGGGTGCACACGAAGCTCATTAGAATGCAGCCTGTCATCCGCAGCAGACTGCGGCCTTTGAATGGGATATTTCGAGACTAACACCTGAGAGAAAATGTGGATGTTTACAGTGACTCAAATCCTCGGGAGCTGAAACCCGATTTCGGTAAGGGCCATGCTCTATAAGTCTAAGAGATTGACCAATCACCAACAGACTGGGCCAGCTGACCAATCAGAGCAGACTGGATTTCTTGGAAAGGTGGGATTTAAAAAGACAGGAACTAAAACAGAGGTTTTCAGGCAGAGTGTAAAAAAGATTTGAACAGAAATAGTAAAAAAAATAAAAATAAATAAAAAATTCAGACGGGACAGAAATCTCAGGTTATTACAATGGTGTGTGTGTGTGCGCGCGTGAATGTGTTAAACATTTCACATACACATCACAATGACGGTGATGCATGTGCAAACTCCATTCTTGCTGTTCATGCGTTTCGAGTTGCTCATATCTCTTCAGCTGATGGGCGAACTGCTGCAAATGTAACAAATTCAGCATCGCATCCTGGAGCTCAACAAACAGTTGTCTGTTGTCCGAGGCTGGTAAATCCAAAGGCGGTGGAGTATGCTTCATGATCAACAAGAAATGGTGCAATCCCAGGAACATCACCATTCTTTCGCGGTCCTGCTCGCCTCATCTGGAACATTTAACAATCATTTGCCGCCCATTCTATCTGCCGAGGGAGTTTTCCTCTGTCATCGCCACTGCCGTTTACATTCCACCACAGACAGACACAGGGCTGGCTTTATCTGGCCTTCATGATGTTGCCAGCGGCATCATAAACAAACACCCCGATGCAGCGTTCATCGTCGCGGGCGATTTGAACAAAGCAAACCTAAAGAAAGTCTTGCCAAACTTTCACCAGCATGTCTCCTGTTCTACACGAGGAGCAAACACACTGGATCATTGCTACTCTCCGTTTAAGAACGCCTATAAAAGCACGGTCACTTCCAGCTTTCGGCAAATCGGATCATGCCGCCATTTTCCTCACACCTGAATACAAACAAAGGCTCGTTCAGGAACCCCCGGTGAGGCAGGAAGTTAAGCGTTGGTCACCCCATTCAGAGACCACGCTACAGGCAGCTCTTGATGACGTCGACTGGGACATGTTCCGGGCGAGCTCAGCTGACGTCAGCGAGTTCACGGATGTGGCGCTTTGCTTCATCAACACGCTTACAGAGCAAGCCACACAAACAATAACAATAACGTCCTTCTCAAATCAGAAACCATGGGTGGACAATTCAATCCGCGCTGCAGTGAACACACGCACATAACTGAATACAGATCGTCCTGCTATGCTCTGCGATGCGCAGTTAAAGGATTGAGTGGAGTCTCATTTCCAACTCAACGACTCGCGGCGCATGTGGCAGGGTCTGAGGTCCATCTGCTCTTTTGGATCTAAATCCTCTGCAAAGGTGAGAGCTGATCTGTTACCTGTGAATGAGTTAAACTCTTTCTACGCTCGCTTTGATTGTAATCGCGGCAACGCGACTCCAAGTGACGCGTCAGAGGGAATCACTCAGAGCAGCAACAACCACGTGATCTCTGTCTCGGAGGATGAATTTTACATTTCACTGCCGGTTGTATATTCTGTATATAACTGTGTATGTAACAAATAAAACTCTTGAATCTCTTGAAGTTCGGAGGGCACTCCAGCATGTGGACGTCAGGAAAGCTGCCGGGCCGGATGGTATTTCAGGCAGTGTTCTGCGGTCCTGTGCTGATCAGCTCACCGGGTTGTTTACATCTATCTTTAATGAGTCCCTCGCTACATCTGTGGTCCCCACCTCCTTCAAAAAATCCACTATCATCCCTGTCCCTAAGAACAGTAAACCCTCTTGCCTAAATGACTGTCGTCCAGTGGCTCTCACATCTATAGTCATGAAGGTCTTTGAGAGACTCATTAAAAACACCATTTGCTCCTTCATTCCTGACACTTTGGACCCTCTTGAGTTTGCCTATCGTCCCAATAGATCGACTGAAGATGCCATCTCTCATGTCCTCCACTCCTCCCTCACTCACATCGACAGCAAAAGTGGGAACTACGCAAGGCTGCTATTTATTGACTATAGCTCAGCCTTTAACACCATAGTTCCCATTAAGCTAACCGCCAAACTCCTGGATCTCGGCCTGAATTCTTCTCTCTGCCACTGGATTGAGGACTTCCTCACTGGCAGGCCTCAGGTGGTGAGAGTAGGCCAGTTCACCTCCACCTCAAATCACCCTGAGTGTGGGAGCTCCACAGGGCTGTGTCCTGAGTCCCCTGCTCTACTCTCTCTACACACAGCTCCACCTCTATCATCAAATTTGCTGATGATACTGTTGTCCTGGGCCTCATTTCCAACAACGACGAGGTGGAGCATCTAACATCATGGTGCCAGGACAACTGTCTCTCTCTGAATGTTGGCAAGACCAAAGAAATTATTGTGGACTTCAGGAATAGACAGCAATGGACATACTCCCCTCTCATGATCAGCAGGGTCACCAGTAGAGGGAGTGAGCAGCTTCAAGTACCTGGGTGTAAACATCTCAGAGGACCTGACCTGGACTGCTCACATTCAGACAAAGGTGAAAAAAGCCAGGCAAAGACTGTACCACCTGCGCCAGCTGAGGAAATTCAGGGTTTCACCAGCTATCCTGAAAACTTTCTATTTAGGGGCGATAGAAAGTGTATTAACTCAGTGCATCACAGCGTGGTATGGAAACAGCACCAGTCATGACTGCAAAGCCCTGCAAAGAGTCGTGCGCTTATCCGAGTGTATCGCAGGGTCAGCTCTCCCGTCTCTGCAGGACGTCTACACCAAACGCTGCAAAGGTAGAGCTACTAAAATCATCAAGGACTCTAATCACGCTGCTGCCATCTGGTAAGCGCTTCCGAAGCCTGATGGCCAAAACAGAGACTCAGGAGGAGCTTCTTCCCCCAAGCCATCAGACTCCTGAACTCAGTCACTTAACATCACGTGACCATCGATACACTGACATTGCACTGCACTTTCTGTTCTCGTTGTTACTGTGTTATAAACCTGTTTGCACATTATACTTTGTACATTTGTTAACCACATATTTATAAGTCTACAGTTTACTCACTGCACAGTTTACTTCACTTATTTTATTCCACTTTATTTTTATTTTTTCTACTTGATTTATTTATAATTCTACAGATAGATACCTGACTAAGTGCAAATAGCCATAGATGCCACTAGATTCTATTCACACTCAGTGAAAATAGCATATTTTCTTAAAGATACTTGCTATTTACACTAAGTGCAAATAGCAATAGATGTTACTTACACTCAGTGAATATAACATTCTTAACGATAGATATTTACACTAAGTGCAAATAGCTGTAGATGCTATTTACTAAGTGAAAATAGTGATATAGGCCTATTCTATTTACAGAATATAAAAGTAACAGTTCTTTGCAATGTGTAAATAGTTACATGTAATTTATACTTTATTTTGACAGATACATACTATTTGCACCTAAGTAGGCCTATTGCTGTACATTAACAGGATGCAGCAATAACAGTGTAAATTATTATTTATTTAAATTATTAAATGGATGCCGCTGTAAAGGGACACTAAAAGCCCTCACTACACCCACCCCAACCCTACCCAATAAATGCTTTTATTATTAAACATTTTGTTTGGCACTTTGTTTCCACATTTAGAACATTTTCTTAATTTTTATTGAAAGTAAATGCCTTTCCGATGTGATTTGTGATGAGAAAAGAGAGAAGAGGAAGCTCTGCAAAAGGCAGATTCAAACCGTGTTGATCGCGTTAAAAAATGATCCATTAACCATATGCATTACTGATTGCCACTGAAGACATTAAAATCACAAGCGTTTTTTTTTATTTTTAAATGTTGTTTGGCTCAACCAAGCATTGTTAGGTGGAGCTAGTGCGAATAGCACTTGCCAACAAGGCACGCTATTTGCACTTGGTGTGAATAGACACTCCGAAATTATATTACTAATTACTTGTATTATTAGTGCTGATGCCGCTCTCTCTTGCATTGCAGTCTTTGATCTTGAAATAAGCTGAAAACGAAAGTTAAAGAATGACACACATTCATTGTGTTTTACCGTGAAATGAGAGTTCCGTGTCTTTATTAAAATCAACACATTAATGATTTAGCTCTCATTCACCCGCAATTTTTGGAAAGTTACTTTATTACTTTACCCACCTCTGACCCGCGGATATAACTGCAATCCACACATACTCCGAGTCCTTACGCAAAAAAAGGTATTTCTGCAACATGACCGTGTGTAGTTAAATGGACTAAACGAAGCGATTGTTTTTTTTATTTGAGTAACTTGAGTTACTCGAGGAATCCTTTCAGCCCTATATGTCACTGTAATAGTCTTTACAACAGTCATCCATTAAAACTTTAGCGACACTGGTTTTCTTTATCCAACTGAAATGTGTAGTTTGCATATCCTGTGCTCATGAAGCGGTTGGGTATTTTGAGCCGCCGTTCAGTCTGTATTTCACACAGTGCGATTAGAAATGCATTGGGTTGCTCCGAACCCAAAACAATCACAGAATACGTATGAGAGAGGTGGTTCTTTGTAGTAATTTATACAAACCCGTTTCCCAAAAAGTTGGGACACTGTACAAATTGTGAATAAAAAAGGAATGCAATAATTTACAAATCTCAAACTTATTTTATTCACAATAGAATATAGATAACATATCAAATGTTGAAAGTGAGACATTTTGAAATGTCATACCAAATATTGGCTCATTTTGGATTTCATGAGAACTACACAACTTATTTTTCCCTTAAAATTATACATTTTCTCAGTTTAAACATTTGATGTCATCTATGTTGTATTCTTAACTTCTCTTTTATTATTCAAAGTGTCAAGAAAATGAATGAAATATATTAATTTTACATCATCTCACGCTCAGAAATAGTTTAAAGAAAAAAAAAAAAATTACTCCATGATTTCACTTACTGATTCAGATGGGACTGAAATCTCAGTTTATTACAATGGTGGGATTGAGTGTGTGTGTGTGTGTGTGTGTATAATAAACCCACATATGTGAGCAGAGACATCTAGTCACCTGACATTGATATTAAATGGGCAGTCTTTGCAGTTTATGCAATTTGGCTCCATTTATTAATTGTATATTTTTTTATTGGATATCATCCATATTGAAATGAAACGAAAGCAGCATGCCAAAGATTGATGTTAAAACGGTAGTTGAGGCATGTCAGAGACATGGCAGATTCAGACAGGATTAAAATCAAAGTACTCCTGTGAAACCCCTGTGAAAACTAGCCCTGTCTCACATAGCTCTTTTGTGAGAAAAAAAAAAAGTTTTCTGAACTTCAAATTATGTAAATGTATTCTAGCAGACCAAAGAACTACCGGTATGTAAAATATACCAAGCACACAATTTTTGATGGTCAGGTGAAATAACCATGCTTCAGTAGCCAAGTGAGAAGTAAGAGAAAAACAATTGCCCTCTAATAAAGAGAAACAAAACAGTTCTGGTCAGGAGTATTCAACAAACAACCGCCAAAGTGTGAATATCCAGAACTAACAAGCAAACTTTTAATTGTCTCTTGATTATGAATTGAAATGTATTTATAAGAATCTGTTACAATGTGTGAATGCAAGACACCTGTTGCATAGTCATTCTTAGCTTTAAAGCCCAGGTGGATATTTAGGTTACAAGTTTTAGAAGGAGGTAAAGCATGCTCAGTGACACTGTAAAACCAATGGCCAGAATTGTGTGTTAATGTGGAACATGACAGAATCACTAACTGGTCAGGAAGATTGATGTTGTAAATCATGCAATCAGTAGGCCTATGAATTCAAGCCCACAGAATTCCACAGAAAGCTCAGCAGATTTCAGCAGCAGAATTTTCCGCTCTTCATTCTCAAAGTTGGACCCGTTGCATATATTTCATTCAATTCAGCAGATTTTCTCCCAAAACAATGGATTCCATGTGGGCCTATCACAGTTGCATTGTCCTTCATGTTGAACAAATGACTTAAGACTTAAGCTAGCCAGAGAGTATAAGGCATGAAATGCTAGTCTAATGAGCTGACCAGTTTATTTAAATTGGGGCAGGCATTCACATAAGCCCCTGGCTAAACATTTAGGTAATTTTAAAGGAAACAATAATCCATGGCTTAATCTGCATTAAATGACGTGAAGGCAAATAATACGTGGATCTTTTCCTTTACATCATGCAACATGTTAAAATTATTCACGCTCTAACACACCCCGCCTCAGCTCACACCTGTAGGTCAACTTAGATAACATGCAATTTTTTTTTTTTTTTTTTTTTTTACGAACATGTTGCAGGTGGAAGCCTATTAGAATACAATTGAAGTGCCACTAAAATTCAAGATATGTGGGCAAAAATACCCATGTATGGGTTTTTTCCCCATCATATTTATATCATATGATTTAGTTCAGCAATATCACGAGTTCAGTGACACATTTATAGACACGACACATTTGCTTCTTTCAGCCATTTGGATGAATCGGTTGAATGAATGACTGAATGACTCACTTATCAAGACAGTGACTTGCTGCCACCTACTGGTAGTTTTAGTTTTTTTTTTCATTCATATTCATGCCACCTCTGAGCTGCATTAAATAGTCTGTATAAATATACCTAAATGCCACTTCAGAAAAAAATATACCTAAATGCCACTTCAGAAAAATTAAATCCATATACTAGGGGTGTAACAATATTAAAACTGAACCGAAAAACCGCGATACACCACCCAGGGTTCGAACCACGATACTTTCATGTCGAACCAAACACGCCTCGCCCCCTGCTGCGAGTAGTAAAGTAATTTTTCTTCCTTGATATTTGATTAAATTATTTGATAATTAGTACAGGTTTTAACTACTAACAAGAGCTGTATTTTTATTAAATATAATAATAATAATAATAATAATAACAACAACAATAATAACAACAACAACAACAACAACATTTACTAAATATACACTAACGCCACAGGACTTTTCATGGTGGAAGGACAAAGAGAGCCAGTTTCCCCATTTAGCCAGGTTGGCTAAATGCTACCTTGGAGTCCCAGTGAGAGGGTGTTCTCTACAGCAATGTTTCTCAACTGGTTTGGTTGCGAGACCGGTGTGAGCATAGATATATAACTGTTACATATACATATCTCTATGGTTCTGAGTGGGTCGCGGAGTGCCTGAGAAAAACATGTTGTCCTAATTCAGTATCTGCGGTCAGATAATATGTTGTAAGGCTGTGTCAGTTACATTTTTGTAGCTTGTTACAAAATAAAGTCTCTCACCTTAGAAAACCAAACTTTCATGTCCTATCAGCCGTTATACTGTGCTCGTAGCGCACACACTTCAACTGCACGCGCAAACGCGGGACCACACTCTGTATATCACATATATAAAGCGCAAGAGAAACGACAATCACGTAATCATGAAAAGTAAAATACCAATTAATCACGTAACCGGTACGGCGTGTGTTAGCTGGTAAGTATTTGCATGCAGTTATGATGTACATTCTGTTCATCAGGAGCAGTTTTCATTTTTCATTAACAGTTCATGTTGTATTGCAGGGCCGTGCACAGGCAGGTGGGCAGTGCCTGCTCTCTGGAGACTGGAGACGACAGTTCTAGAATGTCGTCCCATTAACCGGTAGATTACAAACTACAATCCACATTAAAAGACAGTGATTTATGCACAGAATTAGTAATTTGGTAGTTTGTTTTTGTATTTTTTTGGTAATGTTTTGCTCCTGGTCTTCTAATAGTGTTAGCAACTTGTGCAAAATAGCCACGTTATTGGAAGATAATTGTCTAATCAAATTATTGTACCTGATCTGATCTAATAACACCACATTTGTAGTATACACAATTAGAAATGTAATATATACTATAAATGTTCTAAATGAGTTGTATCATAGTAGGGTACAATGGGGCTAAAGGCACACCCTAAGATTTTTTTTTAAAAATCTGATGGTTTCATATGATATGATCATCCCTAAGGTGGACAACCAACTTAATATATGATATTTACCATCTGATTCTAACCATGTCATGTCAACAAATGTTAAAGTCAGCTAACTATTTATTAAGTTAATTACTGTGCCTTTTACCCCAAATACCATACTTTTACATAATCTTCCGTTATTGAAAAACTGTTGCTTTATTTACTTTGAACAAAACTGAAAATCATTAACACCCTCAAAATATAAACAATTTTAGCAATTCTCATTTGCTACATAAAGTACAACATTTTGAAAAACATTAAATATGAGATCAAATTGGTGCAAATTAACTTTTTGGAAGCATAATTACAACAACAAATTAAATTAGCACTAAAGCTGAACAATTGTATTTATAATATGATTGTAAAAGGTTTGATGATACTCAACCCCCTTAAGTGCCCCTTTTTTTGGTCTGGGCCACTGCCCCTTAAAATGTCTGTGCCCTGATGTATTTTCTATTCGCCATGGTAACTGTTGTTTCCATAACCCCAAAATGCCACGTTATTTTCGCTTTATGTATATTTTTAAATTAGTGTGGTGGCTACTTTATTGTGTTACAAAAACTGCCATTTAATAGCTTTAACTTACAGGCCTATTTATATTAGTCATTCATACAATTTGTGTGTTTAAGTAGGCTAAAGTGGGACATCGTGTGTGTGTGGTCATTCATTTTTATGGAATAAATTTGCTTGTTTTTTTAAAAATAGTCTAAGACTAGTCTGCAGTGGAGGCATTTATTTCATTTTAGTTTACTCAGGTTTGCTAACTGCTCTAAAGAAAACGTGAAGCCAACATATAAAGTTAAATTATTGTTGTTAAGTTAAAAGTGAATCTAGTGTTATTATTGCTGGTGCCCTGCCATGAACCCTGTCTCCACAGCGAACTGAACCGAACCGTGGCTCCAAAACCGTGATGTGAACTGAACCGTGGCATTGGTGTATCGTTACACCCCCTAATATATACAGTGCTGCTTGAAAGTTTGTGAATCCCTTGCAGAATCTGTGTAAAACGTTTTAGAACATGCAAGACTAAAAATGTGATTTATTATAAAAAAAAAAAAAAAAAAGAAAAAAAAAGGTGCAACAAATAAAAAGGATGCAAATAGTCCTGTTGCAAAACATTGTGAATTTAATTATAAAATGTAATTTTCTTTCTGGACATCGAGTGGACAAGACATAAGAGGTGGTAACATTGATTATATAAAAGGAAAACAAGGCTTTTTGGATTTTTAATTTAATAGTCCATTACCAAAAGGTAAATATTTAGGGCCCAAGCCCTGAAAGGGCAAAGGCCCTATTGTTCTTCTATGGATTATTATTAGGGCCCAAGCCCTGAAAGGGCGAAGGCCCTATTGTTCTTCTAAGGATTATTATTATTAGGGCCCAAGCCCTGAAAGGGCGAAGGCCCTATTGTTCTTCTAAGGATTATTATTAGGGCCCAAGCCTGAAAGGGCGAAGGCCCTATTGTTCTTCTAGGATTATTATTATTAGGGCCCAAGCTCCTGAAAGGGCGAAGGCCCTATTGTTCTTCTAAGGATTATTATTATTATTATTATTATTATTATTATTATTATTATTATTATTTTTCTTTCGCCTTTTTGGCCTTTTTGGGGCCCTTAACATGCTCGAAAACTACCCGGGCGTGGCAGGGGGGCTCGACAGCGCCCCCTTGAAAAAAAAAAGAAAACTGTCCATAAATCAAAAACGCTTGCATGTATTAGTATGAAACTCGGTACACATATAGAGCTCATCGGGCCGAAAAACTTTCGCGCTCTAAGTTATGCGTCAGCCCAACAGGAAGTGAGCTATTATGGGTCGTTTTAAAACACATACTGTGGAATTTGAAATACTCCTCCTAGGCGATTAACCCGATCAGCGTGAAGTCAAGGCATTGAGGATGCTAAATTGCGAGCGGATTTTTGATATCTCGAACGGTTTGGCCGTGGCAGGAGACAAATTTATGGCGAGAAACGGGAAACAGGAAGTGCGTTATAACTTCTGCATACATTGACCGATTTGGATGAAACTTCAGCTGTGTGTTCGTTGTAAGAGGCCGATCACATGGATATGACTTTTGAGAGTCAAAGTTATAGCGCCACCAACTGGCAGCAGATAGTGTGTCACTTTCAAAAATGCTTTGAATCACCGTCTTATTTTCACCCGATTTACTTCAAACTTCATCAGTATAATGTCAAAACATGGCAGATATAGACATATGAATGGATTCCTGATATTTTAAATACTGTTGCCATGGCAACGTGTCAAAGTTGAATAATCTTTTAGGGTGTTTTTGAGACTCTTAGCATGCTTGAAATGGCATGAAACTCAACACACACATCAGTGATGCCTTCCAGTAGATATGGCCAAAGTCTTAGAAACGGGCGTGGTGGAGGGGCTCAGCAGCGCCACCTTTTGACAAAAGTGGGGGGGGTTAGTTTTATCTACAGTCACCAAACTCTGTATATATATTGTTCTCATCGAGCCGGACATCTTTCTAATTTACAGTCATTAGCTCTGACCAACAGGAAGTCAGATATTTTGGTTTGAATTTGGAATTTTGGATAAATCCGGCTCTGAGTTATTATAAACTATTCGTAGGAGATGCATGGAATCGACACCAAACTCGGTCAACATGAAACAAAGACACTGAAGATGCTAAAGTGCGAACGATTATAGGATCTCTCAAACGCTGCTGCTATGGCGAGGGATTAAATGAAGGACAAAAAAGGGAAACAGAAAATGTCTAATTTCTTGTAAAATCATTGTTTGATTTAAATTAAATTAAGATTGTATGTTCGGTAATTGAAGCTGGGTGATTTTAAAATGGATGTACTATTTTTCAGATCAATACATTTATTTTATTTAATATATTTCATCTGAATCTTATTTTGTCTGCCCTCCCTTCATTGTCCAAAAGATGTCACTGTTGACTTAGTAATAAATCAAAAATCCCTGTTTGCCTCTGTCTCTGGCTCTCGGTGTGTGTGTGTGTGTGTGTGTGTGTGTGTGTGTGTGTGTGTGTGTGTGTGTGTGTGTGTGTGAGAGTGTGAGTGTGAGAGAGTGTGAGAGTGTGAGTGTGAGAGTGTGAGTGTGAGTGTGAGAGTGTGAGTGTGAGAGTGTGAGAGGAGGGGGGGATGGGTGGCTGACAGCTAAAGCATGCCTCTCTGTCATTCTCATTCTCTGTGTGTGTGTGTGTGTGTGTGTGTGTGTGTGTGTGTGTGTGTGTGTGTGTGTGTGTGTGTGTGTGTGTGTGTGTGTAAGGGGGATGGGTGCACCTGCAGTATTCTGAATGTCATTCTGAAATCGATTTGAAGAGCACTGCAATATAGTTTTATATGATTAGTTTCATAATTATGTTAATAAAAATATAAAAAGACCTTTAGATAAATACTGGACTCAAGGACTTTAAAAAAATGTAAGCTGTAAAAGATAACTTTGCACTCATTTCAAAGGGACCTATGACATCATCTGACATGAAATTTATCTAAATTGAATTGATCTCATAGATGTTGTGGTTTGTGGTCATAGCAGCACCAACTGCTGCAGTTAATGAGGTGAATTCAAATGATTTTGACAGTCATTTTGTTAAAACATTATTTTAGCTACAAAAAAATGAATAAACAAACAACTTGCCCAATGTACTTTACTTAATGATGATTGATCTTAAGATATTTTAACATATAATATGTGTTGTGCGTACCCATGTTTACACGTACACAACAATAGAGTTTAGATGAGTTTCATATCATAGGCCATCACAAATAACTATGACTTTAGTGTGAAAAAAAACTAAAAAAAAAAAAAAAAACTATACAAATACCTTGAATTAAATACTGGCCTTCTGGACTTACGAATTTTTGAGCTGCAAAAGATAACTTTGCAAATATTTAAAAGTGACCTATTATATCCTATGACAAAATTAATCTATATTTAAATAACATCATGGGTGTGGCTTGTGGTCATAGTAGCACCAGCTGCTGCGGTAAATATAGCATATTTAAAATATTTGTAAAAAAATATTCTCATGTTTAAATGCATATTGCCTGTCGTGCACAGTTGCCCCAAAGCCACCAGGGTGGCGGTGCCACCGGCTTGGGCCCGTCATCGCTGCTTGCAGCTTTAATTTTTATTTTAAAGCCTTACTACAATGGACGTTTCAATACCATACAGCATTATCATGCATTTCAATTTTTTTTGACATACAATAAAAAAATTCCCTTCACCACAAGTGTCTCCTTCATTGTCAATGTGCATCATGGCCAAATATTTGACCCAGCCATGTTTTCACTGCTTTTACGTAGGTATTCTTATATAAAGTTTTCATGTACAAAAACATTTTTATACATGTAAGGAGATGCTGAAATATACAATATGGATGTACTGATGTACTGGTTTTTACAGCTATAGAACTAAAATATTTATGAATCCTTCATATTGGTAGTTCCCAACCTGGGGTCCACACCACACTTAGGAAGGCATCAGATTTTGCAAGGGATGGGAACTTATGTTTTATATGGATGCAAACATTTTTATTAAAGGTTTCTAGGAATGCTCCAAACAATTGACCAGAGATATAACAAATATTAAAAGCTCAGTGGTTGTGGCAGTATCTCAGTCTTAACAGGGTAGAGTAAAATAACACTGTGTGTTTAATTCAAACTATTATATTAAAATTCCAACCAATTAGCACTAACAGTAGCTGCTGTTGATTCAGCAGACTTGTGCTACTTTCATTCCACCCTCTGCTCTCTGTCCTCACACAAAAACGTGTACATCTCATTAAAGCTCCAGGTTAAAGGCTGCTAGATACTACAAAAATACAACCTCTAATAAAAGTGAACCCAGTTATTGTGCTTTGGGTGGGAAATAGTGTCCTCAAAACAAGCCCCAAGTATCTTATGTGTACATGTAATTTTGAGTCACAGCAAATTCAGAAAACATTTTGATAAGTAAAGGTTAGACTGTTACAGAAATTATTTGTTTATTTTACTCTCTGACAGCAGATGGCACTTTACTTGAATGCAAAAAACCCCCCCAAAAAAACCCTTAAATACAGGCAAGTACATTTGTACATTCTTAATTTTTGTGCTAAATAAATTTGTAAAAGTTATACACTATAAATACACTAATTAAAAGTATATATCTACTTCAGTGCACTTGAAAGTATACTAAACACCGCTAATACTTTAGTGCATTGAAATAATGTATATCTTTACGGTAGTTTACAGGAGTTACTTCAATCTTAGTAGAGTTTTATATAGTAATCCTAAATTGAAATTAAATACATTTTATTAAAAATATATTACTAATGTTCTAGTTCTAAGTACATTATCCCAACTGTGGTAATCAAGTACACGTAATATAAATGCACTAATTAGCACTAACACTTAAATTGTAATTGTAAATTGTGTAGTCAGATAAAGTAAACCAAATATACAGTAGTGTTTTATAACTTTGCATTTGTTTGTATTACTTAAGTGTGCTATGAACGCTTTACATAAGTTTAGTGGATTTTTACCTGGCTAAAACCTGACGAATACATTACTTTAAATGAGTCCACCCCACAAGATTATTGTTATAAACACGAGCGCGTCTGAAAGGTAAAGGGGGAGGGGTTGCTGTAATTTATAATAATATCTTCAGTATTACTCAGAAGTCTAGCTTCAAATATAATTCTTTTGAAGTTTTGGTGCTTTATGTAGCATTATGTAGTGTAATTGATAAATCCCGTTTGACATTTGTGTTGGCTACTGTATACAGGCCACCAGGGCACAATACAGACTTTATCAAAGAATTTGCTGACTTTCTATCCGAGTTAGTACTGGCTGCAGATAAAGTACTAATTGTTGGTGATTTTAATATCCATGTAGATAATGAAAAAGATGCATTGGGATTAGCATTTAGAGCCATTCTAAACTCTATTGGAGTAAGGCAACACGTGTCAGGACCCACTCATCGCCTTAATCATACGTTAGACCTAATACTGTCACATGGAATAAATGTTGATACCGTTGAAATTCTGCAGCAGAGCGACGACATCTCAGATCATTACCTAGTATATCATGTATACTTAATTTAGCTAAGGCTGCAAAGCCATCCCCTAGCTTCAAATATGGCAGAACTATCACTGCCGCCACTAAAATTGCTTTTTAAATAATCTTCCTCATCAGTTTCATCTCCTCAGCATCCCAGATAGCCTAGAGGAACTCGATTTTGCAACAGAAACTATTGACTCTTTTTCCAGCACTTTAGACACAGTTGCTCCCCGGCGCTTAAAGAAGATTAAAGAAAATAGTCCAACGCCATGGTACAACGAGCACACCCGGGCCCTTAAAACAGCAGCCAGAAAAATGGAGCGCAGCTGGAAGAAAACAAAACTAGAGGTTTTTCGTAATTCATGGAAAGAGAGCATGATCGCATACAGAAAGGCCGTAAAAACTGCTAGATCTGCTTATTTCTCGACTCTCTTAGAAGAAAACAAACACAACCATTCTGCTTTCCATTCTGTCCTTGTATCCGTGCAGACGTGTTTTTTCTCTCTGTTCCCTGCTGGCTCTCGCTGTTTTGTTTTGTCTAGTGTTTCGTCTCTTCTCTTCTCTGACTGCTGCTCTGCTGGACTCTTGAAAATACTGAAATGGAATTGATTAACTGGTCAATCAGCGCAATCGACAAGATTTTCAGAAGGAAGGGTGCCGGGAGAACCCACCTGCCCGGACGGGACCTTTGCCGCAGAAAGTACGTGATTTGGAACAACTGGCAAGTCCTGTGCCTGGAGGCTCTGTCCGTGGAGGATGCGGAAGATTTATACATGATTGGATTATTGATGGCGGGGTTCCTATTCTTTGGCTTTGGGATTGCCCTGACCTATCGGAAGATTGGTAAGACAAAGCAAATTCACCCAGCCGCTGTCTGTGGAAATTAAACAATGCTTCGGGGTTCTGTGATTAAAGGAATTAGATCAGAAAGTGATAGGAATTGAGGAACTAAATCCGGACTGCGGATAAGGGAAATAAGGTCAGATCGGTGAACTTTACGGACTGTAAACTGCAGCCATGAGGCTGGACGTAATGTCAGGAAACTGGACCGACGCCAATGCTGAGGACCAGATCTGATTGATTGATTATGATCGGACAAATTACGAAGATCATCAAATGGATTAAAAAAATAATAAAATTGTATTTGCCTGACCTAATCCCAACGAACCTCACTTGGTCCCTATTTCTCGGTTGGGAGGTCATGGCAGCTGTCTGCTATCTATCTTCCCTGTGCAATCTCCCTTCAAGGACAAACCATAGAACTGAACTGAAAACATCTGAAGTTATGGCTAACATTCTCACACAACACAATCTCAGACCTACCCGGTCTGCCTGTTTATCTATCTCCTCTCCCACTCCATACAAAAATCCCATCACGTGACCACGTGTAATGTTTATGTTTATGTTTATGAACTAATGCTTGCTAAATTGCATTCTTGTATTTCTGGAGAGCGAGGGCGGCGCCTGAATAATCGGCTGCGGCCCGGAGGCTTGCTCCAAACTTCATTTCGTTATACTGTACTTGTACATGTGTAATGACGAATAAACTTCAACTTCAACTTCAACTTCAACAACCCTAAGTATTTATTTGATACAGTGGCTAAATTCACCAAAAATAAAGCTTCTACTTCTGATGGTTGTAAACAGCACAGCAGTAATGACTTTATGAACTTCTTTACGTGTAAGATCGATAATATTAGGAAGAAAATTATAACCATGCAGCCGTCTACTACAGTGTCACATGAGACAGAGCATTGTTGTGTCACTGAGAAAAAAAAATTACATTCATTCACTGCTATAGGAGAGGAAGAATTGGCTAAACTCGTTAAATCATCTAAATCAACAACATGTATGCTCGACCCTATACCGACTAGGCTATTAAAAGAGATGCTACCAGAGGTCATAGATCCTCTTCTTAATATCATTAACTCATCTTTGTCATTAGGATATGTACCAAAACGTTTAAGTTGGCTATTATCAAAACACTTATTAAAAAAACCTCAACTTGATCCTACAGAATTAGTCAATTACAGGCCGATCTCAATTTCTACCCTTCCTGTCAAAAATACTGGAAAAGGCAGTGTCTTCACAATTATGTTCCTTTTTAGAAAGAAATGGTATCTGTGAGGATTTCCAGTCAGGATTTAGACCGTATCATAGTACTGAGACTGCTCTCATCAGAGTTACAAATGATTTACTCTTATCATCCGATTGTGGTTGTATCTCTCTATTAGTGTTACTCGATCTTAGCGCTGCATTCGATACTATCGACCACAACATTCTTTTGAATAGACTCGAAAATTATGTTGGCATTAGTGGAACTGCATTGGCATGGCTTAAATCATACTTATCTGACCGTTATCAGTTTGTAGCAGTAAATGAAGAGATGTCACACCGATCACAAGTTCATTATGGAGTACCGCAGGGCTCGGTGCTAGGACCGTTGCTCTTCACCCTGTACATGCTACCACTGGGAGATATCATTAGGAAGCATGGCATTAGTTTTCACTGTTATGCTGACGATACTCAGCTCTAGATTTCTTCACGCCCTGACGAAACTTACCAATTCACAAGATTAACGGAATGCATAGCTGATATAAAACATTGGATGTCTAGTAATTTCCTGCAACTTAATTCAGAAAAAACTGAATTTTTAATTATTGGACAAAAAAAAACTCTGCAAGTAGTAACCTAGAATACTGTCTAACACTCGATGGCTGCTCTGTCAAGACCTCGTCGTCAGTTAGGAACCTGGGTGTGCTCTTTGATACCAATCTTTCATTTGAAAGCCACGTTTCTAACATCTGTAAAACTGCATTCTACCATCTTAAAAATATATCTAAATTACGGCACATCCTTTCGATGCAAAATGCTGAACAGTTAATTCATGCGTTCATGACCTCAAGGCTAGATTACTGTAATGCTTTACTGGGTGGTTGCCCTGCTCACTTAATAAACAAACTCCAGCTGGTCCAAAACGCAGCAGCTTGAGCTCTTACTAGAACAAGGAAGTATGACCATATTAGCCCGGTTCTGTCAACACTGCACTGGCTCCCTATTAAACGTCGTATAAATTTTTAAATCTTGCTTATTACTTACAAAGCACTAAATGGTTTAGCTCCCCAGTACTTGAGCGAACTCTTAGCGCATTATACTCCATCACGTCTATTGCGGTCTCAAAACTCTGGCCAGTTGATAATACCTAGAATATCAAAATCAACTGTAGGCGGTCGATCCTTTTCCTATTTAGCGCCTAAACTCTGGAACGGTCTTCCTAGCATTGTTCGGGAAGCAGACACACTCTGTCAGTTTAAATCTAGACTAAAAACGCATCTTTTTACTATGGCTTACACATAAAACATCAATTTCTATTACTCAAATCAGTAAATGATTGTTAGGCTGCATTAACTAGGTCAGCCAGAACTGGGAACACTTCCCATAACACCTGATGTACTCGTTACATCATAAGAAGAATGGCATCTACGCTAATGTTAGTCTCTCTGTTTATCCCGAGGTTTACTGCAGTCAGCCGGATCCAGATCAGATGGTGGACCAGCGCCTGGACATGACCAACGCATCCCTGAAGTGTCTGCAGAGAACATGTCAAATAAACTCCCCCCGTAAATGCTGCATCCACACGACATCCTCATTAAACTCGTCTTCGGCGTGACGACTCCAATCTTTCGAATAATCTAACAAATATCTATTTGCCTAATATGAATTAAGATGCTATGTTGCCAGAATTATAATCATACACTGTTTGTTCGTCGGCCAGAGGAGAACTGGCACCCCGACTGAGCCTGGTTTCTCCCAAGGTTTTTTTCTCCATTCTGACCCTGAAGGAGTTTTGGTTCCTTGCCACCGTTGCCTCTGGCTTTTGGCTTGCTCAGTTGGGGACACCTAAATTTCATCTATATTACCGATCTGCCCGCATTGACGCTATATGATACTTGAAATTAGCTGGATAACATCACCGTTTCACCAGAACGGCTGTACAAATTCTGTTGCATTATTTTCCTGTTAACAATGTGAAGCTGCTTTGAAACAATTGGACTTGTTAAAAGCGCTATATAAATAAAGGTGATTTGATTTGATTTATATACACTGTCACAGTCACGTTTGGTTTGTCTTAGCTTTCATGGACTTCTAGGGCCAGATCTACTAAACAGGGCAAATTAGCGTGAGCACAATAAAATAAATAAATAAACAAATAAATAAATAAACAAAAAACGCAGATGGGAGTGAAAAGTTCTGCGCATGATCTACTGACGACAAGCAAATCAAAGAGCACAGACGCAGCCGGACCATTTCCATAATGACCAACACAATCTACCAGTTAGCTTATGGTTTAAGACGTGCTTTCTTGGGTGGTAAATAATGGCGCAAACACCAGTAAATTGACATTGGCAAACCTTAATCAATCACATTGCGTGATCATTTAAATACTCTCCTCCCATAAATTTTGCATCTGAAAGGGAAACTCCTACAAATACATATGCAATAAGTTCAGCCGCAAAAATAACAGCGCTTTTCAATGCTAATGTTTCACTGCTGTCTTTAGTAAATCCTGACATTAGTTTTTTAACGCCAAAAGAGGGATTTGCACTGGTGCAAGCTGTCTGTTAGTAAATATGGCCCCTATAGTTTTCACTCATAATGTGTTCCTTCATTTAGATTCCCGCCACTCATTCGTTAACATGGACACTAATCATCACAGCTGTACGTCTTTTACGTACGTCACAATTGTATACTTAAGTCCCTCCTGTCCACTCAGTGTTTGTCCAGTCGCAGTTATGTTCATTGTGTTTGCTGCCCGACTTCGTGGGAAAGTACTATTAAACCTTTTGTTGTTTGGAACTTTACTCACCTGGCTTGTCTGTCTCCCTGCAAACACCCCGTGACATACACCATCACTAAGGGTGTACTCACACTAGGCACGGTTGCCTTGTACCATGCCAGAGCACGATTGACGTTTTGGAACTCAAAAGGGAGAATAAATGCTAAAATTAAGTGTTGTATAATGTTTTTTTTTTGTTTTTTTGTGCAAGATTAATGTGAAATTGGAGATTTAGTAGTGTTTAATGTTTAGCTATGTTAGTACTCATTCAACATTTGCTATACTCTGCAAATACTATCAAAGCACTGCTACCAATTAGAGTCCACACAATCAGTTAAACTTTTACTGCTTGTTTACAGACTGTTTCAATTTGTAGCGTTTATTTTAAACAAAATACTATCGATTTCAAAATTCAAAACGTCTTAATTCTGCTTTGGAAAATTTTTGCGTGTCAGGAAATGATAACGAAAACAATAAATAGTTTTTGCTTGTGAATGCACTTATCAGCTTATGCTGTAAATGATACACTAGTCATAGAGGTTCAGTAAAATGGTGCTGGTCTAATATAGAACACTGTCAAGCATGCAAGATTAATAAACGAGTTTAAGACATAATCAATCCCCATCTTAGCAAAAAATTTGCAAAAAAAGCAGCACAGTTATGTTGCTCTAAATATCCTTAATGTCATCAAGCTAACCTGTACCCAGTTACCTTCTCTTTCCAATTAAATGTCAAAAAAACCAAACAAACAAACCAAAAAACAAACAAACACAACAACAACAACAACAAGCTGATTTACACCTGCAAAGCATTGTGAATTACATCTACAAAATGAATACAAAAGCATACATTATACCAACATCTTTATCAACCTGGACATCCTGTAATGATTGAGGAGGAAATGATCACAGTTTCAAATGGATGGATCTTTCCCCATTTATGAACAGGCTTTTTAAGAGGTGACTGTCATATTTGATGAAGTTCTCACTTCTGCGATGCTGCGTTTTCATTGCACACTTGCCAGTTATTACTTTTATGTCACATATTCATTGCCTTACAGATTCATAAAAGGATGACAGTACAGTCAAGAATGTTGTTAACCCTGAGGGCAGATGAAAGTTAATTATTTAGCAAACAGGTATTTTACAGATGGACAATTTCAGTGTTATGAATTACACAGTTCAAAGGTTATAGATGAGACTATACACTATAGAAAAAGTGAATTTAAAAGCACAACTCAAACAACAAAACCTGTAAACAAAAAAGCCACAAAAAACCTTACCCTTTTCTATGGTACGTTTGACATTTGCATGGAATTATCTAGATTTCACATTAGTGCCAATTATAACTCCACCACTTGCTTCCCTGGATTTTTTTTACACTTTGATTTAACAAACCATAAAACTGCAGAAAGTTTCCATAATGGTTCCTTGTTGTTAAAAAAATTCAAATGCTTTAAACCAGTGTGGCTCAGCATACACCACAAATTATATTCATCCTTTTCAAATGCAGCAATGTTTTTTTTTCTTCTTTCAGATTAGTCTCCTTTAAAAAAAAAAAAAAAAATGGTTTAAATATGAGGCTTGTTGCTTAAATCATAAAACCGCAACACCTACTATGAAAAACACTGGAATACAAATGACCAAAATAGGAAACAGGCTAAAGTTGGAATTCAGTAAGCCCATACACAACCCTATAAATATGTCTAGTACTTCGTAATAACTATGTGGCTTATTTAATATTTTCCATTGTTGTGAGTTATACATTTAGAAGGTGCTGCTGCTGTAACAATCTTGTCCTGGGATTGCACTGGTTGTGTTTTAGAGTCATGTGGCAGACAGCTACCTCAGCTGACAGCCAGCCCAAAACGTCCTACAAGACGGCAAGTCTTTCACCCTACTCTGTCCCTCATGCTTTGAAACAAAAGTGAACAATGAGATGTGAATGTGATCACAGTTTGGAGAGGGTCATTCTCACTGGGGGCAACATATACCCAATCCACTCAAATGTCAGTTACTTTGGGGGATGGGGCAGGAAAACATACAACTTGTTTCCACATGTCTTTTTTTCTGGATTCAAGCAACTGAATGATCTAAGAGCCATCTCCTTACACTGCTGTACATTTTGTCCAGTCCTAAAATATTGTAATTAATGTTGACATTTAAAATCAGGTCTTTATTGCCACTATCAAATACATTTATTAACATAAACATCAAACATTAACGACACAAAAATCTTAAGGATGGTTCGGTTTTCTAAATAGTAGCATACAACGTAAATGTTTCAAATGTTTCTCAAAAGCCCATGAGAGCTGCCTCAGTTATATTTTTCACATAAGGTAAGTGGATAAACTATTTGTAGAAGACATATTTTTGAGATATTATATAAATCTAATTGGCTAAAAGAGCAGGTGCATTAAACAGTAGAGCATAGACCTACTACCCAATACACGCTACCCATATAAACTTTACTCGTACATTTCTTCCTCCATACTACTATTACTATAGCCTACCTCATGCATTACAGATTTCTCACAGAGGGTTACAACCAGAGTAACATTTATTAATACAATTGGAATGCATTTAGCTTTCTGCTTTCTACATTCCAACGTGAAGACGAGTTGCAACAAGTAATTTTGCTCATTTGTTAGAACTAACGTAACTCAAACTGCACTCCTACCTCTAAAATGCGGTCCAGGTCCGCCTTTGTAAGGCACGGGAATTGTTTTAATATTTTCTCCTTTTCGGCTTTATAGTGGTCCACTGCAATATCCCAGTTCGGTTCTTCGATGACTTGGAATATTGCTGCCCCAATGGACAAGTAGAAAATGATAGCCGAAGTCAGAAGGGGACCCTTGTCCACCATAATGAACTTAAGTTAAGTGGAGTGACTCTTAAAAAAAATACACTACCAGCGCCCACATTCTCAAAATGAATTAATTTAGCACGAGCTCAAATTCGACCTTGCAGATAATCCTTAATGAAGAACAAAAGTGCGTTTTGGAATAAAGTCGCCGGGAGTGTTTGCGGTCCACGTGCGCCACATGCACAGCTAATGTAGTTCCCTGATGAAACTCTTGACTCATCTGGTAATTCAACTAACCATAAGAGAAGGAAGTTGGCCAAGATCCACCCACTATACGCTAGTCCTCCCTCTTTTGTAGTCTCTTTCATCACAACATTTAACTTTGTTTCAATTTCACATTTCCTTATTAACTTATATTTCTTAGGCTAATACAAAATAAGTAAATAATAAATAAAAGAATAATACTAATGAATAAAATTAAATGAATGATACCTCTTAATGTTTTGAAAATGAATGAATGACACTATACACTTATTAAATAAGTGCATGCCCTAGACTACTCCTCTGATAGTTTTTCCAATTATATCTTGCTGCAAAATAAAGATGAAAATGGCAAAAAATGCATTTTTAGCTAAGATTTTTTTCTTATCTCAACTCTATTGTTCACCTCCTTTTGTGAAATCTGTTTGATAGGGAAGAGTAAAGTGTCACAATTTTCACTTTTGTACTGTCCAGTGACGGAACGCGACGGAAGCCTACTGTTGCTATAGTAACGAACGCAACTTTAACGTGTATATTTAGAAGTAAATACGAAGATACTCATGAAGATGCATTGAACTCGCACCTTGATAGCACGCATATAGGCCTGTTTCTGCCCGTTATTGCTAGGGGCCTCTATATTTATGAGGATTTCAAGTTAACAGCGATGATTTGCCATATAACAACAACAATATAACTCACTCAAATAATGACGAGACCTGAGAAGAAAATAAATTAGAATTCTATTTTATTTTGTTGTTGTTGTATCTATGTGGTTTGTATATTGTTTTTCACCTTTGTTTACTAACATTCCATGCATGCCATTTTGACATCCTGCATGTTTTTTTAGTTTTTTTTTTTAACGAATCTCATGTATGCCGATTATGTACTGTATTGCATTACCTTTCAAAATCACTTTGATTCCTTTTAGACTGACATTTTAAAACTGGCTCTATGAGCACTAAAACATTTGGATATTGTAAGTATTATGATATTTTATTATGATATGATATTTTTATATATACTATGAATTATACATCGTAATATACATCGGTCTCATAATTACTCTATTATTTATCTGCAGTCTTACTCTTAGTATTTTCTATAGTGTTTAATTAAAAAAACAATTTTTAAGGAAATTAAAACAAAGACTGAAATTTCATCTACTGTTTTAAATTTAGGTCATTGCCCAAATGTGCCACATAAAAGCTTAGTTCTTTAAGACAGCAGATGTTTGTTCAATATTAAATGCACCTATTTGTGTTATACAGTAGTTGATCTTTTGAAGTTAGGCTTATAGTCATGCACATACAAATTATGTTGTGTAATTTTTTTAAATTCAACAAAACCTGTTTCAGATTATGTTTACAAAAGGTGTGTGGGTGAGTCACCTTTCTTAAAGAAATACTTCTTGTACTTGCATGGAGTCAGACAGACTTCTCAGGAACCAGTTGACTAGAGCCCTATTCGAGCAGGACTAGTCTAAACGATGTTTGAGTTGCAATTCTTATCACCCGTCGTCTATGATTTCATATACTGATTCGGATGGGACTAACATCTCTGTGTTTTTTACAGAGGTTTTTAGATGTGGGCACTACAGAAGGTCATCTGGTGTACTTGCGTGCATCACATATAACATACTTCTTTTTTAATCAATTACTTATTGATAGAACTTTAATTTGATAGAACTCACAGGGGCTAATGGTTAGAGAGTAAGATTGTGGTAACCCAAGGTTGCAGGTTCGATTCTCAATATTGGCAGGAATTGATTGAGGTGCCCTTGAGCAAGGCACCTAACCCTCAATTGTTCCCTGGGCGCCACAGGAAAAATGCCTGTGTGTGTTCATTACTCATGTGTGTGCACTAACTTGGGTTAAATGCTGTGGACAAATTCAGAGTATGGGTACCATACTTGGCCTTGCATGTCACTTTCAATCACTTAATCCAATTTTTTATTAAAACCCTATTTAAATAAACTTCAAATTAGTTTATAGAAGTGTCTGTTCATAATAAACTCACATAACTGAGCAGAGACATTTAGACATGTGTCTTACCTGATTCAACTGAGCAGTCTTCACAGTTTGCGGATGACGTTGTCATGTTGGCCTCCTCAGACCAGGACCTTCAGCGTGCACTGGGGCGGTTTGCAGCCGAGTGTAAAGCGGCCGGGATGAGAATCAGCACCTCCAAATCCGAGGCCATGGTTCTCAGTCGGAAAAGGGTGGCTTGCCCACTTCAGGTTGGTGGAGAGTATTTGCCTCAGGTGGAGGAGTTCAGGTATCTTGGGGTCTTGTTCACGAGTGAGGGAAGGATGGAACGGGAGATTGACAGACGGATCGGTGCAGCTTCTGCAGTAATGCGGTCGATGTACCGGTCTGTAGTGGTGAAGAAGGAGCTGAGCTGTAAGGCGAAGCTCTCGATTTACCGGTCAATCTACGTTCCTACTCTCACCTATGGTCATGAGCTGTGGGTCATGACCGAAAGGACAAGATCCCGGATACAGGCGGCCGAAATGAGTTTCCTCCGCAGGGTTGCTGGGCGCTCCCTTAGAGATAGGGTGAGAAGCTCAGTTACTCGGGAGGAGCTCAGAGTAGAGCCGTTGCTCCTCCACATCGAGAGGAGCCAGTTGAGGTGGCTCGGGCATCTATTTCGGATGCCTCCTGGACGCCTTCCCGGGGAGGTGTTTCGGGCATGTCCCACCGGGAGGAGGCCCCGGGGAAGACCTAGGACACACTGGAGGGATTATGTCTCCCGGCTGGCCTGGGAACGCTCGGGGTTCCCCCGGAAGAGCTGGAGGAAGTGGCTAGGGAGAGGGAAGTCTGGCCATCTCTGCTTAGACTGTTGCCCCCGCGACCCGGTCCCGGATAAGCGGAAGATAATGGATGGATGGATGGATAGATTTTTACTGAGGTTGTGTGAGAAAAACAGACATGGCAGATTCAGTCAGGATTCAAATCACAAAGTACCCCTGTGAAACACAAAATTCTCTAATGTCCTCCATGAAAAATAGCATCCGAATACTAGTACCAGGGGTTAATAAAGGGCTTCTGAAGCGGATCGATGCGTTTGTGTAAGAAAACTATCTGTATTTAAAACTTTATAAAGTAAATTATCTAGATTCTGGCCGATCGCCTTCCGTATTCCGTATTCAAAAATTGTAGCGCTTCATCTGACGACATTGCACACCAGTTACGCAACACTTTTTCCGTAAGTTGAATATAGATGAAATGTTGATTTTAGACTTTAGATTTTAGAGTCAGTGTTTTTATCTCAGGCTGACTCTAACGGTTCAAAAGGAGGATCCGTTATGGATAGATCCATGGATAGATCCGAGGAAGGAACACACACACAGGGTGAAAAGGTTTCACCGTCTTGCCTCACGCATAAAATGAGAGATCAGAGAATATCTTCCCAAAGGTACATGCCCCTGCAGTATAACACTCTAGCCAGCACTGAACATACAGGGCAGTTAACTGGATCTACATGTGTACTCTGTGCACTCTGTATAGCTGAATCCGAATAAAACTTCAGGAAACCAGCACACCGCTGAAGAGCATCTTGTGCCAAAGCATCTAGATCCAGAGGTGCTGGAGAAGACAAAAAAAACCCAAAGGGGTCTATTGGACACAAACAGATCCACCACTTCTGTCTCATGATCAAAACAAATATTTTAAATATGTTAAATAATAAAAAAATGTTAAACCGAGGTCAGGACTCTCTGTGGTCATTAAAAATCCCAGGATGTCCTTCAATAAAGAGTAGGGGTGTAACCCCGGCATCCTGGCCAAATTTGCCCATTGGCCCCTGTCCATCATGGCCTCCTAATCATCCCCATATATATACAATTGGCTTCATCACTCTTCACAAATCAGCTGGTGTGTGGTCCGTTCTGGACCAATATGGCTGCCGTCGCATCATCCAAGTGGATGCTACACATTGGTGGTGGTTGAGGAGATTCCCCCCTTCCATGTAAAGCGCTTTGAGTGCCTAGAAAAGTGCTATATAAATGTTACAAATTATTATTATTATTATTATTATTATTATTATTATTATTATTAACATTTCCATTGTAACAGATCCCAGCAGCAAGTGTTTGGTGAGATTGAATTCGGAAAGGCATGGAAAATAAATAACTCATTCTACGGAGCCCTTAAAGGGACAAGTTTAGGCTTGCTGCTGTAGTCAGTTACATTACAGTACATCAGATTTTTTATTTATCACATGAAGAGAGTAAGGAGAGATGACTGACAGGACAATGACAGAGGATCTGGTGACAGCAACAGATCCTGAGCGTCATTGACAAATATCTTGTAAAATGTGTGGTCAGTGCCTCCACTCCCTATACACAGAGTACATGTGATTGTGAATTCGAAAGTGAACATGAAAAGTGAGCAGCTAGGCATCCAAAAGCAGTTTTGCATATTGATAGTGGCTCCCAGATGCCCGCAATTTTATACAATATAATTTTACCCAACAAAATAATTGTGAGAGGATGCCCTCTTCAATGTTATCTCCTGGCTGGGGATCCCGAAAGAGATTCTCACTGCCCAAGGAACTTGTCACAAACATTCCACAAATTATTAGGGATCAAATTGGTGTACAAACAGATACTGGAGAAGCAGTAATCAGACCCCAAAGAATATGATTTGAAGGTTTGTTCACAATGATGCAAAAAATTATGTTGACTATGAGGTTTTGTAAGACTGGATGGAGGAGGTGCACGGCAAATTTACCACCTCAATCTCCGGATACTATGGAGGGAGGAGGGCTCTGTGCAGATGGCAATGACAGTAAAAGAGTAGGCGGAGCTCAGTCCAAAATAAATTCTAGGTCTAATGTTTATTTTCAGGTCCCTTACAGAAACCACAACTCATCATTCCAACTTGAGGTAGTCAAACTACAGCATAAGTGTGGCAGAATTCAAGAGTTTTATTTGTCACATACACAAATAAAACTCTTGAATTTCTGCCACACTTATGCTGTAGTTTGACTACCTCAAGTTGGAATGACTTGAGGTAGTCAACCTACAGCATAAGTAAAGTCAGAAGGAAAGTCACAGAAGGGAACTCTTAAAATGTAGCAGACTACGCCATCCTGATGACCAGGGAAATATTAGTATTTATGAGTTAATTGCATACAAAAGGGACACATGTTCAGGTTTCAGAAGAAGAGGGCTGGAGATGTGGATACCAAAAAATACAAGAGTTTTATTTTTACAATATTCAGCAATAATCATAAAAGCTTTAAAATACCGTAGGGCCAGATTAGGATAGACACATGAAATACACTGGAGCCAGGAAAAGGAGACAGAGGCCTACTAATGGCAGGTAAACTAGTTTAGTGAGCACCAGGCTCCTGTGTCACAATCTTACCACCTTGTGCACAGGTCACACCACACGCACACAAGTCGGATCACACAAAAAAAGGAAACACTGCACTCTGTGACAAAGTCCCACCACCACACCCAAGGGCCTACTAGCGGCCTGCCCTGAAGCCTCGGCTCCTGCAACAAAAGACAAAATTAATCCAAACAGTTTCCACTTAACCAAAAATGAAAATACTAATAATAGTAATAATAATAATAATAATAAGGAGAAGAAGAAGAAGAAGAAGAAGAAGAAGAAGAAGAAAGAAAATTACCAATGCTTAACCTAGATGAAATGAAAATACCACAGAAAAAGCAATTAATAAAGAAACCAAAAAACTAAATAAACCAGAACACCTACAATGAGGTGCAGATTCAACCACAAAAATGGGGGATAGTTACATCACGTTTACATAAACTTACAAATAAACTTACAAATATCCCCTAGAAACAAAATCAAAATAAAGAAAACTGCTGACTAAACAGCAGCTTGAAACAAAGCCAGAGAAAACAAGAGCAACAATCTCAGAAAGCAATTTAACAAACGAAATACAAAAAGCAAAATGGAAGCAACACAAATTGAAAAGAAACAGAACAAAACAACTCAAAACAGATACATGCTGATGAGCAGGTTTAGCACAGAACACATAGACCAAGCGAGCTCACGCTGGAGAGCAGGTTTAGCACAGAACACGCAGACCCAGCGAGCTTGCGCTGAAGAGCAGGTTTAGCACAAAGAACGTTGGCCCACAGGCAGTACTGAACACAATGGGTCCCCAATCAACTATTTCTCCTAAATGAGTTAAAACGTAAAATTACTAACACATAAAGGGATATGCGTGACTAGCGACAATTACACATACCTTCATGTTGCTATTGTTGCAAGTCCGATCGTACAGACCAACAGATGACAGGCCAATAAGGCAGGGGAATACAGCGGGAGAATGTTGAACGAGGCAGCCGCCAACAACCCACAGACGATTGTCCAAAAAGGAGGCTATGAACGACAATTTGAACGACAAACGACTAGCTTAGTGAACTCTGTACATTGTTCGGTTCTGGCTGTAGAACCTGTGCAGCAGGGAAACTGGGTGACAGTGAGACGGCATAGTCATAGATAAAAAAAAAAACACTCTTCCGTTCCGATTAGAACATCAAACAGGTTCTCCCCACTCATTGACGCACCACTGAGTATCCTGTTGAAAGTGACCTAGTTATTGGCGATTCTATTACTGTTATAATAGAATTCTATTATTGTTATAATCACGAGCCGCGTCTGAAAGGCAAAGGGGGAGGGGTTGCTGTAATTTATAATAATATCTTCAGCATTACTCAGAAGTCTAGTTTCAAATATAATTCCTTTGAAGTCTTGGTGCTTTATGTGGCGTTATGTAGTGTAATTGATAAATCCTGTTTGACATTTGTGTTGGCTACTGTATACACCAGGGCACAATACAGACTTGATCAAAGAATTTGCTGATTTTCTATCAGAGTTAGTACTGGCTGCAGATAAAGTACTAATTGTTGGTGATTTTAATATCCATGTAGACAATGAAAAAGACGTATTGGGATTGGCATTTAGAGACATTCTAAACTCTATTGGAGTAAGGCAACATGTGTCATGACCCACTCATCGCCATAATCATACTTTAGACCTAATACTGTCACATGGTATAAATGTTGATACTGTTGAAATTCTGCAGCAGAGCGATGACATCTCAGATCATTACCTAGTATCTTGTATACTTAAGTTACAAGTTACAAGTTACAAGTTATTTTATTTGTCATTACACATGTACAAGTACAGTATAACGAAATGAGTTTGGAGCAAGCCTCCGGGCCGCAGCCGATTAGTCAGGCGCCGCCACACGCTCTCCAGAAATACAAGAATGCAGTTTAGCAAGCATTACATAGCAAAACACAACAAAACATCAACAAAACATAAACATAAACATAAACATGACACAGTACACGTGGTCACGTGATGGGATTTTTTGTATGGACTGGGGGAGGAGATAGATAAAGACAGGCAGACGGTTGGGGGCGGGGTGGGGTCGGGATCGGGTGTGTATGGTGCGAGTGAGTCTGAGATTGTGTTGTGTGAGAATGTTAGCCATAACTTCAGATGTTTTCGAGTTCAGTTCTATGGTTTGTCCTTGAAGGGAGATAAGGCAGTGCACAGGGAAGATAGCAGACAGCTGCCCGGCTGACCTCCCAACCGAGAGATAGGGACAAGTGAGGTTCGTTGGGCTAGTTGATTAGGTCAGGCAAATACAATTTATTATTTTTTAATCCATTTGATGATCTTCGGTAATTTGTCCGGATCATAATCAATCAATCAGATCTGGTCCTCAGCGTTTCGCGTCCGGTCTGTGCAGTTTCCCTAGACATTACGTCCAGCCTCATGGCCAGACCGGTTACAGTCCGTAAAAGTTCACCGATCTGACCCCCGATGGAGCCCACTCTCCCCTGCGTATCCGCAGTCCGGACTGCGTTGTTACGGTTCAGTTCCTCAATTCCTATCACTTTCTGATCTAATTCCTTCAAACGGTCACACACAACCCCGAAGCATTCTTTAATTTCCACAGACAGCGGCTGGGTGAATTTGCTTGCAGCTGTCTTACCAATCTTCCGATAGGTCAGGGCAATCCCAAAGCCAAAGAATAGGAACCCCGCCAACAATAATCCAATCATGTATAAATCTTCCGCATCCTCCACGGACAGAGCCTCCAGGCACAGGACTTGCCAGTTGTTCCATGCGTCCCTCACGTACCCTGCAAAGGTCCCGTCCGGGCAGGTGGGTTCTCCCGGGGCACCCTTCCTTAGTGAGAAAATCTTGTCGATCGCGCTGATTGACCAGTTAATCAATTCCATTTCAGTATTTTCAGGAGTCCAGCAAAGCAGCAGTCAGAGAGAAAGAGAAGAGACAAAACACTAGACAAAACAAAACAGCGCAAGAGCACAGCGGGAGCAGAGAGAAAACACGTCTGCACGGATTGAAG
Source organism: Paracanthobrama guichenoti (assembly GCA_018749465.1). Lineage (NCBI taxonomy): Eukaryota > Metazoa > Chordata > Actinopteri > Cypriniformes > Gobionidae > Paracanthobrama > Paracanthobrama guichenoti. The sequence goes on from CM031959.1 coordinate 24,853,778, forward strand.
GACAGAACAGGAAGGAATTTAGCTAAGGCTGCAAAGCCGTCCCCTCGCTTCAATTATGGCAGGACTATCACTGCCGCCACTAAAGATTGCTTTGTAAATAATCTTCCTCATCAGTTTCATCTCCTCAGTATCCCAGTTAGCTTAGAAGAACTCGATGTTGCAACAGAAACTATCGACTCTCTTTTTTCCAGCACTTTAGACACAGTTGCTCCCCTGCACTTAAAGAAGATTAAAGAAAACAGTCCAACTTCGTGGTACAACGAGCACACCCGGGCTCTTAAAACAGCAGCCAGAAAAATGGAGCGCAGCTGGAAGAAAACAAAACTAGAGGTTTTTCGTAATTCGTGGAAAGAGAGCATGATCTATGCGATCATGCTCTCTTTCCACGAATTGCAAAAAATTGCAGAAAGTCCATAAAAACTGCTAGATGTTTATTTCTCGACTCTCTTAGAAGAAAACAAACACAACCCTAGGTATTTATTCAATACAGTGGCTACATTAACCAAAAATAAAGCTTTTGATGTTTGTAAACTTTATGAACTTGTTTACGTGTAAGATTGATAATATTAGGAAGAAAATTATAACCATGCAACGGTCTACTACAGTATCACATCAGACAGAGCATTATAGTGTCACTGAGGAGAAATTACACTCATTCACCGCTATAGGAGAGGAAGAATTGGCTAAACTAAATCAACAAAATCAACAACATCTATGCTTGACCCTATACCGACTAGGCTATTAAAAGAGATGCTTCCAGAGGTCATAGATCCTCTTCTTAATATCATTAATTCATCTTTGTCATTAGGATATGTATCGAAAACATTTAAGTTGGCTATTATCAAACCACTTATTAAAAAAACACAACTTGATCCAACAGAATTAGTCAATTACAGGCCAATCTCAAATCTACCCTTTCTGTCAAAAATACTAGAAAAGGCAGTGTCTTCACAATTATGCTCCTTTTTAGAAAGAAATGGTATCTGTGAGGATTTCCAGTCAGGATTTAGACCGTATTTAGACCGGATTGAGACTGCTCTCATCAGAGTTACAAATGATTTACTCTTATCATCCAATCGTGGTTGTATCTCTCTATTAGTGTTACTCGATCTTAGCGCTGCATTCGATACTATCGACCACAACATTCTTTTGAATAGGCATTAGTGGAATTGCATTGGCATGGTTTAAATCATGCTTATCTGACCGTTATCAGTTTGTAGCAGTAAATGAAGAGATGTCACACCGATCACATGTTCAGTATGAAGTACCGCAAGGCTCAGTGCTAGGACCGTTGCTTTTCACCCTGTACATGCTACCACTGGGAGATATCATTAGGAAGCATGGCGTTAGTTTTCATTGTTATGCTGACGATACTCAGCTCTATATTTCTTCACGCTCTGACAAAACTTACCAATTCACAAGATTAATGGAATGCATAGCTGATATAAAAAAAATGGATGACCAGTAATTTCCTGCTACTTAATTCAGAAAAAGAAAATGCATTTTTAATTATTGGACATAAAAGCTCCACAAGTAGTAACCTAGAATACTGTCTAACACTTGATGGCAAGTCCTCGTCATCAGTTAGGAACCTGGTTGTGCTCTTTGATACCAGTCTTCCATTTGAAAGCCACGTTTCTAGCATCTGTAAAACTAAACCATCTTAAAAATATGTCTAAATTACGGCACATGCTTTCAATGCAAAATGCTGAACAGTTAGTTCATGTGTTCATGACCTCAAGGCTAGATTATTGTAATGCTCTATTGGGTGGTTGCCCTGCTCGCTTAATAAACAAACTCCAGCTGGTCCAAAACGCAGCAGCTCGAGCTCTTACTAGAACCAGGAAGTATGACCATATTAGCCCGGTTCTGTCAACACTGCACTGGCTCCCTATTAAACATTGTATACATTTAAAAATCTTGCTTATTACTTACAACGCACTAAATGGTGGGGAAATTGAATGAGGGGAAACCCCTTTCGCATGATCAAGGTTTCGCGGCGGTGTCTCCGCACCTTAGTTATGTGGAAGGATCCTTGGTTTCTGGCCCAAGGCCCGTCCCTGGGGGCACCGTGTCAACGTGCATCTCTGACCATGGATGCCTCCCTGATGGGTTGCGGGGCGACCATGAGTGGTCGCTCTGCCCAGGGCCTGTGGCAGGAGCACCATCATTCGTGGCACATAAATTGCCTGGAAATGTTGGCAGTGTTTCAGGCTCTGAAGCACTTCCTGCCACATCTCAGGGGCCATCATGTGCTTGTGTGACAGCACATCGGTGGTCTCCTATATAAACCATCAGGGAGGTTTAAGATCCCATCGCTTATACAAGTTGGCGCGCCTTATCCTTCTCTGGGCTCAGGGGAAATTGCTGTCAGTCAGGGCAATGTACATCCCAGGGAGCCAGAATGTGGAAGCACTAGTCTTCTGCTAGTAGCCCTGTTCTGGCCAGGCCGAGTATGGTTCTTGGACCTTGTGTCAGGAGGGACCTTCTCTCTCAGGCGGGCGGTGTCTTCGTACACCCTCGCCCGGAGTTGTGGAAACTGTGGGTCTGGCCTCTGAGGGGCCCAGCTCATAAGTTCTGGTCTCTCAACTGAGGTTGTTGAAACCATTCTACACTCAGAGCTCCCTCCACAAGGAAACTTTACGCCCTAAAGTAGAGACTCTTCACCTTGTGGTGTAGAGATCGCCTGTGGGATCCAGTTAACTGCCCTGTGAGCGCGGTGCTGGAGTTCCTGCAGGAGAGGTTCTCCACTGGGTTAGCTCCCTCCACACTAAAGGTGTACGTGGCGGCCATAGCAGCTTACCACAATCCTTTGAGTGGTGTTTCTCTGGGGCGACACCCACTAGTAACTCGTTTCCTCCATGGAACCCTGAGGCTAAGGCCTGTGACACGCACCAGGGTGCCGGCCTGGGACCTATCCATCGTCCTGCAGGGCCTTTCCGAGGCTCCCTTCCAGCCGCTCAAGGAAGTTTCTGAAAACTATACTCCTGCTTGCTATTTCTTTCTTGAAGAGAATAGGAGATTTACAAGCCCTCTCTGTTGCACCCTCGTGCTTGGAATTTGCCCTGGGTATGGCCAAGGCCTTCCTCGCTCCGAGGCCCGCGTATATTCCTAAGGTTCGCACTAATCCTGTGAGACCTATTGTCCTCCAGGCCTTCTGTCCTCCTCCTTTCTCGACGTCAGACCAGGAAAAATTTAATCTGCTTTGCCCGGTTTGTGCTTTAGACACATATGTCCACAGAGCTGCCCTGTGGAGGAGAACCGATCAGTTGTTTGTCTGTTTCGGGCCACCCTCGAGGGGGGGCCCAGTTTCAAAGCAGAGAATGAGCAAGTGGGTGGTCGAGGCCATCTCACTCGCTTATGTGGCGGCCGGACAGCCTCTCGTTTGGCTGTTCGGTCCCACTCCACTAGGAGTATGGCCGCCTCTCTGGCACTTTCGGCAGGGGCCTCCCTGCAGGATATTTGTGATGCGGCAGGTTGGTCCTCTCCGCACACCTTTATTAGATTCTATGAACTTGATGTTAATGCTACTCCGGGGTCTTGGGTGCTCGCTTCTTAACTCCATGCTACTGGCGGGCATCCGGCCTCGTATGGGGACGTGGGTATTCTCGTTCCCAAAGCGGTGACGCAGCGCGAGTTCCCTTGAAAGGGAACGTCTCGGTTACGACTGTAACCGTAGTTCCCTGAATAGGGAACGAGATGCTGCATCACCCTGCTATACTCCTCGCATGCCTGCAAGCGCCTTGTTTCAGGCCTTTTCCAGAAGCTAACGGCGTGTGCTTGCCGGTGTGCTTTATAGTCTCCGGGTCTATGACGTCACCCACCTTTGACGTTCCGTCTCTCTATTGGACTGATGACATACGTGCTTCATGACGCAATCACGCAGAGGCGTTCCCAAAGCGGTGACGCAGCGTCTCGTTCCCTATTTAGGGATCTAAGGTTACAGTCATAACCGAGACGATTCCAGCACTTACAGTCTCCAATTAAATGTCCTGGCTCACGGCAGAAAAAACACACACGTCTTTCTCCCTCACGAGACACATTCTAAATGGCTTCTCTATTCTCTCGTTTTCCCTTACCTTTATTAAAAACTCTCAAGTTATTTTGCACAGAAAATTCAACAGATGAGACATTTTTCTCTTTATACACAGATGGGGTAAAAACTGTTTTCTCACGAGCAAATTCACCAAATGTTTGACTGGTTATTTTCTGATGAGTTCAGAATTTCTGTTGATAAGCTTCAGGTACTAATTTGTATGCTCGCAACACAGCAGCTTTGACAGTACACACTGTACACAGTTCCTGAGCCTTACCCACTAATCTACATTGCAGAAGCAACGACCACAACCCCTTTGGCCAACGCAATGTAGCTGCAATGTGCTCAAAAGCAACAAAATACGAATCTACCTCCGTCTCTAAAATGAGGAACAAGTGTAACATATCTACTCACATCCAGACTGGTTACAGACTCACCAACAGACGAAGCAGTAGCGTGTGGCAGACTTTGATCCAGTACAGCTGAAACTGCCGCATTCACTGGCGTGCGAGGAGATGGAAGTCTCGATCTAGGCATAGGCACAGGTACATTAGGTTGTGCTTTAGCTTGTAGTTCCAAACTACGTCATTTAAACCTACTATCAGTCTCTAACTCCACAGTTCGATAGTGAAGCAACTGCGTGTCATAATCCTGTTTCTTTAACTCTAGATCCAAACTCTTTCAGTCTAATCGCTAGCATAGGATCAAAACGAGGATGACTAGGATCTATATTAGGAAAAGACAAAGTTTCCTCACCTACATCATTTTCAACACTCTTCCGCGGTACCCTTTCCAAAGATTCATCCAGCAAAATTCCAGCCTCTATCAACTTACTATACAACTTCTCTTTAACTATCCGTTTTGGCCCCTCCCTAGGAACAGGAATATGAAAGAAATCTGCAACAAATCAGCCTTACGACACTTATATTCCTCCGTAGTAGGAGATAACGTAAACAACGTTAAATCAAATTCCATATTCGATCGTAACTCGTCCCACACCAAAAGAAAATTACCAGGCAAACAAACGCATGGTTAATTCCACCACATACCTCCATTTACATGCCCAAATAAACCTCCACAATGTCTGCCGTTTTTGCTTTTTTTTTTAATTATGATAGGACAGTGAGTAGACGTGGAAGAGAGAAAGGGGGGACGGGATCGGAGCCACGAGCCAGAACTTGAGTCACCCGAGCTGCCCACAAGGTGCAGACAATAGAACTTCACTGCAATGTTTTATTCTTCATCATTCAATGCATATTGCCTGTACATAAATTAACATTTATGTCATCACAGATTAAAGTCTATAAATTACATGCACTAAATATGAGACAGCTAATAGCATGAAAAGGTGAAATATGATTTGTGGAAGATTTCTATATTAAAGGTCACTCTTTCTGTGTATAGACTATACTAAATGTTCTTTCTCTTTTTGTAATTTTGTCACAATAGCCTAGCTACTGTTTGTAGCCTATGTTTTACATGCACATTTTATTTGTCATTTGTCTTATCTGCAATAATATTGCAATTATAGTCGCCGACTTTAGTCAGTAAATGCTTTGTGGACTGGACTGAAAGAATAATCATATGCCAAATAAATTCTGAAGGTTATATATTCACAACAAAAATGTATACATGAATTGAGTAAAATGTTTCCATATGTCCATATGGAACTAAGCAAAAGAGTGGCAAGGACCCCAAACTACATCAAGTGACAGAATGGAGAAAAAACCTTGGGAGAAACCAGGCTCAGTTTGGGGGCCAGTTCTCCTCTGGCCAACGAATGAACAGTTTATGATTATTATTCAGGCAGCATTACAAGTCAGAAGTCAGATTCGGTAGGAACATTCAGAATATTTATCCAATTCCATCTGGTACCTAAATGACTATCGTCCAGTGGCTCTCACGTCTATAGTCATGAAGGTCTTTGAGAGACTCATTAAAAACACCATTTGCTCCTTCATTCCTGACACTTTGGACCCTCTTCAGTTTGCCTATCGTCCCAATAGATCGACTGAAGATGCCATCTCACATGTCCTCCACTCCTCCCTCACTCACATCGACAGCAAAAGTGGGAACTACGTAAAGCTGCTATTTATTGACTATAGCTCAGCCTTTAACACCATAGTTCCCATTAAGCTAACCGCCAAACTCCTGGATCTCTGCCTGAATTCTTCTCTCTGCCACTGGATTGAGGATTTCCTCACTGGCAGGCCTCAGGTGGTGAGAGCAGGCCAGTTCACCTCCACCTCCATCACCCTGAGTGTAGACCTCCACAGGGCTGTGTCCTGAGTCCCCTGCTCTACTCTCTCTACACGCATGACTGTTTGTCCACACACAGCTCCACCTCTATCATCAAATTTGCTGATGATACTGTTGTCCTGGGCCTCATTTCCAACAACAATGAGACGGCATACTTGGACGAGGTGGAGCATCTAACATCATTGGAGCTGCACAATGAGGAACAACACATGGAAATGAAGGATCCAATGAATAGATGAATAGAAAATAAATCAGTTCCACAGCATGTCTCGTCAGTTCTGCTCTTTATTTAAAACTATTTTCTTTTTTTAATCCTTTTAAACTCATGAAATATTTTAGCTTTGTGATCGTATAGTGGATTATTTTTGAAAGTGAGAAGTTATAATAAACATTTTCAATGAATTAATCACAAATCATCTCAATGAAAAACAGAACAATTCAATTAAATCCAGTATAAAGGGAAACATCCCCACCTAGCAGTGAACATGCACAATACATTAATAAAACAATGAATCCATAAACCACATAACACATTTTACAAACATACCTGCACAATGAGGAACAACACATGGAAATGAAGGATCCAATGAATAGATGAATAGAGAATAAATCAGTTCCCTTTCAAAAGGGAACTCGCACTGTGTCCAGAACGCATATGGGGAACATCTCAGTGTAACGGCTGTCTGAAGCTACTATCAAATCACGTTGTAAAGCAATGAACGGTAAGGGAAGAAGGAGGCGGGAACCGGCAAACATTTAAAAACTTTAATCAAAACAAACAAACAAAATATAATGCCGGCGGCAGCCCCTCACGGACGACTGCCGCCTAAAAACAAAACCAAAACACAATAACGGCGGCAGCCCCTCACGGCCGACTGCCGCCTACATACAAAATAAAACACAACATAAAGTTCAGGCCTGGTCCTCTCTCGTCTTACACTGTCGTCGCTCCTCCTTTTATGCTCCCGTCACTCCTCCATGAGACGAGACCGGTGTGGCGCACAGCTGACGCTCATTATCATTTGCCACCGGCCCGCTCTCACGGTCCCTCGCCACACACGTCAATCCTATTGACCGGCAACAGCCCATAATGTCATCAAAGTGCGACCCGGAAGTATATAAGGGCGCCTCGCAACATGACATCTACAAGTGAGAACCCATATTCGGCCCGTATCCATCGCCATCAGCGGGTGAACTTCGCTGATGTTGAGGGGTTGGCCGAGCATGGGTAGGTGTTGTTGCCACCGATCAACGAGACGTTTGCGAACTATCTCGCATCGGGTCGGGCATCAACACTGAGAGCTTCAACCCTGCCATCCAGGCCCCTGAGAACAACATCTCACCTTAATGGCATGGCAGACACATCAGCAGGTCAAGTAGGGGCGGCTTTGCACTCAATGGCAGTGCTGCAGGCCTACCAGGCGGATTGCTGGGGGATCTCAATCAGGGGATGGGACTCTCCCCTGAGGTGGTAGCCGAACTGTGCCACACCACAGATCTTACTCTCCGGGCCACCAAGTAGACAGCTGCCACGATCGGGTGGTCGATGCCAGCAATGGTGGCCATGGAGAGACATCTGTGGTTGAACCTGGCGAATGTCGGGGAGAAAGAAAAAGCCTTTCTCCTGGATTCACTGGTTTTGCCATCTGAACTTTTTGGAACCTCCGTGGAGGCAGTGGTTGAGAAGTTCAGAGAGGCGAAGGCCCATTCAGCGGCATTTAAGTCCTGTATACCGCAGAGATCCGGGGCCGCACCCAGGCAGGTGGGAGGACCGAGCCCGTCGAGGTCCAAGGACAGACGACAGCGAGCCATTGTCGCCTCTTGTGCGCCACCCTCCATGGAGGAGCAGGTCACAGAGAAGGCGTGACTCCTGCAAAAAGAAGAAGGACTTGAGGGAGGTGATCCTGGACAAACGCAGGCAGCGTCGTAATGGATCTCCTCCCCGAGGGCAAATAAGATATCTAACCCTCGTCTTTCTTCTTCATCCCTCTCCCCAGGCACTTCTTACATCAGGCTGGGCTGGGCCCGTGATGAGCTGAGATGCTGGGCTGATGGCCCACTTTGGCTTGATTTGTGAGAGTGCCCCTTTCAGGCCTGCAAGGGTGACAGAGTTTTCTACCGAGTGGTGAGTCATCACTCTAGCACACCGCAGGTTGAGCTAGTAGGTCTCTTTTTCTTTCCTTTGAGATGAGAGGAGGAACAGGAAGTATGTTCTGAAGGCCTATGTTCCCTGTATAGAGGTTGGGGGGATTGTGTGGTAAGGTATAGGAGTGTGCGAGTATTAGGGCCCTGAAGTTCCCCTGTCAGGCAGCTAGAATGATATGGTGAGTTGGTTGGCTCTTTAGTGTGAATTCACTGGACTGGTTTAACTGTGTGTAGTGATCAGGCCTCCTCTCGGCAAGAGAGTGGGGTTAAGCCATCACTCATTTCTCTCGTATGCAGCTCTAGGCAGGTGGCATACTACTGGCTAAACCAGGTTGACACCACCAATCACCAGGGCCGCCTCGGTAGCTGGGCTAGGCTATACTAGGGATACTAGAGGTGTTTTGCTGAGGCATTGCCTTATTGTATTGTAACCATATTTCATGTCGGTCCCCAATCATGCTCCCGTGTAGCCAGAGCATTGCCATGTGCTGACACCCATGTACACCTTTGGCAGGCCACAGAACCGGGGCCTCCATTAGGACATAGTGGTGTAAGTTGTACTCCACTTGCTAGAGAGGGCTCACTGTGGTTTCACTGGGTACACTGCTGTTGGCGATGTAATTAGGTTCCAAGTCTGTAGGCACTGAGTAAACAGTTCAGACTGTCTGCAGGTAACAGTAGCAGGCCTCTGTGACGTTAGTCCCAGTAGAGAAACTAGGTTAACAGGCCTTGGCAGCAGACTCTGGACAGGTGGTAGGCTTGGAGGAGAGTCCCCACTGATGGAACATTGGGAGGCCCCAAATGCATTGGTGTGGTATGCTTCCCATGTTGTTGGTCTTGGCAGAAGACAGAAGACTTTGTACAGCTTGTGGCCCTACCAGGCCACCCTGAGGATGAGTCCCCAGCATTGTGGGTATATAATTTGTCAGCCAGTATTTTACTGCCAGCCGGTTGGCCCTATCAGGCCATCCTGGGACTGGGCGAGTCCCCGGGATCTCGGTTTCTCTGTTAGTTAACAACAGCAGGCTTCACCTGGCCTCTTTGAGGTGAGTTCCCGGTTCCCAGTCACTCTGACAGATACCATGTATTGTTAGTAGGTAGTAGGCCTCTTCTGGCCTCCCTAAGGCTTGCTATCAGGTAGTAGGCCTCACTAGGCCTCCCTGAAGGCGAGCCACTGAGTTTTTGACACTCCAGTAGCTAGCATTACTGGTTGTCAGGTGAGAGGCCTCCCTGAGGGCCTGCTATCAGGTAGTAGGCCTCACCAGGCCTCCCTGAGGGCCTGCTATCGGGTAGTATACTGAGGGAGGGCTTCCGAGTCTGGATGCTTGGACAGCTAGAATGATAGGCTATCGGGTGGTAGACTTCACGAGGCCTCCCCTGGGGCTTGCCACCAGGTTGCAGGCCCCACCAGGCCTCCCTGGGAGCAAGTGCCTGAGACTGCAACTAGCTTAATGCTGACAGCTAGTGGATGCTTGTTATCAGTGAGGCTGGCCTTAGCAGGCAATGGTGTCACTCTCTGCTACTGGTTCCCTATAGAACGGGGAACCATTTTAGCCTACAGCTTGGTCTACCTACCAGGCAGGCTCGGTGCTCCCTTCATCGAAGGTCGTGGTGTGATTTGATAGTAGCTTCAGACATCCGTTACACTGAGACATTCCCCATATGCATTCTGGACACAGTGTCTCGTTCCCTGTTCTCCCTGTACATGTTCTACATAACCTGAGACGTTCTACATAAAACACAAAACAATGCACAAATTAATTACGATTGTGCCATGTAATACAAGGTCAAAATAAATCATTATAAAATAACACATTCACCACCAAACGCATATAAACAGTTCCCTAAGGAGTTAACTGAAGGAAAAATCCACAACAAAGCAAGTATTTATGCGTTTTGCACACTTTTAACTGATGATTCTCTAACTACATAAAACATGCAACTTACCCACAACATGTCTCGTCAGTTCTGCTGTGGCTGGTCCCAATTCCACGCGTTAAATGCCATCACGTATCCCTGTAGATGGTGTTGTCCCCATTTATGCATCATTTAACACTTTTGCACTCTGTTACATGCACCCCCCTTAAATTATGTTAAACTGGTGAAGCGCCTGTACAGAAAACTTAATACAAGAACCAGAAAAGGGGAAGAAGAAAAAAAAAAGAAAGTGTAAAACTCCTTGACACATTGTAGTGTAAATATCAATTACAAAATTCCTCCATAGGAAGTATGCAAGTATGGACCGGTACCAAAATACAGACCTAACATAGACTAAAGAGATTCCCTAAACAGCTCTCTTTGCATACACAATTCAAGGATTGAAATGACTTGGACAAAATTTCCACTCAAAACTAATTCCAACTCATAATTCACCCATTGTGGCTTTTCACCACATCAAAAAGAGAAATCACTGGTGGTGACGAATCATCCACAAACTGACTATTCATCTCAAAAATGAATCTTTGTGGAGGTTTAATGGTCCTACCAGCCCTAGTCCTAAGTATGCCTGTCTAAAAGTGTTTCGGTTGATTGCAAATTACAGGGTCAACTGTATCCAGAACAGGGTTATTGACTACATGTGAAAGTGGAAAAACTGGCGTTGTCAAGGAGTGCTGAGAGGAACTCTGATCTATCTCATTGTCAGGAGGTAGTCCTTCATCTAACAAATTCAGAACGTCACTTCCCAGTTCAATGTGTACAGAGCTGTTACAGGTATCAGGGTCTGCCTCCGAATTGGAATTCTGCACATCCAAAGAACATTGAACTCTGGACATTGAACTCTGGAGTCACTGTCATTATCAGGGCAGTTTTCTCTGCCTGTTTCAGTGTCTCTTGTCCGATAGACATTAATTTGTGATCTCACTGACATCACTTCACAGAGGTTGGACTCCCACTTGTCTGCGATTTTCCATTTGCCACACTCACCACAATTCGCCAGAAGCACTCTGTCGCCCATGGTCAAAGGTGATCCCTTGACTCTCCGATTGTGGATCCTTACATGCCGAGCTTGCTCAGTTGAACTGTGATTCTGTGCAATTTTTGCAGCTTCACCAAAGTCACATTTAAGCTTGGATACGAAATCTGAATAATTCACAATAGCATCATGCCTCAGGACATGTTGGAACATTACATCAATTGGAAGAACTTTTGAACTTTTTCCACTTTTGAACTCTCCCAAACATCAGATAGAAACATCAAAGGCCTGTGGTCTCGTGAACGGTGCAGTTATAACAGAATATCAGCATCTGCAAAGACTGTGGCCACTTGGCTTTGGACTGGGGAGATAAGGCTCTTATCATGTTCCCTAAAGTTCTGTTGAAGGGTTCAGTGATCCCGTTTCCCATTGGGTGGTAAGGAGTGGTGTGTAATTTATTGACACCCACCATATTCAGCAACTCCTTCATCAGTTTGCTCTCAAAACTTGACCTTGATCTGAATGCACAAGCCTAGGGAATCCATACATGCAGAAGAGACCATTCCATAAATGATGAGCAACCTGCTTTGCAGACTGGTTCTTACAGGGAAAGGCGTAGGCTAATTTGGTGAAATGGTCCGTTGTTACCAGGACATCCACACTCTTATCACCCTGCTCTGCTGTCCAGAAATCAATGCAGATGAGTTCCATCAGCTCAGAGGTGCATATGTTCTCAAGGGGAGCACTATCTTTCGGTTCAGGTGTCTTGCCTACAATGCATCGCATGCAGTTCCTCACATAAGTCACTATATCGTGTTCCATGCCTGTCCAAAAGAACCGTTGTCTGGCCAATGACAGAATCCTGGAGTGCCCTTGATGACCAGCTGCATCATGCAAACCATAAAGCACTTGTTGTTTTAAAGCATCCAGGACAATCAGCAAGACTCAGTACCTGAGAGTTAGTGGTAAGTTGGAAGGAATCTTGGATGACTTGATCTACAACTCCATCAACCTGATTAAGCAAAGACTGGTAAGGTTCTGTCACAAGATGGTGACTTACACTGGATTGGACAAAAGGTTCCTTGCTCAACACGCGTCAACTGCGGCTATGTTTTTAGAACCGGGTACATATCTCAGGTCAAAGCTGAAGGAGGCTATCTTAGCAACCCAGCGTTGCTCGCAATCGTTGAGTCTCGGCTTGGTGAGTATGTAGGTGAGGGGATTATTATCCGCCCACGCTGTAAAATGGTGCCCCCTTAACCAATAATGGAACTTGACGTATATTGTCCACGTAAGTGTGAGGAATTCCAGCCTGTGAACTGGGTAATTCATCTGAGAACATGACAGTGTCTTGCTAGCAAATGCCACCGGCCTGACCATAGTGCTACCCTCTGGGATCTGGAAAAGAACAGCACACAATCCATCAAACAAGACATCTACAGCCAGTATGAAGTCACGTTCGAAGTCTGGGTGTGCTAGCATTACACTTGTGAGAAGGTCTTCCTTCAAAGTGTCAAATGCTTTCTGGCATTTGTCCGTCCAGTCTTTTGGTAAGAGCTTAAGGCCGGCCACACACTGGCTGCGTGGCGTTTCTGTTGCATGTCAGCTGCGTCATGTTTTCTATGTCTTTGCACACTAGAAACGTGTTTGACGCGGCGCTGCTGCTAGGTGACATACAGTGAAGGCCTATACTTCATGTTGAACATAAATATATAGCCTACTGATACAGCAAAGAACAACGTTGGCAGTATGGATGGCAAAATAGGCTACGGAATATTCGTTCTGTATTGACGTGCAATATTTCAAAATCAATAATTATTATTGTTTTTTAAATTACAATTAGGCCTATATCTGCATTTATGTCAACCTAGAGACTTTCAAACATCAAAATGTCATTTATTAATATGTATTCATGTCAAAATGACATATAAACAGCTTTTCCTATTCTATTTTGCCTGGAAACGCTTCCAACACGCTTGCGTGTCACGTGAAAATAGGCGTCTGTTCTATTTCTAGCATGCACACGTTTTCGCCATGGCTCGAGAGCGTCACGCAGGCAGTGTGCAAGCTCTAACCTGTTAACATGGCAGCCAAAATAAAAATGGACACACCACACAGCTAGTGTATAGCCGGCCTAACGCACACAGCCTTTGAGGCGAGTTTCCTCATTCTGCCTTTGGAGCCCTTTGTATCTGTCTTTGAGATAAGATCAAACAAGGGTTTGGCTTTAACAGAGCATCTCTCTATAAAATGTTGGTAGTATAATACCATACCTAAGAACGATCTGATTTTCTTGTGGCATGGAGTGATTCCATCAGAGTCCATCAGTGTCCACTGCTCGAACATCAGTAATGGCCTTTACTTTCTCAGCATCTGTCTGGACAACATCTTCACAAATGACATGTCCAAGAAACTTTACTGACTTCCTCTAGAAATGGCATTTTTTAAGGGAAAGCTTGAGATTGTGGGCCTTGAGTCTTGAGAATACCATTTCCAGCCTGTTAAGTGCAACCTGCTTGTTAGGAGCAAAGACCATAAGATCATCAAGATAGCACAGTAAACTTAAAAAAAATCGACATCATCATGCGCATGAATGTAGCTGGGCTATTGCAGAGGCCCTGCGGCATCTTGTTATATTCATGCAGTCCAAACGCCGACGAGAAAGCAGTATATTTCCTATCGTCCTCGTGTAACGGAACATTATAGAAGCCTGAGGTAAGGTCCATAGTGGAGAAGAAAGCATTCCCCCTGGTGTGGCAGAGGATGGGTGTCTTTCATGGTTCTGGCGTTCAACCATCGAAAGTCGGTACAGATCCTCAGATCACCATTCCTTTTAAACACCAGGACGAGAGGAGAAGCATACTCACTATTTGATTTTCTGATAATACCCTTCTCTTCCATCTCCAGCGCTACTCTCAGCTTCTCATAATGATGTGGAGGTACACGACGGTAGGGGTGAACGAAAGGGTTCCACTAGGCAGATCCGATGTACAAAATCTTTTGCTTCACCACAGTCCATCTTGTTCCATGAAAATATGGACTCATATTTCACAATGAGACAAAGTAATTAAATTTTCCATGCTGAAGACACTTCACATGCTGTCAGATCCAGGTCTCCCAAACCCAAGTCATTCAATATACGAACCATCTCATCCTCAGATTCCTGAGAGGCTTCCTCATGTTGAAAGTGTTGAACTTGAGACTTAATATGGTCACTCACTGGAAGATCTTCCACTGTGATGCATGAAGAAACATCTGCAATCTTTGCATTTCTTCTTAGTGTCAACACATTGTTCGTAGGATTTATAATGTTCACAGGTACCCATCTGTTGCCCCATAAAGGTGTAATGACTTGGCCTTCCATGATCTGTTTAGGGCCACAATTGGATTGGGTGGGTTCCACAAGTACTGTACTTCCCACAGACATTGCAGCATTGGCAGGGAGCTTGCCCCAAACAGGATGTTCAATTTGAGGATGAAGTGTCACACAGTGCTTGAGCTTAACAGTACCTACTTTTCCAGGTGCGTGATTACCTCTCCATCTCTGTGTGTTGGACAGCAAAGAAATTAACTCTAAACTCTTGTTCTCTCCATTACCACTTGGAAGTGAAATCAATTTCCAGTAGTCATCTGTATTCTTCAGGAGAGTCAGTAGGCTTTTGATGGCATTACTGCCCAAGATCATCTCATCTGTCTGGCCTGGAACGATCAGCACAGGTATTATCATTTTACATCCGTAAACACAGACAGACAGATCATACATTGCAGTTGGTGTCGATGACCACCACATCCAATAATTTGAGTAATGCAGTGAAATATGGGCCATTTTCTACAGAAAACTCGTTGTATTCCTTGAAAGACAGCAGTTTTATCAGGAGAGACACTGGGTTTGTGCTGCTCATATACAGACTCATAATCTTGTGTGTCAAAGATGGGAGGGTCTGTACTAACCTCCCTTACGCACAGACCTGCTAGTTTTCCTGATCGGGCTGAGGCAATTGTCTTCTCCACCTAGGACAGAAACGTCTGGAGTGACCTGGTGATTGACACTGGAAACACAGTCGGTGCTCATGACAATGTGTTAACGCAGAGTGAGCAGCATCTTTGCAGATAGCACACGGTAAAGCATCAAAACCTTCAATCCTAGACTCCTATAAGGCTGGCATTTTGGATGAGACTGAGGTCTGTTAGTGTTTGTCAGCAGGACTTTTTCCAAGCATATCAATGACCTTTTCAAGAGCAAAGAAATCTGTAATTTTCTGTTGTTGTTCGCACACCGTGGTATTAAAATCAATCTTGTTGTCTGAAATTCTTTCACTTTGGCTGTGATGCACTGTACTGTTGGCTTCTTCCTCAGGTAAGGTAGTGTAAAAATCAGCAAGCGGGACAGGTAAGTAATGATTACAACTGAAATGTTTGCACAGTAGGCTATAAACAGAATTTGGGCAGACAGTGGTGGCAGAATCACAGTTCCTGATCCAGGATTTTTTGCTTACCACACAAGTGCACACTGATTTCCTCCATATGTTCATCAGCATTCATGTTGCTCTTTTTAACAAATGTCCTCATCAGATCTTCCCATTCCTCAATTTCAGTTGTGTCTGAACTATCCCCTCTGAATGAAGGTGGCTCCTTGACTTTTCTGTGCTGAATTACTTGGTTTTGTGACTGATTTACTATGCCTGAAGGGCCACTAGCCTTAGAATCATCAGGGTGTTGTCTATTTGGCAGGCCAGTGTCCAAGCTATAAGGACTAAGATGGGACATAATATTGTCTGCTAACTGTTGACCAATCTGATGGACAATTGAACTCATTTGCCCTAACATATCAGGCACACCATGTTCAGCATTAGGCGTTGATGCGCAGGCCCCTGACAACTTATGACTGACATTTGACAATTTCGGACAAAGCCAGGGACAGGAGCTAAACAATGGAAGTAAACATTTCTCATGTCCTTGTCAACTATGTTTCCGTGTGGTCAACTGGGTTACTGCTGAGTTTTTAATTTTCAAAAATACCCAGTTACCCTACTGTACAACATGTTTAGGGTACAACATGTACAACATGATAGGGTTCATAGACAATTGATAGGGTTCATAGACAATTGGAAAAGCTTTTGGGGCAGACCTGATCTGTTGAAGAAGGATGGCATCCTGGAGTGATGCCGCTCTTCTCTCTAGTAATTTGGCACACAGTCTTAGAGCTAAATCTTGACTTACTGGGGCCCAGGTCAGGAAGCAGACAAACTGGCTAAACCGAACGTCTGCTAGCTGTCTCACGTCACCAGAATCAGATAAATCCCAACACATAGAGACTCTTTCACCTAAATATTATCACATAGAGACTGTGTCTGTTCCCCGAATTAGTAAATACAAAAAAACAGCAAAACCATTCAACAGTAAAAACTTAAATGATGTCCAACAAATAAACAACAGATATAATACAAATTAACAAATGATAAAGCTCGGGTTGCTGAATATTCGATCCCTTTCCCCAAAAGCGCTTATTGTTAATGATATGATTACAGATAATAATCTAGATGTGCTGTGTTTGACAGAAACCTGGCTAAAACCTGACGACTATATTACTTCAAATGAGTCCACCCCCCAAGATTATTGTTATAAACACGAGCTGCGTCTGAAAGGCAAAGGGGCAGGGGTTGCTGTAATTTATAATAATATCTTCAGAAGTCTAGTTTAAAATATAATTCCTTTGAAGTTTTGGTGCTTTATGTAACGTTATGTAGTGTAATTGATAAATCCCGTTTGACATTTGTGTTGGCTACTGTATACAGGCCACCAGGGCATAATACAGACTTTATCAAAGAATTTGCTGATTTTGCTGAAGTTAGTACTGGCTGCAGATAAAGTACTAATTGTTGGTGATTTTAATATCCATGTAGACAATGAAAAAGACGCATTGGGATTAGCATTTAGAAACATTCTAAACTCTATTGGAGTTAGGCAACATGTGTCAGGACCCACTCATCGCCGTAATCATACTTTAGAACTAATACTGTCACATGGTATAAATGTTGATACTGTTGAAATTCTGCAGCAGAGCGACGACATCTCAGATCATTACCTAGTATCTTGTATACTTAATTTAGCTAAGGCTGCAAAGCCATCCCCTCGCTACAAATACGGCAGGACTATCACTGCCGCCACTAAAGATTGCTTTGTAAATAATCTTCCTCATCAGTTTCATCTCCTTAGCATCCCAGATAGCTTAGAAGAACTCAATGTTGCAACAGAAACTATTGACTCTCTTTTTTCCAGCACTCTAGACACAGTTGCTCCCCTGCGCTTAAAGAAGATTAAAGAAAATAGTTCAACTCCGTGGTACAACGAGCACACCCGGGCCCTCAAAACAGCAGCCAGAAAAATGGAGCGCACCTGTAAGAAAACAAAACTAGAGGTTTTTCGCAATTCGTGGAAAGAGAGCATGATCGCATACAGAAAGGCTGTAAAAACTGCTAGATCCGCTTATTTCTCAACTCTCTTAGAAGAAAACAAACACAACCCTAGGTATTTATTCGATACAGTGGCTAAATTAACCAAAAATAAAGCTTTTGATATTTGTAAACAGCACAGCAGTAATGACTTTATGAACTTCTTTACGTGTAAGATTGATAATATTAGGAAGAAAATTATAACCATGCAACAGTCTACTACAGTATCACATCAGACAGAGCATTGTTGTGTCACTGAGGAAAAATTACATTCATTCACCGCTATAGGAGAGGAAGAACTGGCTAAACTCGTTAAATCATCAAAATCAACAACATGTATGCTCAACCCTATACCGACTAGGCTATTAAAAGAGATGCTTCCAGCGGTCATAGATCCTCTTCTTAATATTATTAATTCATCCTTGTCATTAGGATATGTACCAAAAACTTTTAAGTTGGCTATTATCAAGCCACTTATTAAAAAAACGCAACTTGAATTAGTCAATTACAGGCCAATCTCAAATCTACCCTTTCTGTCAAAAATACTAGAAAAAGAAATGGCATCTGTGAGGATTTCCAGTCAGGATTTAGACCGTATCATAGTACTGAGACTGCTCTCATTAGAGTTACAAATGATTTACTCTTATCATCCGATCGTAGTTGTATCTCTCTATTAGTGTTACTCGATCTTAGCGCTGCGTTCGATACTATCGACCACAACATTCTTTTGAATAGACTCGAAAATTACATTGTTATTAGTGGAATTGCATTGGCATGGTTTAAATCATACTTATCTGACCGTTATCAGTTTGTAGCAGTAAATGAAAAGATGTCACACCGATCACAAGTTCAGTATGGAGTACCCCAGGGCTCAGTGCTAGGACCGTTGCTTTTCACCCTGTACATGCTACCACTGGGAGATATCATTAGGAAGCATGGCGTTAGTTTTCATTGTTATGCTGATGATACTCAGCTCTATATTTCTTCACGCCCTGACGAAACTTAACAATTCACAAGATTAACGGAATGCATAGCTGATATAAAAAATTGGATTACCAGTAATTTCCTGCAATTTAATTCAGAATTTTTTTTTATTTTTTATTATTGGACAAAAAAGCTCCACAGGTCTCTTGCTTATTACTTACAAAGCACTAAATGGTTTAGCTCCCCAGTACTTGAGCGAACTCTTAAAGCATTATACTCCATCACGTCTATTGCAGTCTCAAAACTCTGGCCAGTTGATAATCCCTAGAATATCAAAATCAACTGCAGGTGGTCGATCCTTTTCCTATTTAGCACCTAAACTCTGGAACAGTCTTCCTAGCATTGTTCGGGAAGCAGACACACTCTGTCAGTTTAAATCTAGACTAAAAACGCATCTCTTTACTATGGCATACACATAGAACATTATCAATCTCTATTATTCAAATCAGTTAAATGATTGTTAGGCTGCATTAACTAGGTCAGCCGGAGCCGGGAACACTTCCCATAACACCTGATGTACTCGGTACATCATAAGAAGAATAGCATCTATGCTAATGTTAGTCTCTCTGTTTATCCCGAGGTTTACTGCAGTCAGCTGGATCCGGGCCGTATCCAGATCAGATGGTGGACCTGCGCCTGGACATGACCAACGCATCCCTGAAATGTCTGCAGAGAGCGTGTCAATTAAACTCCCCCTGTTAAGGCCGCATCGACACGACATTCTCATTAAACCTGTCTCCGGCATGACAACTCAACAATCTTTCGAACAATCTTACGAATATCTATTTACCTAATATGACTTAAGACCTATCACACACTGTTTGTTCGTCGGCCAGAGGAGAACTGGCACCCCGACTGAGCCTGGTTTCTCCCAAGGTCTTTTTTAGGTCTTTCCTTGCCACCGTTATTGCCGCTCTGCCTGCATTGACATTGAAATTATCTGGATAACATCACCGTTTTCACCGCTGTACAGCCGAATCAAATTCTATTGCATTATTTTCCTGTTAACACTGTGAAGCTGCTTTGAAACAATTGGACTTGTAGAAAGTGCTATATAAATAAAGGTGATTTGATTTGATTTAGTGTAGTCAAGTTAGTGGTAATCGCTCCTTTGTCCATCAAGGTTTTTTTCTTCCAAAACAACATATACAAATTTGACTTGTTTGAGAAAATGTTAGGACCATTTAATTACTTTTGTGAAAATAGAGAGGTATCTAAATATTTTTTCCATAAAGTGTTAATGATTATAATTTTTTTATTTTGGTAAGTGATATATAATCTGTCAGTCAGGTGACTATTTATATTGTAGGTATTTTTCCAAGCTATGAACAAATACTTATTTTGTTCGTAAAATAGTTGATCGGAATATATCTAACATCCACTTTTTGGAGAGGAAAAATCCAAAACCAGGAAACTCTGAGTTTGCCTAATAGAATAATTACTTGATTTTAAGGGTTTTATGTAAGGTTTGTGTTCACGCCTGAAACTCCCTAAAGAAATTTTGGGGAGGGCCAATGTACCTCCCCAAAAGCTTTCCTGTAGCTCAAAGAATAAGATGTAAATGGGTCGGGAGAACCCACCTGCCCGGACGGGACATTTGCTGCAGGGTACGTGATGGACGCATGGAACAACTGGCAAGTCCTGTGCCTGGAGGCTCTGTCCGTGGAGGATGCAGAAGATTTATACATGATTGGATTATTGATGGCGGGGATTCCTATTCTTTGGCTTTGGGATTGCCCTGACCTATTGGAAGATTGGTAAAACAGCTGCAAGCAAATTCACCCAGCCGCTGTCTGTGGAAATTAAGGAATGGTTCGGGGTTGTGTGTGACCGTTTGAAGGAATTAGATCAGAGAGTGATACAGATTGAGGAACTGAACCGTAACAACGCAGTCCGGACTGCGGATACGCAGGGAAGAGTGGGCTCCATCGGGGGTCAGATCGGTGAACTTTTACGGACTGTAACCGGTCTGGCCATGAGGCTGGACGTAATGTCTAGGGAAACTGCACGGACCGGACGCGAGTGCTGAGGACCAGAACTGATTGATTGATTATGATCCGGACAAATTACCGAAGATCATCAAATGGATTAAAAAATTGTATTTGCCTGACCTAATCCGAACCTCACTTGTCCCTATCTCTCGGTTGGGAGGTCAGCCTGACAGCTTGGTCTGCTATCTTTCCCTGTGCACTGCCTTATCTCCCTTCAAGGACAAACCATAGAACTGAACTCGAAAACATCTGAAGTTATGGCTAACATTCTCACACAACACAATCTCAGACTCACTCGCACCATACACACCCGATCCCAGCCCCCCTCCATCCGTCTGCCTGTCTTTCTTTATCTATCTCCTCTCCCACTCCATACAAAAAATCCCATCACGTGACCACGTGTACTGTGTTATGTTATGTTTTGTTGTGTTTGCTATGTAATGCTTGCTAAACTGCATTCTTGTATTTCTGGAGAGTGTGTGGCGGCGCCTGAAAAGGCTGCGGCCTGGAGGCTTGCTCCAAACTTCATTTCGTTATACTGTACTTGTACATGTGTAATGACAAATAAACTTGAATCTTGAATCTTGGGATCATGTGGGTGGGGCTCCTGATCCGCCATGGCATCCCATGGCTCCTGACCCGCCACGGGTACCCGGGGCTCCTGAATTGCCACGGCCGCCTGAGGTTACTGACTCGCTAATATGGCCGCCTGATGTCCTAGTCCCGCCCTGGAGACCTCCGTACCTGTCTGCACCTCCCCCCTCCTCTGTTGTTATATCTAAGGCACGAGGATGCGCCTACCGGGAGGGGGAGGAAATGTTACAATCCAAGCCTGTCCTGGACTGTCCATTTCCCATGATCCTCCCTGCTCCACACCTGAACTCACTCCGTTATTATCTCTCCCTCTCGCCTCAGATTCCCTGCACCTGGTCTTCATCATTTGCACTCCCTTTATATTGAACTCACTGCCCTGCACTCCTTGTCTGTTCTTAATGTTATGTTAACTTCGGTTGGTACTGTGTGTTCTGTTACTGTTAGATTCTCTCGCTGATTAAACCCATCTTTTATGTGAAGTCCGATTCTGACTCATCCCTGCTGCACCATGCCAACCTGTAACATCATCGCTCTGCTGCAGAATTTCAACGGCATCCACACTGATTCCATGTGACAATATTAGATCTAAAATATACTTCCGACAATGAGTGGGTCCTGCCACGTTTCCTAACTCCATTAGAGTTTAGAACGTCTCTAAATGGCAATCCCAATGCTTTTTTTTTTTCATTATACATGGGTGTTAAAATCACCGACAATTAGGGCTTTATCTGCAGCCAGTACTAACTCAATAACAAATGTATTGATCATTGTTAGTTCATGTTAGTTAAATAACTAATGTTAATAAATTAAACCTTATTGGTAAGTGTTTCCCTTTTGAATATATAATAACAAATTATCTGTTAAGCATTATATAATGTTTGTTAATGATTCATTAATGAAGATTTTAATCATTGTAAAACTTCAGTCAAAATCCTTTTAAAAAATCCTGTAGATTTTTAAAAAGTGCATGATCGAAAGTTTACTGATGTTTGTACGCTTATTAATTTACATTAAATAATGCTCCGCTAATAATTACGCAATGCATTACACGACACTCTCATATTTCTGTAAATATATATTAACTGATGATCTGTTCAGCATTATATCATGTTTGTAAATTATTTATTAATGAAAGTTATTATAAAGTGTTACCTATTTGTTTACATTTAGTGAACAACCTTAAAAATGTAGAAATAAAAATCATAACATCAAAAGCTTACCAGCTTTCATGAGGAGAGGAGTCCACTTTTGAGGTGTGGCCACAATCACCAGTATCATATTGCATCAGCCAAAATTATTTTATCATTTGAAGAATTAATTTAATTCAAGACCATTTATATATGATCTGACAGCGCATACCCATTGAGCTTAAATGGCCCACTTTACCTGAATTAAACCTAGGCCTACTCACTTGGAACTCATGGGACCCATAATTTTACATAGCAGAAATGCTGTCAATGCTGTCAATCGTTTTTATTGTCAGGAATTATGATATATATCATGTGGTACAAAGACAAAGCATAGTGCTGATATTCATCAGTTTTTATTTTAGATTTACATATCACAAGTATATTCAGTATCAACATAAATATTCTGGGGCAGAAAAATAATATTTTGGGATAGTCTTTAGTACATTTTTATTGTGTGGTATGTTAAGGTTTGCACAAACTAAATTGTACTACGATTCCCTTTAAAAAAGCTAGACCTACCCTCAAAGTCATTTGTATAATTCACACTCTTACAAATATATAATCAAAATGATTATAAACTGGTGTGCCAGATTCATATCACTTGAAATATATTGACTCAATGTGTAAAATTGTTATAAGACACAAGCTCATTCTTTTTCAAATATGAATTTTAGGGACCTGTTGGTTTGTGGCGTGACAGTGATTAATCATCAGTGAACCACTGAGATTTTAAAGACATTGGGTCTCATTTAATATTAACTGTGTAGCCTATGCTATTCGTATTTATATGCACATTTGAACTTCTCACTGAAACTTTTCACCTAATTTACAACATGTGCATGTGTACGCACATGAATTTGTTCTTAACTTTGTTCTAATGTTGATGAATTCCAAGTATTCTAAATGAGCGACTGTGTGCCTGGGGTAAGTCATTTACATAGCCTAAAACACACCCAAAACATGTCCATATAAGGACATAAGGTCTGAGAGCATGCGCAGCAAGATCCTCGAGCAATGCCAAGAGTGCCATCCTCAAACCAAGTTAAAACGCAATAAATACTTTTTATACAGAAATTATAGACCTCCGATTAGTACATACTTGTATCTGCATTTTTATGCAGAGCTTTCTCACAGCTTGAGCTATAACGCAACTTTTCTTTCTAATGCATATATATATATATATATATATATATATAAAGATGAAAGATGTAAACACATACATACATTTAAGATCTATATCTATGTTTAAAATTTCATCTTAACATGTTTATAAGGACACCAAGAATATGTGATTCTTCCGTATGAGTGGTTTCAGTTATTTTTGTAAACTATTTTTTGTTGTAAATTTAGAATACATTTTAGAACTAAAGTCTTTGATTAATCATGATTTGTTTGTGCGTGTATGCTTTGTGAATGAGACCCATTGTCAGTCAGACAAGTAATGCTCAAATTTCTTGATAGTTTTAACCATAAATTTAGCTCACTGATCAAAACCTTTAGCTCAGCTTAAAATCAATTTTAGCCATTTTTACTATAACTTTGAAGGATACTTTAAACATTGAATAACTGATTTAATAATTACCCATATATTGTTTTATGATTAGTAGTTACAGTATTATTCATACACCTCTTGTTTTAAATTCAATTCTCATGTTTCTTCTGCTTTCAGTCCTTTTCCCGGCTGTTCTTTGGGCTCATCCACTTGTGGTTGTGCATTCTGCCTTCCTCTCAAGTAAGCATTCACACTCTCCAGTAAATCAATGGAGTGATTGATCAGAAGAGCCAGCCAAGCCAGGCCAAAGAATATCCAGGCTGCCATCAGACAACTGTACCAGTCTGGGTAGTTTATTGCTGGATTGTGATCTGGCAGGAGAAACAAAGGTGTAAAGAGGTTCTTATCAGGTTTGGGCAAAATTCTGAATATAACAATTTAAATTTAAATTAAACTAAATATTGGAATGGAAGTTGAACTGTAATGAAATAATGTAATATAATTATGTAATAATTGTAATAAATGACTGATTAGCAATTCAAAGAAATTCAACACAGTCACACAACAGGGGGATTTAATTGGCAGGAAAACAAAACAAATAGATTGTTGTACAATTTTAACATTTGTACCCTCATTATACCCTGATATGTAAATTTTTGCTTAACCAATTAAATATTTTTTTCTAATTTATTTTATTAAATACTGTTAAACAATTAACACTGCAATACAATATTTAATTTTTTTCTCACAATCTATTGACTTCACAATTTGAATCTATTGATAATATATTAAAGCAGTGGTTAACAATTTAGGCCATGTGCCTACTAAAAGTATGGCCTAGTAAAACCTCTCTGTTCCGAGAGCACTACCAGGCCCCTAGAGACCGTACAAGTGGGTCAGAGGGATCACAGACATACCCGCAGTGGGGCAGTGAGGTGGGGCGCAGGGACCCAACCCAGAAGGCATAGCATCCAGGAGTGGGGTCTGAGTGTCCGGTGCAACACTTACCTGGCTCCACGTTTGGGCACGAGAAGGCATAGCGACCCCACTGCCCGCTGGCGATAGAAGAGGGGGATGAGAGCAGCAAGGCATAGCGTTGCATGCTGCCATGCATGACCTCCTGGGACTCTGAGATAGAGGAAGCTGCTCTTTTACTGAGAATTTGGGTACTGCTGGCTGTGACACCAGTAGCGGAACAGAAAATTGGCTCAACCACAGGGGAACGGATGCCCTTGGTGACAAGCAGACTGATGGCCTGGTAGCACTTCGGAGCAGGCTCTTGATTGCCTCAGACTGCTTTTGGAATGCCGAGAACTGCAGGGCACACTCCTCGACAGCGTCACTGAAAAGGCTACCATGTGAGATGGCAGCATCAAGAAAGCGTGCTTTGTCGACATTTTGCACCCCTACAAGGTATAGCCAGGAGCATCAACTTATGAACCATCAAGGTGGACATCATCTGGCTGAGGGTCTGCGCTGTGACTTGATCATGGTCAGTCATCATGCACAGCTCCTGCATCAACCGCAGCTCAGAGCTACCCTTGTGCATATGAGTGCCTTGGCTTAGTAGACTAGGAGGGTGCCATTGCATGCAGGACAGAGGAGGCCTAACCAGCAGCACTGCAAGCCCCAGCAGCGAGACCTGCTGTTCTCTCACAGATGCTGGATGGGATGACCCCACCAGGTCTGCACTGCAACTGCACACTTCACCTGTTGAATCCCCACAAACCTCTGATCGCCCCACCATCGAGGGTAAGAGAGAAAAAAGGTAAGCAGATTTTGGCATATTTGATGTTCCACATTGGCGCCGATATGCTTCCATACTGCCAAAGTCCAATTTACATGTCGCGCTGGCCCCCCAGACACGAAAGCTCAGAACGAGGCCAAGCACACAAGCACTTGAGAGCACCCAAAAGCATGGCTGTCAACATTTTCAGCATGACCAATTATATAACGGCGATTGTGGCCATCAGATGAGGACAGGAACTATTGCATTCAGAAATGCACAGGTGGAATAACATCTTTAAAAAGACGCAGTGCCACGTGATTCCTCTTTTAGGGAAATAAGCTTTCTTCTCCTCATGTATTTGCAATTTGCACAATGATACATTTAAAAGTTAATGACCAAACGGATCATTACAAAAGTCCACAATGCTGTTGCAGATTAAATATAATGTGGATAACATAGAAAAATATATTTTCGTCAGGTTAGATACTGATCATTAATCACTCAAACCCCTTTATCGCACATCCGCCATGTTTGTATTTTTTTGTTAACACTTTTTTTAGCCACTAGCATGTGTATAGATCTGCACTTCAGATTTTAACCGGAAAAACTAGACCATCCGGGTATATTTGGAATACTCATTTCAACATACTACGGTTTGGGACACACTAATTCTAATTAAGAATACTATTTAGGACGCATTGAAATTGGGACACAGCACTGGAGTACCCCCAACTCTGCACATTTTATATGTCTCCCTAATAAAACACACTTGATTCAACTCATCAGCTCATTATAGGGACTTCAACACTTAATGGTTGTGTCAGATGTGAGACACATCCAAAATGGGTACTACAGGACCAAGTTTGGGAACCACTGTATTAAAGTTTAGCTCTATATAGACTTTCTTCGTGTTCCACCATATAAAATGAAAATGAATGGTAAATTATTAAATATAATGTGTCCAATACATTATTAAATGCTATGCTTACAACAATAATATGCATTTCCTTCTATTGCCTTAAATACATATACAATATTTTAAATTTGAATTACAATTCTGCATCTTATTTGCTACCTCAATTCAAAATTCAAATTCAGGAAAATTCAAATTGAATGACACACCACCAAAGCTGTAATGTCACTTCCTGAACATAGGGCTACAACAATAATTACAAAATATAATTACATTTCAGGTGGTTAATAGTAAAAAAGAAGGATTTATGTAATAATAGAAAACCAACTGCCATTATGTTGATAACTGATAACAATGATGTGAGCAGATGAGCATCGGAAAGTATTTTTTTAATATAGTTCAGATACATGTCAACAATTAAAACTCTATTAATTTTTGGTATGTGTGGTCTCCTACCTGCAACATAATCTCCAAATCCAATAGTGCTAAGTGTTATAAAGCAGTAGTAAATGGCTTCCGCGTAACTCCATCCCTCATACTCTTTGAAGAGGAACATAGGAACTACAAAGTACAGTAATGCTGAACTTACGAAGGATATACTGTGAATTGATATTCGCACACATTTCTGTGGGAAAGAACAGAGTCATGGGCACAGTGTGTCTGTGTGTATGTAAAGGTCAGACATGTTCATTTCTATTTTCATTCCTTATTTCTATGAACAAATATCTATACAATTATTATTTTTATTTTACTTAAAACCCACCAATCTATCTTTAATGCTGAATAGTAAAAAAAACTTAAATTCTCACCCCTCTATCGATTTTCCTCTCCAGAAAATTGCAAAATTTCCTCTCAATGGCCAACATGTATTTTCCAACTCTATTTAAGATCACTACGTTCAGAGGAATGCCAAAAAGAGCAAAAAACACACAGAAGATCTGACCAGCCGTTGTCTGTGGAATGATATTCCCATAGCCTGCAGAAAGATAAAGACTTTGTGTAACCTTCACCCAATTGAATGGATGCCACACAACAAACCAGATTGAACTGGACTGTCAAATTCAAGGTGTTAAGTTTCCCATTCCTCACCAATAGTTGTGACCACTGTTGCTGCAAACACAGATGAGCTGGTAAATTTCCAGAAGCCATCTGCGGTGTCATTGCTGTCTGGACTCAAGCCACTCACAGTAGCAGCTTTTATCATCTTTGAGACAGTGATGACAAGCAATGAGTATTTATTTGTAATACATGAAACAGAAACAGTAACTGAGGGTGTAATTTCATTAAACAAAAAGCTAAAATAGCCATGTAAATAATTTCAACAATAGACCAAAAAGAAGTCTATGAAGATATTTCCATTTGGTTATTCATTCAGTTATAATACATTAAGTGTATTACAAAAATAAACTGGTAGTCCTGTCTATTTTCTGGACAAATTTTGACCAAAAGCAGTAATTATGTTGAATGAATAGTGATTCAATAAGTTTGAATTCAGGTTTTTGCTCTGAAACACTGAAACAAATTAACCATAGAAGCCACACATCCATTGCAAGGTGTTAAAAGTTGTCCAAGGACTTCCTCACTGTATCTACCCATCCTTGTTATTGCTGTTAATGTGGAATATAAGACAAACACTGTTACAAAAAGCCCTGTACCATTTAGTTAAGGAAATTCTAGTCTCAATATCCATTCCTACCTCTGCTAGATCTCGGAGGCCATTCTGACCCACACAAGGGTACTTTTCGAGTAGTTTCATTCTTTTCTCTTTGAGGAGATCAATCTGTTGCAACACATACCAGCCTTCCAGCTTCCAGAAGACCAGACCTCCAACGAGGACATAGGCTACATAAATAACACCAAGGAACAGAATAGACGGTAACCAAGTCATGCTAAGAAACTGACTTAACTTTCCTGAAAACACGGGGAGCATGATGCCTTTGGTTGCCTGGCTCACCTGTCTGCCAGTGCAGCTGCAGGATAGTGCTACTGGGTGTGGATTTACTCTGTTTATGTGACAGGCAAATCACCTCCTGTGTAATGAATGCCAGAATCAGACCTTATGACCTGGCATGCAAATGTTGATTGAAGGAGAGCAGAAGACACAGGGAGTGAGGATTTAAAGCGGGAGGATGAAGCGATTAGAAGGTACAATCAGTAATCTCTGCCAATGGCATTTTCATCCGAGTATCGGGTTCATGTATCAAAATCAGCTTCTCCGGTTATGGGTTTGTTCCATGAATCAATTATTCGACATATATTCTAAAGGAACGTCATCTGGACCTCTTGTTTGTTCACTCAAAAAAATAACTAATTGGACAAACTCATTTTAATTGAGGGCAGGACTTCCATCCAATAAATATGTATATCCCCAACTCATAAAAGACAGATTCATGCAATAAATGTAATAGACCTTATTCAGAGCAGTGCCATGGCAGGTATGAAAGCAAGGCTGTGAGGGATAGACTTACTGTGTTTTCAATGGCATCCGCTGTAAAAAGCTGTACAAATATCTTAGATCACATAATTTTCCACAGCTCATACCGTCTCCTTTTTTGTCAACTAAAATTTCTTGGAAAGATATTTTTGCAGAGTTTAAATCAGCAGAACAATTCAAAAACACATTAAATAACCCACTGAAGAGATTTATGTCTATACCTCACAGCCTCGCTGTCATTCCTGCTAAAAAAATCAAAGATGGCGCTGCTGTGAATAAGATCTATTAAGTTGGTCCAAGTTAATTTGATCAAATACAGTTTAAATTAAATGGATATATCATAAAGTTATTTTTTTATGCACGTCCAACTCAAACTAATACATTTAACACTTTACAATAAGGTTTCATTAGTTAACATTAGTTAAATACTTTAATTAACATTATAGTTATAGTTAAGTTTAGTTAAGTATAGTTAACGTTAATTTCAACATTGTTAATGTTAGTTAATGCACTGTGAACTAACATCAACAAACAGTGAACGATTATATTTTTATTAACTAACATTAACAAAGGTGAATAAATATAGCAACAAAAGTATTGCGTTTAGTTTACAAACAAATTAACAAATAAGACCTTATTGTAAAGTGTTACCCATTTAATTTGAAAATAAATTATTAGGTAGAAATTTAATTCTAATTCTAATTTTGTTCCCCTATCAATCAAAACAAAACTTGGTTATTTATTCATGTTTTATTCCTAAACAACTTACAAATAAGGAATACAACAAACAATTCATCTTAAGGAGGCAAGAACAATAAAAATACAAAGATTCAAACATTGTTCAGGGCCTGTTCAGGGCCTTTCATCCATGCCACCAGAGATGTCCAGTCCAACATCTGTGCAGCTACTGTCAGATCGTCTGTCTGAAATGAAAATTAAAGCTGCGTGTCATCAGCATAGCAATTGTAGGAGTATCCATGTGCCTGTATAGGTCCCAGTAATGTATATGAATATACGGAGAAAAGGAGGGGTCCAAGCACCGACCGTCCCCTCCCAGGCAACCTTGAAAGACCTACATGAGTTAAGATTCGAATCAGCAAAGTGCAGTTCCCGTGATGCATAGTGATGAGAGGGTGGAATAAAGGAGCTGGTTGCAAACAATATCAAGCCAGTTGTGCCAGTATGTGAAAAGCCTATAAAGACAACGTCTCAGTTACGTATTTGTAACCCTCGTTCCCCAAGGAGGGAACGGAGACGTAACGTCAGTGAATATCCGAATGGGGGTTTTGCCTAGAAGCCTATCATCTTCGAGATCTAAAAAACACCCAATGGCCGTGCCAATGCCATGGGCATGCGGAATTTGCATAGCGTAACTTCACCGCCGAGTGTGGGTACGCTGGCATGTCGCATTATGTTTACCTGCTGAGGAGCCACGCCTGAACTCTGGCCGTTCCAGCGGTACAGCGGAAGTGGCAGAGGGACATTATGTCTCCATTCCCTCCTCAGGGAACAGGGGTTACATACATAACCGAGACGATCTCTTTCGTTCAGTCACTCTGAGTAACATCAGTGACTGACGAATGGGAGTCCCAATGAAATCACGCCACTCGGCTGTCTTCTAGTGCACTGTGTAAGTGCGAGCTCCCTGTCGTAAGACTAGTACAGACGAAGGACTCCCACTTATCACAGGAATACCAAGGTACACTGGGAATTCCAAGTGGAACATGCTCCAAGATGCCTACCCATAGGGAGGACTTAGGAATACACATATGACCCGCTAAGGGCTGCATAGGGAGATCTCTGGGGAACCAGCCGAAGGTGGATTTTAAACCCCAGGGGTGGCAAGATTGCCAAGGGAAACACCTGCTCGAGGAGGCTTACGGTGGAAATACACGTGTGGGGGTAGCCCGGAGGGGGAACCATGCACACGGAGGCATCTGACCTGACACGAGGGTCTGGCGAGTGGCAGAGTTACTGGTGTTGGCGTCGACAGTGCTGGAGGAGCTCAGGGCTTCCAAGAAGCACACGAGGAGATATTGCACGTATCCAGTCCGTGGAGTGGAATGGCAAGCAAGCGAAGACACTGGAGCCTAATCCATTACCGGCCACTAGTAGAGGCGAGTACATAGTCGGATACAGGCTCCACTCGGAGATTGTAGAATCTGGCAAATATGTTAGGTGTCGCCCAGCCTGCAGCTCTGCAGATGTCTGTTAGCGAAGCGCCATGCGCTAAAGCCCAAGAGGAGGCCACGCTCCAAGTGGAGTGTGTCCTGACCCCAAGGGGGCATGGACGCCCCTGCATCTGGTAAGCCAAAACAATGGCGTCCACTATCCAGTGAGAGGACCTTTGTTTTGACAGAGCCTTTCCCTTCAGCTTCCCACCAAAACAGACAAAGAGCTGGTCTGAGGTCCTGAACACTGCATTCTGTCTACGTGAGCAAGGAGGGTGCATACTGAACAGAGCAGCGCCAAGGCTGGGTCTGCCTCCTCCAAAGGCAGCGCTTGCAGGTTCACCACCTGGTCTCTGAATGGAGTGGTGGGAACCTTAGGCACATATCCAGGCCGGGGTCTCAGGATCACGTGAGAGTTGGCCGGCCTGAATTCCAGGCACGCTTCGTCAACCGAAAATGCCTGCAGGTTCCCTACTCTCTTGATGGAGGCCAAAGCATCAGGAGCACTGTCTTCATTGACAAGAACTTAAGATCGACTAACCACAATGGCTCGAAGGGAGGCCTCTGCAGAGGATCTAAAACTACTGAGAGGTCCCAAGAGGGTAGGATTCAGGATTCAGTCTCCCTGCTCCCCTCAGGAACCTGATGACCAGGTCGTGCTGACTTACCTTTTTTTTCTCCAAGAGGTCGTGGTGGGCAGATATAGCGGCCACGTATACCTTAAGGGTGGAAGGAGACAGCCTTTGTTCCAACCCTTGCTGGAGAAACGAGAGCACAGACCCGATCGGGCATTTCCAAGGGTCTTCTTGGCGAGAAGAGCACCAGGTAACGAAGAGGTTCCACTTCAACGCATAGGCATGTCTAGTAGTCTCTGCCCTAGCGGAAGTGATGGTAGCCACCACCGGAGGTGGTAGGGTACTCAAACCTGCCGCGTCCCATCCAGGAGCCACACATGGAGGTTCCAGAGATTGGGACCCGGGTGCCATAGGGTGCCCTGTCTCTGAGAGAGGAGGTCCCTTTTTTAGAGGAATCAGCCAGTGAGGGGCTGTCACAAGGAGTACATGTTCTGAGAACCAGGTCTGGCCGTCCCAGTATGGGGTGACCAAAAAGACCTGCTCCTTGTCCTCCCTGATCTTGCACAGAACTTGTGCGAGAAGGCTCACTGGGGAAAACGCATACTTGCGTAGGCCCTGCGGCCAGCTGTGCGCCAGTGCAGATAATATGGCTGTCAACTCTGGGCTGGACCGGAGCAGTGCTGACACGCCTGAAGGCGGAGCACAGCCGAATCTTCATCCCCAAAGGACTCTAGCCCACCTTGGGATGCGGCAATCGACATCTCGTCGCTATCTGGAGTGTGAACGAAATGAACAGGACGTCAGCAGACGGTCCCGCCACTTCAGTCCAAGCATGGGGGGGGCATGGCCCGAGGAATGATCCGGAGATCATTGAGTCTTTAAAAACCGTCTTTAAAAAGACATGCCACGCGCAAGCTCTTTTTGTGAGAGGAAAGCTCTGCAGAGTGTCGAAGCGCCCAGGGAAAACACACACAGCTGTTGCAGATCACTGCACAGATCAACAGGCAGGCAATGCGAGATCGCTGGAGCGTGCCGCCACACCAACACCCTGGAGAACCGCTTGTCTCGAAGAACTGAGAGAGAACTCAGAATTCGGGCTTGCAGGAGTGAAGAGATGCTCTTGGGTCCGAAGCAGAAACATAATGCGATGTGCCAGCGTACTTCCTTATATACCCACGCTGGGGGGCGGAGTTACGCTATTCCGCATGGCCATGGCATTGGGACTGCCAATGGCGTTTTCTAGATCTAGAAGATGATAGGCTTCTAGGCAAAACCCCCATTCGTCAGTCACTGACGTTACGTCTCTGTTCCCTCCTCAGGGAACGAGGGTTACATACGTAACCGAGACGTTGTCTTTATAGGCTTTTCACAGTTCGAGTGAGTGAACGAAATGGAACAAGTATTATTAGATACTATATTTAACAAATAACATAAGTAAATCAGATTATTTGAGCAAATATGATTTACTATCACTAGGAGGTTGTCACATTGATGTTCAATGATGCCACAATGATGTTCATCAAATTGAAAGAGAAGAGTTAAAGTGCATTTGAATACTTGAAAGTAGATGCTTTTATTTATATGGTTCTATTTTTCTAAACTCAATATTGAATTAATATGACACTATACATTTCAAAGTATTCAAATCCAACTGGTTTTGAATACTTTTAATATTAAGAAGTTAATTACTTTATTGTGATTGCGGATGTTGATTTAAAAAACAACAACATTTAGATCTGATTCATCATGTTATTCCGTAGAAATATTCTGTAAGAAAATGTAACAACAACAACAAAATCTTAATTTGTTGGGTTTGCGAGGTTATAAAATGGTGAGAATCCCACAGAACTGACTAAGTTAAAGTGTGTGCTGAGGTTGATGGTCTAGTTTTACAAGTTGGAAAAAAGGTGCTGGTAAAATGAGCCATACATCATTAGACACGGAAATCTTTCTGGATAGTTGCTCATTGCTCACTGTCAATGCTAATTTACACATTGTGCAAGTGAATTTATGTGAAAGGGCATCTGTAACAATTCACATCGCTATTTCAATGCTGTATTTCACCCAGCATATTCACTCAACATTATGATGATGTGTGTTTTACCGCAAGATACATTTTTAACTACAAAAAACAAAACAAAAAACAAAAACAAAAAACAAACACGGTCACATGTTCGGTCACAAACTGTCCCCTTTCCCCAAATCTAACTAAATCTCACAGGTGGCACTATTTAACCATTTTATGTTAGACTCATTCAATATATGTATAAATGTTTAAATAAAGGGAACAATATTTAAAGTCACAGATCTATGAAGGGCCTGAATCATTTTTATTCTAGACCTGTCTGGTCTACAGCCTTTATAATGGGAAACACAACACAAACTTAAACACGTGTGCGCAAAATATGTGAAACCCCAATATTTACTATTTTCAAATCTCTGAACCACTGCACTTGAGTTCAGTTATGTAGGTATGAATAAACAGAGAAAGAGATATAGTTTGAGTTATGGACATTTGAATGTGTATTTGAATATGGTTTAGGTAAAAAAAAAAAAATACAAGTTAGGATAAATGTAATAGGATATGTGTACACAAAATAGACGCGTGTTTGGATAAATATATATTTAAAAAAAACTATATAAAATTGTTAAAAAAAAAAAAAAAAAAAACTGCTTCACTTCACTATTGTTCACCTTCACCTATGTTCTCACTATTCCGTAATCAATTCCTATTCTAGCTTGCACCAATGATGGCTGAAATTTTGTATTAATAGCACTTATTGTGTTTATTGCCTCTTTGGATTAATTGATTGGATAAAAGTGTCTGCTAAATTAATCAATGTAAATGTAAACATTGGCGATATGTTTTAATGGTGCATTCAAGACATTCTGTGAAGTTCATATTTACGACGTGTTTACAACGTCAGGTGCATTCAAGTTACTTTCGTCTGAGCAAAAATTCAGAGCTTCCCACTCATCTTTACGACTGTAATGGTGTTCATGTGTGTAAAACTCATAAATATGATCTTCTCGACATGACTTGAATGCACCATAATATCGCTCTCAAAAAACATATTCATAAAGTTTGATGTACTGTATAACATGAGCTGTACTGTATGCTAAACTACATGGCTCCTAACAAAATGCACCAGTTAAAAGGACTTGCAGTATAAATATTGTTGTGAGTGCTCACTGTCCTACTTGCTTGTTCAGAATCCATTGTTAACAAAGAGATTCAAGACTTCAAACATCTACTTAAAAATTAATTGGTTAAAGGTTGGGTAGGACATTTTTTCATAAACACTTTTTTAAATTCTTGTTGAAACTCTCTTCACATCCTGAGAGTAATCAATAATAGAAGTGGTCTAAACATATACATACATATATATATATATATATATATTTATATATATTTATATATAATAATTTAGATATATTTACATATATCTTCTGTGGAAGTCTCAGGACCATAAAATGTTCGTCCAATCATTGCATTCGGTCCGAATGTAATAATAGAATGTCTTACCTGCCTGTCAACATCATCACCGTTTTTGTCACAGTCATCAGCGTGTTCCATGAGGCTATGCAGAATTGTAGAAGATTGTCATTGAGCGCCGCAAACAGACAGCAGTCGTCTTTTACAGTTCCTGAACCAAAACAACGAGCTTATGCTATGTTCACGCCATGTCGTAACCGTAACTACAAGATGGAAATGCGTGACATTCTAGTTTTAGTTGTCCAAATACTTTTTGAACCACTGTAAATCTTTGTAAAAGATTCTCTGTAAAAATTTGGTCAAATCCATTATTCAGAAAAATGTAATGTTCTTAGCCATGGGAAGTGTTCTACTCTTGAACATTAAAAGCTACAAAGCTACTGCCAGCACTTCTACAAACTAATGTGATAAAACTCCGCTCCTGCCAGGCCACTGTCCTGCAGATTGTAGCTCCAAAACACCTGTCTGGAAGTTTCTAGTAATCCTGAAGACCTTAATTAGCTGGTTCAAGTATGTTTGATTGGAGCTAAACTCCCCTCCAGGAAACAGGCCCTCCAGGAACTTGTAATTTTGAATCGTTCATATTCAAATACCTTATAGCATGTAAAAAAAAAAAAAAAAAAAAAAACGTTCTCACTGAACTGATTGTCTTTAACAGTGATTGACTTCAAAGGCTGTGCATCCAATCAAATTTAGGAATAAATCCATCTGAGGAGTATTACTTGGACTACTCCACACTTAAGGAAAACCTACTCCCTGGCTAAAGCTGAGGCCTGGGGTGTGCTTCCTAAAAGCATCTATAGCCAACTATGGTCACAAGTTCAGTCGTTACCAACACAATTCAACAATTTGGCATTTCCAGAAACCATAGTTTCAATGAACATTCGCAAACTTACATGATTGCAACTACAGCTCTCGACCTGCGGTTTGAAGCACAGTTTCTTGTTAAAATGACATGGACTTTAATAGATCATATACTCTTGGGCACAATAAGCAAGCTAACATTCAGTATTGCCAACTATTGTCAGTGGAAAGTAGCTAACGTAATTAAATGTCACAAGATGATGTAATGTGCCAACTATTGGCACTTTGCATTTGTTTTCTCTCCTAATCCATGCTCACATATTGTGTTTTGAGGGATCCCACGCAGGGCATAAAACACACAGAACACCTGCCCTGACATGGTACTGAAGGCCAGGTTTCCATAACCATGTATGATTTCACACAACAGGATCAGTTTGAATTACTGCTGCACAGTACCACAACAAAGAATTAAACACATAAAATCTTGATTTAAAAAAAGTGCTCACCTTACTTATCAAACTTATCAAGGGCTGGTCTATCCAGAAAGGTGTAATTGACCAAGAACTTCAACTTGAACTCCAGCTGAAACTGCTTGATCTCCATCTCTCCGTCACGGTTCATGAATTCGTTGTCTCCTAGTTACTGCCTGTGTGTGTATGTGAGGTGAGTGTGGGGGGCGTGGTCACTGATCACACACTCAGCAATCATCCATCACACCTGATATCCATCTGCTCTGCCTATTTAGTTCCCTTCTCACCACCACCGTGTTGTCGAGTCGTTGTTCTTCCAGTAATGCGTGCCTGTCTCTCCCGTCTCCCGTCTCCCGTCTCCCGTCTCCCGTCTCCCGTCTCCCGTCTCCCGTCTCCCGTCTCCCGTCTCCCGTCTCCCGTCTCCTGTCGTTCCATGCTCCATGATCACCACTCTGGGATTATCACCGCATGACGTCTTCACTGTCTAGCCCATTGAGTCCCTGCGTCACTGCCAGCCAATCCCCGGACATTCTTTGTTTTTGTGTTACCACAATAAACCACCTCACTTGCATTTGAATCCGTCTACGACTCATTCCTGACACTCTCTCTCTCCAGCCGTTGAAATATGGTGGCTCCCAGCAGTAACCAAAGTGAGCGAATATGAAAAGAGCAGTCCAACTACAGTGCATCCGGGCAAGTATTCACAGCGCTTCACTTTTTCCACATTTTGTTATGTTACAGCCTTATTCCAAAAAGGATTAAATTCATTATTGTCCATAAAATTCTACAAACAATACCCCAATAATGACAATGAAAGAAGTGTGCCTGAAATCTTTGCAAATTTATAAAATATAAAAAAATAAAAAAATCACATGTACATACGTAGTCACAGCCTTTGCCATGACACTCAAAATTGAGCTTAGGTGCATCCTGTTTCAACTGATCATTCTTGAGATGTTTCAACAACTTGATTAGAGTCCACCTATGGTAGATTCAGTTGGTTGGACATGATTTGGAAAGGCATACACTTGTCTATATGAGGTCCCACAGTTAACAGTGCATGTCAGAGCACAAACGAAGCCATGAAGTCCAAGGAATTGCCTGTAGACCTCATAGACAAGATTGCATCAAGGCACAGATCTGGGGAAGGGTACAGAAAAAATTCTGCTGCACTGAAAGTCCCAGTGAGCACAGTGGCCTCCATCATCCATAAATGGAAGAGGTTTGGAACCACCAGGACTCTTCCTAGAGCTGGCCGCTGGCCAAACTGAGCAATCGGGGAGAAGGGCCTTGGGAGGAGGTGACCAAGAACCCAGTGGTCACTTTGACATAGCTCCAGTGTCTCTCTGTGGAGAGAGGAGAACCTTCCAATCATCTCTGCAGCACTCCACCAATCAGGCCTGTATGGTAGAGTGGCCAGACTGAAGTAATAGGCCACCTGGAGTTTGCCAAAAGGCACCTGAAGGACTCTCAGACCATGAGAAACAAAATTCTCTGGTCTGATGAAACAAAGATTGAACTTTTTCGCCTGAATGGCAAGCATCATGTCTAGAGGAAACCAGGCACCGCTCATCTCCTGCCCAATACCATCCCTACAGTGAAGCATGGTGGTGGCAGCATCATGCTGTGGGGATGTTTTTTAGCGGCAGGAACTGGGAGATTAGTCAGGATCGAGGGAAAGATGAATGCAGCAATGTACAGAGACACCCTTGATGAAAACCTGCTCCAGAGCACTCTGGACCTCAGATTGGGGCGAAGGTTCATCATCCAACAGGACAATGATCCTAAGCAAACAGCCAAGATAACAAAGGAGTGGCTACGGGACAACTCTGTGAATGTCCTTGAGTGGCCCAGCCAGAGCCTGGACTTGAACCCGATTGAACATCTCTGGAGAGATCTAAAAATGGCTGTGCACCGACTCTCTCTATCCAACCTGATGGAGCTTGAGAGGTCCTGCAAAGAAGAATGGGAGAAACCTGCCAAAAATAGGTGTGCCAAGCATGTAGCATCATACTCAAAAAGACTTGAGGCTGTAATTGGTGCCAAAGGTGCTTCAATAAAGTATCAAGCAGAGGCTGTGAATACTTTCTGGATGCACTGTAACTCTCAGTCTTGTTACCCGAGACATCTCCACAGCTAGGGAAAGTAGAGGTGGCTATACATCAAACTGCTCAAATGAACCAGTGTAATATTCTGACCTTTCTGGCTTGACCCTTGTATTAGATGTCATTTTCTAAAATTATAGCTGTCACTGATTCTGCACAAAATGGTTCTCCATGGGTTACTGAAGTAATGATAAATTAACTGAACAACTAGATACAGTAAATAGATTATATAAATAATATAATGTAAATTATTTAAAGATTTTTTTATTATTTATTTAATCAGAAATTAGGTAGTTCTAAAATTCAAGAAATGTGTCATTGAAAGCACTCCGTACAGCAATGGAAATTCCCTATAGTATGAAGAGAAATGCAGGAAGATTCTTCATTGGTCTGAAGTAGATTTTTGCTACCTTGTGTTATGAGTAAAACATTTATCATCCGTGCAATAATTTAAGCCTGGGTCTCTCCATCACACCTGTGTCATCAACACAGTGGTTAAAGTGTTTGACCTGAGAAGATCACTCAAGCACAAACACTAAGGCTCTAAGGAAAGTTAATAATAGAGTAGTTTTGAGAGTCAGGAGATATTTACCTGGCTGCTCACTGTTCAACTCATATTATTACTGCTGACCATTAATGTCATTTGAAAGATATTTGAGACTTGTGACTTATTGTCTATATATACTGAATAGTTTTAATTATTATTATATTTATTTACAATTAACTTCCTAATATACTAAATGTGAAGCTTTATATTGCTGGCATATTCCAGATTACATAAAGACAGTATACAAAGAAAGGCCATTTTATGTTCAATCTGATGAAAAAAAAAAAAAAAAAAAAGAGCTGCTCCCTTATGCAAAAGACTGCTCAGAACCTTATTGCACAAACAAATCTATTCATAGTCATGCAAACTAGTGCATCATAAAACAAAAATTACCAAGGGCTGCATTTCCTAAAAGCATCGTAAACCTAAATTGATCGTAGATCAGTTGCCACCAATGGTCTCTACTAGTGGTCCTCACATTTTTTTTTATACATCAAATGTAAATGTATGTCCCTGTTACATTTAATTTTCCAGGTTAAATAAGCATTGGATAAATAGAGAATACTTTCTTATTTTTACACTATGTAATGTTCTATGTAAGTAATCATCAAGTTTTAATTTTAATTTTTTTACATTTATTCCAAAGTAATAATTAAAGGCAGTAACCATTTAAACAATATATTCTCATATTATAGAATATGAGAGTATAATATCATAATATGTTCTCATATTATTTGAGAACTAATGTTCAGCTTTTCTTTTTAATAGTTTGTTTTTAAAATTTATTTTCAGCATTCATCAAGCTTGTACACACTGGTAGCCTACAAAGATGGTAGGCTACCTTTAATTTCCCCAAGCTGATTGCTCACTAAAAAAACCCACGACAATCATGTTTTCAGGCCATTTCAAGTTTGATTATGACGTGAAATAAAGCGGTGATATCTGAATGGCTGTGTTGTTTACTTACTCTTTTAATTAGTCTTCCCATTAACACAATCATTGTCTTCATTCAGGCCAATTCCAGAATGCGAGCAAAAACAAGAGAAGGGATTTATCGCACAAACCAGTCATATACAATTATAAACAATCATATACAATCATAGCACGATGGAGGCATTGCTTTCTCTCACGTGACTTCCCCCCATTTATTCTCAATTAGCGCCCATGAAACCCACTGCACGTTGTGGGAGATCTGTTAAAAGTCAATGAACTGAGAGGAGACTTCACCTACGGGTGTTGCTGTTGGGCAGTGTTACTTTATAAAAAGGAGTGACTTTACATTTTTTAATGTCACATTTTGTAATATTTGCATTGTTTTATTTTTGCAATATTGATTATTTTCTCATCTAGTTTTTTTGAGGAGACTGCCATTCTGAGGAGACTGGCTTACGATGCTTTTGGGAAACACAGCCCAGATCTTAGTCTTGAGATTTTTGAGCAGACAAATGTGAAATATGGTTGCCAGTAGCAATCAAAGACTATAATTTGGAATATCTGTAAAACAGAACAGCATTCTTGGTATATTTCTTCTACAAAATAGATAATTTATATATTAAATGAGTGCAAAGAGCAAGAATGAGCATTTCACGAGTTCACACTTACATATAATTTATGGATAATAAATTGAAATGCATATTTGGCATGCTGTCTGGGGGGAGGGCTTCGAGCTCGGAATTTGGCCCGAACCCAGAGTACCCTCCATGTATGTAAGTAGTTTAAAATTAAAAGTGTGGAGAAGGGGTGGTGGAGGGATGCTAATAAACTGTCAGTGAACGGAGGTAAGATTGCTGCGTATGTATATACCTCTTATTGTTGATTAGCTGAGTGCTCTCCACTTGTGTCAATTATCTGAACGTGCTTTCTCCCGAACCTTGTTAATAAAACATCATTTATTTACTGTTAAATACATTTTTGAAAATCAAAATTATCTTCACTCCTTTTGCATCTACTGTAAGTAAAAGTAAAACAGAAAGAGAAAACAAAATATTTTTACACCTCACTTACTGTGAATGAATGAAACAAAAGAGGTATAGTTCAACAGCAGAAAAACATTTGTCAACAGCGAAATGACCAGAAATATCTGTCAGACAGCTTTATATTGGAGCAAAAATGTAAAACAATAAAAAAAGTTATATTATTGTACAGTAGAACTATATAAATAAGACAATAAATCAGTGTCAGAAAAACAAATAAATAAAGGATACGATTTGTCCACTCTGTAAATATGACTAATCTGGGTTTGGCAGGGTGACAGAGCTCTGATCAGGTTAACATTTTATGATATAAAAACATGAGACAAGTGCCTTTACCAGTAATTTACAGTATATTGCTGCCATGCAACTACATGACCCTTACTTCTAGCTTTTCTAGCAAGTTCTCCACTAAAAGACACTTATATACATATATGGAGATATAAAGTGATGCTGTTATATTTGTCAATGTGCACAGCACCTCCTGAACCACATGAGAGTTTTGACATGTTTAAGAGTCATTAAAATGTCTTTTGGGGGTTTATCTGGCCCAGAGGTATGAAAAAATGTGACTGGCTGATCATTTCTTGCCCTCCTCCATGCATAATAACTGTTCTTATTTTGCCACTCCTGAAACAAAAAGACACAAAGAGACATGATAATCAACAGGTCATCCATATGCCTCAAAGTGTATGACAATATAGTATGACATCTCTGCTAACTATTAGTGTCTGCTCTGATTCGTTGAACAAATGATTAGTTCAGGAGAAACAAATATATTTATCTGTCACGGTGAGTCAGGCAAGGATGAGGAAAAGAGAATAGATTCAAGAGTTTTATTTGTCACATACACAGTTATATACAGAATATACAACCGGCAGTGAAATGTAAACGGTGAAATGTAAATATGGTGCAGCTCATCTCTTTATTATTAAATAAAACAAAGGTAATCACACATATTATCAAATATATATATATATATATACACACACACACACTCACCTAAAGGATTATTAGGAACGCCTGTTCAATTTCTCATTAATGCAATTATCTAATCAACCAATCACATGGCAGTTGCTTCAATGCATTTAGGGGTGTGGTCCTGGTCAAGACAATCTCCTGAACTCCAAACTGAATGTCAGAATGGGAAAGAAAGGTGATTTAAGCAATTTTGAGCGTGGCATGGTTGTTGGTGCCAGACGGGCCGGTCTGAGTAGTTCACAATCTGCTCTGTTACTGGGATTTTCACGCACAACCATTTCTAGGGTTTACAAAGAATGGTGTGAAAAGGGAAAAACATCCAGTATGCGGCAGTCCTGTGGGCGAAAATGCCTTGTTGATGCTAGAGGTCAGAGGAGAATGGGCCGACTGATTCAAGCTGATAGAAGAGCAACTTTGACTGAAATAACCATTCGATACAACCGAGGTATGCAGCAAAGCATTTGTGAAGCCACAACACGCACAACCTTGAGGCGGATGGGCTACAACAGCAGAAGACCCCACCGGTACCACTCATCTCCACTACAAATAGGAAAAAGAGGCTACAATTTGCACAAGCTCACCAAAATTGGACAGTTGAAGACTGGAAAAATGTTGCCTGGTCTGATGAGTCTCGATTTCTGTTGAGACATTCAGATGGTAGAGTCAGAATTTGGCGTAAACAGAATGAGAACATGGATCCATCATGCCTTGTTACCACTGTGCAGGCTGGTGGTGGTGGTGTAATGGTGTGGGGGATGTTTTCTTGGCACACTTTAGGCCCCTTAGTGCCAGTTGGGCATCGTTTAAATGCCACAGCCTACCTGAGCATTGTTTCTGACCATGTCCATCCCTTTATGACCACCATGTACCCATTCTCTGATGGCTACTTCCAGCAGGATAATGCACGATGTCACAAAGCTCGAATCATTTCAAATTGGTTTCTTGAACATGACAATGAGTTCACTGTACTAAAATGGCCCCCACAGTCACCAGATCTCAACCCAATAGAGCATCTTTGGGATGTGGTGGAACGGGAGCTTCATGCCCTGGATGCGCATCCCACAAATCTCCATCAACTGCAAGATGCTATCCTATCAATATGGGCCAACATTTCTAAAGAATGCTTTCAGCACCTTGTTGAATCAATGCCACGTAGAATTAAGGCAGTTCTGAAGGCGAAAGGGGGTCAAACACTGTATTAGTATGGTGTTCCTAATAATCCTTTAGGTGAGTGTATATATATATATACCACACAGGCTAATAACGAACTGAACGAGAAAGGGGTGCACAATGTAATCAGTTACCATGACAACAATCTAGTTACAGAACACAGGGGGCTTGCACCATGATATTAGCTTAACAAACTTAATCTATAAGGGTTACAGGATTAGTTTTGAGATGACAAAACCATGCCAATCCAATCACAAGCCTTGAAACATGCAAAACTGAGATTCACTTCTCAAATCAGCGTGATTCAAATCTCTGCTCAAGATTAAAAGATTGAAGACTATGAGCTATATAAATACATTTAAAGTAAAAAATACAAAGAAGGTGTGCACATCATCAAACCCAAACAGGGCTCAGGTGCAGGACAAAAGAAATAACTAAAGCAAAAAACAAATGTGATGATGGATGAATAGAGATTGTAGCACAGAATAATCTTATTCTCGTTGGTCTACTGATTTAACTTCAAGATTTATGCACCGTGGTTATTGTAGAGAATAGATAGAAGAGGCTAAAGAGAAATTTGATAATACACCTCAAATACAGAGTTTATGTGTTAAGGATAAAGTACAATCAGGTAATGGCCCTTTCTGTGCTGTCAAATATTCACCATTGGGTGAGGAATTCCGTAAAGCATTTCTAGTGATCAAAATTTGTCTAGTGTATTTAAAGGTGGTCCTCGATTGGTCTTCAAACATCAAAGTAATTTGCGTGACATGCTTGTAAAATCAGATTTTCCATCTTGTAAGGGGAAATCTCTGACTCTTCCTTCTGGCAATTATTGCTGTGATAACTGTGCCCAATGTACTTTTACACATTAATGTAAATCTTTCCAGTCATCCACACACTGGTCAGAAAATTTTGATACATGGGACAATTACTTGCTTATCTACATGTGATTTATCTTATACATTGTCCATGTGGTCTCGCTTACGTTGGCAAAACTTCTAGATCTTTACATGTTCGCATTAGTGAACACCATAGTAACATTAGGACGGGAGATGTGCGCAGTCCTAGTGTTCACTAAGTTTGTGCCTGATGAAGACCTGTTGGTCGAAATGTTGCAATAAATTGGAGCAGTTATATCAGTGTGTGGACATCACATTTGTTTGTTTTTTTATTTAGATAAATGCATTTACACAGCAAAAAATATACTGATATACCAGTGCGAGCGAAGTTAGTTTATATAGATATAGATAATATATATAGGTATACAGAGACTCAAACATGTCAGCTAA
Source organism: Paracanthobrama guichenoti (assembly GCA_018749465.1). Lineage (NCBI taxonomy): Eukaryota > Metazoa > Chordata > Actinopteri > Cypriniformes > Gobionidae > Paracanthobrama > Paracanthobrama guichenoti. Next base: position 24,898,492 of record CM031959.1, read on the forward strand.
CGTAGTCATTTTAAAGCTTTATCTATTGATTCTAAAGTGTATTTACATACATACATACATGTACATACATGTTATTGGTATATATTTATATTCATCTAAAACAAATGTTTAAACTAAAATTGCTCATGTGTAATGGATTGGGGTATACAAATTTTATAAATAATATATAAATCATAAAATATTTACAATAAATAATTTGGCTTTTTCATTTGGGGGTGTTGAGCGTTTAAATGTTTTAGAGTTCAGTTCTTTAACATTTTCTTTTCTTTTTCCCTCTCTCTCTATTATTATTATTATTATTATTATTATTATACTGTATAAAGCAGCTCTGCAGAAAGTGATGTCATCATCCAGCTCAGTACTCATCCAATAGTGTCAATACATTACACACAAGTCAATAATATTGCAGAATATTAAGTGTCCCCAACTAAGCAATCAAAAGGCAACAGTGGCAAGGACCCCAAACTCCATCTGTGACAGAAATGGAGAAAAAACAAAAACAAAGAAAAAACAGGCTCAGGTGGGGAGGGGGTGGCCGTTAATAATAATAATAATAATAATAATAATCTGCTAATGTTAGCGTTGGACGGAGTTTTGCAATATTTCTGAGATGGTAGAAAGATGTCTTGCAGAGGTTTTGATATGGGCTTCGAAGCTGAATTGTGGATCAAATCTTACACCAAGATCGGTGACAGTTGTGGAGAGGGGAATGTCATGATCAGAGATAGTTATACCAGTTATGGAGGAAGACTGGGTTTGATGTGGTGTGCCAACAAGAATTGCCTCAGCTGTTTAACTGGAGGAAGTTGTGCTTCATCCACACCCTTATCTCCTCCAGACAGGCAGTGAGTGTTGAAGACAGAGATGGTGTTGGTGAAATTGCAGAGGTGCGTGTTTCTGATTTCATGTACAGTTGTGTGTCATCAGCATAGCAGTGAAATGAGACTCCATAGCGGCTAATGACATGGCCGAGAGGGATGATGTAAATGATGAAGAGAATGGGGCCAAGGACTGACCCCTGAGGGACCCCGCGGGTAACTGTGTGTTGCCGGGACCTTGCACTTCCAAGTGAAATGTACTCTGTTCTGTTAGTGAGGTACGATTTAAACCAGTTAAGAGCAGTGCCAGTGAGACCAGTGGTTTGATGCAGCCGGTTAAGGAGTATGCCATGTGTTGATCTGAAAATACAGCTTTGTCCCCGTTATGATTGAATCACAGGACCGGATACCAGTAATTTGTCAAGAGATCTCTTATTTATTATTTTTGTATGTCAGACATAGTAGAGACATTGAAAAGTTATTGTTTCATGCCACTGTATGTTTCTCCACTCCTCCATTCCTCTACCCTCTCCCTTCTCCATCCTCCCTCTGTCTCTCTCCCTCTCCATCGTTGTTGTCGTCTCCTTCTCCATTGTTGTCTCCTTCTCACCCCTCTGATCCGAGGCAGTACACTCGATGTGGATGTTATATAGAGGTACTCACTAGGAAGAGATTTCCTTAGAAGGTAGAGAAACATGCGTCCTATGTTTAAAATAGAGCGTATACTTCATGCTTACACATGTACTTCCCATATCGGGAATACTGTACATCAGTTGACGATACATCATAGAACGAATACATCAGCTAAAAATATAAGCTATGTATGCATCAGTGATACATGTATGCACATTCCTGCATGTACACACATTCTTGTATGGCCAAAATTATCCCATCCCATGTGTCTCCTTGGGACGCATGTACAGACACAGCCTGACTTTACAAAATACATTATACAAATAATTATGAAAATAATCAAAAATAATAATACTAAAAAATAACATTAAACAATGACATTTTTATCTTCACCATGATCCACTGTATCGAATGCAGCAGACAGATCGAGGAGTATGAGGAGGGATGGTAAGCCTGCATAGAGCCGTTTGTGACTCTAACCAGGGCTGTTTCCATACTGTGTGTAGAGCGGAAACCAGACTGAAATTTTTTGAAAAGATTATTGTATTTGAGATGATCCTGGAGGTGGGAAGCTACAACCTTTTCCAGTACTTTGGAGAGGAATGGGAGATTGGAAATGGGCCTGTAATTTGCAAGCACATCTGGGTCAAGGGTGGGTTTTTTGAGAAGTGGTCTGATTTTGGCAGTTTTTAGGGCAGATGGAACATTGCCAGACTGGAGGGAGTGGTTTATTATAGTGGTAATCAGAGGACTTAAGACATAGGTGTTGACTTTCACTAGAGCTGTAGGAAAAGGGTCAAGGGCACAGGTGGTAGGTTTCATCCTTTTAATTATCGTCTCAACCTCTTGCTGTGAGATTTCTGGAAAATGATGTAAGGGCTCCGAAAATTGCAGGCTGTGAGTGGATAGTCAGGGTGGATAGTGGTGTGGATCCAGGAAAGGTACAGTGAATTGAGTCTATTTTTGTTTTGAAAAAGTCCAGGAAATTATTACAGTGCTTTTCTGTAGTTTCTGTAAGTGAGGGGGTTTGTGGTTTGAGTAGATGATGGAGAACAGCTGTTTGGAGTTTCCAGGACTATTTCTAATGACATTTCAGTAGAAATTTGACCGTGCCTCCGTAAGTGACTTTGAACAGTCCTTTTGGTGTTCCCGAAAAGCGAGCTTGTGCACAGTGAGACCTATGGTTTTAAATCTCCTCTCAATGGCACGTCCAGCTGCCTTCATTTTTCATAGTTAACCGGTATACCATAGTGCTGATCGGGTGAAAGTGACTGGTCTGCTTTTGACCAGGGCATGAAGATTCAGTATGCTTCTGAAGGTGTTATTATAATAGTCCACTGAGTCCATGGGTGGTAGACAGTTTACAGAAAGGAGATGCTGGAGATCGGATGTCATAGTCTCTAGGTTGATGTTTTTCAGATTTCTGAAGCAGATTTGGCGTTTGGGCTTGATGAGGCTGGACAGTGAAGACATCTTCATGGAGATGGCCTTCTGATCAGAAACTCCTAGATCATACACCAGAAGATTGCTGAGATAAACAGAGTTTGTAATGACTAGATCGAGAGTGTGGCCCCTGGTATGAGTGGGGGCATCGGCAAGTTGTGTAATTGGAGAAATTCTGCTGCAAAACGGCAGGTTGAAGAGTTGACATGAATATTCATATCTCCAAGTACGATGATATTAGCAGACATTATACAGAAAGTTGAAAGAAGATTGGACATCTCTGGGATGAATGATGGGTTTGGTTTGGGTGGCCGGTAAATAAGAAGTATCGTAGTGGAAAGTGGGTGCTTACATTTAAATGCAAGGCATTCAAACGAAGACAGCTCAGGCAGGGTTATAGGGGACAAGATCAGATCACTTCGGTGGATGACAGCCAGACCACCACCACGCCCTGTGCTGCGGGCTTTCTGTAAATAGCAGTAACCAGGGGGACAGGTCTCATTTAAAACAGAATAAACATCTGGTTGATGCCAGGTTTCTGTAAGGCACATCATATCTAAACACTTTTCTAGAATATGATCATGTATGAGGCAAGATTTGTTTGTGATGGATTGTGCATTAAAAAGTTCAATCTTGATATTCGTTGCAGCAGTGTGTCTCTGTATTGGCCAAAGTAGACTGAGATCCACTCCATGCTTTCTCCGGTTTCCATCCAAGAGTGCGTTGTGTTGTCATGGAAACTCCAGCACTACTAGTCCTAGGAGTGACAGCGCCTTGATGACATGTTCGAGATGCGACGGTGCGCACGCCAGACCAGATGGATGAGATGTTGTGATCAGACTGGGAGAAAACAAACTTTCGACGGCAGCTTCTGAGAATGTAACGGGGGCCGGCGAAGGAGTCCAAGTTGTTTAATGACTGATGTACATGATGGAGTGGTATAGTTGTTGAATTTCTTAAGTTGAATGGCTGAATAGTTCAGCATTATGCCAACTATAGGTTATACCAGAAATGGAGAAGCGGCGAACAAGCCACGCCAGTGTCCTCTCCCTCTCCAAGTCCATCTAATCACCCTGCAAACCCTCATTTCACGCTGCTGCCATCTGGTAAGCGCTTCCGAAGTCTGATGGCCAAAACTGAGAGACTCAGGAGGAGCTTCTTCCCCTAGGCCATCAGACTCCTGAACTCAGTCACTTAACATCACGTGACCATCGATATACTGACATTGCACTGCACTTTCTGGTCTCGTAGTTACTGTGTAACAACCTGTTATAAACCTGTTTGCACATTATACTTCCTTGCACATTTGTTAACCACATATTTATAAGTCTACAGTTTACTCACTGCACAATTTACTTCACTTATTTTATTCCACTTCTTTATTTTAAATTTTTTCTACTTGACGTGATTTATTTATAATTCTATATATATATATATATATATATATATATATATATATATATATATATATATATATATATATATATATATATATATATATATATATATAATAATTTTTTATTCTATTTCTATTATAATTTCCTCCTTTTTTTTTTTAACTGTGAATTTGCACTGTCCATGGAGCGGACCTGTTTACATTTCACTGCCGGTTGTATATTCTGTATATAACTATGTATGTGACAAATAAAACTCTTGAATCTTGAATCCATAGAATGTCATATACACTCAAATTGAAAAATATACCGGCATATTTTCTGGCCGGTTCTCCTCTGGCCGGATGAACCAACATGGTGTTGTTAATTACAGGCTGCATCACAAGTTAGATTGTGGATTGGATCATTCAGACCATTTCATCCAGTTCTTGCTTGAAAATCAAGGTACATCATGCTGGCAAATAGAGGGAGGAGGAGTTGAGCTGGCCATAGGGACTATGCAGAGGACTCGTCTGGTTCTCGTGGTCTTTGCTGAGGATCTGTGGTGATGACTGTCTAGTCGACAAGGTCTTCACAGGGAGGTCTGTCTGTAGTCATGTCCTCCACTGACATTCAGAGCTGTTGTGGTTGTCTCTAGATGCAGGTCCATATTCTGGTTTGGATATGGACCAGATCCGGCTGACTATGGTGGATAAGAATGAGACAGACTGACTTATATTACCATAAATGCCATTCCAAGTACATTGAATGTTATGGGAGCTGTTCCCGGTTCCGGTTCAACCTAATTCACGCAGCCTAAAAATCTTTTCGGTTGTTTGAATTATTGAAATGTGATAAGATAATGTGTTATGTGTATGTAAGGGTAAAGAGATAAGTATTTAATCTAGAACAATGCTAGGAAGACTGTTCCAGAGTTTGGGTGCTACATAGGAAAAGGATTGCAGTCCATTTTGATATTCTAGGTATTATCAGCTGGCCAGTCAGTAAGTACAATAACAGCAATTAGGGACAAATATTATGTAGTTTAATAGACAAATGCAAGTGCCAGTCAGTTGTGTGGCAGGTGTGCATACACTCATAGAAAACATTGAGTTTGAAGTTGTCCGCTAGACCCCCTTTTAATAATCTTCAAATCATTTCCCATTGGTTTCTTGAACATGACAATGAGTTCACTGTACTAAAATGGCCCCCACAGTCACCAGATCTCAACCCAATAGAGCATCTTTGGGATGTGGTGGAATGGGAGCTTCGTGCCCTGGATGTGCATCCCACAAATCTCCATCAACTGCAAGATGCTATCCTATCAATATGGGCCAACATTTCTAAAGAATGCTTTCAGAACCTTGTTGAATCAATGCCACATAGAATTAAGGCAGTTCTGAAGGCGAAAGGGGGTCAAACACAGTATTAGTATGGTGTTCCTAATAATGCAGTAGTATGTATAATTGTAGTAAAGGTTAATCCTGTTTACAAATAGCATCTACTACAGCTACTGTCTACACACGCTACTGCTCTCAAGACAACACTTTAGTTACTCCATTGCACAAAAGACCACTCAGACCACTTTCTCATCACTCTTAACCTCATACTGACTCCTGACACAGCACACACTCACTCGCCCCCTCTTGACTATCCATTATGGTTTCATCCTCACTTCCTCTTCCTGCTCAGTTCTCAGCACTGGACACTAATGGTGCTACCGATACTCTTTGCTGCACTCTAACATCTTGCTTAGACATCTTTTGCCCTCTTTCATCCAGACTAGCCCGCACCACCCCCTCTGCCCCCTGGCTGTCTGATGTTCTCTGTGAACATCGCTCTGGACTCAGGGCAGCAGAGAGGAAGTGGTGCAAATCTAAAAACTCTACTGACCTTACCTTGTATCAGTCTCTTCTCTCTTCCTTCTCTGCAAATGTCTCCACTGCTAAAACAACATACTACCACAATAAAATCAACAATTGCTCTGACTCTCGCAACCTTCTCTTCTCTTCTCTTCTTAGATCTTCTGAGACTGGCAAGAGCAGCTTCCAAATCCACAGTACTCATCTTGCTGGATCTGTCTGCTGCTTTTGACACAGTTAACCACCAAATCCTCCTGTCAACTCTCATGAAGATGGGCATCTCAAGAACTGCTCTCCAGTGGTTCAAGTCTTACCTCTCAGGTAGGTCATTCAGGGTGTCGTGGAGAGGTGAAGTGTCTAGGTCACAACATCTAGCTACTGGAGTCCCACAAGGATCAGTGCTTGGACCACTTCTCTTCTCCATCTACATGTCATCATTAGGATCTGTCATTCAGAAACATGGCCTTTCCTATCACTGCTATGCTGATGACACTCAACTCTACTTCTCATTTCAACCAGATGATCCTACAGTTGGTGTTCGTATTGCAGCCAGCCTGACAGACATTTCTGGCTGGATGAAGGATCATCACCTTCAACTCAACCTTGCAAAGACAGAACTGCTTGTGGTCTCAACCAACCCAGCACTTCATCAAAATTTCTCCATTCAGCTAGGTTCATCAACCATAACTCCTTCCAGGACAGCCAGGAACCTCGGAGTTGTAATAGATGATCAGTTAAACAACCAAAGGCTCTGCACCAATATACCTAAACTCACTTGTTCAGACTTACACACCCTCCAGAAGCTTGTGTTCTGCAAGTGAACAACGCCTTGTGGTGCCATCCCAAAGAGGCATGAAATCACTCTCACAGACCTATTCCTGGACCGTTTCCACCTGGTGGAACGACCTGCCTATCTCAATTCAAGCAACCGAGTCTATAGCCATTTTCAAAAAACATATTTTTTCAGCAGCACCTGACCAATTAAGACTAGCACTTAAAGGGATAGTTCACCCTGAAATGAAAATAAAGCCATATTTGACACCCTGCTGTTGTTCCAATGCCCTATGTCCTTCTATATTTTTTGGATATCAGAAGCAGAAATTTAAAAAAATTATTCTGCACACGCTCCTCCATATAATGGCAATGAATAGTGACCAGGCTAAAACATTACAAAAATTATACAAAAGTATCACGCAATGATCCAGTGAGACATGCGCCATATGTGACCCGTCACGGAAACCAGTGACACAAGTCGGCAGCACAACTTTGAATTGATGTTCGCTTTTTTGCAGAATCTGTTAGTTGAGATCACGAAGAAGCCTCTCCGTGTTTGAAATAGCAGTATTGGTATATTTAAAAGCGTAGATTTTGCGGTTGAAATTGGCTTGTTTTTCTGAGATTCTAGTACGCAGTAGGAGCGTGTCATTGTCTGTGTGTATTTCCATTGCCCCCGCCCTCCAAGGGAAGCGTGGCTACTTATTATGCAGCGCTCTGGTTGGCTCTAGCTGATATAAAAATTCAATGAAGATGGACGCCGCAAAGAGTATCGCATGGCTATATCGATAGTAACATTTGATGGGGATAAAGACAGAGAAATGGGGAAAATCCATAACTTTGACTGTAAATGCTACACAAGGAAAAAAGAGAACTCTGCCTTAAGACCCTGACAAAGAGAAAGTGTGCCCGAATGACTTATTTCATTGGAGGCAATGAGATCTGCAAGAATACTTTTCTGTTTCTTATGGGGTGAGTTTCCATAAACAAAGTTTGTCGTTTTGTGTTCATTCTATCTTATTCGTTAGCTAGCTCAGTTTTAATTGTAATTGTTAGTATTGTATCACTTGCCAAAAAAACCCATTACTATAATGGGCTTTTAGATAGTAATGTTAGCATCTGCTATTAATTTGAATAATGCTTCAATTGCTTGAATTGACTGGTGTGAATGACTTAGCCCACGTAAACCTGCCTGTTAGCATTCTTGAATTGAATGTGATGCTAATAATTTTAGCCAGTGGTACAACTATCAAACAACTATCCAAACTGTTTTAGACCTAAAAGAGTCTTTGTAGGCCTATGTTACGCTTAAAAGTCAGAGAAAAGAACAGAATCAGAAATATTTTTTTCTTATAGAAAATTGTACTTTGCATATTAAACTATAAAAACACATAATTATAGTTGATTTTAGTTTATCATAGTTGATCATAACTAGAGATGAAATGGCATGAAAATTTCATTTCATGATTATAGTAACCAAAATGATCACGGTTATCACAGAATCCTGTTCAAAAGTCCTAATTCTACACAATGAAATCAATTCACCAAGTTTTATGTAGAAAACCAGCAAATAACAAATAAAATTAGCATCAATATGTACTTTTGTTTACAAAAACATTAAAATAACATTAAAAATGATGGTCAGATTTTAAAGGAGTGTCTGTATTGCAACATGTTATCTACAATGCACAAGTTCAAATAGAGTTTTGACCAAATTTTTTTTATAAAAAGATAAAACATCATTCATCAACATATTCAGCCTCTAAATAATTTTTTATAAAAGTCAAAAAAGATAAATTACTGACATTTACAATGCACATTATCCTTTATTATTAATAGTATGCGGTCCGATTTTTCCCGTTGCGTCTGTCGTTACTATGTAACCATGCAGCTCTAAAGGGGGTATGACTTATCTAAATGAGATGTAAATGAGCCCTGTTGTCACTTCCAGCAGGTGAGAACAGGTGAGAACTGCACAATCTTTAGAGGCCGTTTTCTCCCTTTTGAGCTTTTTTGAGTGCCTACCTTCAAATGGCCACAACTTCTCCAAATATTATCAGATTTCCATGTGTTATACATCGTTGGAAAGCTTGGAGACTACAAAAATCTCAAAATGCCCCAGAACTGACTTGTGTCCCTACTTTCTTTGATCGGTCACATATATAGATAGTGTTCAGGAGGCATACTATAATGCCGCGTTCCAGGCAACCCGTAACCCATGTTTTTCCAACCTTCTACCTGTGAAAGTGCACTGAAACGGCAGTCAAACCCGTGACTTCCCACCTGTGAACTCGTACTAGATCGATGTACTCCCAGTTACGAGCTCTGATGTCACATAGCCCGCGAAACAACAATGGATGCGGTGTTTATGGTAGTTGTACACGGTATTTTACAAACAATGTAAAATAAAAGGTATAACAGCTTCTCTTGCCTTATGCACCATTTTTTCTCCTCAGTTTCCCCTCAAATAAGCAAGGAGTAAGCACCTTTGGCGATAGAAATGATTGTAAATGAGCATAAGCCCCATATGGTCCCCCATGCTTTGTTTACATCTAGCTACCACAATTCCTTGCGCTCAGGCAGTTTTTGGCATGACTTTGCCTGGAATGCTACAAAGTCGTGAGTCGTGGTTTGAAGTCATAGCTTACGGGCTCAAAAACCTGCCTGGAATGCAGCATAAGGTTTTGCAAGAAAGAAACCTTATTATTCAGTCAAAATACTGAGCTCGGCCGTTACTCTGTGCGTGTTCCTGTGAGAGTGTGCGATCCGTCAGCAACCACACTGTTGTCATGGTACCCAGGCACAGGCACCATTTTGAAAAATCAGGCTCAATAGAAACAAATGCGACTCTCGTCTTTTCTATAAGGTATATGATAAGAAATAATACAATAATACTAATAATAAGGTAAACCTCCTAAAGTGAATGTTGTGTACCGGTTGGCATGACAACATTGCGTGAGGGGCAGCTAAATCAGTGCTGACGGCTCGCACGCTCTCACAGGAATGCACACAGAGTAATGGCCGAACTCAGTATTTTGACCAAATAAACAGTTTCTTTCTCGAAAAAACATATAGTATGCCTCCTGAACACTTTACGCGTCTCACTGTATCATTGTGTGATACTTTTGTATCCTTTTTGTAAAGTTTTAGCCTGGTCGCTATTCACTGTCATTATATGGAGGACTATTTTTTTTAATTTTTACTTTTGAGGTCCGAAAAAGATAGAAGGACATAGGGCATTGGAACAACAGCAGGGTGAGTAAAAGATGACTTAATTTTTCATTTCAGGGTGAACTATCCCTTTAACTATTCTTTAAATTTTTCTGTTTGTTTATTCAAAATAAGAAAAAAAAAAAAGTGTATGTGTACTGTACTATGTGTACTGCGCTAGATTAACTGAGACTTGTTACAGCACTTGCATGCCGTTGCCCCTTGTTTGTCTGATTGCTTCTATTGCTCTGCTCATTTGTAAGTTGCTTTGGATAAAAGCGTCTGCTAAATGATTAAATGTAAATGTAATGTAAATGTAAATAAGTTGCTCTGTGGGTGAAAAATCGGCTAAAAAAATCCCATTAACATTGGCACGAAATTTATTAGATCATATCTCCTGATCACATCGGGGTTAGTTCTTATGATTAGGACGGGCATTCATTTTAAAAGTATCACTGTGTGAACTGTGTATCTACATCCTAGCAACCATTTAGAGCACCCTAGCAGTCATAAGCCATATTTCAGCACCACAGCACCAGACTTTGGCTCTCTTACAATCCCATACATCACTGTAGCATACATCACTCATACATCACTCTAGCCTCTGCAAGGACTACCCAAATTCTCTTCAAAAAATGTATGTCTAGTTCTTCTTCATCTTCTTTTCACATAAAAATTTAATTCAGACAACACTGGCAATGCATTTGCCTAACTTGGATGCTCAGGGCTCATCATCCGCCTCACCATGGATGCTCTGGCTGCACGAGTCAACCAGCTTTCAGGTTAACTCCAACCGATTCAGCTCGCCGATCAAAAACCTGTGCTGCCAGTGCCCTGTGCTGCCAGTGCCCTCTGCTGCGGACCATGGATAAGGAAGTGCATAAAAATGACAAATTGAAAAAGTGACTGAGTTGGATGTTATTATAACAGTGACACGTTATCTTATGGAAAGATAAACTATTGTTTCTCTGCACTGCACAAGACTGCATTAGCTCCCTATTAAACATTGCATACATTTTAAAATCTTGTTAATTGCTTACAAAGCAAAATGGTTAAATGGTTTAGCTCCCCACTACTTGAATGAGCTCTTAACGCATTATAGTCCTTCACGTCTATTGCGATCTCAAAGCTGATAGCCAGCTGATAATACCTAGAATATCAAAATCAACTGCTGGCAGTAGATCCTATTTCTATTTAGCACCTAAACTCAGGAACAGCATTGTACGGGAAGCAGACACACTCTGTCAGTTTAAATCTAGACCAAAAACGAATCTCTTTAACCTGACATACACATAGAACATTATCAATTTCTATTATTTAAATCAGACAAATGATTGTTAGCCTGAAGTAACTAGGTCTGCCGGAACCGGGAACACTTCCCATAACACCTGATGTACTCGTTACATCATAAGAACAATGGCATCTACAAACCCGATTCCAAAAAAGTTGGGACACTGTACAAATTGTGAAAAAGTTCTAGAACAACATATGCTCCCATCCAGACGTGGTCTCTTTCAGGGAAGACCTTTCATTTTCCAACATGACAATGCCAGATCACATACTGCATCAATTACAACATCATGGCTGCGTAGAAGAAGGATCCGGGTACTAAAATGGCCAGCCTGCAGTCCAGATCTTTTACCCATAGAAAACATTTGGCACATCATAAAGAGGAAGATGTGACAAAGAAGACCTAAGACAGTTGAGCAACTAGAAGCCTGTATTAGACAAGAATGGGGAAACATTCCTATTCCTAAACTTGAGCAACTTGTCTCCTCAGTCCCCAGATGTTTGCAGACTGTTATAAAAAGAAGGGATGCCACACAATGGTAAACATGGCCTTGTCCCAACTTTTTTGAGATGTGTTGATGCCATGAAATTTAAAATCAACTTATTTTTCCCTTAAAATTATACATTTTCTCAGTTTAAACATTTGATATGTCATCTATGTTGTATTCTGAATAAAATATTGAAATTTGAAACTTCCACATCATTGCATTCTGTTTTTATTCACAATTTGTTCAGTGTCCCAACTTTTTTGGAATCGGGATTGTACACTAATATTAGTCTCTCTGTTTATCCCAAGGTTTACAGTAGTCTGCCGGATCCAGACCGTATACAGATTAGATGGTGGATCTGCGCCTAGACACGACCACAATGCAGCTCTGCAAGTGTCAGCAGAGAACTAAAGAAACTAGACTCTCCCCATGATGGCCTCCTTCACTTTACTTTCCCTCTGTACAGATGATAACTAATGATTTTTTACAATGGTAATGAATCAATAAAAAACTTACTTTGGCTGGACAATAACTTTTCTCTAGAGCTGCTGTACAGCCAAAACAATCTCTCTTCCATTAATTTCCTATTATCACTGTACAGCTGCATTGAAACAATCTATACTGTAAAAAGCACAATATAAATTAAGGTGACTTGACTTGACTTGACACTAATATGGTGAAGAATCTTCATGAGTCAGAGCAGCAATGTCTTCCACTGGTTGCACTGGGCTGCCTTGCAATGGGAAGAAAGGAGCTGGAGCATCGTATTTTTGGTATCTGTTTTTGTTGTCTACAGAAACCTGATCTAATTAAAGTGAAACTTTTCCACACAAGGTGTGGAAATGTGTTGCCATCTGGTTTGCCTGCTGTTCACTAAGTATGGTTCACATAAATGCCCAAACCTATTAAACCTTAAAGTTAAGACTTCATCCACTTTTTTCTCTCTTTAATATTTCAAATGCTTTCTTGGTTCAGTGTGTCTCTGTGTGTGTATGAATAATACCTGTGTTGGTGAGCAGGTTGTGTCTGGCTCTGATGAAAGCCTGTATATCGGCATCAGTCTGTTTATCTCCAGTTAAAGGAAAAGAGGTAAATGAGAGGTCAGCTGAGGGCAAGGTTCTGTAACACAGTTAAAAAAATACACTGACATGAGGTATTGTAAGGATCAGCTACATAGTTGCTCCATCATTCATCAGCAGTGGTATAAAGTATTTGATTAAATGTAATTAGTTATTGTACCCTTTAGTTAAATATCTTTTTGGCTACTTTGTACTTTGATCAAAGATATTAGCAAGTTTTAGTCTATACTTGACAACATTTTTGAATAAGTATTTGTACTATTTAATACAAATACATTAGTAATACATATTGCATGATACCTCACTAAGCAGTTTATTTCTGTTATAAAAGAAGTGATATCACCATCTACAGGTCATTGAAGGTACTATATCTTGTGCATTATGCCCTTACCCAAACTTGTCATCAAGACTAGTGCATTAACATCTAGTTGCTGAATCGCAGGTTTGACATATTTGAGATGAGGACATGACTGCAGTAGGTGATGAGTCCAGAACCAGCATGTCCAGTGCAATTAGGCACTTTTTTAGGTTTTAATCGGACACAGGTGGCTTTTAATTTAAATCGCTATCGCTAGCACAACTTTTGTGTTTTTATATATTAGATATATTTTGTATATGTGTACTGTGTAGGAGAACTGGCACCCCGACTGAGCCTGGTTTCTCCAAGGTTTTTTTCTCCATTCTGACCCTGAAGGAGTTTTGGTTCCTTGCCACCGTTGCCTCTGGCTTTTGGCTTGCTCAGTTGGGGACACCTAAATTTCATCTATATTACCGATCTGCCCGCATTGACACTATATGATACTTGAAATTAGCTGGATAACATCACCGTTTCACCAGAATGGCTGTACAAATTCTGTTGCATTATTTTCCTGTTAACAATGTGAAGCTGCTTTGAAACAATTGGACTTGTTAAAAGCGCTATACAAATAAAGGTGATTTGATTGATTTGATTTGACTCCTCACGCTTATTGAATTTATATTGTTATACGTGTGTTTGTCTCTGATTAGGTATTTAACAGCCAAACATTCAGTATTTACTGTATTAGTATTCAGACTGTATTACTGTATTAGTATTCATGGTATAACAAACAATACAGACTTTACATTTATGCTTTTAAACTCTTTCTATCTTGCTTTTGTTAAAAGTTTATTAATGTAAAAATATTTTCTGTCCCTTTTTACAAATTGATGGATGAGTCAAAATATCTATCTCTTCTAATATATTTTTTCAACTTGTATTTGTCCCCCGAATGGTCTTTTCAGTGAAATATACATTTTGTACTTTCATTGCCTACATGAAATTGAAACATAAAAAGTAGATTTTTTGTCCTTGAATGAATTGAGTAAAAAGTTTTTAGTTCTCTTTCGAGGGAACTCACACTGTGTCTACGACACTTTGGGGACGCTCCTTTAGCACAGCGCATCTCAAGTCTGAATGAAACTATTCCAATCCTGATTGGTGTTGCGTCATGATGTAGTATGTGACGGCAAACACGGAAGCTACAAAGTGATGCACTCTTTCACTCTTCAGCAAAACTGTCTGTCTATTTGGTGTTGTTTGTCCAAAAAAAAAAAAAAAAAGGAAAGGAAAGGAAAGAGATGGCGAGTGAGCAATTTAAAAGATGTGTTCATCCATGCCCACGCTACATCTCGGGCACGGACACATATCAGCTCTGTGTGCAGCATTTGGGCGTGCAGCATGCTCGGGCAGCTCTCGAGGGGGCTGCCTGCAGTGAATGTGATAAGCTCAGAGTGCTGGGCTCTCGGCTGGCTCTCAGAGTGCTGGGCTCTCGGCTGGCAGTATTTGATGAGGCCGGACAGGCTCACGAGCCCCTTGGTTCTGATCCCCTGCTGAGGCAGCGCAGTGGCGCAGATCATGGGGCTCACAGATGGACTTGTCAGTGGGACTTGAGACTGCCGCATGAGGGGGCACATGAGGCTGGCTATGTGACAATGCGTCGTCCCTTAAAGCCCCAGTGCTCACTTAAGACCCACTCCGGATGATATCACGGAACTGTGGAAGGCCGCTGACTTGTCTCTCCACATCACTAAGGAGACAGCCCATGCCATTGGCCGCTCTATGGCTTCAGTGGTCACTGTAGAGAGACATTTATGGCTCAGTCTATTGGGGATGAAGGACAGGGAGAAATCCTTTCTCCTGGATGCCCCGATATCGCCTTCTGGTCTGTTCGGAGACGCTGTTAACACTGCAATATGAAGTACCGGCTGTAGAGCCAGGACTCCCTGTCTGGCGGAGGAACACGTTCTATGGCCTCCTTTACCATCAGGGAGTGAACTTCCGTCCAGACCATCACGTTGAACTTAGGGGGAGGGTAACCAAACTGCAGTATGTATCCCTTCTCTACAGTGCACAGGGCCCATGTAGATCCAGAAGGCATAACCGTCCAATTTTAGATCTGAGGCACTTGAATCATTCTCTGAGGAGATTCAGGTTCAAAATGCCTGGAGGATTCAGGTTCAAGATGCCTGGAGCCAAGATGCCGTTGACTTGCCTGGAGTTTGCCCCTGGCAGAGTTAAGGCCATCTTGCATCCAAGGCAGGGCTATGTGCCCAAGGTGCCATCGAGTATGAGCGCATTTTGCCTTCACAGATGGCCATGAGGGCTCATTCCACCAGAGGCATGGCGTCCTCGGTGGCCCTCCTTTCTGGAGTTCCGATTCATGATATCTGCGAGGCAGCTGGGTAGGCCACCCCGCACCTTAATCAGATTCTATAGTCTGCAAATCCCTGCGATGCCTGGCGCTAGGGTGCTCGCGTCCTAAGTGTGCCTAGTCTCCAGCTTCACACTAGGGCGGGCGTGAGCCTCAGTGTGTGGCATAGTGGGTACTCGTTCCACAAAGTGTCATAGATGCAGTGCGAGTTCCCTCGAAATGGAACGTCTCAGGTTACAACTGTAACCCTTGTTCCCTGAGAAAGGGAATGAGACACTGCGTCTCGCTGCCACACCTCATCACGCCTGGAGTGGCTGCTTCATCACGAAAAGCTGTGTGTACTATGTGCTGGTGTCCCTTTGTAGCTTCCGTGTATTCCGTCACATACTATGTCTGATGCAACACCAATCAGGATTGGAATAGTTTCATTCATACTTCAGATGCGCTGTGCTAAGGGAGCATCCCCAAAGTAGATGCAATGTTTCATTCCCTTTCTTAGGGAACAATGGTTATAGTCGCAACCTGAGACGTTTTCCGTAGTACTGTAGTTAAATTCTGAAAAACAATACTTAAGTAATAAAGTACAATCACTCAAGTACTTTACATCCCTGCATCTTAACTTTTATTTGTTATGCAGAATCATCTCTCATATCTATTACCGCTGTCTCATATCTCTGTCCCTTTGTTTTCTCTCCTGAGGAACAGTGTCATCATCTTTTGGGCTATTGTTCCTGAATAAAAAGGACCCTTGGTAAATGCAAAAACAGTACTGGTCACAATAATAATGAAAAAAAAAAAAAAAAAAAAAAAAGTATAGGTCAAGGTATGTTTGTGTGGCATGACCGGCAAGATAGGCATGATTACCCGAGTTGAATGGTTGGGGCGGGCATCGATTGGTGCCTGTCTATAAAAGTAATTGGCGAATGTACCTAGGCAGGCGGATCGCAGGGTGAACAATATCCTTGCAGTCACTGCTGTCTCGTCCTAGTTCGACTTGCATTGAGTTTGTGTGCGTTTTGGGTCACGGTCGTATTGTTGGACACGTGCCAAAGGATTTTGTCTTTGTGTACATGTTTCATCTCTAAAAGCTTTGAGTGTCTTTATTTTGTGTTGTAAAATACACTCTCTCTTGACTCTGTCCTTCATTTAGTGCAGACGTGTTTTCTCTCTGCTCCCGCTGTGCTCTGGCGCTTTGGTATTTTGTCTTTCTTTTTCTCTCTGACCCGCTGCTTGCTGGACTCCTGAAAATACTGAAATGGAATTGATTAACTGGTCAATCAGCGCGATCGATAGGATTTTCTCACAAAGGAAGGGTGCCCCGGGAGAACCCACCTGCCCGGACGGGACCTTTGCTGCAGGGTACGTGAGGGACGCATGGAACAACTGGCAAGTCCTGTGCCTGGAGGCTCTGTCCGTGGAGGATGCAGAAGATTTATACATGATTGGATTATTGATGGCGGGGTTCCTATTCTTTGGCTTTGGGATTGCCCTGACCTATCGGAAGATTGGTAAAACAGCTGCAAGCAAATTCACCCAGCCGCTGTCTGTGGAAATTAAGGAATGCTTCGGGCTGTGTGTGACCGTTTGAAGGAATTAGATCAGAGAGTGATACGAATTGAGGAACTGAACCGTAACAACGCAGTCCGGACTGCGGATACGCAGGGAAGAGTGGGCTCTATCGGGGGTCAGATCGGTGAACTTTTACGGACTGTAACCGGTCTGGCCATGAGGCTGGACGTAATGTCTAGGGAAACTGCACAGACCGGACACGAGTGCTGAGGACCAGAACTGATTGATTGATTATGATCCGGACAAATTACCGAAGATCATCAAATGGATTAAAAAATTGTATTTGCCTGACCTAATCCGAACCTCACTTGTCCCTATCTCTCGGTTGGGAGGTCAGCCTGACAGCTTGGTCTGCTATCTTTCCCTGTGCACTGCCTTATCTCCCTTCAAGGACAAACCATAGAACTGAACTCGAAAACATCTGAAGTTATAGCTAACATTCTCACACAACACAATCTCAGACTCACTCGCACCATACACACCCGATCCCGATCCCAGCCCCCATCCATCCGTCTGCCTGTCCTTATCTATCTCCTCTCCCACTCCATACAAAAAATCCCATCACGTGACCACGTGTACTGTGTTATGTTATGTTTTGTTGTGTTTGCTATGTAATGCTGGCCAACTGCATTCTTGTATTTCTGGAGAGCGTGTGGCGGCGCCTGAAAAGGCTGCGGCCCGGAGGCTTGCTCCAAACTTCATTTCGTTATACTGTACTTGTACATGTGTAATGACAAATAAACTTGAAACTTGTATTTAGTTTTGTTAAACTTTTGTTTTTTGAGTGTTTTTCTTCTAGGAGCTGCAGGCCTTTATTAACCAGGGTGACGATTTCCCCCTTTAGACTGTGGTGGTGTTTCTTCATTGTGTGCTGTGGTCTTTGGTGTGCACTGGGGTTCTTTTTTTGGTATATGATTGTCATGTAGATTAGGAGACCCTTTATTATTGGAAAGTCTTCTGTGTAATTTAGGCCGCAGCTCCATGATGATGAATGATTTAATCATGCAAGTCGATGTGTGAGGTTTTTGCTTCATTTAAACTTTTTTGTAATTTTTATGCTGTTCTAATATATAATTTTTGTATTGTTTGCTTGAAACCGGTGTCTCCAATTTTTGCTTCCCAGTGGGTAGGGAACCTGTGTAAAGTCACATGGGTATTCTTTGGTTGAAATCACCAATGTGGCATAGTCAGGCATTACTTCTCAATTTGCTATTTTCTTGGAGTTTGGTTGAATTTTGAAAGTTCATCTGGGCCACCCCAGGGCCCCTGCCACATTTGCAAAAAATTTGTATTTTGAGGATTTTGTCACACATTTATTTAATTGGCATGGTGGCTCAGTGGGTAGCGCTGTCAAGGTCCCCGGTTCAAGCCCCGGCTAAGCCAGGAGCAGGGGCGAGGCTAGAAATGTTCAAAAAGGTGGGCCTTCATAAAACAAGGTGGGCAAATCATATCTATGAGGCAAATCGTATTGAGTAGGAAAACGGCATGCCAAACGATCAGAATAAAACAACAACAAACGCAGCACACTTTTGTAAGACTAGGAAAACATAATGCATAATGCCAGAATGTCTGATTGAGGAACAAACTATATGAGAAAGGAAATTAGCATCTAAACTCACTCATTCATTTAGCATCCCCATCGGAGATGATGTCACGCTGAGTGAATCATCTAAGAATGACTTTAATTTACATGCCTTTCTTTTCACTGCCTCTTCCCCCATTCCTACTCTAGTTTTCACCATCAAAATGTATGGTTTAATGTGAATTCTCATAATGCAATATTATACATGTTTGATATCGTTTGAAATGTCTTACTGCGATTGGTACAAAGATCTCATCCCCACTGAAGTAAACAAGAATATAATAAAGGTTTTAAGAAGTTTAGAGATATTTTGCTAAAAACAGTGGGTGTGGCTGTCAGCCATTTGGTCTTCTAATCAGGCATATGGGAGAGTGATTCAATTTAAATTCCCATTGTTAAGACATGTTTACATTTGAAAGAGTTTTACATCTTGGTCTGATATTTAAGGAGATGTTTCAGAAAGGGTCGAGGCTTGAACTTTTATATTGGTCAGCCTGTAACGCTGAGTGTCTCCTATAGACGCTCAGCATTATGTAATTTTAAGAAGTCAGGTATCCATATTTCATTCTTTACTTCAGAGTATTTGATGGAGTATTTGTTATGTATGGACTAGCTTTGAATTGATTATGTAATCACCGTTATACATTTACCTGACTGTTAATAAATTGCTACATTTTGATTTATTCTGATTTACTCTGGAATTATTAACTATCTCTAATAGGGCTAGATTATGAACGGGTATAATTTCAACCAAGGATTAAACAGAATAATTAAATGGTAACTATTAAATATAAATGACCAAATAACCAATTGGCATTTTAACCTAAATTTGAAATTATGATTAAATGGAGTCAGATAAAGATAAATTGGAATTAAATTCTTTTGCCCAGCTGAAAACACTGAACACACAGCGACCTTCAACCACGGATCGTTACCCTCATTGGAACGATTTTAGCGGGACTTACATTTTCAAGTTCAAAGTTAAAAACAGCAAATAAGAAATCACCTACATGAATTAATTAATGTATATATGGTCAGACACTTGCACGTTTCACTATATTATTAACATTTTACCAAAATCAAACACAAATGGAGGTTTTTTTACCCACTTATTTCGGAGAATGTCAGAAATGCATGTTTTGTCCCCCATCTGAGGCAGTAAGTGCATTATGTTTTCATCAACTTACTGATTATAAAGTGTACTGTAGCTATGTGGGTACTTTTCTGAAATTTGGCCAAAATCTCATATTATTAAGATGAAGTTCTTCACACAGGCTATTTAAGAGAGTACTCAATGGCAAATGCTACAATAAGACTCTAACATTCTTCTCCACTCCTCAAACACATAAAACATTAGTTTTTATATATAGTGTTTCTTGAGTAAAGAAAACGCTGTACTTATTCAAACAAACTGTTCATTTACCCTAATATTGTGAACAAGCAGAGATCTCTCTTCTTGCGGCACTTCACTCACGTTAGAGGCAGAAGAGAGTTTGACTGACATTGAACAGCCAATGGAGTTATGAGGTTTAGTCACAAGCTCTTTTTAAAACTTTTCATTGGTTAAATATTTCAAAACCCACTGAGAGACGTTTCCCAAGGCGATGGAAACTACAGAGTCATTGTTCACTCAGGTTTGTGGCAATTTCGCCATCCCTGAAGATTCTGTTTCTGATCGAGGGCCCCAATTTATTTCCTGTGTTTGGAAGGCTTTCTTCTCACTTCTGGGTTTCACCGTCAGTTTAACATCAGGTTACCATCCCCAAAGCAAATAGACAGACGGAGAGGAAGGTACAGGAGATCAGCTGCTTTTTCCGGACATTTTGCCAGCGCCACCAGAACTCCTGGAACCAGTTCATTGCCTGGGCAGAGTACGCTCAGAACTCCCTTCAACAGTCAACCACCGGTCTCACCCCTTTCCAATGTATCCTTGGTTTTCAACCCCCTGTTTCCCTGGTCTGGTGATCCTTCTGAAGTACCCACCGTTAACCACTGGTTCCGGGAGAGCGAGAGTGAGAATGAGGCTTATCACCATCTCCAGTGGGCAGTTCGCATACACACTCACTATGCCAATGTCTGACGAACTTCCCAGCATGCTTTGCATAGGATTGCATTATTATAGTAAATTTGGAAAGTTTTATGTTTCTCAGTAAAGGGAAAGACTTGTTAGTGTTTAATGTTTTGTTATATTGGAACTTTAGTATAGTTTCTGTAATGTTTTTGAGGTTTTGACCATTGTGCTGAAGAGAGTGCTTTTAAATAGGCTGTGAGCAGCTATATGATGTTAATCATGTGTGCTGCTTCACTCAATGAGCAATAACTGCTAATGCCAGTACTGAGAAAAATCTCTTTTACTTGCTTATCCTATATAATTTTTTACGTAATAATGTTTTTATAATGCTAACAATTGCTACTAGTTAGTAGGACACTATAATTTAAATTTGAGTTGGTTCAACAAAACTACTATAACCATAGTTCCCTGAAAAGGGAATGAGACGCTGTGTCAATGGCACGTTGGGAACACCCCTGCGTGATTGCGTCTGAAGCACGTATATCAACTAGTCTAATGGCGAGAGCAAACATCATGGGTGGGGCGTTTATGACCAGGAAAGCATAAAAGCACATCCGGAACAACCAGCGTCAGCTTCGATTTAGCCAAAGCAAGTTGCTCACAGGGATGCAAGAAGTATGGCAAGTTGATTCAGCATCTCGTTCCCTTCTCAGGGAACTATGGTTAGAGTCTTAACATGAGATGTTCCCTTTCGAGGGAACTCATGCTGTCAGTGGCGCGTTGGGAAGGAGACACCTAAACACTGTACTTACAAGGGCCTTTCTATGTGAAACTGTTGGTACAATCAAAACATGAGCACCTGTCAACCTGAAGCAGCATCCAGGTCCAAACGGTAAAATCTTACAAATGTGAGCGGAGAGGACCAACCCGCCGCATCAGGTGTGTCCCTTCTTGAAGGGACACACCCGAAAGTAATGCCTTAGAGGCCACCATACTCCTCGCAGAATGAGCTCTGACAGCCAGAAACCTGACAGCCAGCTTGGCCAGAAACCTCATATGCAAGAGAGATAGCCTCAACTATCCACTTGCAAATATTTGTTTTGTTGCTGGAAACCCCTTTTTGGGCAATCAAAAACAGACAAATAGCTGACCTGATTTTCTCCACAGGGAAATTCTCTGTGGACTTAAGTATCCAGTCTTCTAACTGGACAAATGAGATTCAGCTTTTCCTGGTCCAATGTCGTGAAAGTCTCTTAAGTGTCAAAAAATTATCTGAAATCGAATCAATCTGCTTGAAGGGAGCCACAGATAAACCCTCTAGCACAATAGCCAGGTCCCACGCAGGAAGGCTGGTCCGAGTTGCAAGCCTCAGCCTCAAAGTACCATGAAGGAAACGAGTGATAAGCAAGTTCCTCCCCACAGAAACAGCATCTAAGGGAATATGGTAAGCAGCTATGGCTGCCACGTACACCTTTAGAGTAGAAGGGGATAGCCCTGCAGATAAACAATCTTGAAGGAACTCTAGTACTGGACCAACTGGGTAGTTAACTGGATCCATGTCGTGTGTTGCACCAAACAGTGAAAACTCTCCACTTTAATGCATCAAGTTTTCTCGTGGCTGGAGCTCTGGGGTGAAGTATGGTCTCCACAACCTCGGTTGAGAGACCCGAAATCTATGAATTGGGCCCCCTCAGAGGCCACACCCACAGGTTCCATATTTCTGGACGGGGGTGAAAGATCTTGCCCCCTGCCTGACATAGAAGGTCCCTCCTGACTAGAATCTCCAGGGCAAAGCCATTGAGGAGGGACACTAGGTCCGAGAACCAAACCCGGCTCGGCCATTAAGGCGCTACCAGCAGTTGACTTATCCCTTCCCGGCGGACCTTCTCCAGAACCCCTGGAAGCAGAGCAAAAGTGGGAAATGCATACAGATGTAGCCTCGGCCATGAATATATCAAAAAATATATATCTAAACTATGACATTTGCTCTCAAAACAAAATGCAGAACGGTTAGTTCATGCGTTCATGACCTCAAGGCTAGATTATTGTAATGCTCTGCTGGGTGGTTGCCCTGTACACTTAATAAATAAACTCCAGCTGGTCCAAAACACAGCAGCGTGAGTTCTTACTAGGACCAGGAAGTATGACCATATTAGCCTGGTTCTGTCAACACTGCATTGGCTCCCTATTAAACATTGCATACATTTTAAAATCATGCTAATTACTTACAAAGAATGAGCTCTTACTCCATGTCTATTGAAATCTCAAAATTCCGACCTGTTGATAATACCTAGGATATCAAGATCAACTGCAGGCTGTAGATCCTTCCTAGCATTGTTCAGGAAGCAGGCACACTCTGTCAGTTTAAATCTAGACTAAAAACACATCTCTTTACTATGGCATACACATAGAACATTATCAATTTCTATTATTCAAATCAGTCAAATGATTTTTAGGCTGCATTAACTAGGTCAGCGGGAACCAGGAATCTTCCCATAACACCTGGCATCTACGCTAATATTAGTCTCTCTGTTTATCCCAAGGTTTAAAGTAGTCAGTCAGATCCAGACTGTATCCAGATCAGATGGTAGGGGTGGCACAGTACATGAAAAAACATCCGAACCGTTCGGTTCACTTGTCTCAGTTCGGTGATGTAGCCTCGTGCCCGTATGTTACCTCAGACAGTGGGTGTCCTTTTCGCGTGAAATAAGAGGTGTGCGTGGACATACAGTAAAAGTGGAGTGCTACAGGTCACGTCACGTGCAGAAATGGCAAATGGGAGAGATAAGGAAGGCTGCCCGGATTTGGAGGATACGCCAGTGTCGTTCACACTGGCAGCGTTTGTCTCGCAGCTGAACCGCGGCTCATATATTGCAAATACAGACGAATATTGTCCATTCTGTCACATTTTCCGGTGTTCTCCTCCGACCCCTGTCTGTCTCGTTTGATTTATGATGGGCAGCATATATCTGCTGCAAATGTGACGTGTTCCCGTCTGTCCCAAACACACATGCATATAACATGTTGTATATAAGTAGTTCAACATTAAAGTTAAGATATGCTTCTAGTTTTAATAATTTAAACAGGCCTTTGAAGTTTGGGCAAAAAGTTGCTCACGCTGAATTAAAGCCACAGTGCATTGTTCTGATCAATATTGACATGATTAACATGAAACAGGAAACAACTTGTGGATATTTAAGCTATATATCATATGCTGGAGTGAATTTCTGGAGTGTTAATGATTAAAAAAAAAAATCAACAAGAACCGTACAGAACCGAAAACCGTGACCCTAAAACTGTGATATGAACCGAACCGTGGGTTTTGTGTACCGCGCCCCCTCTATCAGATGGTGGATCTGCGCCTAGACACGACCACAATGCAGTTCTGCAAGTGTCAGAAGAGAACTAAAGAAACTAGACTCTCCCCTGTGACAGCCTCCTTCACTTCACTTTCCCTTTCTTATCAAAATGATTGGAAACGACCAAATACGCTGTATTATGCATGCCAGACAAGTCATTTGGCGGTCTTTTTGCGCACATACATATTCAAACGCGTTTGCCTATAGACTAAACACGTAATGCTTACTAGCATGCCATCACCATTCTCACAGATTCACATTTCTTTTTTTCTTTTTTTACACAAAGATGATAACGGTATAGTTTCAAAACTTCAAAGAAATTTCAAAGTTTGCGTTCTCAAGCCACCAAAAACTGTTGCCATGCAAATTAATGGCCAGAAGGTTTTCTATTTTAGTTAAAAATGTCTAATTTAATTAAAAGTGTTGTGTACATGGCTCCAAAGTAAATAACTAATGATTTCTTACTCGGAAATTAATCAATCAAAAATTTACTTTAGCTGGACAAGAACTTTTTTTCTAGAGCTGATGTACAGCCAAAACAATATCTCTGTCAGTAATTTCCTATTATCACTGTAAAGGTGTTTTGAAACAATCTATATTGTAAAAGTGCAATATAAATGAAGATGACTTGACTTTATATGTTAGTGACAACAAATGTGGTCAGTCAGTTTGGAATACAGCAAGATTATCAGGTAATGAGGCAATTATGCTGTCACATAATTGAGACATAATTGTTGGCTGTCAATATTTCTAAGAAGGCAATTATATGTTGTAATGGTAAAAAAAACAACAACAACAACAAAAAAAAAAAAACATACTTGTTTGTTTCTATAACTAATTATCATTTGTTTGTTTCTCACTTTCAGCAGTGTGGGGTCCCCAAAATGCACATATTTCACAAGCAGCAATAATGCAAAACATTCAATGCTAAGAAAACATCAGATTCCATTACTTATTTTACAGTTTTTTTTTTTTACACACACACACACACACACATGCACGCAGGCACGCGCACACACACACACACACACACACACACACAAACGCCGGCATTGTCACCTGGTTAACATGCAGCTGAGAGGGCTGACATGACTTAGACTGCTTCCTGTGTTCTCTGCACTGGGATCCTGATGAAGAATGATATATATATATATATATACATATGTTATGCCAATGTAACAATTCTAGCTTCCCATACATTTTATAGTATTTTATAGCCTTTAAAAATAAATAAATAAATAAATATACTTAACTTTTTTTTGTGGTGTTTGCATCAGTGAGAGATGGTCAATTTGAGCAGCTATATTCAGGTGATATTGACAAAACGCAGGATCTAAATTCTTTAGTTGAAAACTTTGCTAAGAGTTATGATTTATTTTATGGATTATGTGACATTTCAGTTGGCTCATCTGATTCACTTGGGTTTGATTTATAATTTGAGAAAACCATTTGCTGGACTAATTGTTTTTTTATTTATTTTTTATTTTATGGTTTACATAATTTGGTTAAGTTAGCTTTACTCACATCAGTTGGTTCTTAAACATTTAACAAGTAACTCAATCAGTACAATAATAAGCATCTGTACAAGTGCATATTTACAGTGCATCCGGAAAGTATTCACGGTGCTTCACTTTTTCCACATTTTGTTATGTTAGAGCCTTATTACAAAATGGATTAAATAAATTTTCCTCTAAATTCTACAAACAATACCCCATAATGACAATGTGAAAGAATTTTGTTTGAAATCTTTGATAATTTATTATAAATCAAAAAAAAAAAAAAAAAAAAAAAAATCACATGTACATAAGTAGTAGCCTTTGCCATGACACTCAAAATTGATATCAGGTGCATTCCTCTTTCCACTGATAATCCTTGATCAGTGCTGACCCTAAGCACACAGCCAGGATAACAAAGGAGTGGCTACGGGACAACTCTGTGAATGTCCTTGAGTGGCCTAGCCAGAGCCCAGACTTGAACCCGATTGAACATCTCTGGAGAGATCTGAAAATGGCTGTGCACCGATGTTCCCCATCCAACCTGATGGACCTTGAGAGGTCCTGCAAAGAAGAATGGGAGAAACTGGCCAAAAAAAATAGATGTGCCAAGCTTGTAGCATCATACTCAAAAGGACTTGAGGCAATAATTGGTGCCAAAGATGCTTCAGCAAAGTATTGAGCAAAAGCTGTGAATACTTATGTACATGTGATTTTGTTTTTTTATTTGTAATAAATTTGCAAAGATTTCAAACAATCTTCTTTCACGTTGTCATTATGGGGTATTGTTTGTAGAATTTTGAGGAAAATAATGAATTTAACTCATTTTGGAATAAGGCTGTAACATAAAATGTGGGAAAAGTGAAGTGCTGTAAATACTTTCAGGATGCACTGTAGCTGGCCATCTTCACTTAAATCTTCTTCTTATACTTTTCAATTTTAATTACAATAAATATTTTCATATGTAATTGGCCGCAATTATAGTAATTTGTTCTTGTGAATAGACCAATTCAAGTTTAAAAGATTTAGCTAACAATATTACAGACCTTGAAAATATTATGAAAACAAATAATTTCCCCAAAACTTTGTATATTCAATTTACTTTAATAATCTATTTTTGCACCTCTGACGAAGTTAGATTGAAATATTATTAAAAAATATATTTTTTATTTAAACACAATTAAATGTGGAAACATAAAAAGCATGTTTTTGGCAAGATATTGCTACTTTTAAATTAGTAAAACTTTGAAACAGCGTAGCTTGATGACGGCGAGATTGAGCGTGGAATCTTGGGAGTTGAACTTTGTCTGGGCCAGTGCAAAACCTTGATTCTCTTCTTTTTACACCATTCTGTTGTAGATTTGTTGGTGTGCTTGGGATCATTGTCCTGTTGCATGGCCCAATTTTGGCCAAGCTTATCATTTGGAACAATGGCCTCACATTTGACTCTAGAATACTATACAAAGATATACAAGATATACAAAGGACTTCATGGTCGACTAAATGACTGTAAGGTACCCAGGTCCTATGGCTGCAAAACAAGCCCGAATCATGACCCCTTCACCACCGTGCTTGACCATTGAGGTATGAGGTGTTTAGTTTTCACCAAACGTGGTGCTGTGTATTATGGCCAAACATCTCTACTTTGGTCCCACCTGTCCAAAGGACATTGTTCCAGAAGTCCTGTGGTTTGTTCAGATGCAACTTTGCAAACCTAAGCTGTGCTGCCATGTTCTTTTTAGAGGATTTCTCCTGGCAACCCTTCCAAACATGCCATACTTGTCCCGTCTCATAACATTATGACCACCTTCCTAATATTGTGTTGGGCCCCCTTTTGCTGACAAAACAGCCTTTACCCATCAAAGCATGGACTCCCCTAGACCCCTGAGGGTGTACTTTAGTATCTGGCACCAAGATGTTAGCAGCAGATCCTTTCAGGCCTCCATGGATCGGACTTGTTTGTTCAGCACATCCCACAGATGCTCAGTTGGACTCAGATCTGGGGAATTTGGAGACCAAGTCAACACCTCAAACTCGTTGTTGTGCTCCTCAAACCATTGCTGAAACATTTTTGCTTTGTGGCAGGGAGTATTATTCTGCTGAAAGAGGCCACAGCCACCAGGGAATACTGTTTCCATGAAAGGGTGTACATGGTCTGCAACAATGCTTAGGTAGGTGGTACATGTCAAAGTAACATCCACATGGATGTCAGGACCCAAGGTTTCCCAGCAGAACATTGCCCAAAGCATCACACTGCCTCCACCGGCTTGCCTTCTTCCCATAGAGCATCCTGATGCCATGTGTTCCCCAGGTAAATTGCTCCCCTGGACCATTGCTCCATGGTCCAGTTCTAATGCTCACATGCTAACTGTTGTCGCTTTTGGCGGTGGACAGGGGTCAGCACGGGCACCCTGACTGGTCTGCGGCTATGCAGCCCCATACACAACAATGCGATGCACTGTGTATTCTGACACCTTTCTATCAGAACCAGCATTTACTTCTTGAGCAA
The DNA here is from genome assembly GCA_018749465.1 of Paracanthobrama guichenoti. Lineage (NCBI taxonomy): Eukaryota > Metazoa > Chordata > Actinopteri > Cypriniformes > Gobionidae > Paracanthobrama > Paracanthobrama guichenoti. The sequence goes on from CM031959.1 coordinate 24,926,657, forward strand.
TCTGAGCTAAAGTGGCTCATCTGTTCAATTGGACCAAACGGGCCAGCCTTCACGCCTCACATGCATCAATGAGCCTTGGAGGACAAAATGTTCACTTGCTGCCCGTGCATTGAATACAAAATGGCGCCGCCGGGTTCAGTCGCCGTTCAGGTCGCTCTGCGAGAACTGTGCTTTTATTTGCTATTTTATTTTCTTTTACTCTCAATTTTTACAAACTTATCAACTGCATTGATCTGCTATGACAGCAAAACTCTTTTGGACATTGGTTACCTCTACACTGGACTGTTTCAGGACACTTTCGCCGATCCTCTGTGGCCATCTGAGATCCTTCGGAACGCCGAGTTGAACAATGGACAGACGGGTCAACGGCGAAGAATCAAGAAACATCGTGGGAAATGCGCTGGGATACGCAACAGACTGAGGAAAAGGGCATTCAGCCCTCCTCTCCCGAGCATTCTTCTAGCAAATGTTCAATCCTTGGAGAATAAGATGAACGATCTTAGAGCCAGGATAAGTTTTCAACGGGACATGAGGGACTGTAACATCTTTTGTTTGTCCGAAACATGGCTCACGCCGGCGGTCCCGGACACAGCTGTGACGCCGTCGGAGAACTTCTCTGTTTTTCGGATGGACAGAACAGCCGAGGCCGGTAAATCCAAAGGCGGTGGAGTATGCTTCATGGTCAACAAGAAATGGTGCGACCCCAGGAACATCACCATTCTCTCGCGATCCTGCTTGCCTCATCTGGAACATTTAACAATCATTTGCCGCCCATTCTATCTGCCGAGGGAGTTTTCTGCGGTCGTCGCGACCGCTGTTTACATTCCACCACAGGCAGACACAGGGCTGGCTTTATCTGGCCTTCATGATGTTGCCAGCGGCGTCATAAACAAACACCCCGACGCGCCGTACATTGTCGCGGGCGATTTTAACAAAGCAAACCTAAAGAAAGTCTTGCCAAACTTTCACCAGCAAGTCTCCTGTCCTACACGAGGAGCAAACACACTGGATCATTGCTACTCTCCGTTTAAGAACGCCTATAAAGCGCGGTCACTTCCAGCTTTTGGCAAATCGGATCATGCCGCCATTTTCCTCACAACTGAATACAGACAAAGGCTCGTTCAGGAACCCCCGGTGAGGCGGGAAGTTAAACGCTGGTCGCCCCATTCAGAGACCACGCTACAGGCAGCTCTGGATGATGTGGATTGGGACATGTTCCGAGCGAGTTCAGCTGACGTAAGCGAGTTCACAGATGTGGCGCTTTGCTTCATCAACACGCTTACAGAGCAAGCCACGCAAACAATAACAATAACGTCCTTCTCAAATCAGAAACCGTGGGTGGACAATTCAATCCGCGGCTGCAGTGAACGCACGCACTGCCGCTTACAACGCCGGTCTCCTAACGGGAATATGACTGAATACAGATCGTCCTGCTATGCTCTGCGGCGTGCAGTTAAAGCCGCAAAACTCCGTTATAAAGACCAAAGATAAATCCTCTGCAGAGGTGAGCGCTGATCCGTAGCTTGTGAATGAGTTAAACTCTTTCTATGCTCGCTTTGACTGTAACCGCGGCAACGCGACTCTGCCAAGTGGCGCATCAGAGGGAATTACTCAGAGCAGCAACAACCATGTGATCTCTGTCTCGGAGGATGAAGTTCGGAGGGCACTCAAGCGTGTGGACGTCAGGAAAGCTGCTGGGCCAGATGGTATTTCAGGCCGTGTTCTGCGGTCCTGTGCTGATCAGCTCGCCGGGTTGTTTACATCTATCTTCAATGAGTCCCTTGCTACATCTGTGGTCCCCACCTCCTTCAAAAAATCCACCATCATCCCTGTCCCTAAGAACAGTAAACCCTCTTGCCTAAATGACTATCATCCAGTGGCTCTCACATCTATAGTCATGAAGGTCTTTGAGAGACTCATTAAAAACACCATTTGCGCCTACATTCCTGACACTTTGGACCCTCTTCAGTTTGCCTATCGTCCCAATAGATCGACTGAAGATGCCATCTCTCATGTCCTCCACTCCTCCCTCACTCACATCGACAGCAAAAGTGGGAACTACATAAGGCTGCTATTTATTGACTATAGCTCAGCCTTTAACACCATAGTTCCCATCAAGCTAACCTCCAAACTCCTGGATCTTGGCCTGAATTCTTCTCTCTGCCACTGGATTGAGGACTTCCTCACTGGCAGGCCTCAGGTGGTGAGAGTAGGCCAGTCCACCTCCTCCTCCATCACCCTGAGTGTGGGAGCTCCACAGGGCTGTGTCCTAAGTCCCCTGCTCTACTCTCTCTACACACATGACTGTTTGTCCACACACAGCTCCACCTCTATCATCAAATTTGCTGATGATACTGTTGTCCTGGGCCTCATTTCCAACAACAATGAGACGGCATACTTGGACGAGGTGGAGCATCTAACATCATGGTGCCAGGACAACTGTCTCTCTCTGAATGTTGGCAAGACCAAAGAAATGATTGTGGACTTCAGCAAGAGACAGCAACGGACATACTCCCCCCTCATGATCAGCGGGTCACCAGTAGAGATAGTGAGCAGCTTCAAGTACCTGGGTGTAAACATCTCCGAGGACCTGACCTGGACTGCTCACATTCAGACACAGGTGAAAAAAGCCAGGCAAAGACTGTACCACCTGCGCCAGCTGAGGAAATTCAGGGTTTCACCAGCTATCCTGAAAACTTTCTATTTAGGGGCGATAGAAAGTGTATTAACTCAGTGCATCACAGCGTGGTATGGGAACAGCACCAGTCATGACCGCAAAGCCCTGCAAAGAGTCGTGCGCTTATCCGAGCGTATCTCAGGGTCAGCTCTCCCGTCTCTGCAGGACGTCTACACCAAACGCTGCAAAGGTAGCGCTACTAAGATCATCAAGGACTCTAATCACCCTGCAAACCCTCATTTCACGCTGCTGCCATCTGGTAAGCGCTTCTGAAGCCTGATGGCCAAAACTGAGAGACTCAGGAGGAGCTTCTTCCCCCAGGCCATCAGACTCCTGAACTCAGTCACTTAACATCACGTGACTTCACTTCTGGATAAACATCGATACACTGACATTGCACTGCACTTTCTGTTCTCGTTGTTACGGTGTAACAACCTGTTATAAACCTGTTTGCACATTATACTCTTATACATTTGTTAACCACATATTTATAAGTCTACAGTTTACTCACTGCACAGTTTACCTCACTTATTTTATTCCACTTCTTTATTCTTATTTTTTTCTTTTTTCTTCTACTTGACTTGATTATTTATAATTCTACATATATATATATATATATATATATATATATATATATATATATATATATATATATATATATATATATATATATATATATATATATATATATAGTACTTTTTTATCCTATTTCTATTATAATTTCCTCCTTGTGTTTTTAACTGTGAATTTGCACTGTCCATGGAGCGGACCTGTTTACATTTCACTGCCGGTTGTATATTCTGTATATAACTGTGTATGTGACAAATAAAACTCTTGAATCTTGAATCTTATCCCATCCACTAACAGGTGCCATGATGAAGAGATAATCAGTGTTATTCCCTTCACCTGTCAGTGGTCATAAAGTTATACCTGATCGGTGTATATATACCCTTGGTAAATAGGACCAAAGAAGGCTGTGAAAATAAATCTGCGTTGTTAATCCTTTTGAGCTTTTATTTTTAAAAAATTATAAAATTCTAACCTTTCATTGGAGAATAAGAATTTTAAATGGGGGGAAATCTCATTATGAAATAAATGTTTTTCTCTAATACACATTGCTCACAATTAATCATACCCTTTTATTCAATACTTTTTGCAACCTCTTTTTGCCAAGATAACAGCTCTGAGTCTTCTTCTATAATGCCTGGTGAGTTTGAAGAACACTTGACAAGAGATCAGAGACAATTCCTCCATACAGAATCTCTCCAGATCCTTCAGATTCCCAGATCCATGTTGGTGCTTCTTGTCTACAGTTCCCCTGATTGGTGCTGCGTCATGATGTAGTAAATTTTTGCTCTTCAGCTGAAGCGCTCTGTGTGAATTGTCTGTCTATTTGGTGTTGTTTGTCCCATATATTTAAAAATAAAGAAAGCAAGTACACAATTCTCATTTTACTCATTTTAATCAATGGAGTACTCGACACTGTCTGGGAACGCTCTCTCAGCGTAGCGCGCTGTTTTGTTTTGTCTAGTGTTTCTGAAGCATGAAAATATGAATGGAATTGATTCTCATCCAATTTTCTCCCTGATTGGTGCTGCGGTCATGATGTAGTAGCAAGTCCTGTTTTGCTCTTCAGCTGGAAGCGCTCTTTGGTGATTGAATTGTCTGTCTATTTGGTGTTGTTTGTCCCATATATTTAAAAATAAAGAAAGCAAGTACACAAGCATAGCATGGCAAATGGATTAAAAAATAACCGTGTATTTGCCTGACCTAATCAACTAGCCCAGGAGATTGGGTCCCTATCTCTCGGTTGGGGAGGTCAGCGGGCGCTATCTATCTTCCCTGTGCAGCCGCTGTCTGTGGAAATTAAACAATGCTTCGGGTTCTGTGTGACCGCTTGAAGGAATTTTAGAAGATGTGTGCACAATGTCTAGGGAAACTGCACAGACCGGACGCGAATGCTGAGGACCAGATCTGATTGTGTCCGCTGATGGGAGGTCAGCCGGGCAGCTGTCTGCTATCTTCTTCCCTGTGGCCACGGACAAACCATAGAACACACATCTGAAGTTATGTGTGTCACACAACACAATCTCAGAATGCCTACCCGGGCGTCTGCCTGTTTATCTATCTCCTCTCCCACTCCATAAAAATCCCATCACGTGCGTGTACTGTGTCATGTTTATGTTTATGTTTATGTTTTGTTGTGTTTGCTATGTAATGCTTGCTAAATTGCATTCTTGTATTTCTGGAGAGCGTAGGGCGGCGCCTGAATAATCGATGCGGCCCGGAGGCTTGCTCCAGGCTTCATTTCGTTATACTGTACTTGTACATGTGTAATGGGAATAAACTTCAACTTCAACTTCAACTTCAACAAGCATAGCATGGCAAGCGAGCAGAATTTTAGAAGATGTGTGCACCCGTGTCCGCGATATCTTTCGGGCACGGACACACACCAGCTGTGACAATGCCTGGGCATGCAGCACGCTAGGGCGGCTGCCAGTGCGAGTTGGTGCCGCGCAGGGTGTAGCACACGGCTGGCCGTGTTCGATGAGGCCGGCCAGGCTCGCGAGCCCCAGGGTACTGGGCCCGCCACTGCCGAAGCAGCGTGGTGCTGCAGATTGTGGGGCTCACAGATGGACATCTCAGCGGGATGCGGGACTGCTGCGGAAGCGAAGCGGTTTCTTCCCGCGGGGCGGAGGACCCGATGCATCGAGGCGGGTGATGTGGAGCTTGATTCACCGGTTCACTCACCCGCACAAGAGGAGCTGGTGGAGGTTTTGACCCGTGCTGTGGCTAAACTAAGTATTGATTGGCCACAGGAAAAACCGGAAATCCAGCCGCCCAGTAAACGGCGGCTGAGCGTGGTTATGGGACATTGCCTCGGGTAGAGGAAGCTCTCACGAGCTATCTGTCTCCCGAGGCCGCATCGTCTCTTAAGGCCCTGGTGCTGCCCACCAAGCCTTGTCAAGATACATCTTTGCTGGTGGGCAGGGCTTATAGGGCGGCTGCACTATGGCGGTGTTGCAGGCCTACCAGGCCGACCTCCTCAAGGAGCTTGATGAGGGTGAGGGTCCCTCTCCGGAGGATATTACGGAGCTTAGGAAAGCCACCAACCTGTCTCTCCGCATCACCAAGGAGACGGCTCGTGCCATCGGCCGCTCCATGGCTGGTCTGGTGTGTGTGGAGAGACATCTCTGGTTAAATTTATCGGGGATGAAGGAGAAAGAGAAAAATGTTCTCCTGGATTCCCCGATTTCACCTTCTGGCCTTTTCGGCGATGCAGTGAACACCTTCAGGAGGTGAAAAAGCAGTCGGCGACTTTCCAGCAATATCTCCCTCGCCGCTCTGGCTCCTCGGGGAAGGCTGCCTCAAAGGGTCAGCCTCAGCCGTCTACCAGCTCCTCGCACCGGCAGGTGCAAAAGGAGAGTGTTGCCTCCCGCGCCCCTCCTGAGGGAGCCTGGCAAAGGAGGCGGCGCTCTCGGGGTAAGCCTTCTGAGCTGAAGGTCGATCTGAGGACCGTCCTTCAGGCGAAGAAGGCTTCCGCAAATCGGTCCTAGCTGCGTCTGGACCGCTGAGAGCTGTTCCCCCCCGGGGCAGAGCGATCGAGGTCGCCTCCCCCCCAGAGCTCTCGGGAAATCAGTGCTGTGTTCCCGCCATCCAGTACGCTTCGGGACACACTGATTTCCCACGCACGCACACCGCCCCAGCCGCCTCCAGAGAGACCTGCGGCTGGGCGGCGAACGCGTTCGCACACCACAAATCATTCCCGACTGCTCCCTGCCGGTCAGCTGCTTCAGGGGGTCGGGAACGAGGCTTGGTTGATACCCAAGGCCAGCCTCGAGAGGCTGGTTCCCTTAGTAGATAATCCCGGCGCATGGTCATGCCTTCCGAATATATCTGCGTGGGCCCTGCGTACTGTAGAGCTGGGTTACAGACTTTCAGTTCAGTTCCCTTCCCCCGAAGTTCAATGGGGTGGTCTGGACGGTGGTCGGCCCAGAGCAGGTTCGGGTTATGGAACAGGAAGTACAATCCCTGTTGGTCAAGGAGGCCATAGAACGTGTTCCTCTGCCAGACAGGGAATCCGGGTTCTAAAGCCGGTACTTTATAGTTCCCAAGAAGGATGGGGGGTTGCTTCCAAAAATAGATCTCAGGCACTTGAATCATTCTCTGAAGAGATTCAAGTTCAAGATGCTCACAATTCCAGCCATCGTGAGCCAGATCCAGTTCAAGGACGGGTTCATCACGATAGATCTGAAGGACGCATACTTCCATATATCCATCCTTCTATGTCACAGGAAGTTCCTGAGGTTCGCTTTCGGGGCGAAGCATACCAATATCGGGTTCTTCCCTTCGGCCTAGCCCTCTCCCCTTGCACCTTTACCAAGTGTATGGATGCAGCGCTGGCTCCGCTGAGACTCCAGGGCATCCGTATACTAAATTATATCAACGATTGGCTCATCTTGGCCAAGACACGCAAGATGGCAAGATGATTGAGATGTCATTCTGGCCCACATCAGGTGCTTGGGGCTGAGACACAACACGAAGAAGAGTGTGTTGATGCCTTCCCAGAGGACTACGTTCCTGGGAGTCATATGGGACTCCACAACGATGAGGGCACAAATGTCTCCCGCACGTGTGGAGTCCATACGGGCGATGGTCTCCAGAGCAAGGCTAGGCCACAGCCTCACTGTGAAGCAGTTTCAGAGACTGCTGGGGCTCATGGCAGCAGCATCCAACGTGATACCTTTTGGCCTGCTGGAGGTGGTGGAGGCCATGTGCGAGATATTTGGCCCAGCAGAAGTGGATCTGTTTGCGTCTCGAGAGACGTCCCACTGTCCACTGTGGTTCTCTCTCAGGCTTGGGCTGGACGCCATGATGCAGACATGGCCGAGGCTGCGTCTGTACGCATTTCCCCCGATCGCTCTGCTCCCGGGAGTTGCATTTTAAAACGTTAAAATTAACAAATCAGAGAGCACCCAGTCATCCGTGAGGGGCTGCCGCCGATGTTATGGTTTATTTTTGGATTAAAGTTTTTAAATGTTCGCCGGTTCCTGCCTCCTTCTTCCCCGAATGGTTGATTGCGTTACAGATAGATTTCATTCATGCTTCAGACGTGCTACCTGAGGGCGTTCCCAGAGTGTCATCACTCGACGACGCAGTGTCTCGTTCCCTTCTTGGGGAACAAGGGTTACAGTCGTAACCCGAGACATTCACCCCACTCATTTTCTATAGTGTTCAGGTCAGGGACTGGGATGGCAATGGCAGAAACTTCGTTTTGTACTCAGTGACACATTTTTGTGTTGATTTTGATGTTTGTTTTGGATCACTGTCCTGTTGGAAGGTCCAACCTTGGCAATATGATTTCTAGCTGGGACAGTCAGGTTTAAATTTTTTATCTGTTGGTATTTACTAGAATCCATGATACCATGTGTCTGAACAAGATGTCCAGGATTTCTGGAAGAAAGATTAAAGATCCAGCAGAGTATTTCATTTTACACATGGGATATTTTTTTATCCCTGTGTGCACCAAACCCATCTTGAGTGTTTCCTGAGAAAAAGTCCTTTTTTTTTCCATCTGACCACAGAACGTTTGAAAAGTAACTGAACCCTATAAAATTATTGGGGTGAACTAAAGAGAAGAAGCACCAACATGGATCTGGGAATCTGAAGAATCTGGAGAGATTCTGTATGGATGAATTTTCTCTGATCTCTTGTCAGGTGTTCTACAAACTCATCAGGCATTATAGAAGAAGACTCAGAGCTGTTATCTTGGCAAAAGGAGGTTGCAAAAAGTATTAAATAAAAGGGTATGATTAATTGTGAGCAATGTGTATTAGAGAAAAACATTTATTTCATAATGAGATTCCCCCCTAATAATAATTTTATAATTTTTTAAAATAAAAGATCAAAAAGATTAACAATTTTCACAGCCTTCTTTGGTCATATTTAACAAGGGTATAAATAATTATGAGCACAACTGTATATATAATATATACATAAATGCCAGTTTTGGGACACCTGCCTTTATGGACATGAACTTTAATGACATCCCATTCTTAATCTGTAGTGTTTAATATGGAGTTGGCCCACCCTTTGCAGTTATAACAGCTTCAACTCTTCTGGGAAGGCTTTCCACAAGGTTTAGGAGTGTGTTTATGGGAATTTTTGACCATTCTTCTAGAAGCACATTTGTGAGGTCAGGCACTGATGTTGCACGAAAAGGCCTGGCTTGCAGTCTCCACTCTAATTCATCCCAAAGGTATTCTATCGGGTTGAGTGCAGGCCAGTCAATTTCCTCCACACCAAACTCGCTCATCCATGTCTTTATGGACCTTGCTTTGAGCACTGGTGCACAGTCATGTTGGAACAGGAAGGGGGCATCCTCAAACTGTTCCCATAAGTTGGGAGCATGAAATTGTCCAAAATGTCTTGGTATGCTGAAGCATTAAGAGTTCCTTTCACTGGAACTAAGGGGCCAAGCCCAACCCCTCACAACCCCACACCATAATCCCCCCTCCACCAAACTTTATATTTGGCACAATGCAGTTAGGCAAGTACCGTTCTCCTAGCAACCACCAAACCCAGACTCGTCCATCGGATTTCCAGACAGAGAAGAGTTATTCATCACACATCTGATGTCCTCGCAACTCTTTGGGTTCATTTCAGACAAAAGTTGCATTTTAAAACGTTAAAATTAACAAATTAATTGCATACAAATTAATTGCAACAAATTAATTGCAAAATTTTGACATCCCTTATATATACACTGACCTAAAGGATTATTAGGAACACCATACTAATTCTGTGTTTGACCCCCATTCACCTTCAGAACTGCCTTAATTCTACGTGGCATTGATTCAACAAGGTGCTGTAAGCATTCTTTAGAAATGTTGGCTCATATTGATAGGATAGCATCTTGCAGTTGATGGAGATTTGTGGGATGCACATCCAGGGTGCGAAACTCCTGTTCCACCACATCCCAAAGATGCTCTATTGGGTTGAGATCTGGTGACTGTGGGGGCCATTTTAGTACAGTGAACTCATTGTCATGTTCAAGAAACCAATTTGAAATGATTCGAGCTTTGTGACATGGTGCATTATCCTGCTAGAAGTAGCCATCAGAGAATGGGTACATGGTGGTCATAAAGGGATGGACATGGTCAGAAACAATGCTTAGGTAGGCCGTGGCATTTAAACGATGCCCAATTGGCACTAAGGGGCATAAAGTGTGCCAAGAAAACATCCCCCACACCATTACACCACCACCACCAGCCTGCAGGCATGATGGATCCATGTTCTCATTCTGTTTACGCCAAATTCTGACTCTACCATCTGAATGTCTCAACAGAAATCGAGACTAATCAGACCAGGCAACATTTTTCCAGTCTTCAACTGTCCAATTTTGGTGAGCTTGTAATGGTAGCCTCTTTTTCCTATTTGTAGTGGAGATGAGTGGTACCCGGTGGGGTCTTCTGCTGTTGTAGCCCATCCACCTCAAGGTTGTGCATGTTGTGGCTTCACAAATGCTTTGCTGCATACCTCGGTTGTAACGAGTGGTTATTTCAGTCAAAGTTGCTCTTCTATCAGCTTGAATCAGTCGGCCCATTCTCCTCTGACCTCTAGCATCAACAAGGCATTTTCGGCCCACAGGACTGCCGCATACTGGATGTTTTTCCCTTTTCACACCATTCTTTGTAAACTCTAGAAATGGTTGTGCGTGAAAATCCCAGTAACTGAGCAGATTGTGAAATACTCAGACCGGCCCGTCTGGCACCAACAACCATGCCACGCTCAAAATTGCTTAAATCACCTTTCTTTCCCGTTCTGACATTCAGTTTGGAGTTCAGGAGATTGTCTTGACCAGGACCACACCCCTAAATGCATTGAAGCAACTGCCATGTGATTGGTTGATTAGATAATTGCATTCATGAGAAATTGAACAGGTGTTCCTAATAATCCTTTAGGTGAGTGTATATATATATATATATATATATATATATATATATATATATATATATATATATATATATATATATATATATATATATAAAGCGACTGATGCAGATACATTGGATGGTTTTATTATAAGTTGACGCTTGCATTCTCTTTATGCAGAGTGTTAACTATTCAGTTGCTTACTCTCATGGCACATAACAACACAGCTAAAAGTATTATTAATATGTTAGACCTTTTATTGAAAATAGTCTACATTTACCTGTTGAGACATGCCATCACAAGCACCTGTAAGAGCTGCGATTGCAAAATAAGCTGTATTTTTGTAATTCCGCTAGGTGTTACTAGTGGTGCAGACACTACATACTTCACAAATGGTACGGTATCAGCTTAAGATCTAAATCAGAAATGACAAATAAGAAACACCATGCCAGGTGTCAATTTAAATGTATGCTGGAAGTATTTTTTTTAATTAAGAATAAAAAAAAATTATATAATAAATATTAGTAGACTACTATAAAATTGTATTTTTAGTTAATTTAAGTTAAAATAATGCAATGACTAACAAATGCATAGACTATCGATTAACAACCTCGGATAGTTACAGTAGGCCTGTCTTTTACAGCTTATGTGTTTTCGTAAAAAAAAAAAAAAAAAAACATTCCCTATGGAGAAAATGAAATACTATGAAAATAGTTTCAGTAATAACTTTTTTTCATTTGATTTAGTCTATTTAGTTTGGCATCAAATGCAATGTGATTTTCATTGATCGAGATCTGGCAGCAACAGCACTTTTTTCCGCTTGGGTGAGCGATTCGCGGCCAACTTTCCATGCACATAAAATCTCCCATATGCCAGCAAACCAATGAGAACATGGAACAAAGAAGATGATACAAAACAACAGAGCGTAGGTGCCAAAGCTGTTATGGATCCGCTTACTCGAAACCATCTGTAACTAGCAGATTTGAAGAATATTACCATCTTTTGGCATATAAATAAATGACAGACAGTTACATACGTATTACCAGAATTTTAGTATGGAGTATAGAGAAGAGAAGGGTAGTTTCTATCCTTTGGAAGCTTGTTAAAAGAGATATTGCTTGGACTCGACAGAGAGATGGAACACATTCACACCAGTCGCTGTCTGAGCTAAGCTGTAGCTTAGACCACATGACAGTTAAAGTAAAAAAATACCACAAAGTGTCACATGTAATTACCCAGCAATTGAGCAAGTGACATATTGTTAATCATTGCATTTCAGAGAAATCTAGACTGGGCTGTAAAGTTACTAAATAGCAAAATATTAAGGAGTAACAGAACATGCTGCTATATATTGTTAACAAAAATACCTGCAATCTAGAGCCCTCCTGGGTCCACCAATTCTCGAAGTCCCTTTGGAGTTTCACTTTCGACTTTTCACGCAACAGCTGTAGATGTTCAATCTCTGTTCTCAACCCTTTTAAACATCCAGATGTGATCTTGTAACTATAAGAAAAAAAAAAAAAACAATGTAAGTAATGCATACAATACATATTTCATGAAGATCATAACACTCCATAAAGCATGAAACTGTTTTAACGGAGACTTTGTAAGCTCAAAGAAGGTTAGCATGTTGAATTACAGATATTATATATATTTTATATTAAAATATATTTTATATTTAGTAGTAAAATTATACACACTTTTTCTTCTCCTCCTCTATCTGGTTAAGGATTCTTTCCTCAACAGGGTCTGCCTCTGATTCTTTTTGGTTTCCTGTTAAGACTAAAAAGAAGAGAATAAAGGTATACAATATGAAAATGGTGCAATGTAAAGTAACACACTGTCAAAAGCTGCAACAAGAAGTTTGACAAATATTCAAACACCCCTGTTTCACACAATATGAAAATGGTGCAATGTAAAGTAACACACTGTCAAAAGCTGCAACAAGAAGTTTGACAAATTTTCAAACACCCCTGTTCCACACAACACACAAAAGCAGAATATAAAATTATTATGAGTCAAATGATAATTATTATAAAATTATTTTATAATAAAATAATTATAAACACAGAGTAGAAGCATAACCGTTGCTGTATATTTTAATTTAAACAATGGGTGAGTAGTTTCATTATTTATTTATTTTTGTTTGTTTTCTCATTACTCAATAAGCAATATTGAGAAATGTAACTTAGGTCACTTTTTCAAAACAGTCACAGGTCTGTTTTCTTTATCAACTTTCAGCTTGGCACAGCAGTACATTGCATTACCAAAATGCACTAAAAATACCAAACACTTTATACATATCTTCAAAAAAATGACCTAAAAATCATTAACAACAGGTAGCATTGTACTATGGGTGTGCAGCGGAGCCAATATATGTATCTGTAACAATCTCAAAATTATTTGTATCTGTATCTGCATTGAAAAAAAAAAAAAAAAAAAAAAAAAAAAAAAAAAAAACAGAAGTAGGCGGGCTTTATCCGGAAGTTTGTGAAATTACATGAGAAGCCCGTTTTAAATGTAATTCTGTTCCTTCATAGTTTATATTTAACAAATATGCATTGTAGTATAGCCCACAAAATATTATTTTTATTATAATTATAACTTTTCTTTAAATATCTTCTAATTAAAACATGAATATTTTAAATAAAAGGAAAAAAAATCTTTATTTTTATTGTTTATTTATTATTTCCAGAGGAACTTTGTGTCAGGACAATGTGTTCAAAAGTTCAAAATATTTAAATAAACATTTTAAGTAGTAGAAAATGTATGATGTGGTATTTTAGTTAATCCCTACATTGTTCAATGTTTCTTTTGTAAAAAACAAGAATTCTTTACAAAGAATTTTAAGAAATCTTTACAAAACAAGAATGACACCTCTATTGTTTGAAAATTGACCTGTCAAGTACATAGAAATGGTGGTGGCTGTGTGGGTCCTAATGAGTGTAAAAATACCCTCTAAAACAGATATTGCAAAATATTGTGTTATCAATAAATATGCATATATAGCATGCATATATGCATATTATTGCAGAAAGTTCAAAATTTGTTTATTATGGTTATTATTAGTATTATTATTATTATTATTATTATTATTATTATTATTAACTAATTTAGAGTTCAAACCGCATTCATGACCTTGCAGTATTTCCAATTGATGTTTCCCATAATGGAAACCAGGCTAGTCTAAAGTCAGAAATAAGCATGTTATGTTAAAAGACAGGCAACCTGCATTGATGTAAAAGGTTGTAAACTTGGAACAGTTCTCTTCTAACCTGATCAAAAAGTCAGTTGCTGCCAGACCCATGGCACAAACTGACCCATCTTTGACTGAAGAGGATGATGATGTGGTCAAAAAAGAGAAATGTAATAATGAATGATTAGAGGACTTAAAAATTTTGAAAGTCACCAACCTTGGGCTGCCATTTGCTTTCGTCTAATTTTCAGCTGGGTCTTCAACTCATCTGGAAGTGGAGTTGGAAATATGTGAAAGGGAATAAAGAAAGACAAATGTAAAAAATATATGCACTGTTCAATTTAAAAGTTATTATGAAACATATGATGAACATCCTTTAACAGGTCATCATGCACCAGTGCATTATGCCTCCCTTTCTAATCAGCAGCAGACATTGATAGAGGCGACATATTCGGACAGCACAACTCTCTCTCTTACATGTGCCTCAAGATATGAGATGTAAACATACTCAGTTTCCCAATGCATAGCTATTACACACGAACGTACTCCCGCGTGTTATTTTATAAAAAAGGACCTCCATCCCGCTGTATCAGTCTCACCCATGCTTTCCTCAATTCTTATGTGTCGGAAAATTGTTAAAACTGAGGTAAGGATGTCGTTGTTTAGAATTAGAGCAGCCGGATTGCAGCAGTAACACCAGTGTGAGGATTCAGCCATTAGTTTTGATTGCATTTCAATAGTACCAGAAATAGCGATACACTGCTTCAATTACCAGAAATAGGAAGTGTGATAAAGGTCTACTGAGAAGCACCCATGGTATAAGGCAAGGTAACAAGCAACAGGCATGGTGGCTGCTTCATTATCAGTGCTGAGTTGTTATAGAACCCATCCATGCACATGCATTGATTTCCCTAGAATGTAGTGTGGACAGTGGAATGAGGTATTCCACCGTCCACACTACACTCCAGGGAAATCATGCATGTGCATGGATGGGTTTTGAACCCAGCTGATTTTGATCATGCATTTTTATAACATGTTATAAAGGACTTGCCAACTCAAGTTTACACTGAATATCATTCCTTCTGGTTCTATAACAACTCAGCACTGATAATGAAGTTTAAGTATAGCTTTAACAAGTCAAGTCAAGTCACCTTTATTTATATAGCGCTTTTAACAAGTCCAATCGTTTCAAAGCAGCTTCACATTGTTAACAGGAAAATAATGCAACAGAATTTGTACAGCCGTTCTGGTGAAACGGTGATGTTATCCAGCTAATTTCAAGTATCATATAGAGTCAATGCGGGCAGATCAGTAATATAGATGAAATTTAGGTGTCCCCAACTGAGCAAGCCAAAAGCCAGAGGCAACGGTGGCAAGGAACCAAAACTCCTTCAGGGTCAGAATGGAGAAAAAAACCTTGGAGAAACCAGGCTCAGTCGGGGTGCCAGTTCTCCTCAGGCCGACGAACAAACAGTGTACGATTATAATTCTGGCAACATTGCAGGTCTTAAGTCATATTAGGTAAATAGATATTCGTAAGATTGTTCGAAAGACTGGAGTCACCACGCGAGACGCGTTTAATCAGGATGTTGTGTCGATGCGGCATTTACAGGGGGAGTTTAATTGACACACTCTCTGCAGACAGTTCAGGGATGCGTTGGTCATGTCCAGACGCAGGTCCACCATCTGATCTGGATACGGCCCGGATCCGGCTGACTGCAGATAAACAGAGAGACTAACATTAGCGTAGATGCCATTCTTCTTATGATGTAACGAGTACATCAGGTGTTATGGGAAGTGTTCCCGGTTCCGGCTGACCTAGTTAATGCAGCCTAACAATCATTTACTGATTTGAATAATAGAAACTGATAATGTTTTATGTGTAAAGTAAAGAGTAGTAAAGAGATGCGTTTTTAGTCTAGATTTAAACTGACAGAGTGTGTCTGCTTCCCGAACAATGCTAGGAAGACTGTTCCAGAGTTTAGGCGCTAAATAGGAAAAGGATCGACCGCCTGAAGTTGATTTTGATATTCTAGGTGTTATCAACTGGCCAGAGTTTTGAGACCGCAATAGACGTGATGGAGTATAATGCGTTAAGAGTTTGCTCAAGTACTGGGGAGCTAAACCATTTAGTGCTTTGTAAGTAATAAGCAAGATTTTAAAATGTATACGATGTTTAATAGGGAGCCAGTGCAGTGTTGACAGAACCGGGCTAATATGGTCATACTTGCTGGTTCTAGTAAGAGTTTTGGACCAGCTGGAGTTTGTTTATTAAGCGAGCAGGGCAACCACCCAGTAAAGCATTACAATAATCTAGCCTGTAGGTCATGAACGCATGAATTAACTGTTCAGCATTTTGCATTGAAAGGATGTGCCGTAATTTAGATATATTTTTAAGATGGTAGAATGCAGTTTTACAGATGTTAGAAATGTGGCTTTCAAATGAAAGATTGGTATCAAAGAGCACACCCAGGTTCCTAACTGATGACGAGGACTTGACAGAGCAGCCATCGAGTGTTAGACAGTATTCTAGGTTACTACTTGCAGAGTTTTTTTGTCCAATAATTAAAAATTCATTTTTTTCTGAATTAAGTTGCAGGAAATTACTAGACATCCAATGTTTATATCAGCTATGCATTCCGTTAATCTTGTGAATTGGTAAATTTCATCAGGGCGTGAAGAAATATAGAGCTGAGTAACATCAGCATAACAATGAAAACTAACGCCATGCTTCCTAATGATGCCATGCTTCCTAATAACAGAGACAATCATGGTCACTTTAAGGAGCTGGCTAGCAGGATGAAGTTGTCAGGTGTCTGTATTGTTGCAGGTTTGTTTTGTGTGTCTTATTATGTCACGGGTGTTGTCTGAGCTGCTGGATAGCATTGCCTATGAGCAATCAGCCACCATGCCGGTTGCTTGTACCTTATTCCATCGTCCACACTACATTCTAGGGAAATCATGCATGTGCATGGATGGGTTCTACAATAACTCAGCACTGATAATGAAGCAGCCACCATGCCTGTTGCTTGTTACCTTGCCTTATACCCTGGGTGCTTCTCAATAGACCTTTATCACACTTCCTATTTCTGCTAAGTGAAGCAGTGTATCGCTATTTCTGGTACTATTGAAATGCAATCAAAACTAATGGCTAAATCCTCACACTGGTGTTACTGCTGCGATCCGGCTGCTCTAATTCTAAATAACGTCATCCTTACCTCAGTTTTTATGATTTTCCGACACAACAAGAATTGAGGAAAGCATGGGTGAGACTGACACGGCGGGATGAAGGTCCTTTTTCAAAAAATAACACACGGGAGTACGTTCGTGTGTAGTAGCTATGCATTCCGAAACTGAGTATGTTTACATCTCATATCTTCAACCTGCTGAAATATTCCTATAAATATATTTCCCATCCAAATGTGCATTCTGAATATACATTTATTGACCAGCTAACCTGCCACAGTCCAGTGCTCATCTTCTCATTAACAGTGTATTTCTCTTACTGATAACATTTCATACCAGTTGAATTTACATTTGAATTTGACTGATAACTTACGAACTAACCCTTACGAAAGGGTTGACTAACCCTTACGAAAATTAACCATGGTTTTATTATAGTACAAAATGTAGCAACCAATTTTTTTTTTTTTTTTTCAGATTGATTACCATTTGTATTACAGTTTTACTACAAACACCATATGGTTAGCAAAATCATGATTGATTTCTGATTACTGTCACATTTTGAGTCTGCTTGATGATGTTTTTATTAAATGAGGTTCAGGAGGAACACTTTCAGATAATTGACACAGGTGGAGAGCACTCAGCTAATCAACAAAGAGGTGTAAATATACGCAGCAGTCTTACCTCCATTTGTTGACAGTTTATCAGCATCCCTCCACCACCCCTTCTCCACATTTTTCTCTTTTTAATTCTAACCACTTACATACACGGGGGGGAACTTTGAGTTCGAGCTCGACAGCATGCCAAATACGCATTTAAATTTACTCTCTATAAATTATATGTAAGTGTGAACTTGTGAATTCACATTTAGAGATCTGTGTTTCTAGGTTGGTTTTCAGTGTGATCATTTTTGTCAGTTTTGTCCTGTCATCCTCTGTTTCCCTCCCTCTCCTAGATTACAAATGGTTTGATAAAGCTGTCACAGGCATTTCATGTTTCTTTGATTGGTTTGTTCTGTCTATTTAAGCCCTGTGTCTTTCAGTTCATGGTCAGTTCTGCATCTATTTAGTTGTTTGTAGAGTTCCTGTTCATGTTCTGTTTTGTGAAGATTTGAGTTAAGTTCTAAATAAAGACTGCTGCACTTAGATCCTGCTTCATCTCTGCTGCAACCACCTAGCAAAAATTAAATCTTATCTTCCAAAGCGCTCGTTGGAGACTGTGATCCATACTCTTATCACCTCGCGCCTGGACTATTGCAACTCCCTTTATTTTTAAATGTGCCTTATAAATAAACTGAACTGAACCACCTGTGACAGAAGAACTGACCTTTTAAAATTGGATCTAGCAGCAGTAAAGATGGACTATGGTAATGGTGTCACCCACACTGTGCCCATCTACAAGGTTACCACCTGCCCCATGACATCTTCCATCTGGACTTGGCTGGCTGTGACCAGACTGACTACCTCATAAGGATCCTGACCAAGGTTGTTACACTGTCTGTTCCTGAGAGAGAAATTCCTGAGTCTGTTCCAGTGAGAGACATTCATGAGTCTGTTCCCGGGAGAGAAATTCACCTGTCAGTTACCGTGAGAGAAATTCCAGAGCCTGTTCCAGTTTTTGAGTCAGCTTCTGGAACTCCAGCCCCTGACCAGAGTCCAGTGATGGCTACAGCCCCTGACCAGAGTCCAGTTATGGCTCCAGCCCCTTACCAGAGTCCAGTGATGGCTTCACCGAGAAAGTCATCCAGCTCATTTCAATTATCATATAGTGTCAATGCGGGCAGATCAATAATATAGTTAAAAATTTAGTGTCCCCTGACCCTGCTCCAACCCCTGACCAGAGTCCAGTGATGGCTCCAGCCCCTAACCAGAGTCCAGAGAGGACTCCATTCCGTGAATCCGCTCCAGCCAATGTACCCACTCCAGAGTCCGCTACAGCCAAACAGCCACTCCAGTTCACAACCCCATAGCTCCTCCCAAGAACATTTTGTGGGGGAGCTATATGTCCTCGGCCATAGTGGCTGAGTTACCGGGGCAAGGCCATGGAGGCCAAGGCCCCATCAAAGCCACACCTTTGTCAGCCTCCAGGGCATCACATGAAACACCTGTGACAACTTAATCAAACCATTTGTAACCTAGGAAGGGAGGGAAATGGACGATGAAAGAACTAAATGATCACACTGAAAACCAACCTAGAAACACAGATCTCTAAATGTGTAACCCATTAATACATCCAAAGGGTGGGAGACTGATCCCCTTCTTTGATTGATTTTTTCTGTCTATTTAAGCCCTATGTCTTTCAGTTCAGTTCTACGTCAAATTTAGTTGGTTGTTCTGTTCCTGTTCAAGAGATTGTTTTGTAAAGATTTGAGTTAAGTTCTAAATAAATAATACTTAGATCCTACAGTTACCATGTTTTTTTATGTTTTATTTGTAGTAAAAACTATTTTTATTTCATAAGAGATGTTAATTTTCATAAGAGCAGTATTAAATTTGATGAATGAATGCGTGGTAACTGCCTTAAAGAAATATAATGATGTCAAACATTTAATCTTAATCAGTAACACGACTGCTTTAAATATTAATTATGAATTCTGGCATAAATGTGTGAATTACATAGTGAAAAAATTATTGTCAATGAAAAATGACAAAGAATAATGACTAAACTATTTAATACAAATAAATAAATATGTTCATTCTGATCTTATTCATCAGGTCACACTGACTGACACCCTGTGATGAAATAATCAAGTATGTTTACAAGCCTTGGCTTATGTTGGATTAAAAACCTACAAATTATTTTGCGTTTGGAAAATCATGTACACAGTCATCATCAGAATATCTCTTCTCCTGTCTTCTCCTGTTTTGAAATCATCCTGCGGATGCTCATTTTAAGAGGCGCTTAGTCAACTAGGTGTTAACAGCACATTGAAAATATGCATAACCGGAAGAATAGATACACTGCTTTAACGAGCACTTCCAGTAATCAATTCCACTGTGATAAAGGTCTATACTCAAACTGATGCTTCCTCATTTACTCACTCCTCTGTCCTCCAGCCTGGAGCTGAGACGCGAGGAAAGGAAGCAAGGAAAGAAAATGGGGATCGGAGGATGCACACCTAAGAAATGAAAATTGCACTATGTTTGCACTGAGAGTGTGTGTCTCAATCAGCTCCCTAGCTCATGAATAAGTATATTGTGTACACAAATCAGGCACTGGTTATAGGACCTTGATTATTGGCAGTTGTTGTCTCCCCTCTTCTCACTCTCTACACTCCCACTTTTCCACAGCTTTATACACCCATTTCTTGAGTCTTCAAATCTGAGGTGATAAAACATTTCATGACACTTTAAACGGGGAATATCCTCAACCACCATCAGTGTGCAGCATCCACCTAGATAATGAGATAGAAGCCAAAGTGCACCAACACGCCCACTATAAACCAGCTTATTGGTGAAGAGAAGACATGAGAGTGATGAAATGATTTAGTAGATGTGGAGATGATTAGGAGGCAAATCTGGCCAGGGACACACACCTACTTTTTTCAAAGCACATCATGGGTGTCGAGACCTTAGTTCTCATCTGAAGGACAGTGTTTTTTTAACATTATAGTGTCTCCATCACTATACTATACTAGGACCTACAGGCACCAGGGTGAACACCCCCTGGTGGCCCCACTAACACCTCTTCCAGCAGCAACCTAGTTTTCCTAAGAAAACTCTCACATCCATGTCCTGACCATGCAGAACAAGGCATTAAGTACTAATAAACAGCCAATATGCAAGCTAATAAGCAACTAATTAATAGTGATAATTGGTCCCCAAACTAAAGTGTTACCTGCATTACTAACCTACCAGATATCAATGTGGTGCTGTTTGACACCATACCATGTGCAGTTGAGAAAATGGCTTTATGTTATTTTTTATATTTTGAAATAATTTATCCTGGATCTTGAAATGTTATTTAAATATATATTGTTTTTGTCCTCGCATTACTACTATTATATTATTATTATAAGTTGAACTGAAGCTGAAGTGTCCAAATTTGGCTACAAAAAGGTGTAGAATTTACTTACTGACTCTGATCCTTATCTGGTTAACTTGCTCACCAAGTGTCTTAGCTTCAATAAACCTGCAAAATGAAATGGCCAGTGTTAATGTCCTTGTATGTATGTAGATCAAGGAGAACATAATTGAATAGCTATCAACTGACAAATTTTCAAAAAGTATATAGAACATCAATGAACACTGATCTAGTATTCAGGTTGAGCTGATTAGGCAAAGGTTGAAGGAGATCTAATACAGTCCAGGGCAGGTAGCAACAGGACTGCGGCACAAAACACGAAGACACGAAAGGACATGACCACCTAGACAGGGGTAAACATCCACATCAATCTGACATAAGACAGAGCACACAGGGAGAATAAATAGAGATAGGAATACGAGTGTAACGAAGGATTGATGGTAGTCGATGGCAAGACTGTTTGGGACGGCCTCCTCAGCCATGACAGGGAGAGTGGCCGACTCTGGTATCACCGGACTTCCGAACTAGGCACCTCCAGGACCACAGGACTTAGGGTGGGAAAGCTGTAGTGATCTTGGTCACCTCTATCTCCATGGTCGTGGCAGGGAGAATGGGCAGCTCTGAGGTGAAAGTGGAAGTAGAGGCAGATCTATTCTTTCTCTTCCATTTGTGTACAGTTCAGAATATCGGAATTTGAGGAAAGAACAGTGTTGGGCATAACGCACTACAATTAACATGTAATCAGATTTTTAAGTAACAAGTAAAGTAACTAATTACTTTTAAATTAAAAATATATATATTATTCACATTTTCAAATGAGCAGCGCAAGTTACTTTGTTTTCCCATTTATAGACTGACACTTCTCCTGTCCAATATTGAGAGAAATCAGGAGTAAGGTGCAGATTCGCTGTGTAAACATGATGGTTAATGTAGTTCTAAACCAAATGTGAGCATGCATTTACTTATGTCACTCAACAGTGAAATGCAAACTCAGAATATTACACTAACCTGCAGAATTAAATGTTAAATAACACAAATATACTTTATGTATATCTTACTTTATTAACCAGTGTCTTTGTTGCCAACCCTCAATGATCCAGTTCAACCACACTAATAAGCAAAAATGACTTTAGATAAACATCAAATTTGTGTTTATTTATTTTTGGTGAAGTAAGAGTGTTGACCTTTTCTGCGTCTTATTCTTCTGCAATACAGAATGGCAGCACAGGTGAAAGGTTTGTTTGGCATGTGCCTCTATTGTACAGCCATGAATTTGCACTTGCTTCTGCCTGAGGCTAATTCATTTCACTTTTGGTGTGAAAGGGCCTTTACATTTGCCAAAAACAGAACTTTTTTCACTATAAACAAAAATTATTAAAAACAAACAAGCAAGCCCAACCTAGATGAGAGAGTAAAGTAACACATTAATTTCCATAAAAAGTAAGTCAGTAATGCAATTACTGCCTTCCGTATTCAACTTGCGCAGAAAGTATATATATATATATATATATATATATATATATATATATATATATATATATATATATATATATACATATATATTCGCATTTCAAAACGCTTACGGTACGTTCTAGTGAACCGTCGCGCCAGTTACGGAATACAGAAGGCGGTCTGGCGGGAGCTAGATATTTACTTTATAAAGTTTCAAATATAGATATTTTTCTTACAAAACCCCATCAATTCACTTCAGAAGGCCTTTATTAACCCCCTGGTGCCATGTGGAATACGTTTATTATGGATGGATGTGCTTCTTTGAGCTTCAAACTCAATGGACTGCTTGGAAGTGTCAGGATATTTATTAATATAACTACGATTGTGTTCATAAAGAAGAAATAACATATACAATTAGGATGGCTTGAGAATGAGTAAATAATGGGGTAATTTTCATTTTAAAGTAAACTTCTTTAAAATGTCTGTGCTGCAAACAACTTGTGGTGACTTGGCAAGAAAATCTGGTAATTTTTACTAATAATTGGTCTTATATTTCAGGACAAGCATGACCTGACTGTCCAACAGGACAGAACATTCTATAGCATTGGGATTAGGATCCCACGGGACCTAATCTTGTGGGAGTAGATGGTTTTACTTTTTCTGTGGGTGGTCAAAAAATACAGCTGCAGCACACTGTATGGAGGTTATCTAAGTCATGTGTACCAGCAGGTCATGGTGGATGAGGGGTCATAAAAGTATTTAACAGTAAATGGTCAACGATGTCTATCCCGGGATTTAGCCCATAAGAAGGATGGAGTCAACAAATGAAGTTGAGAAGAAAATTAAAGCACTTTGAATGGTTTCATTTTGACTATCCCTGCATCCATAGGCAGCATTCCCGTAGTCTGAGCACCCATGGGAATGGCTGATCACCCATGGAAAAACATGAAATATTCTCCATTCATTGTAACAAAACAAAAAAAGAATTTCCCGTGGGTTACAATACACATATTTCTACCGTTATATTTATATATTAATGCCTCTGGCTTTTGGCTTGCTCAGTTGGGGACACCTAAATTTCATCTATATTACCGATCTGCCCGCATTGACACTATATGATACTTGAAATTAGCTGGATAACATCACCGTTTCACCAGAACGGCTGTACAAATACTGTTGCATTATTTTCCTGTTAACAATGTGAAGCTGCTTTGAAACAATTGGACTTGTTAAAAGCGCTGTATAAATAAAGGTGATTTGATTTGATTTGATGATGATAGCTTGCATTTTAAGCAATTAACTACAAAATCATTGGTTATATCTGAGAGAGAGCGACTCAAAACAACAACACTCATGGACAGAATATTTGCATTACCAGCTTAACAAACAGATATTCTATCCATGAGTGTTTTTCTCTTGAGTCGCTCTCTTGCAGATATACCTGATGATTTTGTAGTTAATTGCTTAAAATGCAAGCTATCATCATGCAAAAAGAAAAAAAAAAGGAAAAAGAAAGCACAAGCTTTTGTGTCAGGTTAGGTTGTAATGTTAAATATAACCGCACTAATGGGCAGAATATCTGTTTTGTTAAGTTGGTAATGCATTTGCAGTCTGTGTGTTTCTCTTTGTGAGACACAAATAACTTTTTTTAATGAATTGATCAAGTGGAGGGAAATACTGTACTCTTGAAAAACTAACACCAGGTATAATTAATTATTGCGTAGCATTACATGCATGTTAAAATGTTGTAAGGGGAAATTGCTGCATACGTGAGATTTTTATTTCTATATTTTTTATTTAATTTGTTTTATATTTAATTTCATATTTATTTATTCAATTATTAAAAGATATTAAAAGTAATTTAATTAAATATTGTGCCTTGTTAGGTTACCAGAGTTAAACTGTTATTGTTGGACATGCACACGAGGAGGCAGCAAGGAGCATGCGTCAGGTGTGAGATCACGTGAGCACGGAGGTAGATGTGACATGGCGGCACACTGCAGGCATAAAAAAAAAAACAAAACAAAAAAAACCTTGTTTAATGCAAAATCGATACTGTACAAACTGTAAAACAGAAGAATACTTTTGGATCATACCCTGTCATATAACCATAGATAACTTGGAGGAATTCATTGACAACTACTTCTATCACGAGATAAACAAACAGCTTTCAGAAGGACCACCGGCACCGAAACTGGCCAAAAGAAAAAAAAAAACTGATTCATCCATGACACAGATGATCTGCTCACTAGTGAAATAAAGGTTAGTGTGCTGGATTCAATAAATAATAAACTGGAAATACTTGGAATAATTCATGAGGACATCAAAGAACTGCGGTCTAGCCTTGACTTTGCGTACCAACAAATCGATGATCTCCGTAGAGACAACAAAGAAATGGGATCTCTAGCGTAGTTCTACCTGGATTCATTAATCATGTCATTCATTTGTCATCTGTAGGATATAAGTTCTGTCCCACCCATTTACATTCACAGATACTGACGCCGGTGTTCACAGTTGATGATCCTGACGTACCTTAGCAGTCGATTGATAGTCCTACATAAAGACCTCAGTAATGTTAAATGCTACAGTGGTGTTTAAGTCCATGTCAGCTTATCATTCCGAATGGTCATTGAGCGTTGCGGCACAGACGTGAGTTTCCTTTGTCACTAAGCGAGCAAAATCTCGCTTGTCAGATTTAATTTACATTTACATTTATGCATTTGGCAGACGCTTTTATCCAAAGCAACTTACATTGCATTTTGCATTGAGATTTCAGAAGCATGCAGTCATCTCCTCACGGATCTCCTCTTTCGTTTTCAATTTTATTTCAGCAATCAGTTTCATTTGGACTCTCTGGGCCTGTTATCAAAGACACGGCTGCAATCTTTGTCACCATTCTGGCGTCATCACTACATCAGCTTTCATCTCAGTGATACGTATATCTTTTGCACTTCTGATGTTGATTGGGTGTAGCATTTTACTCTGCTTTTTTTCGCATATAGCAATGTCAATTTTATGTCTCAAAGGTCTGTACAGAGCAGTTGCACAAATTTGTATGAGACACTTGATTGCGCAACTTGATCGCTCGTTTGTGTTGCTTGTTTGTGTCATAATCTAACCATAATGACTCGTAAAATGATTCACTTGACACAGATTACTGTTGATGATCGTATTTTGTTTTAGAAAAGCTCAAAGCAGAACAGAATGGCACAGCGTTTTAGCCTCTATCATTCTCCCCACAAATGCAAGGAAACCTTAAACATGGGTTTTAAAGCAACATTCACCCAGACCACTATTAATCGGAGCTACATCGGAAACGCGAAATGACCTATCGGTAAGCCCTTACTTAGATGAGCCAATGGCAGTTGAGTATCAGTTGCGCTAAGACCAGAACTTGGACATCTTTAGTAGGGGTGTTCGATTCCAGGGTTTTTGGAGTCGACTCCGAATCCTGACTCTCACTGTAGGAGTCTATGGAATCGACTCCTCGACTCCAAGATTCAAGATTCAAGATTCAAGATTCAAGAGTTTTATTTGTCACATACACAGTTATATACAGAATATACAACCGGCAGTGAAATGTAAACAGGTCCGCTCCATGGACAGTGCAAATTCACAGTTAAAAACACAAGGAAGAAATTATAATAGAAATAGGATATAAAAAAAGTACTATCTATATATATATATATATGTCTATATCTGTAGAATTATAAATAATCAAGTCAAGAGAAAAAAGGTAACAAATAAGGATAAAGTGGAATAAAATAATTGAAGTAGACTTTGCAGTGAGTAAACTGTAGACTTATAAATATGTGGTTAACAAATGTATAAAGAGTATAATGTGCAAACAGGTTTATAACAGGTTGTTACACAGTAACAACGAGAACAGAAAGTGCAGTGCAATGTCAGTGTATCGATGTTTATCCTGGACGTGAAGTCACGTGATGTTAAGTGACTGAGTTCAGGAGTCTGATGGCCTGGGGGAAGAAGCTCCTCCTGAGTCTCTCAGTTTTGGCCATCAGGCTTCGGAAGCGCTACCAGATGGTAGCAGCGTGAAATGAGGGTTTGCAGGGTGATTAGAGTCCTTGATGATCTTGGTAGCTCTACCTTTGCAGCGTTTGGTGTAGACGTCCTGCAGAGACGGGAGAGCTGACCCTGAGATACGCTCGGATAAGCGCACTACTCTTTGCAGGGCTTTGCGGTCATGGCTGGTGCTGTTCCCATACCACGCTGTGATGCACTGAGTTAAAACACTTTCTATCGCCCCTAAATAGAAAGTTTTCAGGATAGCTGGTGAAACCCTGAATTTCCTCAGCTGGCGCAGGTGGTACAGTCTTTGCCTGGCTTTTTCACCTGTGTCTGAATGTGAGCAGTCCAGGTCAGGTCCTCTGAGATGTTTACTCCCAGGTACTTGAAGCTGCTCACTCTCTCTACTGGTGACCCGCTGATCATGAGGGGGGAGTATGTCCGTTGCTGTCTCTTCCTGAAGTCCACAATCATTTCTTTGGTCTTGCCAACATTCAGAGAGAGACAGTTGTCCTGGCACCATGATGTTAGATGCTCCACCTCGTCCAAGTATGCCGTCTCATTGTTGTTGGAAATGAGGCCCAGGACAACAGTATCATCAGCAAATTTGATGATAGAGGTGGAGCTGTGTGTGGACAAACAGTCATGCGTGTAGAGAGAGTAGAGCAGGGGCTCAGGACACAGCCCTGTGGAGCTCCCACACTCAGGGTGATGGAGGTGGAGGTGGACTGGCCTATTCTCACCACCTGAGGCCTGCCAGTGAGGAAGTCCTCAATCCAGTGGCAGAGAGAAGGATTCAGGCCGAGATCCAGGAGTTTGGAGGTTAGCTTGGTGGGAACTATGGTGTTAAAGGCTGAGCTATAGTCAATAAATAGCAGTCTTACGTAGTTCCCACTTTTGCTGTCGATGTGAGTGAGGGAGGAGTGGAGGACATGAGAGATGGCATCTTCAGTCGATCTATTGGGACGATAGGCAAACTGAAGAGGGTCCAAAGTGTCAGGAATGAAGGCGCAAATGGTGTTTTTAATGAGTCTCTCAAAGACCTTCATGACTATAGACGTGAGAGCCACTGGACGATAGTCATTTAGGCAAGAGGGTTTACTGTTCTTAGGGACAGGGATGATGGTGGATTTTTGAAGGAGGTGGGGACCACAGATGTAGCGAGGACTCATTAAAGATAGATGTAAACAACCCGGCGAGCTGATCAGCACAGGACCGCAGAACACGACCTGAGATACCATCTGGCCCGGCAGCTTTCCTGCGTCCACACGCTGAGTGCCCTCCGAACTTCATCCTCTGAGACAGAGATCACGTGATTGTTGCTGCTCTGAGTAATTACCTCTGACGCGCCACTTGGCGGAGTCGCGTTGCCGCGGTTACAGTCAAAGCGAGCATAGAAAGAGTTTAACTCGTTCACGAGCAACGGATCAGCGCTTGCCTCTACAGAGGATTTAGATCCAAAAGAGCAGATGGACCTCAGACCTTGCCACATGCGCCGCGTGAGTCGTTGAGTTGGAAATGAGACTCCACTCGGTCTTTATAACGGAGTTTTGCGGCTTTAACTGCTCGTCTGAGAGCATAGCAGGACGATCTGTATTCATTCATATTCCCTGAATGGAGACTGGCGTTGTAAGCAGCAGTGCGTATGCGTTCACTGCCGCGGATTGAATTGTCCACCCACGGTTTCTGATTTGAGAAGGACGTTATTGTTATTGTTTGCGTGGCTTGCTCTGTAAGCGTGTTGATGAAGCAAAGCGCCACGTCTGTGAACTCGCTTACGTCAGCTGAACTCGCTCGGAACATGTCCCAATCCACATCGCCCAGAGCTGCCTGTAGCGCGGTCTCTGAGTGGGGTGACCAACGCTTAACTTCCCGCCTCACCGGGGGTTCCTGGAGGAGCTTTTGTTTGTATTCGGGAGTGAGGAAAATGGCGGCATGATCCGATTTGCCAAACGCTGGAAGTGACCGCGCTTTATAGGCGTTCTTAAACGGAGAGTAGCAGTGATCCAGTGTGTTTGCTCCTCGTGTGGGGCAGGAGACGTGCTGGTGAAAGTTTGGCAGGACTTTCTTTAGGTTTGCCTTGTTAAAATCGCCCGCGACAATGAATGCCGCGTCGGGGATGTTGGTTTATGACGCCGCTGGCAACATCATGAAGGCCAGATAAAGCCAGCGCTGTGTCTGCCTGCGGTGGGATGTAAACGGCGGTCGCGACAACCGCAGAAAACTCCCTAGGCAGATAGAATGGGCGGCAGATGATTGTTAAATGTTCCAGATGAGGCGAGCAGGACCGCGAGAGAATGGTGATGTTCCTGGGATCGCACCATTTCTTGTTGATCATGAAACACACTCCACCGCCTTTGGATTTACCGGCCTCGGCTGTTCTGTCCATCCGAAAACAGAGAAGTTCTCCGGCGGCGTCACAGCTGTGTCCGGGACCGCGGGCGTGAGCCATGTTTCAGACAAACAATAGATATTACAGTCTCTCATGTCCCGTTGAAAACTTATCCTGGCTCTAAGATCGTCCATCTTATTATCCAAGGATTGAACATTTGCTAGAAGAATGCTCGGGAGAGGAGGTCTGAATGCCCTTTTCCTCAGTCTGTTACGGATACCAGCACGTTTCCCACGGTGTTTCTTTGTTCTACGCCGCTGGCTCTGTCCATTGTTCAACTCGCCGTTGCGAAGAATCTCAGATGGCCACAGAGGATCGGCGAAAGTGTCCTGAAACAGTCCAGTGTAGAGGTAACCAATGTCCAAAAGAGTTTTGCTGTCGTAGTAGATCAATGCAGATGATAAGTTTGTAAAAATTGAGAGTAAAAGAAAGTAAAATAGTAAATAAAAGCACAGTCTTCGCGGAGCGACCTGAACGGCGACCGAACACGGCGGCGCCATTTGAGATCACTCCATTTACTTTACATCAAAACAGGGTCAGAAATAAGACAAAATTGCAGTTTTTACACACTTAAATTATTTCCCCGACACAAAGCATTAAAAAACCCTTATTAAAACCACACACCTTTAACGTGGCCGTCCAAATTAGTCCAATTTAGCGATGATTTGATAAGTGGCTATCAGCGTTGCTACCAAGATAATGCTGATCCACAAAAAAAAGTCACAAAAACAGCTGTTGTCGAGTGACAGTGCTAAAAGCACATGATCATTGTCTTAAAAGGTGAGTTAAAGATATTAAATACTAAAATACATACAATAATGTACACTTATTAATGTGTTTCTTCTTGATGTTGATGATTTATGGCTGAGTTTTATGATTTATGGTTGGTTTAATGATTATAAACACAAGGTTAACCATGGAAAACCAAATCTATATTTATTACATTAATATACCATCAATTAAACTAAAGCTAGCATGGAGGAAGCCTGTGTATAATTACAAACTAAAGTGTAACAAAGTTTGAATTCCTCGCTTCATTTCATTCTCTCCTTGCTTATATAGTGCACTCAACAGCCATGAACTATATAGGGATTAGAGAATCAGTAAACAACAGAGCGATTTCAGACACAGCAACAGAGTCGACACTGAGAGTCTTTTGGAGTCGACTCCCCATCACAAATCTTTAGGTTTCAGCACCATTGAGAAACATTGGAAATCCAAAGCTTTCATCGGTTTGATGGTGTTTATGCTACAAAAATGGAAAAATGACGTGCCTGAGGTACTGTAACACTGATTCCAGGTATCCTGAGAAGATTTTCTGGTTGTCATACTCTCATTAAGTTATGATTAAAGTTAGTGAGTCCCTGCTAACATACAAACTGAAATAACAGTGTTGGTCAAAAACACATAAATGTCTACATTAGCATATGCCTCTCCATATTAAACTGGTTAAATGTAAATTAATTAAATTTTACCCTGCGGTAAACAGCGTTGATCCTGGATGTTGTCATCTGTGACCATTGTAATGGCCATAACATGAGGCTTCGGCATTGTGATCTGTAAACTCTCACTTTTAAATTAATCTCCCACCATATTTATTTTAAAACAAGTCCCACTTTTATTTTTTTAGTGCCACTTGAATGCTACTCGACGAGAGGTTGTCCTTATGTGTCACAGACGTTATTGTGATATATTGTTTAATTTGTTTTTGTATATATTTTTTATATTTCTTTGATATATTCTGAGTTTTGATATGTTTAAGGTCTATATTATCTGTCTTACTAAGGAGGGACTCCTATTTTGATGGGTATTATAGTTTACGGGTAGTGAAAGGGAGAGCTTGCACGCAGTTTATCGCAGTTGTTTTGCAGATGCAAAGTTTACCAGTTATTAACTGCATCCCCGAAAAGGCATAAGGTCTGTATATGTTTGTTTACTGTTAGTTGTATGAGTGTTTTGTGTAATTTGCTGTGTATGTTAATGGTAATTCAACGGAGAGAGAGAGTGTTTGTGAATGAGATGTTAATGCGCACTTCTTATGCTTTGTTTGTTCAGCTCTTACAATGATTTTTTTGGAGTGAAAAACGATGTAATAAACTTCGTAAACAATCAGTAAAGTTGGGCCATCATTGGGACGGGGTATACGGATTCTGTGTCCAAAAACATCTTGGGATAAGGTTTTCACACTGACAGCTGTCATTGTAAGACATAGCAACTATGTTTGTCCGAGTTGGCAACAGTATCTAAGGGGGGCGGGGCTTACCAATAGGTCAATTGGTTCAGTGCTGAGATTGTTAAATTTTAATTACATATGCTAATATGCAGCGACATTAGTGCATTTATCTGTTCGCATTAAAGGCACAACAAGTATGTTTTTGGATTAAAATATCCAAAACCACTAGAACAATGTTATATTTCTGTCAGGATCGTCAAAGTGATAGACAATTTGCATATAGTTTAGATTGATGGTAAGGTTCTGTTCTGGGCAAAAACTGCCTGTGGATCCATGCAGCCTAGCATGGATAAGAGAGCAGTGATAACCCCCCTAGGGTAAATAGAACAGAAGCAACGATGTATTGCAGACAGCGTTAATGTCAATTAAAATATACAACCTAATTCGGGAATTTAGTCTGCAGATGCAAAGAACTATGCATAGGACATTTTTTTGGATTGGTGCTGCTACGAACGCAGCCAAATGTGTGGAGTCGGTATCCTCTATCAAGGTGCTGTGTACATGGCCATTCTCAGCATTCTAGTTAAAAGCAAAATCCAACTCAAAATAACTCGTTGCAAAATAACTTGCTCAGCAAATTTCAAATAGTAATTTTCATGCAAATACTGGTGGTGGTATGTTTTTCTCATTCATTACTACTCATCGATTCTGTTTTCGTCAGTCTCTATAGCCTTTCATGAATTTGTCTGTGGCCTAACGTGGTCTCTGTTCAGGTGGCCTATTGGCGGCCTTTGTCTCCATGTGGCCTACCGTGGCTTTGTGTGCATGACCTTCTCTATGTAAAGGAAAATATCTCAAAGCACGCCCCTGCACCCCTAATAATTCTGCACTTTTCATACTCCCCAATGGGTCTCCCATATCAAGAAGATGGTTTAAAACTCATCTAGTGACAGTTCTACAGAACTGCAGACCATCATTTCTTATCTCATATGGTATTTTTGATAGATTTATATGGCTCACTTTTCAATTTGGTCTATCGAGGCCAACTCATGCACCCACACTGTCTTCTCACTCTGGGCTATCGTGGCCTTTACTCAATCTATGCGGCCTTCTCCGCACACTGGCTTATCGAAGCCTCATTCTCAGCCTATGTGGCTTTTTGTACTTTTTGTACGATGGAGACTTGGAAGAACACAGGAGGCAGGTAATTAGGTTATAGAAGTCCTTGAGGTAAGCATGAAGGTAAGTATCTTACGTGCTAACGAGACCGGACAGTGACTGAATGGGTGAGAGTGTCTTTTGTGCTGTGGTTGTTTGCCGTGATGATGGGATGCAGGTGATCGTGATTAGTACTCTGGTGAAGGTGTGCGTTGTGACTGGATGACTTGGGAGCCTGACATGTCTGTGACATTACCCCCCCCTCCCCACGGCACGCTCCAGAGGGCCGAGGACCCCGACAACATGGTGGTCGGCCTCTGCCACGAGGCGCAGGTCTGTTAGGATGAGAGGCATGGAATGTTTCAAGCAGGTTAGGGTCGAGAATGTCATTTCTAGGTACCCACGAGCGCTCCTCGGGACCATAGCCCTTGCAGTCCACAAAGTATTCAAGAAGACCACCACGGTGCCGGGAGTCCAAGATGTCATGCACTTGGTAAGTAGTACCGTCATCCACAATGAGTGGAAGGGGGGCTTCAGAGGCTATGTCAGGCTCTGTGGGAACAGAAACAGGAAAGTGAGGCTTCAACAGTGAGACATGGAACGTGGGATGGATCCTATACTGTGGTGGTAGTTGGAGTTGATACGTGAACGGGTTGAACTGCTTCACGATGGGAAAGGGGCCAATGAACCTTGGACTTAGCTTCCTGCATGGCAGACGCAATCTGATGTCCCTGGTAGACAGCCAGACCTTCTGACCAGTTTGGAATGGGGGAGCGTTGGAGCGATGAAGGTCGGCTGTCATCTTGCGTCTGCGCATGGCCCGTTGAAACTGATGGTGTGTGGAGTCCCAGACCCTCTCGATCTCCCGGAGCCAGTAGTCGATGGCTGGAACGTCCGAAGGTTCCCCGGACCAGGGGAACAATGGGGGTTGGTAACCAAGTACGCACTGGAATGGAGTAAGACCGGTGGTAGGTTGACGCAGGGAGTTCCGTGCGTACTCGGCCCAACCCAGGAACTGGTTCCAGGAGTCCTGGTGGCCGCGACAAAAGGTATGGAGGAATTGACCGATCTCCTGTATCTTTGTAGGAGGTACGGAGGAATTGACCGATCTCCTGTATTCTCTGTAGGAGTGTAAAGAAGGCCTTCCAAAACCCGGGAAATGAATTGAGGTCCTCTATCGGACACGATATCCTTAGGGATTCCGTAGTATCTGAAGCTTTTGTTCGGATGAAGTTCGGCAGTTTCCATGGCAGTGGGTAGTCCTTCCAGCGGAATCAGACGACAGGACTTGGAGAATCTATCAATGACTACGAGGATACAGGTACATCCATCTGAAGCTGGAAGGTCGGTGATGAAGTCCACTCCTAGGTGTGACCAAGTTCAGTTGGGAACGGGCAGAGGATGGAGATTACCGGAGGGAAGATGTCGAGGGCTCTTTGAGATGGCGCATTCCTTGCAACCCCTCACATACCTTCTGACATCAGATGCCATGTTGGGCCACCAGAAGCACTCCTTAAGCAGCGAGAGGGTTACATTGACCCCTGGGTGGCCAGTGCCCAGTGATGTGTGGGATGTGTGGATATGGGTTGTGGGGAGTGCGCCGTGTCCATGTGATATACTGCAAACTTGGTGGGCAACCCGGTGAAGTGTTGGTGGAGACATTGGAGGAGGGTACCGTCTCCTCTGACCAGGTGATGGGACTCACAAACATCTTCTCTGGAAGAATGGGTTCAGATTCCTTGGAACTTTATTAAGCCGCTTGGCATCTGAGGTATTCAAGGTTCTTATGGTCGGTTAGAACAAGGAATGGATGTTGAGAACCCTCCAACCAATGCCTCCACTCTTCCAGAGCCATCTTGATGACGAGAAGCTCCCGGTTCCCGATGTCATAGTTGACCTCCGCTGGGTTGAGTTTGCGAGAGAAGAAGGCACATGGGTGGAGTCTACTTGGGGTCCCCTGCTGCTGGGACAAGACGGCTCCCACACCTGTGGTTGAAGCGTCTACCTCGATGACGAAGGGCTTTGTTGGATCTGGATGCACAAGCAGGGGAGCAGAAGTGAAGGCTTCCTTCAGGGCTTCGAAGGCCTGAGTGGCTGTGGGGTTCCAGGACAGAGACTTGTGATTGTTTCATAGGAGATGACTAAGGGGACATGAGATGATACTTAAATCTTGGATGAAATGGCAGTAAAAGTTTGAAAATCCTAGGAATCTCTGGAGCTCTTTGATGGCTGTGGGTGTGGGCCAGTTCCAGATGGCTTCCACCTTCCCCTCATCCATCCGGATGCCACTGCTGTCGATGTTATACCCAAGGAACTGCACTGAGGGCTGATGGAAGGCACACTTCTCAGTTTTGAGGTAGAGTTGGAATTCCCTCAGGCGTTGCAGGATCTTGTCTATATATACCAATACGGACCTGTGGAGGAACTCCCGGAGCACCTCATGGATGAAGTCCTGGAATATGGAGGGGGTGCTGACCAGTCCATATGGCATGACGAGGTATTCATAGTGTCACAAAGGCTGTCTTCCACTCGTCCCCCTCACGTATCCAGATGAGGTTATATGCGCTGCAGAGGTCCAACTTGGTTAAAACAGTGGCACCACGGTGATGTTCCAGCATTGTTGGGACGAGAGGAAGAGGATAGCGGAATTTTACAGTGATCTTGTTGAGGGACCGATAATCGATACAGGGCCGCAAGCCTCTGGGGCCGATGGGGAGGCAGCTTGGAGGCTCGCTTGGGGCAGAAGACGTCGTTGAAGAGGGCGTAGCATGGAGGGATATCCACCGAACGATTCTCAACCGGACTCTCGATGGATGTTGTGCACACGGAGATTTCCTTGGTACGTGGAAAGGGAGGAACGTGAAGAGCGGAGAAGCAGTTCGGGAAGCAGCTATCGCCCCACTTCAGGATCTCGTCACTTTTCCATGAGATGACGGGATTGTGCTGCTCTAACCATGGGCGCCCTAAAATCATGTCAGCGGTGGATTTCTCCAGAACCAGTAAATGTTGTTCCTCTTCATGTAGGATACCCACTTGGAGCTGGATGGGCCCTGCGATGAGATGTACTTGTTCTTCGGCTGAGGGGTTTGCCTGTTACCGAATGGATCTGGTAGGTGGATGGCGTGGTGGTGATTTTAAGCCTGAGCTAACGGCAGAGGGCGCCAGAGATGAAGTTGCCGGCTGACCCAGAGTCGAGGAAAGCAGAAACTGGAAGGGTGATACCGGCAGCAGTTAAGTTCACAAGAGTGGTAAGAGATTTCATTTTATAGATGGTAGGAAAAATGTCACTCACCATGGGACTAGGAGGATGAATGGGACACTTGGAGATTAAGTGCTCTGAGAAACCACAGTATATGCAGAGACTCTGGGTCAGCCACCTCTGCCATTCGGCTTGGGTAAGGCGAATGGATAACTGTATGAAGCATTCGAGCCCGATGGTATCCTCGTATGCAGAGAGATGCAACCGCACGCGGGGATCCAGACCCTGACGGTAGGTGGTAAGCAAAGACTGCTTGTTCCATCCGCTGGTGGCAGCCAGTGTCCTGAACTGGAGGGCATACTCATTGATAGGCATATTATTCTGTTTTAAGTGATATAATTGCTCACCGATAGAAGCATCCCAGGCTGGTTTTCCTCCTTGAAATGAGAAATGAAACTTGAAAGAGATTGAATTATGGGATTATTCTGGGTCCACAGGGTTTCAGCCCAGCGAAGCGCTTTGCCACTCAATTGCGAGAGAATGAAGGCTATGGAGTGATCGTAGGGATACATGTACATCTCCAGGACCAGCGAACGCTGTAGGATGAGTCCGTTGCAATCCTCCGCCGAACCAGAGAAGGGCAGACTGGTGTAGGCGGGTGGCGAAGGAGTGGTGATGGTGTTTGCGGAAGTGATTGCTGGTGGATGTGCGGGTGGATTGGATGGCAGTGCTCGTCGGACAGCGTCCACGAGTTCTTGGAAGGGATCCGGGGTGCTCATACTGGTGTTCAGCGGGTGGGGTCTGTTCTTCTGTTACATAACAGAAGGGACGGACACAAGGTATACAGGTTAGTGAATGTTTATTGAGCAACCAGATGAGATAACGGAAGTGCAGGTGAGTGATCTTGAGTTTCGTGAGAGTCTGATGATGATATCGGAATGACACAGTCTTTATACTTGCAGATGAGGCAGGCTGGAGACAGAACTGGATCGAGGGAGACTCTGGAGGATCACACAAGACGAAGGAACACGATGGAGACTTGGAAGAACACAGGAGGCAGGTAAGTAGGTTTTAAGAATGTAAGAGAGTGTCTTTTGTGCTGTGGGTGATTGCCGTGATGATG
Organism: Paracanthobrama guichenoti; assembly: GCA_018749465.1. Taxonomy (NCBI): domain Eukaryota; kingdom Metazoa; phylum Chordata; class Actinopteri; order Cypriniformes; family Gobionidae; genus Paracanthobrama; species Paracanthobrama guichenoti. The sequence goes on from CM031959.1 coordinate 24,963,194, forward strand.
GGATGTAGGTGATCGTGATTAGTACTCTGGAGAAGGTGTGCGTTGTGACTGGATGACGTGGGAGCCTGACACAATATTAGCCTGATAAAATATTATATTTTATATTATAATATATTAAATATATTATAATTGTCTCCTTGTGTCTTTCCAGTGTGTTAGTATTTGATATTTGGTACAAATTATAACAAACTATTACTATAACAGATAAATAAGTATTACTTAATATACTGTTCTACAATTATTTATAGATTTATACCATTTATATATTATATGTTTTATACTGTATTTTTATTTTCTATATATGTAAATTTTACATATAATTGTTATATTGCTATTATTGTTAGTGGTGGTAGCTGTATTAATATTCATATTATTACAGAATAATTTGTCCTCCGACCCTCCTTCCTGATAAAATCTGAATCCAAAATATAATATATAAACACTTATTTATACACACAATTTATACTCTCGATAAGTGTCTGGGTCTGGCGGCTGCTCTAGTGCTGTCGGTGGGTGCAACTGGTGGGTCTTTTCGGCATGGGCATTACCGGCATTAATTGTCGGTTTGCCTGGCCCCTCCCATGGCCATCTCTGCCAGCAGGCCCCTCTCCCATTTAAAGTAATGGTGTAGGAGTGCTATCTGGGTTGGATGTGGTGTCTCTGGCCAAGGAGCCAGCTGGGGTACACCATGGTTTCAGCCACAGATTAAAATCTAAAAAAAGGGCAACCAAACAATTTTATTTGTCAGGTTGCAGCCAAACCAGGTGAGCTTGGTTTGTAGGTGCCTGTCGAGGTGCCCCAGCATCCCTGGTGGAGGAAGTCACAGCAGAGCACAGAAGATTTGGGTTTTGCCGGAATCGGGGAGAGAGGCCAGGTTGATTGGAGGTGTGAATGGTGTCAGGGGTTGGAGTGGCCCCCAGACCTAGAAAGTGATGTGTATCTAAAAACACATAAAACTGAGATTATATTATTATTATTATTGTTATTAGTATTGTTGTTATTGTTATTGTTATTATTACTATTACTATTATTACTGCTGCTGCTACTACTACTGCCACTATTATTATTACTATTATTATGATTGTTTTAAATGGTTTTGATATGGATTTCTCACTCAATGCGTCCATATTTATATATTTTTTTCTCTCACTCTCCACAGCATCGACAAAAAAATAAATAAAAAATAGTGATGTCACTAATAACAAATCACACTAGATTTTTTTTATTATTATATATACATATACTTTTCCTTTTTTTTTCCTTTCTCTCCTTTATTCGTAACTGTGTATATGTATGTGCCTGTTCTCTTACTTTGTATAAGCAGCTGTGTTGTGTTAATGAAAAAACAAAACAAAAAAAACGTCTCGGGTTACAACTGTAACCCTTGTTCCCCGAGAAGGGAACGAGACACTGCGTCGTTGAGTGACGACACTCTGGGAACGCCCTCAGCATAGCGCGTCTGAAGCATGAATGAAATCTATCCAACCCTGATTGGTGCTGCGTCATGATGTAGTAGATGACGGTATAAGCGGAAGCTACAAAGGGGCACACAAACACATTAGCTTATTTGTGATGAAGAGAACGCTCTGCCCGTGATAGGTGTGGCGATGAGACGCAGTGTCTCGTTCCCTTCTCGGGAACAAAGGTTACAGTTGTAACCCGAGACGTTCCCCTTCGAGGGAACTCATACTGCATCATCGAGTGACGACACTCTGGGAACGAACTACCCACTATGCCACACCATAATCACTTCTCCAAGTAAATTCTTAGAGCTCCGACCGGGCGGAGCAGGTGAAGTCTTCCCTCTTCCGCCGTCACGTGAGGTGGAGGATGAAAGGCCTGAAGAACCACTGACTGTGCCACAATAGATGGCACCTTGGGCACGTAGCATGGTCTGGGATGTAAGATGGCCTTAACTCCACCAGGGGCAAACTCCAGGCAAGTTGGCTTAACAGCCAAGGCCTGAAGGTCCCCCACTCTCCTCAGAGAGGTGATAGTGAGGAGAAAGGCCACCTTCAAGGTCAGGTTCTTTGCCTCAGCCGACTCCAGTGGCTCAAAAGGGGCCTCAGCCAACCCTTCAAGTACCACCGCCAGGTCCCAGGTTGGGACTCTGGAGCGAGTCGCAGGCCTCATCCTACGAGCCCCATGGAGGAAACGTACAACCAGATGGTGCCTCCCCAATGGCCCATCACCTATAAGCGAGTGGAAAGCCCCATTGGCAGCCACATACACCTTAAGCATGGATGGGGTAAGACCGGCAGAGAAACGATCTTGGAGGAACTCCAGCACTGAAGCCACTGGGCAGTTAACTGGGTCCATCTCACGCTCTCTACACCAAGTGGAAAGCACATTCCACTTCAGGCTGTACAGTCTCCTGGTGGAAGGAGCCTCGACCACACCTGCTGACAGGCCAGCCTCTAGGTACCAAGCCCCCTCAAGGGCCAGACCCAGAGCTCCCACAGCTCCAGCCGGGGTGGAATATTGTGCCCCCTGCCTGAGACAGCAGATGCCTCTTCAGAGGGATCTGCCACAGGAGGCCGTCTAGCAGTGCTACAATGTCCGAGAACCATACTCGGGTCGGCCAGCAGGGTGCCACTAGAAGTAGGCTGATCCCTTCCTGGTGGACCCGCTCCAAGACTTGCGTACAGATGCAGCCTCGGCCACGTCTGCATCATGGCATCCAACCCCAGTGGGGCTGGATGCGTAAGAGAAAACCACAGCGAACAGTGGGATGTCTCTTGAGACGCGAATAGATCCACTTCCACTGGGCCGCACCTCTCGCATATGGCCTTCACCACCTCTGGGTGAAGTCGCCACTCCCTGGGCCTCAGCCCCTGCATCGACAGGATGTATGCTCCCTGGTTTTGATCCCCTGGGATATACATTGCTCTGAGAGACGACAGTTTCCCCTGGGACCACAGGAGGATCTGTTGTGCCAGTCTGCATAGAGGGGCCTACCCCCTGCCGGTCAGCCGCTTCAGGGGGTCGGGAATGAGGCTCGGTTGACACCCGAGGCCAGCCTTGAGAGGCTGGTTCCCTTCGCAGATTATCTCGGCGCATGGTCATGCCTCTGAATATATCTGCGTGGACCCTGCGACTGTAGAAAAGGGATACAGACTGCAGTTCGGTTTCTCTTCCCCGAAGTTTAATGGGGTGGTTTAAATGGGGTTTCCCTCAGGGAAAATCCCTTGGTTTTCAGCCAACACTGTAGGGGTCTCATGTATAACAGGCCGAACAGAATTCTGTTGGGCGCTGCTGCCATGAGCCCCAGCAGTCTCTGGAACTGCTTCACAGTGAGGCTGCGGCCTAATTTTGCTCTGGAGACCATCACCTGTATGGACTCGATACATGCAGGGGATAATTGTGCCTCATTGTAGTCGAGTCCCATACAACTCCCAGGAACAGGGTTCTCTGGGAAAGCGTTAAGTCTCAGCCCCAAGCACCGAATATGGGCCAGAACGACACCTCAATGCTGAACTGACATTCCTCGAGACTGGGCCAATATGAGCCAGTCGTCAACAGAATTCAGTAAACGGATGCCCTGGGGGAAAGAGCTAGGCCGAAAGGAAGAACCCGATATTGGTTCGCGTCACCCCCGAAAGCGAACCCCAGGAACTTCCTGTGACATGGAAGGATGGATACATGGAAGTATGCATCTTTAGATCTATCATGATGAACCAGTCCTCGACTGAATCTGACTCAGGATGGCTGGAATTGTGAGCATCTTGAACCTGGATCTCCACAGAGAACGATTCAAGTGCCTCAGATCTAATATTGGACGCAACCCCCATCCCTCTTGGGAACTATGAAGTACCGGCTGTAGAACCCGGACTCCTTGTCTGGCAGAGGAACACACTGTATGCCCTCCTTACCAACAGGGAGTGAACTTCCTGTTCCATAACCCGCACCTGCTCTGGGACCACCACAGTCCAGACCACCCCATTAAACTTCGGGGAAGAGTAACCGAACTGCAGTCTGTATCCCTTTTCTACAGTCGCAGGGCCCACGCAGATATATTCAGAGGCATGACCATGCGCCGAGATAATCTGCGAAGGGAACCAGCCTCTCAAGGCTGGCCTCGGGTGTCAACTGAGCCACATTCCCGACTCCCTGAAGCGGCTGACCGGCAGGGGGTAGACGAGAAGGATTTTCGGTGTGTGCGGACGCGTTCGCTGCCCAGCCGCAGGTCTCTCTAGAGGCGGATGGAGCAGCGTGCGTTCACTGGAAATCGATGTGGCCCGAGCGTCATGGACGGCGGGATCACAACATCGACTTCCAAAGAGCTCCACGGAGGAGGCGACCTCGATCGCTCCTACCCGGGAGGGGGGCTGGCTAGCAGGAGCCTCATCTAAGTTAGCAACTCGACAGGGCCGCAATGACTTTGGGCGGACACTACGAAATTGACTGCCGCCTACATACGAAACAAAACGCAACATAAAGTCCAGGCCTGGTCCTCTCTCGTCTTACACTGTCGTCGCTCCTCCTTTTATGCTCCCGTCACTCCTCCATGAGACGAAACCGGTGTGGCGCACAGCTGACGCTCATCATCATTCGCCACCGGCCCGCTCTCACGGTCCCTCACCTCGCCACAATCACCATAATTACAATCCTGTACGAGTCTACGTAGCTCAGCCACAAAGTTAGTTATTGTCTCATCAGGCCTCCTTGAGTCACTCCATCATACAACTCTTGTACTCCATCATACACTCTTCCATCACTCCATCACACAACTCTCACACGTTGTGTGATGGAGTGATGGAAGACTCTCTCAACTGTCATATCATCGTCAAAATATGTGGTCACTTGGCATGAGAAAATCACACAAGAGAAAGGAATGGAGTGTGGTCGTTTTATTAATAGCTGTTCTTAAATTCCAGGATTGAACAACAAGCATGAACTGACTACTCAAGAGGACAGAACATCCTACCGCAGTAACAACCCTAATGGTAAGAATTGGGCTCAGTCTACTACACAACCCAGAGGCAAACTACTTAACGGTTTTATTAAGGGTTTAATTTAGTTTCATTCTAAATTATGCAACAATAATCATCAGCTGGAGAGAAAAGAGCCTGCTGAAACTCTCCACCGCTTGGAAATGGGAATAGAAAGATGCCCATAGTAGCTCTGCTGAGTCCTTTTTCTGAGTCCTCTTTTTACCAGATTGTTCTGTCAGGTGAGGGGTTAAGGATAGCGAAGTCTCAAACACAGATTTGCATGTGGAAAAAAGAAACAGTCCAGAACAGGCACAGGTAAGATTGACTGGAGCAGGCAGGCACCTAAAAGGGGAAAACCATCACATTTTGCACAAGAAAGAGCACACAGGGAGGATAAATAGGGAAGGAAATAGAAGGGTAGAGCAGGTGGGGTAAATTAACTATTAACAAGATAACAAGGAGGTAAGACCAAGACAAGACACTGACAAAAGGGCACATGGCAGACAAAAATAAAGAGCCATTTTCTCAGGGACAAAACAAACTCAGGCACACTAAACACAAGTAACATTAAGGTAACAAGAATGTCAGGGTAGGACACACTGACCTTTGTTGTAACACAGCCTTGTTATCTTCAATTGTTAAACGGTCTTCATGGTCCCTCAGAAAGACTTCAAATGCTGCCTGCTGACCCACAGATAATTCCGGCACTGAAAAAGAAAAATATATAGTTAGTTAAAGTTAAGACTAATTGTTCTCGAATTATGTTGTATATTAAAATCATTGAACATTAATGATATCTGCAATACATTTATGTTGGTTCTGTTCCATTTACCCTAGGGGGCTCTTATCCATGTCTGGATGGATGGGTAGGCAGGGAGTTCTTGCCCAGAATAGAACCATACTGCCAATCCAAACTGTATGACAATTGTCAATCATCTTTGACAATAGTGGTCCTTGACAGAACTCACATTTAATGTGAAACTTGAGCTTAAGTCAGGTAGGAACACAATAGCTATATGATGTTGTTGTTGTTGATAAAAATAAAAATTAATCAATTCTTTAAAGAAACTTCTGCATTCAGCCACCGACTTCAGTAAGTCGGTGAACGAATGACTCAAACTCAAAGACTCGAGAACTAATCAATTCTGTTTTCGGGACTGCATGTGTTGCATATGAGGCTGTCACGGCCCAGATCAGACACTGATGACAGAACTAACGACTCGAACCGAAGACACGAGAGGTGTACTAATCTTTCCAGGGAACAGACATAATTAAATGTGAAGTGGCAAAAGAAAGAACGACTCGGATTCGGAGATGAGGTGAACTAACAGACTGCATAGCCTGAAGACCCAGCTAAGCAATTAATTAATAATTTCTTAAAGGCTGCATTAGCTTATAATTTATTTTTTACTCCAAAAGTGATCAAGTACTAGATGTGTTGGGGAATTTAACATGTGACATTTTAATCATATTCTGCTGAAATGAACGAAAAGACTTGAAAAAAGATTTGTTAATTTTGCTGAACGAGATTCAATGATCCGAACTTCCCACTACTATGCATCGCTCAACATAAGTCATTTACTCTGTTGCTCTGATCAGTTGTACCCTTCCGAAAAAATAACCATGGTTTTATTGTAGTAAAAGTGTAGTAACCATGGTTTCTTGGCTAATTGATTACCATTTATATAACCACAGTTTTACCATGGTTAAACTATGGTTAGAGTAGCAAAACCATGGTTAATTTGTGGTTACCATGGTTTAACTACAATAACCATGGTTTTTTGGTTTTATTTGTAGTAAGGGTAGGTCTATCCAATTGAGGTCTTTCCTGGTTCGGTTGAAACACGCCCCAATAATCACAGCCCAATGGAGCAGTATCAGACTCATATTCTGACTAGAATTGAGTATGGCGACGTCAGGCTAGAGCTACAAGGTTTTTGACCAGCGAATGAACCAGTTGCATCTGAGGCAGTCAGTGCATTGCATTACATTTTCATCAACTTGCAGGATATAAAGTTTATTGTAGCTATTTGGGTGCTCGGTTTTCTTGTTGAAATCTCATGATACAAAAGATGAAGCGCTATGCACAGGACATTTAAAACAGTATATTTGCTTCAACTAGATGGCAAAGTCTAAGACTATTCTCTGCACTTCAAATACAAAAAACGTTAGCCTTTATGGACATAATGTTTCTTGAGTAAAGAAAACTTTATTCAAACATTAGTTCTTTATTTACCCTTGCATTGCAAACAAGCAGGGATTTCCAAACTGTTTGCACGGCACATTTTAAATGGAGGTGGGTTGGAGTTACGAGGTTTAGTCACATCCCCTTTTAAATGCTTTTCATTGGTTAAATATTTGTAAAACCCACATACAGACATAAAGGATGACCAATAGCATTAATTTTATATAACAAAAATGACAAAATATAGAGAAAAAGTGTGTCACAGAACACTTTTTTAACAGCTGCATTATCCTGTTGAGTAAGTGGCAGTGAATCTGCACATTTTGTTTGAGTGGTTAGGCAATTGTATGCATTCATTATATGTACTGAATGTCATGTTACATGGGGATATAAATATTTGGTTTGTGGTCACTCACCCCTTTTTCTGGTTACCAAATGATGAGCATGTGTGTAATCAATAGAGGTGTCACATTTTTCACTCTCCTCCACCTCTAGGGCTATGGGTGACCGTGATGGACTGCATGTTGATGGGTTTTGATTGTGTAACTGTGCCAGCTGGGAAGTAACATCTTGAACTTTCCTCTTTTCTCTCTTGAGCATGTTCACTAATATACCTGAGAAGCTTAAATTAAGGATAACAATTAGTTTCAGCCTGGAGACCTGTGTGATACGAGGAGAATCAAATGCAAAACAGTCAATCAAATGAAAAACAGTGTGAATTTTTGGAGATTCAAAATCATGACTAGTATTCTTGTAACAACTAGTCGAGAATGTAGTGCAGGGTTCTGCAAATCCGGCCCTGGAGTGCCACTGCCCTGCAGAGCTTAGCTAAAATCCTGATCAATATAATTTGAATGAATGCAGACAGGGGCTGTGAAGTTTAATAAAGAAAGCAAAAGCACTATAAAAACATTATAAATGTAGTCCTTACAACTATGTACAATATTCCAAGTTTTCTAAATCAATAGGAAAGATTTGTGTGAGGAACAGATCAAAATAAGTCATTATTCACTCATTATTCTACTTTGTTGGACTATTAACCATAGTCACTAGATCATTAGTGAGTTTAACTTGAGAACCAGATTCGAGTTCAAATCATTTTGTAGTGAACAGCACATTCCAAGGCCCAGTTTTATGCAGGGCCCCTCTCTGACTCTTGGTTTTTGGTGGACTAGCATAAACAAATGTCCAATGCCATCAGATAAGGATGCTAGGACAAATGAGAGGACATATTAGAGGGCAAAAGTAAGACCCCTAGTACCAAGCCCCAGAAGGACAGGACTTCTCATTGGTCCACACACAGTTTCTGACCTTCACTTTTCTTGAGACTAATTCCTAAGGTTTAGGCCTGGCCCGCCAAAAATGCCCTAGGATTTTGTGGATGCTTCAGTGGTGGCTGAAACAAAGAGTGGCCACAAGAATCCACCCAAATCCATTCATAACTATGTTTGAAAACCGTAAAATTGATGTAAACTACAAAACATCCATACAAACATCCATCTTCTAAATCAGAGAAATAGTATTATCAGTATGTGACAGCTATTTGTATTGCATCATGTTACACAAATTCAGCTGTTAACAAATGAATACATATATGACATTTCAATCTCTATCATGTTTGGACTCTGTGAACACTGTGTGTTCAGAACAATATCAAAGGTATTCTGGTGGTGGTTTGGAAAGTGAGTAATATGTTGGTAAAACTTTAAAGATAACGTTCCAACTGTGTGCTTTAGATTATGCAAATGAGTTCAACAGGGGAAAGAATGGTAGACCACATTGTGTGCCTCTTCTGATGCCACCAGCCAATCACAGCACTGGAACGCACCAAATTGCAATTATCTTCTTATCAGAAAGGTATAAAGGGATACCCTTTATCAGACACTGCTTGCTCTGAGTCTCCGGTCAGTCCAGAGAGAATGTAAAAGACAGCCACATTCTGATTTGCCGGCTCTTCCAGTGAGACTTTAACAGATAGACCATACCGTTCTGAGTTTCCGGCATATGAGGGAAAAGAAATTAACAGATACACCATTCTGAGTCTCTGGCCTGTAATTTTATATATGCTATTTGTGCATCAGCAGTATGTCTTACATGCATCCGTGTTTGTATTGGCAGCAGCAAGTCCACGTACTTGCTCTGCAGCAGCAATAATCAATAGTTGTTGTTTAGCAACTATAAACATCAGCATTGCAGCAGCAGAGCAGATCAATTCATCCAAGACCAAATACATTAACATTACATATTCAATACTATGCTAAAATCTTCAGAGATTTGGTTCTTCATGATAGAAATATTATTTTGCTAAAAAAACAAAGTATATCAAACCATTAAACATCCTGATTGTTGTGATTTTAATTGCCATACGATTTGAATAATATTATTCATAATTTACATTATTCAGACTGTTATACATTATTTCTTACATTTTTGGGCTGAGAATAAAAGGAACAGAGAACAAGAGAGTGATCATTAGACTGTTTTCGCACCTCAGAAGTATCATATTTACATTAGACCTAATGAGACACAAAATCTTAGGTTTATAAAATAACACTATTATTATTAAGATGAGTAAAGGATACTGATCTCATTATCACGGTGGGTCAACATTTCCCGCAGCTTTTGGAGTTCTGCATGGGATTTTCTGTCCTCTCCATCAGACATGCCCATTAAGGGAGGACTGCTGCCATTACTCACCCCATTTTCTCGTACTTTCACCTGAAGAGAAAAGAAACTTGTTTGATATGTAATACTTTCAAATATTGGAGAATTACTTTCATGTAGCTAGAATGTGGCAAAGAAACAAAACACTTCTTTTTTATTGTTCAGGGCAAAAAAAAATTAAAAATTGACATTGGTGCAATGATATTAGGTAATGCTATTACTAGGCACAGTTTTGTTGTTGTGTAAACAATTTGATATGTTAACCAAAAGTGAACATAAAATTACCATAGAGAAGAAAGCTAGTTTAAATACAAAAATATAGTAAGGCCCAATCCCCTTCCCTTTCCAGGGCTCTAGAGTGCAACCAATGCACATATGCCTAAAATTTGTAAGGGTGCAACTAAAATTTTTCCAAGGTCGCACTCCTGTGAATGTGAATGTCTTCACATCCGCTGCCTCTACACGAACAAAGCGTTTGTTCTCCTTTGATGGAACTCACACTCTGGTTGGATCATATCATGGTCTAAACCAATCAGAGACAGAGATGGGGTGTGTCTTTGCCTCTGATTGGCTGTGGTCCAGATATTCCTGTAGGCCTAACTTACACTGCTCCGTGCTGTGTGATTGAAATTACGACCTGAGCACCAGAGAATCAGTTACAGCAATCAGCATCAGCAAAATAAACACAAGAAAACAGATGAACAATGAAAATAAATAGACCCATAAGGCATATTTACACAGTCGAGTCAAGGCTGATCTAAAGTGGCTCTGTATCTGCTCAAAATTCTGTGAAAAGATGCAATGCCGGATAAAAGCAGATTTAAAATGCGCTGGGTCTGACCCACCTCAGCCCCTAGTATCAAAGGCGACGCTGAAATGGTTTGTGAGTCCATTTCACTGAAGGTGTGTGTGTGTGTGTGTGTGTGTGTGTGTGTGAGAGAGAGAGAATGAACGTGAACTTGTGCCGCCCTAAACTATGTCATTGTCATGACAACCGCCTGTCAGTGTTAGCTCAGGCGGCGCGAGAATCAAGAACAAGAAGCTGGAGACAAAACAGGACTAACGTTAGCTCCATATGTTTTAGGCAAATTAAAAAAGTGTCTACCATTCAAGTAAGAGTCAAGTCAAGTCACCTTTATTTATATAGCGCTTTTTACAATGCCGACTGTTTCAAAGCAGCTTAATTTTCCCCTTTTTTAACAGGAAAATAATGCAACAGAATTTGATTGTCAATTGTCATATAGTGTCAATGCGGGCAGGTCAATAATATAGTTGAAATTTGAGCGTCCCCAACTGAGTAAGCCAAAAGCCAAAGGTGACAGTGGCAAGGAACCAAAACTCCTTCAGGGCCAGAATGGAGAAAAAAAACCTTGGGAGATACCAGGCTCAGTTGGGGTGCCAGTTCTCCTCTGGCCGATGAACAAACAGTGTATGATTGTAATTTTGGCAACATTACAGGTCAGAAGTCATATTAGATCAATAGATATTCGTGAGATATTCGGCTCTCTGTAGACATTTCAGGGATGCGTTGGTCATGTCCAGGTGCAGGTTCACCATCTGGTCTGGATATGGCCCGGATCCGGCTGACTGCAGTAAAACTCGGGATAAACAGGAGTGAGTAATCTGTTAAACATGCTTGCGTCTGATTTCTGTTAGATATGTGCACTTTATTGCTATTCATACTGGTTAAATGTTACAGGACACTAATAAAAGAAATGGTGTATGATGAAGTACGATGACGTGTAACGGTTAAGTAGTGGTGTCCCATTTCTTAGGGGAATATTTTCACCCTGTCATGATGTTTCATGTTCTGATCTTGTTTGCCATGTTCACTGTCTTGTTTCCTGGTTTGTCATGTGGTCCCCATGCCCTCATGAGTTGTGTCATGTTCTCATTGGTTCATTGTTTAATCATTGTTCACAGGTGTCCCTTGTCTAGTCATTAGTCCTTGTGTATTTAAGCCCTCATGTTTGCTATGGTCCTTGTTGAGTACTGTTTCCTGTAACCACGGTTAGTGAGTGTCATGTTTCACGTCAAGTCATCATTGGATTCTGTTTAACTAAAACTGCACTTGCCTTCATCACTTCAACTTGCCACTTGTTACAGAATATTCAACCGTCTACCATAAACCCAGTAGTTTCTCGCCTCCCTCGCCAAGGCAACCATCCCATTGAGGACAACGTCCAGGACTTCTGTGGACTATGTGATCTTGTGGGTTTTAATGACATGGTGCTAAAGGACATTTTTAGATTTGGGCTAAACGAGCCCTTGTGCTCACAGCTGCCTGGGGGGAAAAATTAATTTGACATTTACTGTGGGAACGGCAGAAGAGGAGCCCTGCCATTCCACAGTAACCATCACACCAGAGTGCCTCCATATCCCCTCTGTCATGTCTGGACATCTGGATGCTTGCCATGCCTGACTTTTGTCCACGTCATGCCTGCCTTTTTTTTTTTTTTTTTTTTTTTTCTCCCCATGTCATGCCTGCCCTGCCACAGCCTGTCCACGTCCAGAGCCAAGCGACATCTCCTGCCCGTGACCGGCATCCAGAGATGGCTCCAGCCACTGACCGGTGTCCAGAGATGATTCCAGGCCATGACCCCCAGAGTCTCACCCAAGAAAATGTTGGTACCTTGATAAGGCCATGAAGGCCGTGCCTCTGGGGCCCCATGAACTGTCTGCACGGCCATGGTCCCATGAACTGCCTGAGACTCCATGACTACTTGAACCGCTCCACGGCCCAGGTCCACCCACGCTCCCAGGCCTGTCTATGCCATGCCAGGATCAATGTCTGCCCGGCCCGCCATCCCGCCCCCAAAACCACCCTCCTAGACTTTTTTTAATGTAGTTTGTCCTGTCTCATCAATTGCTCCAGTCTACCCTGTTGCTGTGTTGCTGCTGTGCTCACGTGTGCTCTGCTCGTTTTTGAATCTTTGATATAATTCGCTGTTGTTTAAACTGCTAAATATAACTTACTCAACTTCATATATTGTCTAACATTTACCTACCACATTAAATCTGACATCGCTACCTTTTAATCACTATCACACGTTAGCTTTTTCGTTAGCCTGTTAGCTTGCCATCTCTCCACCCAGGTCCCCTGTTTTCTGAGTTCATCAAACAACTTTGGTAAATTGGATTAATCAACAAATAAGGTAAGCCATGTTTTCAGTCATTGTCACTTGCACCGCATGTTTCATGTTCAGTGTATCTGTCTCCATTGGCGAACAGGGCTTTACATGTGATAAATGTAAGGAGATAGTCAGGCTGACGGAGAAGATTTCAGAATTAGAGACACGCATCCAGACTTTATCTGAGAGTAGTGAGAATGTAACAGCTTCAGACACAGCTTTGGATGCGACTAGCTTAGTGAACTCTGTACTTTGTTCGGTTCCGGTTGTAGAGCCCGTGCAACAGGGCAACTGGGTGACTGTAAGAGCATAGTTGCGGATCAAAAAAACACTCTTCCGTTCCGATTAGAACATCAAACAGGTTCTCCCCACTCAGTGACACACCCACTGAGTATCCTGTTGAAAGTGCCCTAGTTATTGTCGACTCTTTTACACGGAGCGTGAAAATGGACACCAGACACCATAGTCACATGTTTACCGGGAGCCAGAGCGCCTGACGACAAAGCAAATTTAAAAGTGCTGGCTATAGCTAATCATAATTTCTCTCAAATTATTATTCATGTCGGCACTAATGATGTTCAACTTCGCCAGTTGGAGATCTCCAAAATTAATATTAAAGAGGTGTGTGAACTCGCAAGTACGATGTCAAATGCAGTCTATTGCTCTGGACCTCTCCCTGTTAAAAGGAGTGATGAGATACTTGGCAGACTATCCTCACACAATGGCTGGTTGTCTAAGTGGTGTCCACAAAATAACATAGGGTTCATAGACAATTGGAAAAGTTTTTGGGGCAGATCTGATCTGTTAAAGAAGGATGGCATCCATCCTTCTTGGCGTGGTGCCGCTCTTCTCTCTAGTATTCTGGCACATAGTCTTAGAGCTAACTCTTGATTTACTGGTGCCCAGGTCAGGAAGCAGACAAACTGGCTAAACCGACCGTCTGCTAGCTGTCTCACATCACCAGAATCCGATAAATCCCAACACATAGACTCTCTCGCCTAGATATTATCACATAGAGAGACTGTGTCAGTTCTCCAAATTAGTAAATACAAAAAAACATCAAAACTGTTCAACAGTAAAAACTTAATTGATGTCCAACAAATAAACAACAGATATAATACAGATGATCAAATGATAAAGCTTGGGTTGCTGAATATTCGATCCCTTTCCCCATAAGCGCTTATTGCTAATGATATAAATACAGATAATAATCTAGATGTGCTGTGCTTGACAGAAACCTGGCTAAAACCTGACGACTACATTAATTTAAATGAGTCTACCCCTCAAGATTGTTATAAACACGAGCCGCGTCTGAAAGGTAAAGGGGGAGGGGTTGCTGTAATTTATAATAATATCTTCAGTATTACTCAAAGTCTAGTTTCAAATATAATTCTTTTGAAGTCTTAGTGCTTTATGTAACGTTATGTAGTGTAATTGATAAATCCCGTTTGACATTTGTCAACTGTCAACTGATACCGTTGAAATTCTGCAGCAGAGCGACGACATCTCAGATCATTACCTAGTATCTTGTATGCTTAAGTTAAGGCTGCAAAGCCATCCATCCGCAGGACTATCACTGCCTCCACTAAAGATTGCTTTGTAAATAATCTTTCTCATCAGTTTCATCTCCTCAGCATCCCAGATAGCCTAGAGGAACTCGATGTTACAACAGAAACTAATGACTCTCTTTTTTTTCCCAGCACTTTAGACAGTTGCAAATAGTCCAACGCCGTGGTACAACGAGCACACTCTGGCCCTCAAAACAGCAGCTAGAAAAAAATGGAATTCGTGGAAAGAGCATTTTCGCATACAGAAAGGGCGTAAAAAAATGCTAGATCAGTTTATTTCTCGACTCTTTTAGAAGAAAACAAACACACCCCTAGGTATTTATTCGATACAGTGGCTAAATTAACCAAAACTAAAGCTTCAAATTCTGATGGTTGTAAACAGCACTTTTGAACTTGGACTTTATGAACTTCTTTATGTGTGAGATTGATAATATTAGGAAGAACATTATAACAATACAACAGTGTACTACAGTATCACATCAGACAGAGCATTGTAGTGTCACTGAGGAAAAATTGCACTCATTCGCTTCTATAGGACTTCTATAACCCCTCCTTGAACTGTCACCTTATCGTGGTGGAGGGGTTTGAGTACCCGAATGACCCTGGGAGCTATGTTGTCTTGGGCTATATGCCCCTGGTAGGGTCTCCCAAGGCAAACAGGTCCTTGGTGACGGGCCAGACTAAGAGCAGTTAACAAACCCAATATGAGTCAAATTTAAAATTAGGACCGAGACAGGAGCCAGGCCCGGGGTTGGGGCTCGTAAGCGAGCGCCTGGTGGCTGGGCCTACCCCCATGGGGTCAGCCCGAATGAGCGACGTGGGGCCACCCTCCCGTGGGCTCACCACCTGCAGGAGGGATCATATGGATTGGGCGACAGTCGAAGGATAGGCCCCCGACAACCCGATCTCTGGACATGGAAACTGGCTTTAGGGATGTGGAATGTCACCTCGTTGGTGGGGAAGGAGCCTGAGCTTGTGCGGGAGGTTGAGAGGTACCGTCTAGAGATAGTCGGGCTCACCTCCACGCACAGCTTGGGCTCTGGAACCACACTTCTTGAGAGAGCCTGGACTCTCTACCACTCTGGAGTTGCCCATGGTGAGAGGCGGGTTTGCTTATAGCCCCCCAGCTCAGCTGCCATGTGTTGGGTTTCAACCCGTTGAATGAGAGGGTCGCTTCCCTGCGCCTTCGGGTAGGGGATAGGTCTCTCACTATCGTATGTGCCTACGGGCCGAACGGCAGTGCGGAGTGCCCGACCCTCATGGGGTCTCTGGGAGGGCTGCTGGAAAGTGCTCCAACTGGAGACTCCATCGTTCTACTGGGGGACTTCAACGCACACATGGGCAGTCACAGTTACACCTGGAGGGGCGTGATTGGGAGGAATGGCCCCCCTGATCTGAACCCGAGCGGTGTTCTGTTATTGGATTACTGTGTTACTTCACTCGGGTGAAGAGAGGGGCGGAGCTGTCAACTAATCACCACCTGGTGGTGAGTTTGATCCGATGGCGGGGGAGGAAGCTAGACAGACTCGGGAGACCCAAACATACTGTAAGGGTCTGTTGGGAACGTTTGGCCGAGCCCCCTGTCAGAGAGATCTTCAACTCCCACCTCAGACGGAGCGTCGACCAGATCCCGAGGGAGTCTGGAGATATTGAGTCTGAGTCCTGTTGTAGCCCATCCACTTCAAGGTTGTGCGTGTTGTGGCTTCACAAATGCTTTGCTGCATACCTCGGTTGTAACGAGTGGTTATTTCAGTCAAAGTTGCTTTTCTATCAGCTTGAATCAGTCGGCCCATTCTCCTCTGACCTCTAGCCTCAACAAGGCATTTTCGCCCACAGAACAGCCGCATACTGGATGTTTTTCCCTTTTCACACCATTCTTTGTAAACCCTAGAAATGGTTGTGCGTGAAAATCCCAGTAACCGAGCAGATTGTGAAATACTCAGACTGGCCCATCTGGCACCAACAACCATGCCACGCTCAAAATTGCTTAAATCACCTTTCTTTCCCATTCTGACATTCAGTTTGAAGTTCAGGAGATTGTCTTGACCAGGACCACACCCCTAAATGCATTAAATCAAATGCCATGTGATTGGTTGATTTAGATAATTGCATTCATGAGAAATTGAACAGGTGTTCCTAATAATCCTATAGGTGAGTGTATGTTCCCGGTTCCCGCCTCCTTCTTCCCATAACAAAGAACTGTTACAATCAGCTACAATGTTCATCTCTGCAACCTTTCATGCCACAATCTTAATATAATGCTATAGATCTAAATATAATGCCATAGATCTAAATGTAATGCAACACTTTTCACGATTAGTTAACCATGAGAGCTGTAATAGTAAAAATGCGCTAAAAGAGAGCGTAATACTATTTCAAATGGAAAGACGTTAGCCAATCACAGCAGTGGGCGTTTACACTGAAGTCTCACAGCAGACACACCCCTTAAAACACAGAGTTCAGAGCAGAGGGCTAAAATCAGGGTAGGAAAAAATGCCCTTTAGTTATAAATTATGACAGTTTTTGTCATTATAAGTGCACCCCAGGAAACACCATAAAACAACGCAGTTCATGACCCCTTTAAAATCTTGCTAACTACTTACAACACACTAAATGGTTTAGCTCCCCAGTACTTGAGCGAGCTCTTAATGCATTATAGTCCTTCACGTCTATTGCGATTTTTCAAAATTCTGGCCAGTTGAGATCCTGGGTAGCGGTAGATCCTTTTCCTATTTAGCACCTAAATTCTGGAACCGTCTTCCTAGCATTGTTCAGGAAGCAGACACACTCTGTCAGTTTAAATTTAGACTAAAAACACATCTCTTAGAACATAATACATTTCTATTATTCAAATCATGTAAAATGATGGTTAGGCTGCATAAATTAGGTCGGCCGGAACCGGGAGCACTTCCCATTATACCTGATGTACTCGTTAAGAAGAATGGCATCTACGCTTATATTAGTCTTTCTGTTTATTCCAAGGTTTACCACAGTCAGTCGGATCCAGGCCGTATCCAGATTGTGCATTTGAATGCACATGTGCGTGGGCAACCTAGTTTTTCTTTACAAAGTGACATCGCCAATTACTTGTCTGGCATGCATAATACAGTATTTTGGTCGTTTCCGCTGATCCATGTGAACAGGAATCGGGAATTGATAACATTTTCATCTGTATGGAGGAAAAACTTCTGTTGTTTCGATGAGGCCTTCACAGGAGAGAGTCTAGTTGATTCAACTTCAACTGAAGGACCTGTGCCTACACACGACCACAACGCAGCCCTGAGTGTCAGCAGAGACTGTATCAACTAGACTCTCTCCTGTGAAGGCCTCATTGACACAACAGAAGTTCTTCCTGCATACAGATGACAATGTTATCAATTCCTGATTCCTGTTCACATGGATCAGTGGAAACGACCAAAATACTGTATTATGCATGCCAGACAAGTAATTGGCGATGCTTTGTAAAGAAAGACTAGGAGCCCACACACATGTGCATTCAAATGCACAAATAAACACACAACTGTTTTCAGATTCATGTTTTGAAGTTTACACAGAAATGATAACCGTATCGTTTTTTGTTTTGTCTTTTTTCTTCCTGTGATCTCTCTCTTGTGTTTTGTTTTGATTAATAATAAAGCATTTCTATTTGGATTCTCCTTCGCTGTGCACTTATTACAGCCAACTCGTAACAGAAGAACTGACCAACAAGAAAATAGACTTATTGGCAGTCCAGTCTGCTTGGATTTGGATCTGCTAATTTGAGGACCACACGAGGAAATTCCTAGACCTGGCATGCCTCACCACCTTTCCTGACTGCTCACTGTGTCTCACCAGCAACAACAGCAGCCTGTTTCCATAAATAAATCCTCATATATTGAATTCAGATTAAAATAGAGGGAAAAATACTATGCTTATAATTGAAGTTACCAATTAAATAAATTTAGTTTATGCAAAAACTATGTAGCACTTTTGTTTTATTGAACAAACAAATCATATTGGTACAGCATAAGAAATGTTGAGATTGCTACTTGAAATAATACTAACACTAATATAATGGAAGAATGCTAATAATCTATAGCCCCTTTCATTCAATAATTCCAATAAATTACTGTAAAATTACAGAACAAATTTTCTGGTAAATACACATATCCTGTTTTTACTCTCTATTCTGTCACCTGGTGGAGTTGGGTTCCTTGCCGTTGTTTAGTTGGGGATACTTAATATTCAGCAATATTATTGCTTTGACAACACTGACACTATTGGATGAGGAGTGAACTGAGCTGGATGATGACATCACTGTTTTATCCAGAGCTGTTTTATTAATTGTTGATTAACTTTGCACAGTTATTGAGCTGAACTGAATGAACACTGAACCGACTTCAGTTAAACAATGACGCTTTACAGCAGAATTGAATTCTGTTTGCATCATTGATCATTAAATTCCTGTTTATTACTTTAAGGCTAATTTTTCACTGCCTGTCTTTAGTTGTCACAAACGCCAGTGAAGAGTCCACTGTCGGCCACCGTACTAACCTCCATTTCGGACTTCATTTCCCATACACCCTCACTCCAGGACTGATTACTGCACACCTGTTCCTCATCACCATGCCTATATAAACTCTGCTCTCACACTCATTCATTGTGAAGTCTTGTTTGCCCTGGCTGCATTTCTGAGCGTTATTACTTGTGATTATCCTCTCTGTGTTTGACTCTGCCTTGGACTACCATTTGTAACCCTGTTCTGCCTGCGAACGAAATGATGAGAATCAAAGTCCAAGTTTGCCTGGACTTTGATTCTCATCGTTTGCTGCCTGCACTGACCTATTGCCTGTTATGACCACGATTGATTAATGATGGGCAGACCGAGGCTTCGTGAAGCACTAAAACAGTTGAAGTCGTGGCACATTGTGTGAAGTTTGACACATTGTGTCGAAGCTTCGAAACAATCCTACACCCGTCTCTACAGCGACACTCAGTGGTCACTTGCATGTGTTGATCTGAAATAACCTTGACAATCCATGTAAAAAAAAAAAAAAAGAAAATGTTTAACTTGTCTGACAACTATATGAACTTGGTTTTGTAAACTATAGCCTCCTCATTGTGAATAACTATAGGTTTTTTTTTTTTTTTTTTTTTTGTTTGGTTGTGAAAAATGAAGATTAATAAAATAAATAAAGCCACAAAATAACATTTTTATTCAAAAATATTAATTGCTCTGCTGTTGAAGGACTTAGCTGACTTTTTTTTTTTTTTTACTTATTTCTCCAGCCTTTGAAAAAATACTCTCACAAGGGACACTTGTGGCTGGCATGCACAAAGTACAAATGAGGGAAAATTACAGCTCTCTCTTTCCAATAAATTAATCAATCATGCGTTCTGGGCCAATACAATACACACATCTCACTTTATTTGGTGTTTCCAAATAGAAATGCTTCCACACCACAGATGTATGGCATCTCTTACGTGGAGCCTCCATTTTTATCTATTCTATTAATATATCTACAAACCCGATTCCAAAAAAGTTGGGACACTGTACAAATTGTGAATAAAAATAGAATGCAATGATGTGGAAGTTTCACATTTCAATATTTTTTCCAGAATACAACATAGATGACATATCAAATGTTTAAACTAAGAAAATGTATAATTTTAGGGGAAAAATAAGTTGATTTTAAATTTCATGGCATCAACACATCTCAAAAAAGTTGGGACAAGGCCATGTTTACCACTGTGTGGCATCCCCTCTTCTTTTTTTAACAGTCTGCAACTGTCTGGGGACTGAGGAGACAAGTTGCTCAAGTTTAGGAATAGGAATGTTGTCCCATTTTTGTCTAATACAGGCTTCTAGTTGCTCAAATGTCTTAGGTCTTCTTTGTCGCATCTTCCTCTTTATGATGCGCCAAATGTTTTCTATGGGTGAAAGATTTACAAACATTTCAGACAATTTATTTTGGACACTTGGTCAGATGGAAACAGGGATTCCGGTTTTTAGAAAACCTACATGAACCACTGTCGTGGGGCCACAAGTGTGACCCTGGACCCCTGACTTTAAAGTTGTCCAAATGAAGTCCTTAGCAATGCATATTACTACTAATAATACATTATTGTATATACTTACGGTAAGCAACTTACAAAATATCTTCATGGAACTTGATCATTACATTTTTAAATATACCCGTGAGACTTAAGACTGGTTTTGTGCTCCAGGGTCACAAATGTGCATTTACTTAAAACTGTTCATGACAAGGAATATTACAAGATTATACATGGTATCTGATCAAAAAATCATCTCCGTTGTCAAGTTAAATTAAATGTTGCACTTTTTTGTAATTTGATTTTTCTAAAAATATTATAAAATGTTTCTTTATGTTCATTAAAACAATTCTGTGAAATTAATAAAATATCGTTTAAATAAATTTTTTGTATGTAATGTATTGTTTATTGATCTCTTTAAATAGATTTTTAATAAAATTCGAGATCTTCATGTCATTTGGAGCGATGTGGTGTAGAATTATAAATAAATCAAGTAGAAAAAATAATAATAAAGAAGTGGAATAAAATAAGTTAAATAAACTGTGCAGTGAGTAAACTGTAGACTTATAAATATGTGGTTAACAGAAATGTACAAAGAAGTATAATGTGCAAACAGGTTTATAACAGGTTGTTACACAGTAACAACGAGAACAGAAAGTGCAGTGCAATGTCAGTATATCGAAGGTCACGTGATATTAAGTGACTAAGTTCAGGAACCATTCAGTCTGATGGCCTGGGGGAAGAAGCTCCTTCTGAGTCTCTCAGTTTTGGCCATCAGGCTTCGGAAGCGCTTACCAGATGGCAGCAGCGTGAAATGAGGGTTTGCAGGGTGATTAGAGTCCTTGATGATCTTAGTAGCTCTACTTTTGCAGCGTTTGGTGTAGACGTCCTGCAGAGACGGGAGAGCTGACCCTGAGATACACTCGGATAAGCGCACGACTCTTTGCAGGGCTTTGCAGTCATGACTGGTGCTGTTCCCATACCACGCTGTGTGCAGTCCAGGTCAGGTCCTCGGAGATGTTTACACCCAGGTACTTGAAGCTGCTCACTCTCTCTACTGGTGACCCGCTGATCATGAGAGGGGAGTATGTCCGTTGCTGTCTCTTCCTGAAGTCCACAAACAGTTCTTTGGTCTTGCCAACATTCAGAGAGAGACAGTTGTCCTGGCACCATGATATTAGTTGCTCCACCTCGTCCAAGTATGCCATCTCATTGTTGTTGGAAATGAGGCCCAGGACAACAGTATTATCAGCAAATTTGATGATAGAGGTGGAGCTGTGTGTGGACAAACAGTCATGTGTGTAGAGAGAGTAGAGCAGGGGACTCAGGACACAGCCCTGTGGAGCTCCCACACTCAGGGTGATGGAGGTGGAGGTGAACTGGCCTACTCTCACCACCTGAGGCCTGCCAGTGAGGAAGTCTTCAATCCAGTGGCAGAGAGAAGAATTCAGGCCGAGATCCAGGAGTTTGGCGGTTAGCTTAATGGGAACTATGGTGTTAAAGGTTGAGCTATAGTCAATAAATAGCAGCCTTACGTAGTTCCCACTTTTGCTGTCGATGTGAGTGAGGGAGGAGTGGAGGACATGAGAGATGGCATCTTCAGTCGATCTATTGGGACGATAGGCAAACTGAAGAGGGTCCAAAGTGTCAGGAATGAAGGAGCAAATGGTGTTTTTAATGAGTCTCTCAAAGACCTTCATGACTATAGACGTGAGAGCCACTGGACGATAGTCATTTAGGCAAGAGGGTTTACTGTTCTTAGGGACAGGGATGATGGTGGATTTTTTGAAGGAGGTGGGGACCACAGATGTAGTGATGGACTCCTTAAAGATGGATGTAAACAACCCGGCGAGCTGATCAGCACATAAATGATCAGCTCGCCGATCATTTATGTTGAGTCATATTTCTATGACTGAAATAGGAATCACTGATACAGAATGCTTAAGTGAATGGTATTTAAAAAAAAATGTATAATCAGTTTTATGCAATTTACAAGAAAAAATAAGTCTGTTAACTACATTTAAGAAGGCAACTCTGAAATTTAAAAAAACAAAAATGTGAGATCATCTTTTGCAAAAACCTCAAAAGAAATGCAAATACTTTGTTTATAAACACTTTAATTAAAGAGAACTAGTAAAAAAATTAAGCATGTTAAGGAAATAAATTATTTTTAAGATAAATCACGGTTGTACCGCATGACATTTTTTAAGGCCACAGCCAATTCATCTAGATGAAAAAAACAGTAAAATCACTTAATTTGAAATTTTAATATGAATTTATGTGTACACGACATTCTTAATATTTGAACAACTGCAATAGATATTATTATTTTTTGTATTTTAAAATTGGCCAGTTGAAAATCCTTATACGTCATTGACCCGTTTATGTTAACCTTGTGTGTATTTGACAGTATTAGCGCAGTAAGACTACTTAGTCCAGTAATCATGTGTTTGACAGGCTTTTAGTGTGTGTGCTCAGTGCATGTTAAAACAGTGCATAAGCACGCAAATGAAATGTTTAACTGGCAAGGCTTTAAACGCATGCAAATAATGAACTTTCGTGATTGTGAATAACTATAGTGTTCCATGAGTATAACTCTCTGACACCAGCATTTCAAGCGTGGCTAAACACCCCCTAACTTTAGTGCATAGTGTTTGGATATTTGCTCATATCAGCACATAGACTCACAGGCACACTCAAACAGAGCCGAAATAAACTGAGAGAAATATTTAAAACGGAGAGAAATAAAAATAATGAATTAAATGCAAAACCGAGAAAAAAAGAAGAAAAAAAAAACGCAATTCACAAGCGCGTATTGAACTGTGAATGCCGTACTGAACGGTTCAATATTATATTGAGAATTGTGGCATCCCTAATATATAAACACACATACATACACACATACATAGCCGACTCACCTATGTTCCTCGACAGTTTTCTGCATCCCTACTCCTAATCCTAATCCTATTCCTAACCCTACCATCACTACAGCGCCTACTAGGGTCACATAATTTGGTGGGTCACAGAAATCCAGCACTACAACAGGATGCAAAGAACATATCTTACCAGGTTGCTCAGGGCAGGGAACTGGGAACTGTGTGAATGCCACCACTGTAGAAATGTTGTTCACTTCAAGTTCAAGTGCGGATATGCTGTTGTCAATGGATGTCGGGAGTGGCCGGATTATTGTCAGACTGCTCGCTCCCATCCAAAATACACAGAGTTACCGACCACAACCGTCTTTCATTGGGAAATTTAATCCCGTAGCGCAAGGACATCAGATTGAGTTCTGCGGTTACAGACCTCTACCTCAAACTTCAACTTCAACCATGAGATTCCAAAGATGTCACTACAGACCTCAAATCAGCGAACCTGGGAACCTAGCAGCAACAAATCCATGTATACAAATACAAACAAAATACCCACGAGGGGGAAAACTAAACCAACTGAAATATAAGGAATCAGGAACAAAATGTCAGGCAGGGAACAAATGTCAGGAACAAAAGACAACGAACCAGCACAGCACAGCAAACACAAGGAGACTAAATAGGTAACAAATAAGGCAGGTGATGAAGGAGAACAGGTGAGGCAAATTAATCAATGATCAGATAACAAGAAGGGCGGGGTTAGACAATAGACAGGAGACATGACATCACAAGCACATGAACAAGCAACAACAATTACCAGTCATGTGCTCACACAAAACAAGACAAACCAATTCAGAGCTCTGTCACAAACCAAGAAAATACTAAACAGAAGTGACAGAACTCTGACACTACCCCCCTTAAAGGGACGCCACCTGGCGTAAGTGGAGGGAGGGAGGGAGGGACCTGGGCTAGTCCGGCCAATCAAAACCCCTAGCAGATGACCAGGGGGGGACGGGAGGGACTGACCAGGGCGGGACAGGAGGGACGGACCAGGGCGGGACGGGAACGGGAGGGACGGGCCAGGGCGGAACGGGAGAGATGGGCCAGGGCGGGACGGGCCAGAGCGGGACGGAGCCAGGGCGGGACGAGCCAGGGCGGGACAGGAGGGACCGTTCAGGTAGCCAGGGCAGCACACACAATTCAGGGGGCCAGGGTGGCATACACAGTTCAGGGGGCCAGGGTGGCAACCTCAGTACAAGAGGCCAGGGTGGCGTACACAGTTCAGGAGGCCAGGGCAGCGGACACAGTTCAGGAGGCCAGGGTGGCACACACAGTTCAGGAGGCCAATTTGGCGCACACAGTTCAGGAAGACAGGGCGGTGCACACAGTTCAGGCGGAGTTCTCTCAGGACTCGAGACAGGAAGCAGAGTCCTCTCTGGACTTGAGACAGGAAGCAGAGTCTTCTCTGGACTCGAGACAGGAGACAGAACCCTCTCTGGACATTGGTCAGTGGCTGGAGCCATCTCTGGATGCTGGCCAGTGGCTGGAGCCATCTCTGGATGCTGGTCAGTGCCTGGAGCCATCTCTGGACGCTGGTCAGTGGCTGGAGCCATCTCTGGACGCTGGTCAGTGGCTGGAGAACGGGAGGAAGCCCTGTGCTATCTGTGCTATTATGGGTCTATCTGACGTCAACAAGGGCGGAATGTCCTTGTACGGGCCTTCTCCCGGAAGGGCGCATGCGCGACTACAGCGAGAGAGCAAACGCTCGCCCATTAATGTGCTGTGCTTGGCTTTAGGGAAGCCGGCTGCCCTGCAGTCACAGGACTAAATCAACAATGTCACCAAAGATGTGTGTTTTTGGTTGTCAGGGCAAGACAACCCTGCACAGCTTCCAAAAGAAACCAGCAGAGTTTTGCAAGTGTTTTTGTTTGTTTCCTGAATTTCGGCGATGATAGTTTATAAACAAGGTACAGTTCAACTCCGGATTTGTAGCTTGTCTAATGCTGAAAGATGGAGCGGTCCCAATGATAAATGTTCACGGTCATGAACCGCATACCATTGAGATGTCCTGCTACAGTTGTCATTGCTGCTTCTCCTATTCAATTTCAGTCTCTAGATCTGATTCTGGATCATATATGTATGGCTAAATCTGATTGATCTCAATGGTTTATTTAGAATAAAGTTTTTTCCACGTTTAAGGATGTCACAGCTTTCAGACGCTCTCAACGCAATAGCTGCGTGCGTTCGTGGCTCTTTAGCTCCGCCCACAGGATACGCCCCCAGCCACTCGGTTTGTAGGTACTCAAGATTGACATGAGATTGACTGAAACTGAGTGTTTCACCCCCCCCTCCCCTTTAAAAAAATCGATCAGAAGAGATTGCCCAACAGCTTACGGATCTAGCATGAAAAACCTGCAGTGAAATCTAAGAAAGGGTAATACCCATCTCAAGATCCTCTGCTAACTCCACATGCGATCCCCATGATCTGAGCCACCATGCTGCCCTCGTCAGACGCAGGACCCAAACCATGAGGTGCAGACGCCTGACTCCCATCTATTAAGAAGTATAGGATCTGAAAGCCAATCAGACCGCAATAACTCCCTCAGACAAAAAAAAGAGCCAAATTCCCAATCAATACTCTAAATCAGATGATCTGCAATTTGGGACGCCATTCAGTCTAGAAACAGCCAGCTAAGTACTTTATGGACATGCAAGCTTGTAAGAAATGATCTGCTAAAGGAAGAACTTTGTCAACGTTAGACAGACAAATGGTCAAAACGATGAGATGTCGTGACTTGCGCAAGGAAAACCAAGGGTTACAGCAAGAGGTTGTTAGATCAGCAAGACAAGAGAGATTTAAGACAGACCTTCTTCTTCTTAAAGACCTCTGAAATCCACAGAAACACAAAGACTGTTATATATTTTATATTTTATATATATAAAAAGGCATTAGATTGCTCCAAAACAATGCTAGACAGACTTATAATCAAACATCGTAACAGCATAATTCTACATCATGTCTACAACCTACATATGTGTCTATCATGCTTAGATCATATTAAGTCATACTGAATGGTTGATTGAAAGTGTGTCTTGTTTCCTTTCAGCATGATTGTCTGCTCAAAATTCAAAAGATGTCATTAATGAAATCTGT
Source organism: Paracanthobrama guichenoti (assembly GCA_018749465.1). NCBI lineage: Eukaryota > Metazoa > Chordata > Actinopteri > Cypriniformes > Gobionidae > Paracanthobrama > Paracanthobrama guichenoti. The sequence continues at coordinate 24,989,730 of CM031959.1, forward strand.
GTAAAATGTATAATTTTCTTATTTTAAATTGTACTTGGCTAGAGTGGGAAAGTTAAGAGATCATGTGATAACATGTAGTTTATGTGAGAAACAGCCACCTCTGAACCAAAGACGAAGATATCTAATTGGTCAGAACCTCTCAAAGAGGCTGGACAGATACCTTTAGGTTAAAATCTCAGGACACGAATTAAGACGACAGACAGAGACAGATGATCAAGATCAGATGAAAATAGGTTAATAGCTTTATTCAAGTCATTTAACTAGTCGTCTGATTTACTTTTCTTTCTTTTACTTAGTTTCTTTTCTTTTCCGTTGAGTTCGGGCAGCACGGATGGATGAAGACCGTGAGTGGCTGCCCGAGGCGATGGTGGTAGCAGGCGCTGTCTCGGGTGTACCCCCCGGCCTGGTTTGTGGCGAAGTATACGAGAGAGAGACGTGGGAGGAGCGAGTCCTCTCATGAGGGAGCTCGGAGGCATATAAGGACGAGCGTCACCAGTGAAGGACGAGAGAGGACCAAGCCTGGATTTTATGTTGCGTTTTGTTTGTTTTATTATGTGTGTGCGTGGCAGTTGTCCGTGAGGGGTTTGCCGGTTCCCGCCTCCTTCTTCCCATAACAACGAACTACATTACAATGTTATTACACGATTATGTGTTAGATATTATCAATAAAGTCTTTGTATTTAAAGAGAAGTGTTCTTGTATTATGTGCTTATGAATTAAATGTCTTAAACAATGGCTGATCTTGTTACCTTGCTAATAAAAAGTGTTTTCACTATAGTTTGAATATTGATATTCACTACAGAGCTGATCTTATGGCCCATTCAACTGAGCACTGGGTAATTGATTTGTTCACAACCACGTCAAGATCACCAGCTCTCTAACCAATGCCTTCAGAGCCCAGCTGAAACTAATAGACAAACACATCACCCACCTTCAAGACTAGCTGATGCATGCCCAGAACCGCATAGACAAGCTGGAAGTGAAAGTCCAGGATGACTTCAGGTATCAGATCACCGAGTTCCTGAAAGAGCTGGTGCATACTCAACACTGCACAGACCAGCTCAAAGCGAAAGCTCAAGACAAACTCAAAGTGCCCAACAAAGTGGAGCAAAAAACAAAGAAACAAGTCGAGAAGCTCCTAGAAGCCCTTACAGTCGCTGAACTTGACAGACAATAATTAAAGGGGTCCTATAATGCCCTTTTCACAAGATGTAATAGAAGTCTCAGGTGTCCCCAGAATATGTCTGTGAAGTTTCAGCTCTTTATTAAAGCTATTTATTATAGGAGGTTTTGAAAGCCCCTATTTGGGTGGAAGCAAAAACACGCTGTTTTCATGTGTGTCTCTTAAATGCAAATGAGCTGCTAGTTCGCAACTGGAATGTGGAGAACCTCACACAGCAAGTAGAATTCGTAAAGATGGATAAATACCAACTGTTTGGTCAACTTCATTTTCAGAACATGTAAGTACTGCATGTTATATTTTGTGAATGTATGGGTATAAAAGATGGCAGAACATTAAATAATAATGTAGAGGAAAGACTGGAAGACTGCAAGACTAGGGAGGAAACACACAGACACAAAAGATAATCAGAAAGAGCTCGTACCTTCAGCAGAGAGAAACAAAAATGGATTTTTCTCATATCAGGCCCCAGGTCTAATGTTATTTCACAGTCAGGGTCCTCCAGATACACAGTAACCTGCTCTTCCAACCTACAAAACAGGAATAATACTCATGCATCCCACTGTAAAACACTAAAGGGCATTAACACATACAAGAAAGCAAACTGCAAAAACAAAACAATATGATTCATTTTCAATGTGAACTGGCATGAGCAACAACTATCATTGGTTGTGTGACTTGGGTGTATCCAGCGATGTATTAAAATTGAGGAAAATGTATTATAATATTATAATATTACATAATATATATTATGGATATATATATATATATATATATATATATATATATATATATATATATATATATATATATATATATATATTGTGATGAGCACCCAGAGGACTCATCAGCGTCGCCCTGGAAACAGACGATGAGCACCTGCCCGCCATCATCACAGGATGATCGGCTCCAGCTGCGGTCCATCAAGCAATGGCTACATAAGCCACATTTTTGGTTTTGCCAGAGGGTGAGACATCCTCGCGGTCCTCGCGGTGTCCGTGGTGTTTCTTGATTCTGCGCCGTTGAATGGACAGACGAGACATCCTCGCGGTGTTCGCGGTGTTTCTTGATTCTTCACCGTTGAATGGACAGACGAGTCAACGGCGAAGAATGAAGAAACACCGCAGGAAACGTGCTGGGGTCCGCAACAGACTGAGGAAAAGGGCATTCAGCCCACCTCTCCCAAGCATTCTGCTCGCAAATGTCCAATCCTTGGAGAATAAGATGGACGATCTTAGAACCAGGATAAGTTTTCAACGGGACATGAGAGACTGTAACATCTATTGTTTGTCCGAAACATGGCTCAGCTGTGACGCCGTCAGAGAACTTCTCTGTTTTTCGGATGGACAGAACAGCCGAGGCCGGTAAATCCAAAGGCGGTGGAGTGTGTTTCATGATCAACAAGAAATCCCAGGAACATCACCATTCTTTCGTGATCCTGCTCGCCTCATCTGGAACATTTAACAATCATTTGCCGCCCATTCGGAGTTTTCCTCGGTCATCGCCACTGCCGTTTACATTCCACCACAGGCAAAAAGTATATATATATATATATATATATATATATATATATATATATATATATATATATATATATATATATGAGTACTTTTTTATTCTATTTCTATTATAATTTCCTCCTTGTGTTTTTAACTGTGAATTTGCACTGTCCATGGAGTGGACCTGTTTACATTTCACTGCCGGTTGTATATTCTGTATATAACTGTGTATGTGACAAATAAAACTCTTGAATCTTGAATCTCTCCATGAGACAGAACTCTAATGCTGGTTCTTTATCTCTCTCCAGACAGCAGCGGGTGACTGATCAGCCTTCCAGGAGCAAAGTCCAGACTGGCTGCCCCACAAGGAAGAGAGCACGCACTTCACCGGAGCACATCCCCTAATCCTTCACTGGTTTTGTTTCACCTTGTAAATAAATCCACCCTCCGGGCACCTTGTTTGAGCTATCCTTGTCGTGTGATTCTTCACCCCGTGACTATATATATATATATATATATATATATATATATATATATATATATATATATATAAACAATCTTTCACTCTTGAGGAGATACTCAAACTGATTTTTAATCTAATAATCAAAACAACAAACAAGAATATACAACAACGTTACCACGCCACTGTGGCCGGGCGTTACCACGCCTCAGGGGCGGGAGCCGACACTGGAACGAGCTCTGGGACATCAGAGAAGAGATGTGTGTGTGGCCCAGATGCACATAGTAGCGGCTACATACAATGAAAGAATCACCTCTTTGATCTTTTCAGAGCCAACAAGAAGAACAGACTTGGAATTTCACTCTCAAATATGGTGGAGGTTAAGGCAGTCAGATGGTCTGCCACCTGACTGAAGTTCCTGATGAATTGCCAATAGAAATTGGCAAACCTATGAACTGTTGTAAACTCTTTCTGGAGTTAGGCACGGCAAATGCGAATCCCCTCCAACAAAATGGCGGAACCCAAGAACGAGACTGACTGGGCATGCCCGCTGTGCTCTGGCGCTTGGTATTTTGTCCTTTTCTTTTTCTCTCTGACCCGCTGCTTGCTGGACTCTGAAATACTGAAATGGAAATGATTAACTGGTCAATCAGCGCGATCGATAGGATTTTCTCACAAAGGAAGGGTGCCCCGGGAGAACCCACCTACCCGGACGGGACCTTTGCTGCAGGGTACGTGATGGACGCATGGAACAACTGGCAAGTCCTGTGCCTGGAGGCTCTGTCCGTGGAGGATGCGGAAGATTTATACATGATTGGATTATTGATGGCGGGGTTCCTATTCTTTGGCTTTGGGATTGCCCTGACCTATCGGAAGATTGGTAAGACAGCTGCAAGCAAATTCACCCAGCCGCTGTCTGTGGAAATTAAGGAATGCTTCGGGGTTGTGTGTGACCGTTTGAAGGAATTAGATCAGAGAGTGATACGAATTGAGGAACTGAACGTGTAATAACGCAGTCCGGACTGCGGATACGCAGGGAAGAGTGGGCTCCATCGGGGTCAGATCGGTGAACTTTACGGACTGTAACCGGTCTGGCCATGAGGCTGGACGTAATGTCTAGGGAAACTGCACAGACCGGACGCGAGTGCTGAGGACCAGAACTGATTGATTGATTATGATCCGGACAAATTACCGAAGATCATCAAATGGACTAAAAAATTGTATTTGCTATATTGTATTTATTCAACTACCCCACCGAACCTCACTTGTCCCTATCTCTCGGTTGGGAGGTCAGCCTTACAGCTTGGTCTGCTATCTTTCCCTGTGCACTGCCTTATCTCCCTTCAAGGACAAACCATAGAACTGAACTCGAAAACATCTGAAGTTATGGCTAACATTCTCACACAACACAATCTCAGACTCACTCGCACCATACACACCCGATCCCGATCCCAGCCCCCCTCCATCCGTCTGCCTGTCCTGTCCTTATCTATCTCCTCTCCCACTCCATACAAAAAATCCCATCACGTGACCACGTGTACTGTGTTATGTTATGTTTTGTTGTGTTTGCTATGTAATGCTTGCCAACTGCATTCTTGTATTTCTGGAGAGCGTGTGGCGGCGCCTGAAAAGGCTGAGGCCCGGAGGCTTGCTCCAAACTTCATTTCGTTATACTGTACTTGTACATGTGTAATGACAAATAAACTTGAAACTTGAAACTTGGAAAGTACACTTCTCAGCCTTAACAAACAACTAATTCTCCAGTAGCTGCTGAAGCACTCGTCTGACATGCCAGATGGGCCAGAGACTCAGATAGATATTTCTCCATGGACACCCGCTCAGGAGCTGACAAGGAGAAAAAACGACCATGAGGTGGAGAAGTGCCTGGGAAGAGATGCAGCTCGGGACACACTAAAGACAAAATTCCCCCCCGGCCCTGAGTCAATGAGTGCTGAACCCTTGAAGGAAATATCATTTATGATGATAGTCACTGGCAGGAGAGTACGAGATTCATGAAAATTATGTAAAGGTTCTGCTCGCCAGAATTACCCTGACTATTGACGAGCACTGCCTTTTTACTGGACAGGATGCAGCCAGATGACCATGGCTACCACAATAAAGACAAAGCATCGTTGTTTTTCTTTAGCAGAAAGACGCATTCTGCCAACCTGCATGGGCTCTACACTATCCAATGTATTTCAGGTACCCGGGAAGCAGAAGGAAAATCAAAAAGTTCTGCCCGATGCCTGAAAAACTGACCCCAAAGCCGACGACCATTCTGGAATTGAGATGAACGGCAATGTCAATGAGATCATCCAGATATTCTGGGGATCACATGAATAAATCTCATCTTTAATGTCATCAACGAGCCCATCCAGGATCCGCGCCACCAGCGCTTTGGGATTAAACTGACTGGTGGCTGCGAGAGTTCTAAATTCAATAGCATAATCCGGCACCGATCTCCACCAACAGCCTTGATCCTTTGATAATTTTGGCTTTAAAGAGTTGGAAATCAAAACAGCTCTGGGATTGGGACTCCAATACAGCAGTGCCCCAGTCGTGAGCACAACCAGACAGCAGTGAGATGATGTATGCTACTTTTGATCTCTCTGTTGCATAGGTCCATGGCTGAAGCGAGAACACCACCTCACATTGAATGATAAAGGAGCAACAGTCAGTAGGCTCTCCAGCATAAGCAGAAGAATTGGTGACTTTAAGTTCATGAGTGGAATTAGTGGCGGCTGACATTGGCGGCGCAAGATCTAAACGTTGAATTCTTTCAAACTACGATGTTTAGAATGACGATAACCCGGCATTAAGTGTAGTGTGAAAAACCATAAGTATTACCAAATCCTTCGGAATTACAAATTATTTGGAACAGTATTCTAAAGTGAAAGGCATAATTATATTAAAACCTATGAACACCTCAAAAGCTTACACTGACTTCAGTCATTACTAGGTATTCATCATGATTTAGAATACTGTTCCAAATAATCAGTAATTCCATCAGAAGGATTTAGTAATACTTAAGTAATTACTAGAAAAGTAATTACAGTGAAGCATTGACATTTCAAAGTGTTTTCGAAATGTTTAGAAACAGTGATGATGTAACAAAGCCTCGTTTACTGAAACTCACGTGACTTTGGCAGTTTGATACGCGCTCCAAACCAATTGATTCGAAACACTATCTACAACCCAGACAGTGACACTATGGTATATGATTATCCCTCATGTGTTTCACCTGTACTTTGTTAATTATCTTGCTGCCTTATGAATGTAAGCCTTCTGTTTTCACTCCTAGTCAATTATAGTATTTTCTGCTAAGCTGTATCCGTTTGTGGTTGCTCATTGTTCTATTATTTTCAGTTCTGTGCTTATATGTTTAATAAACTCCTTTTCTCTTTCCAGCAACCATAACAACTAGCCAATGTCAAGTTAATTATTTAGTCTTCTGTATTTCTGGAAAATAATTCAGCATGCTGTTAACTGCTGAGACTCAATCGATCCAAATCATGAACAATTCCTTCAGTCTGATCTATTATCTCGCAAACAAATAGACAGTGATATCAGTAATCTCAATTCATTATTAATGTTTTAACAGATTGAGAAGTGAGGAATTAATGGGTACATACTGTTGGATCTCTTCTTGGGTTAGCATGTCGCTTCTTTGTTCTCCAGTCACTAGAGCCAGCTCTTCCTTCAAAGACTGAATCTCCTTTTTCAAACGGACAATCAGCTGCCAGACAAACAACAAACATATCACCAACACAAATGGCGGGCGAAATTCTCACATTAGCTGAATTCAGAGCCACATACTATCATGTTACTTTTACAATTTTTTACCATATCTTTCTATGGAAGAAATAGTAATTATATTATGCTAGTATATGGTTCCAAATTCAACACTTGTTTTCTAAAATTATGCATAATATATTTTGGCAGCAGCAAGTAAATGCACCAGATTAAAGGATCACCAGATCACTTGTTTTTCAGATACTGAAAGCCTTGATTAATTTGACAAATAGCAATAAGTTTTGCTATTGATTATAACTAATTAAGTAGATTTAGTAGAGTCCCTTTCTTTGTACACTATTTAAATCATGGCAGTGGATCTATCCAATCAGAGTCAAAGTATATCAATTGTCGTGCTTGAAATTAATAGCCAGCATATTTGATCCTGGAGATATTTCCAGTTTAAATCTGACAATTTATGAGTTTGTGATAAACTTGGATAAACCGTGGCTGAGGCCAAGTGGCATCAGGACTACATTTATGATGCTTTTGTGTTCTTTCCGACATGAGGGTGCGTAAATATTGACAGATCTTTTAAGCATCCCATTAAATGCTTGTAGAATATTTGCTCAGAGAAAAGTGAAAACAACTTCCAATTCTTCCTTGGAATGCAATAAAACCTTTGAGAGATTCAGAAGAATTTACATCATTTAAAATTTTTAAATTTTAGATTTTAGCTCTAAAAAAAGAAGAGACACAGTTGGTCTTTCTATCAAAAACCAAACATAACGAGACATAAAACAAGACATCAAACATAATTTTGCTTGATCAGATCTGTGGTGTTGTTTCACTCTGAATTACTGACAAGAATTTGTCCACAACATTTTGGAGAACAATGGTAACTATGACTGTACCTCAACACCCATACACTTTTATGGCAGAAAAGGAGATCAGGAAAATCAGTACAAACATAATAAGGTTCCAGCAATTCCAGGAATTCAACCTACGGATGTCTTATTTATATTACCCCTGCTCATTATAACAAGAAAGTACTCTAACATCTGTAAAATTATATCACCTTTAAAGAAATAAAATAAGGTCAGATGATAATGTCAGACTCACCAGAGCAGGATCCAGTTCTTCATTAAGCAAAGCATCATTCTTAATCAAAGCCACTCTCTGGGCAAATCGACAGGTGGATATAGACTCCTGAGAGGAGGAGGAGGGAAGGGAGTGATGTGAAGATTTAAAAAAATATGTTGCCTTTCATGCACAAAAATGTTTAAATTTAGGTTAAGAGATGTACAGCAATGTTCCTCCTCTCCACAGACACAGTAGCGATCATGGTGGTCATGCAGTTACCACCCAAACTGTCTCTAAGCACAGAGGTCATCATGGAGTTGCGATAGGGGATGTGGGACCTATTCTTCTCTGACAGGGCAATGATGACCTAAACCAAAAAGCAAATGAAGCACACCAAATAGTTATTTCAATAATATGATTCAAACTCCTTTTAAAACCTGGAAGGGTCATGTCAGTATAAACAGTATATTCACAATTATTTAAATTATTGAATTATTTTTCAAATCATAATTTCTGGTTAAGGTAAAAATGAACAAAATGTAATTATTGAGTGAGTACCTGAAAAAAAAATTGTGTTCAAAACTGTGTTTTAATCCAATTTTTTACACTATAAGAAACGTCTTGGTTACATATGTAACCCTCGTTCCCTGAAGGAGGGAACAGAGACGTATGTTGGAACTGACCGACAAATTGGGATCTATTTTCGGAGATCAATCTACTTCGAGTGTTTACAAACGAGCCAATAATCATTGGCATGCGGTCCCCGCTCGACCGCAACGCGGGTATAAATACGGAAGCGTAAGTACCGCATATCGCTTTTTTCAACTGAGGAGCCGAGACTAGTGACTCGGCCTTCAGCTGAAGCACAGCACCTGGCGACAGGGACGTACGTCTCTGTTTCCTCCTTCAGGGAACGAGGGTTACATACGTAACCGAGACATTCCCTTTCAGTCGGTCACGTTCGACGTACGTCGGAACTGACCGACGAATTGGGATCCCTACCAACAAGCCAGGGATGCTGGCCCTTCCAGCGCCCTGCCTGAGCTCACTGGACCACTCCTAAGTTGGAGTGGGAGTCAGGGCTCCCGGGCAGGGAAGGTCAGTCACTGCTGTTCCTGCAAGACCCACTCAGTATGACTATTGGATAACGCTGGGAAAGCGTGCCTGTCTCGGGGAGGTGGTACGCTGTGGAGAGGTGGCAGATTACACATAAGGACTAACCTATCAGGGTAGTGCAACATATGGCAGTCTATGGGGTGGATCCAACCTGGTCCAGGGGGGAAAGTCTTAGAGCTAAACCTTGACTAACTGGGGCCCAGGTCAGGAAGCAGACGGACTGGCTTACCCAACCGTCTGCTAGCTGTCTCCTGTTACAGAAGTCAGATAAATCCCAACACATAGAGACTCTTTCACCTAGATATTATCACATAGAGACTGTGTCTGTTCCCTGAATTAGTAAATACAAAAAACCATCAAGACCATTCAACAGTAAAAACTTAATTGATGTCCAACAAATAAACAACAGATATAATACAGATAATCAAATGGTAAAGCTTGGTTTGCTGAATATTCGATCCCTTTCCCCAAAAGCGCTTATTGTTAATGATATGATTACAGATAATAATCTAGATGTGCTGTGTTTGACAGAAACCTGGCTAAAACCTAATGACTACATTACTTTAAATGAGTCCACCCCACAAGATTATTGTTATAAACACGAGCCGCATCTGAAAGGTAAAGGGGGAGGGGTTTCTGTAATTTATAATAATATCTTCAGTATTACTCAGAAGTCTAGTTTCAAATATAATTCTTTTGAAGTTTTGGTGCTTTATGTAGCATTATGTAGTGTAATTGATAAATCCCGTTTGACATTTGTGCTGGCTACTGTATACAGGCCACCAAGGCACAATACAGACTTTATCAAAGAATTTGCTGACTTTCTATCAGAGTTAGTACTGGCTGCAGATAAAGTACTAATTGTTGGTGATTTTAACATCCATGTAGACAATGAAAAAGACGCATTGGGATTAGCATTTAGAGACATTCTAAACTCTATTGGAGTAAGGCAACACGTGTCAGGACCCACTCATTGCCTTAATCATACTCTAGACCTAATATTGTCACATGGAATAAATGTTGATACCCTTGAAATTCTGCAGCAGAGCGACGACATCTCAGATCATTACCTAGTATTATGTATACTTAATTTAGCTAAGGCTGCAAAGCCTTCTTCTCGCTTCAAATATGGCAGAACTATCACTGCCGCCACTAAAGATTGCTTTTTAAATAATCTTCCTCATCAGTTTCATCTCCTCAGCATCCCAGATAGCCTAGAGGAACTCGATTTGGCAAACAGAAACTATTGACTCTTTTTTTCCAGCACTTTAGACACAGTTGCTCCCCGGCGCTTAAAGAAGATTAAAGAAAATAGTCCAACACCATGGTACAACGAGCATACCCGGGCACTTAAAACAGCAGCCAGAAAAATGGAGCGCAGCTGGAAGAAAACAAAACTAGAGGTTTTTCGTAATTTGTGGAAAGAGATCATGATCGCATACAGAAAGGCCGTAAAAACTGCTAGATCTGCTTATTTCTCGACTCTCTTAGAAGAAAACAAACACAACCCTAGGTATTTATTTGATACAGTGGCTAAGTTAACCAAAAATATAGCTTCTACTTCTGATGGTTGTAAACAGCACAGCAGTAATGACTTTATGAACTTTACGTGTAAGATTGATATTAGGAAGAAAATTATAACCATGCAGCCGTCTACTAAAGTATCACATCAGACAGAGCATTGTTGTGTCACTGAGAAACAATTACATTCATTCACTGCTATAGGAGAGGAAGAATTGGCTAAATTCGTTAAATCATCTAAATCAACAACATGTATGCTCGACCCTATACCGACTAGGCTATTAAAAGAGATGCTACCAGAGGTCATAGATCCTCTTCTTAATATCATTAACTCATCTTTGTCATTAGGATATGTACCAAAAACTTTTAAGTTGGCTATTATCAAACCACTTATTAAAAACCTCAACTTGATCCTACAGAATTAGTCAATTACAGGCCGATCTCAAATCTACCCTTTCTGTCAAAAATACTGGAAAAGGCAGTGTCTTCACAATTATGTTGCTTTTTAGAAAGAAATGGTATCTGTGAGGATTTCCAGTCAGGATTTAGACCGTATCATAGTACTGAGACTGCTCTCATCAGAGTTACAAATGATTTACTCTTATCATCCGATCGTGGTTGTATCTCTCTATTAGTGTTACTCGATCTTAGCGCTGCATTCGATACTATCGACCACAACATTCTTTTGAATAGACTCGAAAATTATGTTGGCATTAGTGGAACTGCATTGGCATGGTTTAAATCATACTTATCTGACCGTTATCAGTTTGTAGCAGTAAATGAAGAGATGTCACACCGATCACAAGTTCAGTATGGAGTACCGCAGGGCTCAGTGCTAGGACCGTTGCTCTTCACCCTGTACATGCTACCACTGGGAGATATCATTAGGAAGCATAGCATTAGTTTTCATTGTTATGCTGATGATACTCAGCTCTATATTTCTTGACGCCCTGACAAAACTTACCAATTCACAAGATTAACGGAATGCATAGCTGATATAAAACATTGGATGTCTAGTAATTTCCTGCAACTTAATTCAGAAAAAAACAGAATTTTTAATTATTGGACAAAAAAACTCTGCAAGTAGTAACCTAGAATACTGTCTAACACTCGATGGCTGCTCTGTCAAGTCCTCGTCGTCAGTTAGGAACCTGGGTGTGCTCTTTGATACCAATCTTTCATTTGAAAGCCACGTCTCTAATATCTGTAAAACTGCATTCTACCATCTTAAAAATATATCTAAATTATGGCACATCCTTTCAATGCAAAATGCTGAACAGTTAATTCATGCATTCATGACCTCAAGGCTAGATTATTGTAATGCTTTACTGGGTGGTTGCCCTGCTCGCTTAATAAACAAACTCCAGCTGGTCCAAAACGCAGTAGCTCTAGCTCTTACTAGAACCAGGAACTATGACCATATTAGCCCGGTTCTGTCAACACTGCACTGGCTTAAAATTTTAAAATCTTGCTTATTACTTACAAAGCACTAAATGGTTTAGCTCTCCAGTACTTGAGCGAACTCTTAACGCATTATACTCCATCACGTCTATTGCGGTCTCAAAATCTGGCCAGTTGATAATACCTAGAATATCAAAATCAACTGCAGGCGGTTGATCCTTTTCCTATTTAGTGCCTAAACTCTGGAATATTGTCTTCCTAGCATTGTTCGGGAAGCAGACACACTCTGTCAGTTTAAATCTTGACTAAAAACGCATCTCTTTACTATGGCTTACACATAAAACATTATCAATTTCTATTATTCAAATCAGTAAATGATTGTTAGGCTGCATTAGCTAGGTCAGCCGGAACCGGGAACACTTCCCATAACACCTGATGTACTCGTTACATCATAAGAAGAATGGCATCTACGCTAATGTTAGTCTCTCTGTTTATCCCGAGGTTTACTGCAGTCAGCCAGATCCGGGCCGTATCCAGATCAGATGGTGGACCTGCGCCTGGACATGACCAACGCATCCCTGAAATGTCTGCCGAGAACGTGTCAAATAAACTCCCCCCGTAAATGCCACATTGACACGACATCCTCATTAAACATGTCTTCGGCGTGACAACTCCAATCTTTCAAATAATCTTACGAATATCATCGGGGTGGCCGACGAACAAACAGTGTATGATTATAATTCTGGCAACATTGCAGGTCTTAATTCATATTAGGTAAATAGATATTCGTAAGATTATTTGAAAGATTGGAGTCGTCACGCCGAAGACGGGTTTAATGAGGATGTCGTGTCCCCCCGGTGCGGACACCACCTCCCCTAGAACAGTCCCTCTTCTCCTTGGGCTTAGCAGGGGCGGAGGCGGACGCAGGGGGACGCCCTCGGCGACAAGCAGGTGGGCGAAGTTCTCAATTACGTCGCCGAAGAGGCCGGCCTGGCAGACAGGGGTGTTGAGGAACCGCACTTTGTCGGTCTCACGCATATCCGCCTGGACCACAAGCGTGGACATCGCCCGACCCAAGGAGCATGCGGTGACTTTCGTCGCACGTAGGGCGAGGTCCGTCGCGGTACGCAGTTCCTGCATAACCCCTGGGTCTGAACTACCCTCGCGCAGTTCCTTGAGCGCTTTGGCCTGGTAGACCTGCAGGAGCGCCATGGCATGCAAAGATGACGCGACTTCTCCACAGGCTGCGTAAGCCTTGCCCGTTAGACCGGACGAGAACTTACACGCCCGGGAGGGGTGACGCGGATTTCCCCGCCAGTCGGTAGCGGTCTTAGGACACAGTTGCATCGCTACCGACCGCTCCACTGGGGGGGATCTCCACGTAACCCTTAGCCGCTCCACCATCGAGGGTAGTGAGGACGGAGGAGTCAGTCGATCGGTTTCTAGCGCTGACTTTGTGAGCTCCTGGTGCACTTCTGGAAAGAATGGCACTGGGGCGGGGCGCTGAGAACCAGCACGGGCTGTCCCGAGATACCAATCGTCCAGCCGCAAGGGTTCGGGACACGGTGGAGGGTTCCACTCAAGCCCGACACTCGCGGCGGCCAGGGAAAGCATAGCCATGAGCTCGGGATCAGACTTGGGCAACGCTACCACACCCGAAGGGGGCAACGCAGCCGGATCCTCATCTCCCGAGTCCATTAGCTCATCCCCCGATGCAGCTATCGAAATCATGTCCTCAACTGGAGCCCCGAAAGTAACGGCTGGCCGCCCGTGGGAAGGACCAGCAAACTCTTATGGAAGCTCTACCGGCGCAGTGGAGGGGGGAAGGGCCCGAGGAGCCTGGTGACCCGGCGGGGGTGCCCTCACAGTAACCCTCAGGTCTCCACCAAAGGCATCAGCCAAAGTAGCAGCCCTCTGCTTTGCAGTGGGAGGACCACTAGATTGGGGGATGCGCAATGGGACTCCACCCCGTTTGAGGTATTCGAGCCTAGCCCTTAAGACTGCGATGGTCATGTTCCTGCAGTGGGAACATGAGTCATCCACGATCGCTGTCTCACGTGTTTGGGCTTCAGCACGCTGAGGCGGCTGAATATATGCATTAATACATTCAGGATTTATAAATATATATTGTGACATAACTATATATTCAGATTTACATTTATATATTCCGACTGTTGGAGAGGAAAGGAGACTGCTAGGCTCTAGTTTTACTTGTAAGCAGTATACAGCCCTGTGTGTCGCTCAGGAATGAATAATGAGGAGAATAGTGCTTCATTCAAAAATGCATTGAATGCTAAGTCTAAAAATATCAAAACATATTACATTAGTAGAAGTATAAATGTATACATATTCACAGATGAAGCAGTCACTTCTTAATTCAGAATAGTAACATATTTAGTATCACCTCTAAATAACAGTTAAAGCTCTAAATATACAGAGGATTGGCAACTGAAGACAATATGACTGTGGTAATAAAAGTCTTAATTTCTCCGGCAGCCTTTTATACACAGACTTATAACTATATATTCGGAATTACATATAATTATTTCCTGTTTGGCCAACCCATATGAAGAGTTCAGATGCAAAAGCCGCTAAACACCACCTCCGTAAAGAGATGATGATTCAAGATTCAAGATTCAAGAGATTCAAGAGTTTTATTTGTCACATACACAGTTATATACAGAATATACAACCGGCAGTGAAATGTAAACAGGTCCGCTCCATGGACAGTGCAAATTCACAGTTAAAAACACAAGGAAGAAATTATAATAGAAATAGGATATAAAAAAGTACTATCTATATATATATATATATATATATATATATATATATATATATATATATATATATATATATATATGTCTATATCTGTAGAATTATAAATAATCAAGTCAAGAGAAAAAAAGGTAACAAATAAGGATAAAGTGGAATAAAATAATTGAAGTAGACTTTGCAGTGAGTAAACTGTAGACTTATAAATATGTGGTTAACAAATGTATAAAGAGTATAATGTGCAAACAGGTTTATGACAGGTTGTTACACAGTAACAACGAGAACAGAAAGTGCAGTGCAATGTCAGTGTATCGATGTTTATCCTGACGTGAAGTCACGTGATGTTAAGTGACTGAGTTCAGGAGTCTGATGGCCTGGGGAAGAAGCTCCTCCTGAGTCTCTCAGTTTTGGCCATCAGGCTTGAGCGGAAGCTTACCAGATGGTAGCAGCGTGAAATGAGGGTTTGCAGGGTGATTAGAGTCCTTGATGATCTTGGTAGCTCTACCTTTGCAGCGTTTGGTGTAGACGTCCTGCAGAGACGGGAGAGCTGACCCTGAGATACGCTCGGATAAGCGCACGACTCTTTGCAGGGCTTTGCGGTCATGACTGGTGCTGTTCCCATACCACGCTGTGATAAAACACTTTCTATCGCCCCTAAATAGAAAGTTTTCAGGATAGCTGGTGAAACCCTGAATTTCCTCAGCTGGCGCAGGTGGTACAGTCTTTGCCTGGCTTTTTTCACCTGTGTCTGAATGTGAGCAGTCCAGGTCAGGTCCTCGGAGATGTTTACTCCCAGGTACTTGAAGCTGCTCACTCTCTCTACTGGTGACCCGCTGATCATGAGGGGGGAGTATGTCCGTTGCTGTCTCTTCCTGAAGTCCACAATCATTTCTTTGGTCTTGCCAACATTCAGAGAGAGACAGTTGTCCTGGCACCATGCTGTTAGATGCTCCACCTCGTCCAAGTATGCCGTCTCATTGTTGTTGGAAATGAGGCCCAGGACAACAGTATCATCAGCAAATTTGATGATAGAGGTGGAGCTGTGTGTGGACAAACAGTCATGCGTGTAGAGAGTAGAGCAGGGGGCTCAGGACACAGCCCTGTGGAGCTCCCACACTCAGGGTGATGGAGGTGGAGGTGGACTGGCCTATTCTCACCACCTGAGGCCTGCCAGTGAGGAAGTCCTCAATCCAGTGGCAGAGAGAAGGATTCAGGCCGAGATCCAGGAGTTTGGAGGTTAGCTTGGTGGGAACTATGGTGTTAAAGGCTGAGCTATAGTCAATAAATAGCAGTCTTACGTAGTTCCCACTTTTGCTGTCGATGTGAGTGAGGGAGGAGTGGAGGACATGAGAGATGGCATCTTCAGTCGATCTATTGGGACGATAGGCAAACTGAAGAGGGTCCAAAGTGTCAGGAATGAAGGCGCAAATGGTGTTTTTAATGAGTCTCTCAAAGACCTTCATGACTATAGACGTGAGAGCCACTGGACGATAGTCATTTAGGCAAGAGGGTTTACTGTTCTTAGGGACAGGGATGATGGTGGATTTTTGAAGGAGGTGGGGACCACAGATGTAGCGAGGACTCATTAAAGATAGATGTAAACAACCCGGTGAGCTGATCAGCACAGGACCGCAGAACACGACCTGAAATACCATCCGGCCCAGCAGCTTTCCTGGCGTCCACACGCTTGAGCTCTCCGAACTTCATCCTCCGAGACAGAGATCACGTGATTGTTGCTGCTCTGAGTAATTTCCTCTAACGCGCCACGTTGCCGCGGTTACAGTCAAAGCGAGCATAGAAAGAGTTTAACTCGTTCACGAGCAACGGATCAACGCTTGCCTCTGCAGAGGATTTAGATCCAAAGGAGCAGATGGACCTCAGACCTTGCCACATGCGCGCTGAGTCGTTGAGTTGGAAATGAGACTCACTCGGTCTTTATAACGGAGTTTTGCGGCTTTAACTGCTCGTCTGAGAGCATAACAGGACGATCTGTATTCATTCATATTCCTGAATGGAGACCGGCGTTGTAAGCAGCAGTGCGCGGCGTTCACTGCGCAGCGGATTGAATTGTCCACCCACGGTTTCTGATTTGAGAAGGACGTTATTGTTATTGTTTGCGTGGCTTGCTCTGTAAGCGTGTTGATGAAGCAAAGCGCCACGTCTGTGAACTCGCTTACGTCAGCTGAACTCGCTCGGAACATGTCCCAGTCAACGTCATCAAGAGCTGCCTGAAGCGCGGTCTCTGAGTGGGGCGACCAACGCTTAACTTCCCGCCTCACCGGGGGTTCCTGGAGGAGCTTTTGTTTGTATTCGGGAGTGAGGAAAATGGCGGCATGATCCGATTTGCCAAACGCTGGAAGTGACCGCGCTTTATAGGCGTTCTTAAACGGAGAGTAGCAGTGATCCAGTGTGTTTGCTCCTCGTGTGGGGCAGGAGACGTGCTGGTGAAAGTTTGGCAGGACTTTCTTTAGGTTTGCTTTGTTAAAATCGCCCGCGACAATGAATGCCGCGTCGGGATGTTGGTTTATGACGCCGCTGGCAACATCATGAAGGCCAGATAAAGCCAGCGCTGTGTCTGCCTGCGGTGGGATGTAAACGGCGGTCGCGACAACCGCAGAAAACTCCCTAGGCAGATAGAATGGGCGGCAGATGATTGTTAAATGTTCCAGATGAGGTGAGCAGGACCGCGAGAGAATGGTGATGTTCCTGGGATCGCACCATTTCTTGTTGATCATGAAACACACTCCACCGCCTTTGGATTTACCGGCCTCGGCTGTTCTGTCCATCCGAAAAACAGAGAAGTTCTCCGACGGCGTCACAGCTGTGTCTGGGACCGCGGGCGTGAGCCATGTTTCAGACAAACAATAGATATTACAGTCTCTCATGTCCCGTTGAAAACTTATCCTGGCTCTAAGATCGTCCATCTTATTATCCAAGGATTGTAAGATGGACGATCTTAGAGCCAGGATAAGTTTTCAACGGGACATGAGAGACTGTGATATTTGTTACAATCCATGCCCGTCCCGGACTTTCCCAGAATCCTCTCACACCTGAAGTCACTTCCTCATCTCTCCCGCTCTCCCCGGAGTCCCTGCACCTGGCATTCATCATTTGCACTCCTTTTTTATTGGACTCACTTCCCTGCACTCCTTCTCCATCCTCAATGTTATTTTCAGTTTGGTTGGTATGTTGTATTTTGTGCCTATCTATATCCTTGAGTTATTAAACCCGTCTTTTATTTGGAAGTCTGATTCTGCTTCATCCCTGCTGCACACCAACCTGTAACAATATTGAGCGAATGTGCTGCATATATATTATACGTTCATCCAATGCTTTCGCTTCAAATCCCAGCGTCAGTCCATTAAGAAATACTGGTTCGTTGGCAGAAACTGCTAAATGCCACTTCCACAGTCCACAGAAACCAATCAGAAGATGCGAATCAAATCATATGATACATGAGCGAATAAAATATTGAATATATGCAAAATATATATACAAACCCGATTCCAAAAAAGTTGGGACACTGTACAAATTGTGAACAAAAACAGAATGCAATGATGTGGAAGTTTAAAATTTCAATATTTTATTCAGAATACAACATAGATAACATAGCAAATGTTTAAACTGAGAAAATGTATAATTTTAAGGGAAAAATAAGTTGATTTTAAATTTCATGGCATCAACACATCTCAAAAAAGTTGGGACAAGGCTATGTTTCCCACTGTGTGGCATCCCTTCTTCTTTTTGTAACAGTCTGCAAACGTCTGGGGACTGAGGAGACAAGTTGCTCAAGTTTAGGAATAGGAATATTGTCCAATTCTTGTCTAATACAGGCTTCTAGTTGCTCAACTGTCTTGAGTCTTCTTTGTCGCATCTTCCTCTTTATGATGCGCCAAATGTTTTCTATGGGTGAAAGATCTGGACTGCAGGCTGGCCATTTCAGTACCCGGATCCTTCTTCTACGCAGCCATGATGTTGTAATTGATGCAGTATGTTGTCTGGCATTGTCATGTTGGAAAATGCAAGGTCTTCCCTGAAAGAGACGACGTCTGGATGGGAGCATATGTTGTTCTAGAACTTGGATATACCTTTCAGCATTGATGGTGCCTTTCCAGATATGTAAGCTGCCCATGCCACACACACTCATGCAACCCCATACCATCAGGGATACAGGCTTCTGAACCAAGCGCTGATAACAACTTGGGTTGTTCTTGTCCTCTTTAGTCCAGATGACATGGTGTCCCAGTTTTCCAAAAAGAACTTCAAATTTTGATTCGCCTGACCACAGAACAGTTTTCCACTTTGCCACAGTCCATTTTAAATGAGCCTTGGCCCAGAGAAAACGTCTGCGCTTCTGGATCATGTTTAGGTATGGCTTCTTTTTTGACCTATAGAGTTTTAGCCGGCGACGGCAAATGGCACGGTGGATTGTGTTCACCGACAATGTTTTCTGGAAGTATTCCTGAGCCCATGTTGTGATTTCCATTACAGTAGCATTCCTGTATGTGATGCAGTGTCGTCTAAGGGCCCGAAGATCACAGGCATCCAGTATGGTTTTCAGGCCTTGACTTTGACCACAGAGATTGTTCCAGATTCTCTGAATCTTTGGATGATATTATGCACTGTAGATAATGATAACTTCAAACTCTTTGCAATTTTTCTCTGAGAAACTCCTTTCTGATATTATGCCACTATTTTTCGCCACAGCATTGGGGGAATTGGTGATCCTCTGCGCATCTTGACTTCTGAGAGACACTGCCACTCTGAGAGGCTCTTTTTATACCCTATCATGTTGCCAATTGACCTAATAAGTTGCAAATTGGTCCTCCAGCTGTTCCTTATATGTACATTTAACTTTTCCGGCCTCTTATTGCTACCTGTCCCAATGTTTTTGGAATGTGTAGCTCTCATGAAATCCAAAATGAGCCAATATTTGGCATGATGTTTCAAAATGTCTCACTTTCAACATTTGATATGTTATCTATATTCTATTGTGAATAAAATATAAGTTTATGAGATTTGTAAATTATTGCATTCCTTTTTTATTCACAATTTGTACAGTGTCCCAACTTTTTTGGAATCGGGTTTGTATATATATATATATATATAGAGAGAGAGAGAGAGAGAGAGAGATTCTCAAAGATTACTTTTTTGTTTGTTTGTTTGGTTTAAATGGTAATTTGAAGTGCCAGTTTTACTTTTATTGTCTTTTACTTTATTACTTTATTTTACTTTATAAGTCAAACCTGAGCAGTGCATTAGAAAGAGAACAAATGGAAAGCATTTTGTTACCCATTGGTTTTAATTCTAATTTAATAAAAATGCAATTCATAAATCCTGTATAATAAACATTTTCATTAAATCTATTTTTGTACAATTCAATGAACAGTAACTCCTCTTTAAAAGGTAACAGCAATGATGAACAAAAACTAAAATAACAGCAAAAGCATAATAATTATAAAACAGTAAATGGAAAATAGAGAAACAAAAATATAAAATAAGTGTTTTAAATATTATCCTAACTATATGTACATATGTGCATATTATTTACATAATAACTGTAATTAGTGTTTGTTGCACAGGTCACAGATCACAACTGTGTCTCTTGCAATTGGATGATTGCACTGTGCAAATTATGCTTGTTTTTACATCCCTTGGTAAGCACCTTTGAAAGTGTGTGTTAGTATGTGTGAGTGTTCAAGAGAGAGACACAGTATGTGACTTTTGTATTTTGGATATGTTGCAATGTTACAATTTTATTTCACATATTCTCAATTTTCTCTGTTACAGTCTCACCAGTCTCATATGTCTCTATGTGCGTTTGTGTGTGTGAGTCTATTTCTTGATGGCTTACAGTCTCATGCTTTCATTGCTGTTTTTTTTTTTTCTTACATTGTGGATGAATAATTGATTTTATTGCACACATTTCCCAAAATTTGCTTTTGTGAGACACATTAATTTGTGTGAGTGTGTATGTTTATGTGTGTATAAGTGTGTGTGTGTGTGTGTGTGTGTGTGTTTGAGTGTGTTTGTTTGTTTTGCACTCTTGATGTTTTAGAGATTCACCCCTTCACTGTTGTGTACTTTTTTTATGCACCATGGCTGATTTGTAGATTGTACGCACAAAAAAATCTCTGTATTTTTGTACATGTATTTCCTATGGCGGTCACTTTTGACCGTGAAGACCCTGAGTGTGACTATTTTTTTTACGACCACTTAGCCTTTTCAAATCCTGTCCCCAATTTTTTTGTGTTCATATACCAAGTGCCATAAAAGTCACCAAGTTTCGTACCAGTCCGATGAAGCTATGATCAACCAGAGGTTGTGTCAGAGAGATAGTGCACCTTAAAAAAAAAGAACAAAAAAAAAACCATCTGTAACAAATAAAGTTGTCCTACCTGCTCCAAGTAGTGCAGGGAGAGGTTAATATATTTTGCTTCTGTTAGGATTTGACCTCCCACTCCTGTCTTTCCCACTCTTTCAGACCCAGCCAGGTCCACCAGGTGCAGTTTGGAGCACCGTACGGTGGCTGAGCCAAGCTCTTTGCTGCATAGGTGAATGGTAAAGATGCAGTGAGACCGTGTAGAAGCCTCGTTCATGGGAGTCTACAAAAAGATGGAAATGTAGATAGAGACCATGGATGAATAAAATGAACTACTGTTACAGCAGTTAACAATAAAATGGTCAAATAACAATGAATAAATATGTCTCCTGTAATAAAGTGCAAGGAGTCTTTAATCCTAATCCTTAGATATTGTATAATAACATGCACACATGAGAAAAATCAAGAAGACTTAAAGCATTAAATTATTGTGATGAGGTTGATGAGCGAGACGTGGGAGGAGTGAGCGAGACCGGTGCGTGATTGAGAATGAGCGTCACCTGCGAGGCACAGCGTAAAGTCCAGGCCTGGTCCTCTTTTGTCCTTCACTGGTGTTGCTCGTCCTTATATGCCTCCGAGCTCCCTTATGAGAGGACTCGAGATGCTCATTCTCAGTCACACACCGGTCTCGCTCGCTCCTCCCATGTCTCTTGCTCGTCAACCTCGCCACAATTATCCTCCCAAAGAAACTTGTCCAATGCAACATCAATCGATGTTTCCATGGCTGGCTACAATTCGCTCAACACCTTCGTCCCTCTCAGTTGGTGATGAGTTTTCTCCAACCTTCACCTCAAACCACTACCATTGAGAGTCATTTTATTGATTTATTATCCATCTCTATTCCACAATAGTACCACCAGTTCAAGTGGCTATATTTATCCATCTAATTCACCTGCTGTATCTATAGCTTCATTGTGGCCAAGAAGGCAGGTGGACTCCTGCCCTGCATTGATTACAGAGCCCTTAACATCACATTTAAGTACCAATGTACCAACATGTAATACCAACTCCTCAGGCCCTAGCAACTCTGGAGCCAACAGTGTTTTCAAAGCAGGATCTAATGGATTTACTCTACTTTACTCTAGCAAGGCATCTAACCCCCAATCACTCCTCTGGCACTACAGCAAAAATGACTGCCCACTGCTCTGGGTGTTTGCGTGTCCATGGTTTGCAGTGTGTGTTCACTACTCCTAATGTGTGTGCACTACCTTGGTTAAATGTCTTTTTCACTAAGCTATTTTTCTTGTACCTACTACTCCTGAAAGTTTTCGTATGCGAAGGCCAACTATGACATTGGAAACTGGGAGTCCATGAAGCTTACACTGGAGGATTGGCAGCACTGGCTTGAGGGTTTCTGTTTCTCCTTTCTGGAGATAATTGACCACCGCAACTTGTACCTATGGAGAGCGAAACGGCTGAATCCTTGCCAGCCACAGTGGGCCCTATTCTTCCAACCCAATCTCACGGCAATTCATACGTATTTTATGAGGTGGATATTTCGAACAAATTTGTACAAGCTCAATCAAGTATTTGAAGAATTGCCCAATTTGTATGATTTCATACGAATGACCCAACCTCAAACCCCACCCCTAAACCTACCTGTCACTGCGGTTTAGACAAATCATACAAATTCATATGAGTGAGGTTGTACGAATTCGTAAGAATTAGCTATATCTGCTTAGTTATTGCATGATACCTGCTACACTGATGCTTGATATATTTTTTTAATTGTGACAGGCCAAATTCACCATTTTATGGAACTAATGCATTTGTATGTTAATTTTATGCTAACACAAAACACTTAACTAACACATTGCAGTTTATTTAACTAAATAACATATTTTAAAATGTATTGCTATTAAAAATAGAACACCATTTTCATGGAAAGTTCCAAATGTTATGCGATCGTTTTTAAGGCAATTAACAATATATCACGTCTGAAGGAGCAAATCATAGTAAAATAAATTAATAAATAATTGTCAGCAATATCAACAAATCCCTGTAAACAAGAAATGTATATTATGAATATTCAAAAATAGTCAGCTAGATCATATCCAAATGCAACTTTATCTCAGCACTTTGTGATTAGTTTTTCATGATACCTCCATGAAGTAATGTTTCACAGGAGAGATTTCTTGTTTACTCTTAAAAATGCTGGGCTTGATCTGCAACTTGACCACACATGGCATGTCAAGCTGATTTGTCAAGACCCCAAAATTAAAGCAGAGATTGGACCCTCGCTGTCTGACCAATATTGTCCCTGTGGTTGGTTTACAGATTTGTCAGAAATATTTGTTTAAAAATCAAAAAAGAACTGCATGTGGGCGACCAGACATAAACCCTATTCAAAGATGTCACATCTGCTGGAGAATATTATTTCCTGTTCCGTCTAGTTTAGGCAGCAGGTTCATCATCCCTCAATCAGAATGAATACATCAGACTCCAGAGAACAGATTTAAAGAGCAATGCCTATCTCAAGGTTAAGATGGTTTGGGGACAGCAAGGCCTCAGGACTCATAGTATGATCATTCTCAATTTTTTTGTCCATGGCCAAAGAGTAGGATGCCAATTGAGAGCTGAATCAACTTTTACATACAAACTGATGTCCTCACCTCTGCAATCATACGATTAGTGTCTCCTAAAAAAAGCAAATCCAAAGCTTCCTCTTCATTGGCCGACTGTTGCAACGACAGGTTCTTAAGGTGAATGTTCTGGTCTGAGTCTTCCATTATTGTCACCCTCCTAAATCAGTGACAAAACATATAGAAGATGAGCAAACAGAGTATAATGTGAGTGAGGGAAGTAGTCAGTCATCAAATCAATATACCTCAGCAGTGTAGACTGTACCAGGGACATACTCAACACACTCACATACAAAATGAAAATCCTTTAATTTGAAGACATATAATGTGAAAAATATGGAAAAAAAAATATTTTCAGCGGGACTACTCAATGCAATGCACATTTGCTTTTTTTGTCATAAATGTGGACAGGAAACGCCTTTTTCCGGCATCCATGCACTCATAATTTATTTTTATTTTTTTTTTAAACAGAGTGTGCTGTCTTTACAAATTAATATAATAAACGTTTTAAGCTCAACAACATCTGTGCCATGCTGTCAACAGAGCTTAAAACTTGTACTGAACCCCGGATATTTATGAGAGTGTGAAGTGAGAACAGAGTGAGAGTGAGAACAGAACCAGAAGGAAGAGTTGAGTTTAATAACTAATAATCTTTTGTATGTAGAAATGTCTGTTACAACAAAAATCTGTTTTGACAAGAGCTCACATGACGCTAAGTAATAAAATAACAACATGAAAAAGTAAGCAAATCTATTGAAAAAAAATAAAATCAAGCACCCATGGGATTCAAGGTCTGTTAGTTTGTTAATCATTGAATAAAAAAAAACAAAAACAAATCAGAGATGGATACCGAATCAATCAAAATATTTAAACTTTTGTTATTTTCGACACTAACAGGAAATAACACCATTATGGCTCAATTAAATATGACTCAGTTAGCCGGTTGGACATTTTAATTTATACTGTTAACATCTTTTATTTTGAATGGCACAGAAATAGAAATATGACCAAAGATATGGATGAACAGACATAGAGAGATAACAGCAGAAAGAGAAAGAAAAAGGGAAGCAATACTGCTAGTAACAGTGACAGTGGATTTATAGTGCATTACTCCTTTAAAGTGTGCTTGTGTGCTCAGGAGTGGGCATTGTCTATTTTCAAATTAATTTGAAGAGTGAATGAAGAGTTAAGTTTTAATCTGTAATTATGAGAATTGAAAATGAGCAAGGTTCAAAACAGAGACTGACGGTAAGTCCTCCAGACGAGATGCTTCATGTCGAGGATTCAGCAGATCATAGCCTGCCTCATTGTAGATTTCCAGGTAAGAAATGTGGGTTGTATAGACCATACTGCTGTTCTGCAAACAGATATACAACTGTTTGTATAAGGTATACTACAGTACAACAAAACAGACCAATTAACCCCCACCATGAATGCCTTCAGGAAAAATGCTATGAAAATGTTGCTGACCTTGCTGATATGATGATAAATGTAAGAAAGAGTTCTGGGGATGATCCCTCTGTCATTATAATGCTCCGCACCTCCAGTGATTGTAAAGGTCTTCCCACTTCCGGTCTGGCCATAAGCGAAGATGGTTCCATTATAACCTTCCAGCACACTATCAAAAGATGCAAGGTTCGCATGACAACTTTTTGAAAATAGCTATAAAACTTATGACAGCTAGGAAATTCTCAGGAAACTATTGACAACTGTGCTATTTGTGTGTTATTTACTACTAATATAGTCAAAATACTATTTAACTGTAATACAAAAGAGCTCCTTAAATGTTTTTAAATTTGCATGTACCTACATTATATTGCCAAAGTTTTGGGATGCCTGTTTTTACATACACATGAACTTTAATGACATCCCATTCTTAATCCGCAGGGTTTAATATGGAGTTGGCCCACCCTTTGCAGTTATAACAGCTTCAACTCTTTTGGGAATGCTTTCCACAAGGTTTAAGTGTATGTTGGGAATTTTTGACCATTATTTTAGAAGCGCATTTGTGAGGTCAGGAACTGATGTTGGACAAGAAGGCCTGGTTCGCAGTCTCCACTCTAATTCATCCCAAAGGTTTTCTATTGTCTTAACCAAAGGTGTTCTAAGATTGCTCCTGTCTGCCTCCTGTTTGTCTGCTGCTGCTGTGCTCATGTGTGCTTTGCTTGCTTTTAAATCTCTATTTGATATAATTCCCTGTTGTTTAAACTGCCAAATATAACTTACCCATCCACCACCATATATTGTCTAATATTGCCTACCACATTAAATCTGACATTACTAGCTTTTGATAAATGCAGGGAGATAGTCAGGCTGACGGAGAAGATTTCAGAATTAGAGACACACATCCAGACTTTACTTGACTGTCTAGTTCCTAAGTTGCAGTGCCGCTTGACTCTGAGGTAGACTTTGATTATTGGTCTACCTGTAATGGCTACAGCCATTTTGTGTGTTTGGGCTGCACACACATCACCTATTTTTTACAGCAGTGGCAGGTTTTTCTGAACTCTCTTTGTTTCCAGATATTTCTGCTGCAAGCACTATTTTGGAAAATCATGTGATCTCTGATGACACTGTTATGGCCACGGATGTTGTTGCTGAACTCTCCCTGTTTCCTGGTGCCTCGGTTTTGTAAGCTGACACTGTTATTGAATCCTCTGAGCTCCCAGTTGCCTCTGTTTCGGACAGGGGTACAGTTTCTGAACTTTCTGTGCTCCCTGACAGCTCTGTTGAGGCCATGGAGGCCATTTCTGATCTCTCTGTGCCCCCTGATGGCTCCATTTTGGATAATGAGGCTGTTTTTGAACTTTCTGTGTCCCCTGACTCTAGTGTATCTCCAGCTGAAACCACAGAGATTGCTTATGAACTCCTTGTCCATTTAGAAAGCACTATCTCTCCTGAACTTTCTGCCAGCCCTGTCATGACCAAGGAGACAGATTTTGAATTCCCTGCCTGTCTCTTTATGGCTTTAGGCACTCTGCCTGCGCCTCCCTGGCCGCTCGCATTGGGATTGGCATTTAGAGACATTCTAAACTCTATTGGAGTTAGGCAACACGTGTCAGGACCCACTCATCGCCGTAATCATACTTTAGACCTAATATTGTCTCATGGAATAAATGTTGATACCGTTGAAATTCTGCAGTTACCTAGTATCATGTATACTTCATTTAGCTAAGGCTGCAAAGCTGTCCCCTTGCTTCAAATATGGCAGGACTATCACCTCTTCAACTAAAGACTGCTTTGTAAATAATCTTCCTCATCAGTTTCATCTCCTCAGCATCCCAGATAGCCTAGAGCAGTGGTCACCAACCTTTTCAAGCCAAAGATCCCTGACCTCAGCCTTGATGAAAGGCAAGATCTACCTATAGACGGTTTCAGCGGCAACAACATAAACAAACGTTACTGCGCATGCGCGCTTGTGTGGCCCAAACTTAACTTCCGGTAGACGTCTGCAAAGAATGAATAACAACAGAGGCTGCATTATCTTTCTTATGCATTATCATATTTTGTTTTAATTGTGCAACATTATCTTAATCTATATGTTTTTATTGTTTCAGCATGTTTATTATAAATAATCTCCCATTCTGTCTGCAATATAGAGTGGGGGAAGCTTTTTGGTGAGTCACACACACACTGTTTTTGCGCTGGTGTCATATTTTATATTTGTGGTGTCAAATTAATATTTATATCATGTTATCCAAGAATAGTACGTCAAAAATGAGTTTCTACTGAGCAGTGCGCCATATTATCCACTAGCCAGACGGATAAACAAACACAGACCGGAAGTTAACTTCGGGCCAGGTACGTAACCGTGGTTCCGTGCATGCATTCGTCTATAGATTTTTCATGGGTGATTCAGATTTTTTTATTTTATTTTTTACAAGCAATTGTAAAGCTATTTCCGATGCCAGCTACCGATTTTCTTTGTTTAAGAAAATTTATTTGTTGTTTATTTGCTCTATAATAGGTCAAACTTACCTTGAAAAATTTTGCCATTTGAAATGAGAGGCAACCACTGCATTTTAAAAACAATTCAAACAAAGATACACACGTAGCATGAGCAGTTGTTTTTGATTTAAATTAGATTGCATAATTTCAATGACTTTAACTTTGTGAAATTGTTACATAAGACACACCTGCCAAAACAGATGGACTGAATAAAAATGCAAATTCACACTCTGACAGAAGGTGGTGCACATGGAAAAGAAGCATTTCTTTGGGTACCGCTGTAAAAATGCCATCAAAGAGAGAGTGGCATAAGCACTGGTAAGATCATTTAGTTTCTTTACTTTTAATGGAGATGATTGTGTGTTGAGTGTCTGCAACTTTCACTTTCATTTGCGGCAGTTTGCTGAAGAAATATTCAGCTGCTCGTCTGCGGCGCTGTCATAACTATAACATGTCATGTCATATAGCCCATAACACACTCTCACACATTTATTTATATTACCATTATTAGGAGAAGTAAAATTTACATATGTGGTTTCAATAACCAGATGCATTTACATTTGTTCAGTTTCATCTGGAATGCATCCCAGACACTGTGTCTGGTATTTTCTCTGCTGCGCATCTGTGCTCTCCTCTTTGGGTCCGTCTTCAGTGTGTGCCATCTCTGGGCCATGTTAACGTCCTGTTAACAGACTTCGTAATATTTTCACACAAATGACATTCGGGAAATGATGCAATGCAGTTTGTGTGCAAGTCCGGAATAGAGATCAGCCAAAATTAAACTAAAAACGTCTCGGTTACGTATGTAACCCTCGTTCCCTGAAGGAGGGAACAGAGACGTACGTCGGAACTGACCAACGAATTGGGATCTGTTTTCAGAGACCAATCTACTTCGAATGATTAAAAACGAGCCAATGGACATGTTCATGCATCCCACACACTGCCCCGCAGCGCGGGCATAAACACGGAAGTGGAAGTACCGCATATTGCTTTTCAACTGAGGAGCCGAGACAAGTGACTCTGCCTTCAGCTGGAGCACAGCACCTGGCGACAGGACGTACATCTCCATTTCCTCCTTCAGGGAACGAGGGTTACATACGTAACCGAGACGTTCCCTTTCAGTCGGTCACGCTCGACATACGTCGGAACTGACCGACGAATTGTGAGGCGCCTTGAACCAGCTCCCAGGAGGGAAGCTACACTCCTAGTCGAGTGTGCTCACAACCCGAACGGCAAGGCACGTCTTGGGACTGGTACGCCAAGACAATAGCATCCACTATCCAGTGGGCTAACCTTTGCTTGGAGACAGCCTTTCCCTTCTGCTGGCCTCTGTAACAGATGAAGAGCTGTTCTGAGGTCCTAAAGCTTTGAGTTTGGTCCACATAGGTGCGGACGGGACAGAGCAAAGCTAGGGCTGGGTCTGTCTCCTCCGAAGGCAGCGCTTGCAGGCTCACCACCTGACCTTGGAAAAGAGTGGTGGGAAGTTACCTGGCCCGAATGGAGACAGTGGAGGGAGACAGCCAAATCAGTAGAGGGAGACAGCCTTCGCTCCAACCCGTCTTGCAGAAAAGAGAGCACGACACTAACCGAACATCTTCGGGGGTCTTTGCGGCGAGAAGAACACCATTTAACACTGCATAGAGGCGCCTCGTAGAGGGGGCTTTACCTGTGGTAGGCCACCTAGAACCTCTACGTCCCGTCCAGGAACCAGACATGGAGTTTCCAGAGGTCTGGGCGTGGGACCCATAGTATGCCCCGTCCCTGAGAAAGTAGGTCCTTCCTCAGAGGAATCGGCCAGGGAGGTGCTGTCGCAAAGAGAGTTAGGTCAGTAGAGCGCAACTAATAAGAGCTGCTCCTCATCCTCCCTGACTTTGCACAAAGTCTGTGCGAGAAGGCTCACTGGGGGAAACGCATACATGTGTAGGTCCCGGGGGCCAGCTGTGCACCAGTGCATCTGTGCTGAGGGTGCCCCCGGTAAGGGAGTAATACAACTGGCAATGGGTTGACTCTGGAGAGGCAAATAGGTCTACCTGTGCGGCTCCAAAGAGGTCCCATATCAGCTGGACCACCTGATGATGGAGTCGCCCACTCTCCCGGAGATGTCAGCTGCCGTGAGAGCTTGTCGTCTCTCCGGTTGAGCGCACCTGGGATGTGAATGGCGCAAAGTGACCTCAGATGCTTCTGACTCCAAAGGAGGAGATGGCGGGTGAGTCGGAGCATGCAACGGGAGTGTAGACCACCCTGACGGTTGATGTACGCAACGCCCGCAGTGCTGTCCGTGTGGACCAGTATGTGCTTGCCCTGTAGTGGCTTTTTGAGGCGGCCCAGTGCAAGACGTACTGCCAATAACTCTAGGCAATTGATATGCCAATGCAGTTGGGGCCCCGTTCCACAGACTGAAACTGCATGTCCGTTGTACGTGGCCCCCCAGCCGGTGGATGAGGCATCCGTGAAGACCACAGCATGCCTGGACACCTGTTCTAGGGACACTCCCACCCGTAGAAACGAACGGTCCAACCACAGGCTGAAGGTTTTGGCGGTAGTAAGGAGTAACTGAGACCCGGTACTTGCCGCTCTGCCACGCCCATCTTGGGACTCGGCCGTGAAGCCAGTGCTGAAGCGGTCTCATATGCAGCAATCCGAGCGGCGTTACCACGGCTGCAGATGCCATATGCCCCAGGAGCCCCTGAAAGAAGTCAAATCAAATCACCTTTATTTATATAGCGCTTTTTATAAGTCCAATTGTTTCAAAGCAGCTTCACAGTGTTAACAGGAAAATAATGCAACAGAATTTGATTCGGCGGAGACGGGTTTAATGAGGATGTCGTGTCGATATGACATTTACAGGGGGAGTTTAATTGACACGCTCTCTGCAGACATTTCAGGGATGCGTTGGTCATGTCCAGGCGCAGGTCCACCATCTGATCTGGATACGGTCCGGATCCGGCTGACTGCAGTAAACCTCGGGATAAACAGAGAGACTAACATTAGCGTAGATGCCATTCTTCTTGTGATGTAACAAGTACATCAGGTGTTATGGGAAGTGTTCCCGTTTCCGGCTGACCTAGCTAATGCAGCCTAACAACTTCAGTGGGACCGCTGTCCTGCCTTTGAACGTATTCAAGCAGTTCAGCACTGACTGGACTCGCTCCTCTGTGAGGCGCGCAGTCCGGTTGACCGAATCCAGCTCCATACCGAGATAAGAGATCCTCTGTGTGGGACAGAGTTTGCTGACAGGCTGAGGTGATGGAGCACCAGGTCCCTGTGTTCGCACAACTGCTCTCGCGACTGGGCCAGTATGAGCCAGTCATCGAGGTAGTTGAGAATTTGAACGCCGCGTTCTCTGAGCGGAACAATGGCTGCCTCCGCGACTTTCGTGAAGACGCAAGGCGACAGAGACAGCCCGAAAGGCAGGACTTTGTACTGATATGCCCTCTCCTCGAACGCAAAGCGTAGCAATGGTCTGCCCACTCTGCTGCCCCCTGCCGGGGAGAGGCAGGAAAGTGGAATACTCAGACCCGACTCGGGAGGCCCGGAGGCGGCCTGGAGTGTTGACTGAGTATTCCAGGGTGGGGTAGAGTGTGGGTGAGAAGGCCTGGTGGTGTCCTCGGTGCCCACACTGCTTCCCCCTGGCGAGGGGGAGAGGGGAGGAAAGGAGTGGCAAGGCCAGGGGGCATCACACACTGCCAACCTGACCTTCTCGGGGCCCAGGGAGGGAGGAAACTGCTCTTTTATTGAGAATGTGGATACCGCTGGACTCCAGAGAGCCAGTGGCAGGTCCGAAACCTAGTCTCCCCCCAGGCCTCCTCTGGGCCACTAAGAACTGCTGGGCGAAGTTCTCAATGGCATCACCGAAGAGGCCAGCCTGACAGACAGGGGCGTTGAGGAACCAAACTTTGTCGGGCTCAAGCATATCTGCCAGGTTTAGCCCCATGTGACGTTCCTGGACCACTAGTGTGGACATCGCCTGACTCAGGGAGAGGGACTACCCTCGTGCATGCAGGACAGAAGGGTAGCGAGAGAGGGAAAACACTTATACAGATTATGACCCTTTTGGTGTTCCATATTTCCCTCTCTCCGATGTAGCAATTGACATCTGTCCTCTGCCAGAGCCCCAAATGAAATCCTATTTTTTTTTTTTAAGAACCAGCAGAACCATCTGTAAGCTACCAGCAGGCATGTGAGACAGTGAGCGTGGCCGTCAGAACGGCACACAGCGCGTTGAACACTCAAATGGTTTAAGTTTAAGACGAACTGCGCGCCGACATGATTACACGCTCCTGAGAGAGTATGAATCAGCCACGAACGCAATCTCACATGTTTATGTGCGAGAGAGATTGTGGCCGTCAAATGAGGACAGGAAACAACCGCATCCAGTAACACACGTTTTGAATGTCATCTTGAAAAAGATGCAGGGTCAAACCGTGTTGCTCTTTTAGAAGGTAATGCTCTTTTAGAAGTGCTGAAGCACTCAGGGAGATGGCTGCGGCTCACAGCAGTTGCGATTGCAAGCCTGCGTGTGAGCACTCAAAGAATGGAAATGCCCAGCCAACCAACACAGGAACAAGTGTATGTTGCAGCGGCCATTCGCTGACTCACGCCGTCACACCAGCACCCAGGTAAGAGAGCGATCCTCCTCGAGATAGCTTTCCTGTAGCTCAAACAATAAGAGCGCTTGAATGCAATGTAAGTTGCTTTGGATAAAAGTGTCTGCCAAATGCATAAATGTAAATGAGACTCGTCTAAACACTCTTCGTAGAAACAGCTTGATTCTGAAGTTAAAAGCAATATGCGGTACTTCCACTTCCGTGTTTATACCCGCGCTGCGGGGCGGTGCATGGAATGCGTGAACCGCATGCCAATGTTCATTGGCTCATTTTTAAACACTCGAAGTAGATTGGTCTCTGAAAATAGATCCCAGTTCGTTGGTCAGTTCCGACGTACGTCAAACGTGACCGAATGAAAGGGAACCGGCTGTTTCCGATTTATGTCCGGTCAAATTTGTGCGGTGCGAATTTTGAGCATATGGAGCAATTTCGAGCCTTGATAATGTTATTTTTTGGTTATTTATTGGGAGCTACCAGGACAGTAATAAAGATCTACCAGTCGATCTCAATCGATGGATTGGCGACCACTGGCCTAGAGGAACTCGATGTTGCAACAGAAACTACGGACTCTCTCTTTTCCAGGACTTTAGACACAATTGCTCCCCTGTGCTTAAAGAAGATTAAAGAAAATAGTCCAACGCTGTGGTACAATGAGCACACTCAGGCCCTTAAAACAGCAGCCAGAAAAATGAGCACAGCTGGAAGAAAACAAAACTGGAGGTTTTTCGCATTTCGTGGAGAGCATGATTGCATACAAAAAGGCTGTAAAAGCTGCTAGATCTGCTTATTTCTTAGGTATTTATTCGATACAGTGATAAATTAACCAAAAATAAACTTTAAAAAATTCAACCAAAAATTCAACTTCTGATGCTCAGCAGTTAATGACTTTATGAACTTCTTTACGTGACAACAGTAGGAAAATAATTATAACCATGCAGCTGTCTACTACAGTATCATATCAGTCAGTGTATTGTAGTGTCACTGAGGAAAAATTACACTCATTCACTGCTATAGGAGAAGAATTGGCTAAACTCATTAAATCATCAAAATCAACAACATGTATGCTTGACCCTATACCGACTAGGCTATTAAAAGTGATGCTTCCAGAGGTCATAGATCCTCTTCTTAATATCACTAATTCATCCTTGTCGTTAGGAAATATACCGAAAACTTTTAAATTGGCTATTATTAAACCACTTATTAAAAAAAACGCAACTTGATCCTACAGAATTTGTCAATTACAGGCTAATCTCAAATCTACCCTTTCTGTCAAAAATACTAGAAAAGGCAGTGTCTTCACAACTACGCTCCTTTTTAGAAAGAAATGGTATCTGAGGATTTCCAGTCATGATTTAGACCGTATCATAGTACTGAGACTGCTCTCATCAGAGTTACAAATGATTTACTCTTATCATCCGATCGTGGCTGTATCTCTCTATTAGTGTTACTCGATCTTAGCGTTGCATTCAATACTATCGACCACAACATTCTTTTGAATAGACTCAAAAATTATGTTGGCATTAGTGGAATTCCATTGGCATGGTTTAAATCATACTTATCTCACCATTATCAGTTTGTAGCAGTAAATGAAGAGATGTTACACCGATCACGTTCAGTATGGAGTACCGCAAGGCTCAGTGCTAGGAAAGTTGCTTTTCACCCTGAACATGCTACCACTGGGAGATATCATTAGGAAGCATGGTGTTAGTTTTCACTGTTATGCTGACGATACTCAGCTCTATATTTCTTGACGCCCTGACGAAACTTACCAATTCACAAGATTAACGGAATGCATAGCTGATATAAAAAATTGGATGACTAGTAATTTCCTGCAACTTAATTCAGAAAAAAACAAAAAACTGAATTTTTAATTATTGGACAAAAAAACTCCACAAACAGTAACCTAGTATACTGTCTAACACTTGATGGCTGCACTGTCAAGTCCTCATCATCAGTTAGGAACCTGGGTGTGCTCTTTGATACCAATCTTTCATTTGAAAGCCATGTTTCTAGCATCTGTAAAACTGCATTCTACCATCTTAAAAGTATATCTAAATTATGGCACATGCTTTCAATGCAATTGTTTTTTGCTCATGGCATGACCTCAAGGCTAGATAATTGTAATGCTCTACTGGGTGGTTGCCCTGCTCGCTTAATAAATAAACTGCAGCTGGTCCAAAACGCAGCAGCTCGAGTTATTACTAGAACCAGGAAGTATTAGCCCGGTTCTGTCAACACTGCACTGGCTCCCTATTAAACATTGCATACATATTAAAATCTTGCTTATTACTTACAAAGCACTAAAGTTTAGCTTCCCTGTACTTGAGGGAGCTCTTAACACATTATACCCCATCACGTCTATTGCGGTCTCAAAATTCTGGCCAGTTGATAATACCTAGAATATCAAAATCAACTGCAGGCGTTCAATCCTTTTCCTATTTAGCACCTACTCTGGAGTTACATCAGCTAATGTTAGTCTCTCTGTTTATCCCGAGGTTTACTGCAGTCAGCTGGATCCGGGCCATA
The DNA here is from genome assembly GCA_018749465.1 of Paracanthobrama guichenoti. Lineage (NCBI taxonomy): Eukaryota > Metazoa > Chordata > Actinopteri > Cypriniformes > Gobionidae > Paracanthobrama > Paracanthobrama guichenoti. The sequence goes on from CM031959.1 coordinate 25,024,539, forward strand.
TCCTGATCAGATGGTGGTCCTGTGCCCAGACATGACCAACGCACCCCTGAAATTGCATCATCGACACGACATCCTCACTAAACCCATCTCCGGCATGATGACTCCGATCTTTCAAATATTCTTATCTAATAATTGCCTCACCGACATGGCATGATGGTCCAGAGGAGAACTGGCACCCCGACTGAGACTGGTTTCTCCCAAGGTTTATTTTTCTCCATTATGCCACCTGATGGAGTTTTGGTTCCTTGCCACTGTCGCCTTTGGCTTGGCTTGCTCAGTTGGGGCACTAAATTTTCAACTAAATATTAAAATAAATTTTCAGCTAAATTACTGATCTGCCCGCATTGTCACTATATGATAATTTAAAAGCTGGATAACTTCACCGTTTTCATCAAAGCGGCTGTTCAGCCAAATCAAATTCTGTTTTATTTTCCTTGATTTTATACACCTGTGGCCATGGAAGTGATTGGACCTGAATTCAATTATTTGGAGGGGTATACTCCAAATACGCCACTACTTTTGGCAATATAGTGTATTTATCACAATTACATTTGAATCATTTAATGGAATATTTAATTTTAATTTGTAATACATTTTACAATGAAAAGATTTTAAAAAATTAAAGGTTTTTCATGTTTCATTTTTCCTTGCAATGCTTTGACTCATTAACTTGTTTATGAAAACATGTTAAAAAATGTTTTACAGCAAAAATATTGTTGGCACAGAGCACAAGAACAATGCAGTGTGGCCAATATTATTAGCTAGCTATTAGCTATTTTCAACACTAACATTCAAAAAAACTTTTTAGAAACGTCATGCTTTAATAATTTATTTTTTCAGTTATAGTTTGTGATATAGAAACACCAAAACAGAGTGATACTAGAGTTTACTACTTCCAATATTGTACTCCAAAAATGTACACCCCTTGTACTGCTTAAAACGAGAGGATCTGAATACTTTTCATCTTTGTGTTTTGGGCATGCATGATACCTCAACATGTGCGGCTTGTAGAGGAGAGACATATTGTTATTTTTTCAGAGAGATTTTTCCAGGGGAACTTACACAGTACATTGGTGGAGAGACCATATCTACTGTAGGGACTAGAATACCAAAAAGTTCTCTTTTCCTTGGGTCAGTAAGCACCAGGGGTCTCATTTATAAAATTTCCCATAGATTTTATCCTAAAAGTGTACGTACATACAAATATGTTTGCGCCAGAACTTGCGCAAAAATCCCTTGATAAATCCCAGTCAGCAGTATTTTCCTGTTAACACTGTGAAGCTGCTTTGAAACAATTGGCATTGTAAAAAGCGCTATATAAATAAAGGTGACTTAACTATTTTAAAAAGGAAACGTGCAAATCTTACCGTTTTATTCAAGTTACAGTGGCATTTTTCATAATTTTGTGAAGATGTCTTTACACGAAATTAACACCTCAGTGCAGCTGCGGTTGTACAGTAAGCTTTTATCATTGGACCTATGCAAACCAGACAATGGACCGTTCGACCACCAAATCCTGCAGTCTGTAATATCGAAGTGAGTGTGCATCACTGATCATCATTCTCATTAAAAATATTTTGTCATAACCTGAGATCTGCAGTTTAGTTTAAAGAGGAATTTACTAGAATAAATTAAAAACTAAAAGGAGCTCTTGACTCTGTCCTTCATTCAGTGCAGACGTGTTTTCACTCTGCTCCCGCTGTGCTCTGGCGCTATGTTATTTTGTCTTTCTTTTTCTCTCTGACCCGCTGCTTGCTGGACTCCTGAAAATACTGAAATGGAATTGATTAACTGGTCAATCAGCGCGATCGATAGGATTTTCTCACAAAGGAAGGGTGCCCCGGGAGAACCCACCTGCCCGGACGGGACCTTTGCTGCAGGGTACGTGAGGGATGCATGGAACAACTGGCAAGTCCTGTGCCTGGAGGCTCTGTCCGTGGAGGATGCGGAAGATTTATACATGATTGGATTATTGATGGCGGGGTTCCTATTCTTTGGCTTTGGGATTGCCCTGACCTATCGGAAGATTGGTAAGACAGCTGCAAGCAAATTCACCCAGCCGCTGTCTGTGGAAATTAAGGAATGCTTCGGGGCTGTGTGTGACCGTTTGAAGGAATTAGATCAGAGAGTGATATGAATTGAGGAACTGAACCGTAACAACGCAGTCCGGACTGCGGATACGCAGGGAAGAGTGGGCTCCATCAGGGGTCAGATCGGTGAACTTTTACGGACTGTAACCGGTCTGGCCATGAGGCTGGACGTAATGTCTAGGGAAACTGCACAGACCGGACGCGAATGCTGAGGACCAGATCTGATTGATTGATTATGATCCGGACAAATTACCGAAGATCATCAAATGGATTAAAAAATTGTATTTGCCTGACCTAATCAACTACCCCACCGAACCTCACTTGTCCCTATCTCTCGGTTGGGAGGTCAGCCTGACAGCTTGGTCTGCTATCTTTCCCTGTGCACTGCCTAATCTCCCTTCAAGGACAAACCATAGAACTGAACTCGAAAACATCTGAAGTTATGGCTAACATTCTCACACAAAACAATCTCAGACTCATTCGCACCATACACACCGATCCCGATCCCAGCCCCCCTCCATCCGTCTGCCTGTCTTTATCTATCTCCTCTCCCACTCCATACAAAAAATCCCATCACGTGACCACGTGTACTGTGTTATGTTATGTTTTGTTGTGTTTGCTATGTAATGCTTGCCAACTGCATTCTTGTATTTCTGGAGAGCGTGTGGCGGCGCCTGAAAAGGCTGCGGCCCGGAGGCTTGCTCCAAACTTCATTTCGTTATACTGTACTTGTACATGTGTAATGACAAATAAACTTGAAACTTGAATTATTGGAATTAGCCTATATTTAATCCTTGCTGTCATTAAAACAGCAAGTCACAGGAAAAGGGATCAAAAGAAGCACATCCACATGTCTATCTAAAATCATATAATTTTTGTTTAACTTCTGAGTAATGACTTTATGTCATTTCAGAACATATTGCCATTAATGAAACTAGAACATTAATGTTAATGTGTATATCAAACTGAAAACAGAGTTTAAAATTGTTCATTTCTTTCTAAAAGAGTTTGTATGCATGGGTCAGAGTTTGCATGCAGGGGCAAATTTTCCTGTCAAGTTTGTTTTTATAAATTACAACTTATGCTTTGGAAGTGGCGTCCGCTTCTTTCAGGACCTGTTTTGTGCATACGCAGCGGTTATAAATGAGACCCCAGAACTGTGGCAGCAATTTTTCATGGCCAAACACCACTCACTGTTTCTTTAGCTCTCAATAAAAATAAAAAAAAGAACATTAAGGGGTTCTGGCAATTCATTTTAAAACCCAATCTATCTCTCAAAACATCTCCAGGTTACATATGCAATCCCTGTTCTCTATAAGGGAACAAGAAACTGTGTCATGGTGTTGATGGTGCTATATAGCATGGTGCTATATCTTTTACAGCAGGGGTCTCCAACCTTTTTTTCATTTGAGAGCTACTTTTTAAAAATGAAAGTCATCGAGAGCTACTCGTTATACAATCCTAAAACTCTTAAATAATGCATCATAATTCTCATATTAACAACTATCCAAACTGTTTTACACCTGAAAGAGTGTAGTAGTAGTTCCAGTAGTCGGTACCAATACAATAACATTTTTACAGTACTGTGTACCAATTTTGGTACCACAGCAACAATTTTTTTTTAAAATTTCATTTAACTATTTAAAATCTATTTAATCTATTAAATTAAAAAAAATCAATTAAAGGCTGTATGCTGTTTAAAGTGGAAAAATAAGCAACAATCTAGGCATAATTAGCGCTTTTTACAAGTCCAATTGTTTCAAAGTAGCTTCATAGTGTTAACAGGAAAATAATGCAACATAATTTGATTCGGCTGTACAGCCGCTGGTGAAAACGTGATGTTATCCAGCTAATTTCAATTATCATATAGTGTCAATGCGGGCAGATTGGTAATATAGTTTAAATTTAAGTGTCCCCAACTGAGCAAGCCAAAAGCCAAAGGCAACCTTTAAGTTGACCTTTGAGTGTATGTGTTCATGAGTTTTCTCACATTAAATGGTAAATTCTCATGAAGTGACAGTTTATGTGTTTGTGTCCTCATATAGTGACACACGGCAGAGACTACAAAAACAGTGAGTGTCGTGTGCGCACCCATGCATCTGCGCCCGTGATTCAAACAGAGAAGCAGAACATGCAGGAGTAATATTTAAATAGTATTTTGCAGTTTAATATTCACAGACACTAGTATATATATTCGGCTTCAGTCTAGAGCCCTGCGCTTAGATAAACACTGAAAGTGACTGAACGCAGCTGCGGGTACCGAATATACTCGGGAGTCGGTACTACCGGTACTACAGAAATGCTGGTAAAAATTTCACTACGACATGGTACTGAAGTACCGGTACTTGTGACATCCCTACATTTGCATGTTTACATTTACATTTGTTCATAAATAAAAATAACCTCTGATACATCAAACTTGATTTGTGGTGAAGGGGGTGGGATACCTGTCTATATTAGCTCACTCTGATTAGATGAAAAGTACGTCTTGGCAAGCTACCTCCAAACAGGCCACGAGCTACTGGTAGCTACATGTTGGAGACCCCTGTTTTACAGAATGTCTGTAAATATACATCAGTTTTCTGTTTTCAAAGTGTTTAATTCGTAATACATTATCACTAGCCGCATTTCCATTACAGATTTGCGCAAAACCTTTGAAAACTATTGCGACATGATGGTGTTTCCATTAACCGTTGTTATGCGACTAAAACAAATTGTTCCCTTTCGTGTTTCGTGTTCCCTTTCAAATTGAACGCCTCTGCGTGTTTGCGTCATGAAGCACTTGTGTAATCAGTCCAATGGAGAGACGGAACATCATAGGCGGGTGACGTCATAGACCCGGAAACTATAAAGCACACCGGCAGACACACGCCATCAGCACTCTGTGTAACATTGTCCTTTGTCAGCTCTGTGTTTGTGTCTGAGTTCAGACTTTTTTTGTTTTCATATAACAAGTTTGCAACACTTACTGACACACTAAAAGAGACACTATGGCGAGCGAACAGCGTTACTGAGAGTGTGTTTCTCCCTGCTCTTGTTACTTCTCGAGTGGGAATACACATTTGATGTGCGGTGTTTGTTTAGGAGAACAGCGCGCTCAGTCGGCTCTCGAGGGGATCGGCCGCGAGCATTGTGAGGCTTTGCCTCTGAGAGTGCTGCGATCCCGCGGGCGCTCTTCGAAGAGGCACGGCGGCAGCTTATGTCGCGGGGTTCGCATATGGTCTTGTCAGAGGAGTTAGAGACAGGCCAGCCCTTTCTCTGCCTTCACCTGGCAGGTCCAGTGCTGCCTCTCTGGGTTCGGGAGCCCGCGCTGCGGTTTCTCCCGCCCAGGGGGCGCGGCTTCAGTGCTGCAGTTGTCCAGCTTTGAGGAATGGATGTTTGTAGCATCATTGCAGGGGTTGAGGACTCACCACTTCAAACACCTGCTAGTGAGGAGCTCTTGGAGGTTCTGAGCAGAGGAATAGATATATAAATAAAAAAAAGCACCAGACCAGTAGCGCGCCTCAGCAAAAAAAAAGAATAAACTTATGAGCGCTTCCTGTCAGTGCTCTGCTTAGCCTCCATGGGGCTTGCCGTTTTCTCAGATCCCCACACTGAGGTGTCGAGATCGTGGAAGCAGCCCATGTCTTCTCTGTGTTTGTCCCCACATTTCAGTATATTAAGGGAACACTTAAAATATGAAAATATGTATATGTTCACACATGTATAATCAATACTAGTGAATGTACTCGACAGCGGGCTAGGCCGTCACATGCCTGCACACTATGGTTTTCGTGCAGGCATATTAGGCTGCCCGACGTAAGATTTGAGACCGGGCAGTAAAAGCAAAGTTCAGGCCTTAGGTCCCCTCTCCTCTGCTGCTGTGCTGGAGCAGCGGACGCAGCAAATTCACAGTGTCGCCACTCGCACTCCCCCTCAGTAAGGGTGGGGCGGTGGGCGGCGCGCTCGGGCGCAATCTACCTAGGGTAAGACGGATCTGATGACCGTCATTATCTCAAGGAAGGCTGCGTCTCAGAAGCCCTGATGCTTTAATGCCCAGGGTAGTGAGGGTTTTTCCCCCCCCAGAGGGGCAGGCGGTGTTCACCTCAGCATACGACCCTCACAGGGTCAGTCCACCAACCCCGCCTGAGTGCCGGGGCATGGAGGGCCCTCACGAGTCATCCGAGGATGGCTCGCACCCTCTGAGGAAGGAGGTGGCGCTGTTGAGCCAGTTGTTCCCTGCCGGTTCGAGGTCCGAGGACTGGTTTGTCACGATAGATCTTTCAGGGGAGAAGCGTACCAATATCGGGTGCCTCCCTTTGGTCTAGCACCTTCACCCCACATGTTCACGAAGTGTGTGGACGCGGCACTAGCCCCCTTGTGTATGCAGGGGATCTGCATTCTCTACTATATCTGGCTCAACTCCAAGAAGAGCGTTCTTTCTCCAGTCGGAGAATTACTTATCTGGGCGTGAGGTCTCTATGCATGCCCGTCTGTCAGAGCCTCGCACAGGTTCGATCCTCTCAGCATTCAAAGGGGTGAAGCTAGACCAGTCACTCACTGTATAGCGGACTGCTAGGTCTATGGCAACAGCGGCCCTGTTGTTCATGAGACCTCTACACTGGTGGCTCAAGACCAAGGGATTTTTCCCGAGGGAAAACCCTTTTCACATAATCAAGGTAACGTGGCGGTGTCTCCATGCCTTGGTTATGTGGAAGGACCAGGGCCTGTCCCTGGGGGCACCGTGTCGGTGTGCTTCTCTGATCACAGATGCCTCCCTGACAGGCTGGGGGGTGACCATGAGTGGTCGCTCAGCCCAGGGCTTATGGCAGGATCGTCATCATTCATGGCATATAAACTGCCTGGAAATGCTGCCGGTGTTTCAGGCTTTGAAACACTTCCTGCCATACCTCAGGGGCCATCATGTGCTAGTGCGCACAGACAGCACATCGGTGGTCTCCTATATAAACCATCAGGGGGTCTGAGGTCTTGTCCCTTATACAGGCTGGCCCGTCAGATCCTCCAGTGGGCCGAAGGGCAACTCAATCAGAGCAGTTTACATCCCAGGGCGCCTGAATGTGGAAGCAGACATCCTGTCGAGGCAGGGGCTGAGGCCCAGGGAGTGGAGACTCCACACCGAGGTGGTGGAGCTCCTTTGGGAGAAATTTGGCAGGGTTCAGGTGGACCTGTTCGCTACCCAAGAAATCACACACTGTCTTCTGTGGTTCTCCCTAGTACATCCAGCTCCTCTTGGACTGGACGCCATGGTACAGGAGTGGCCGAGGCTGCCCCTGTACACCTTTCCCCCGATTGCTCTGCTTCCAGGAGTTCTAGAGAGAGAGTGCGCGTCTCCTCCACATTAAAGGTGTATGTGACGGCCTTAGCAGCCTACCACTCTCTTTTGGGTGGTGTCTCTTTGGGTTACTCTTTTCCTCCGTGGCACTTTAAGGCTGAGGCCTGTAGTACGCACCAGGGTGCCAGCTTGGGACCTGTCTATTGTCCTTCAAGACCTTTCTGAGGCTCCCTTTGAGCCACTAGAAGAAGTTCCTGAGAAATTTCTCACTCTTAAAGCTATCTTTTTGCTTGCTATTTCTTCTCTTAAGAGAATAGGAGACTTACAAGCTTTTTCTGTGGTACCCTCGTGCTTGGAATTTGCTCACGGTATGGCCAAGGCCTTTCTCCACCCTAGACCGGGCTATATTCCCAAGGTCCCCACTAATCCTGTGAGACCTATAGTACTTTAGGCCTTCTGTTCTCCTCCTTTTCTGTCGTCGGACCAGGAAAAACTCAATCTGCTCTGCCCTGTCTGGGCTCTAGACACCTATGTCCACAGACTGTGGAGAAAGTCAGAACAGCTATTAGTTTGTTACGGGCCACCCTCGGTGTCTAAGCAGAGAATGAGCAGGCCGAGGCCATCTCACTTGCTTATGAGGTGTCCGGACAGCCTTCTCCCTTGGCTGTTCGAGCCCACTCTACCAGGAGTATGGCTGCCTCTCAGGCTTTTTTGGCAGGGGCCTCCCTGCAAGGTATTTGTGATGCGGCAGGATGGTCCTCTCTGCACACTTTTGTCAAGTTCTATGAGCTAGACATCAATGCAACTCCGGGTGCTCGCCTCTTAAGACAATGTAAAAGCGGGCATCCGGCTCATATGCGGCCATGGGTATTCTCGTTCCCATAGTGGTGACGCAGCGCGAGTTCCCTTGAAAGGGAGCGTCTCGGTTACGACTGTAACCTTAGTTCCCTGAATAGGGAACAAGATGCTGCGTCACCCTGCTATACTCCCCGCATGCCCGCAAGCGCCTTAGAAGCTGATGACGTGTGTCTGCCAGTGTGCTTTATAGTTTCCGGGTCTATGACGTCACCCGCCCATGATGTTCTGTCTCTCCATTGGATTGATTACACAAGTGCTTCACGACGCAATCACGCAGAGGCGCTCCCATGGCGGTGACGCAGCGTCTTGTTCCCTATTCAGGGAACTAAAGTTACAGTCATAACCGAGATATTTTCCTATCGTGATAAGTCATTCCAAAAATGATGCCACATATGTTGGTAGGTTTATGTATATCCCAGTCACCGCAATAGCCATTATTTTTAATGGAAGGAGACGTAGGCGTGTTATCCAAGCACTAATGGCAATGAAAACGTCTCAGGTTACGCATGTAACCATGGTTCCCTGTTAGGGAACGAGACACTGTGTTACATACGTAACTTGAGACGTTCCCTTTCAAGGGAACTCGTGCTGCGTCAAGTGCTGCAGGAACTCAATACCCACGCCACCATAATTCTCAAATGCCTGTATATGTGAAGTTGTAATGCACATTATGTTACAAGCACCCGAGTAGAGTAGAGGCCACATTCAGGTTATAGAACCTTACAAAGGTGTGCGGAGAAGACCACCCTGCTGCATCACTTCTTGAAGAGAAACTCCTGACACCAGAGCTATAGAAGCAGCCATACTCCTAGTCGAGTGGGCTCGGACCATTAGTGGTGAGGGTTGACCGGCCGACTCATATGCAAGTGAAATAGCCTTGACTATCCACTTGCTTAGCGTCTGTTCTACTGGTCTGTTCTAGTTCTACTGGTCTGGGTTCTGGAAGGGAGGCAGAGAAAAAGGCCTGCAGCATTATAGGACCCGCCACATTTGTGGGGACCTTAGGGACATAACCTTCTTTCGGAAAAAGAAACACTTTCATCATACCAGGCGCAAACTCAAGACATGAGGGAGCAAGAGACAGTGCTTGTAAATCCCTGATTCTTTTAAGAGATGAGATGAGCCAGAAGAACCAGAGTTTTTAATGTCAGAAACTTCTCTAGCACCTCCTCAATGGGCTCAAAGGGGGCCAGAGCTAGGCCTTCTAATACTATGGCCAGAACCCAGGTTGGTACCCTTGAGCATGCCACAGGCCTTAGCCTCAGAGTACCACAAAGGAAGCGGGTTACCCATGGGTGTCTTCCCACCAATACACCATCTAAAGGAACGTGGTAGGCGGATATAGCCGCCACATATACTTTTAAAGTGGAAGGGGATAACCCTGAAGAGAACTTTTCTTGAAGGAACTCCAGTACTGAACCGACTGGGCAGTCAACTGGATTCAACGAGTGGTTTGTACACCATGCAACAAAAACTCTCCATTTAAGGGCATAAAGCTTCCTCGTAGAAGGAGCTCTGGAGTGCAATATGGTCTCTACTACCTCAGTAGAGAGACCTGAGCCTATGAGCTGGGTCCCCTCAGAGGCCAAGCCCACAGTTTCCACAGATCCGGACGTGGGTGTAGGACTGACCCCATCGCCTGGTAGAGAAGGTCCCTCCTGACCGGAATTTCCCATGGGGGACCTTCGAGGAGAGACACGATGTCTGACAGCCATACTCGGCCCGGCCAGAACAGGGACTATCAATAACAGCCGAACCCTGTCCCGGCGTACTCTCTCCAGAACTCCTGGTAGTAATGCCAGAAGGGGAAAGGTGTACAGACGCAGCCTCGACCACGTCTGCACCATGGCATCCAACCCCAGGGGGGCCAGATGCGTGAGGGAATAATACAGGGGACAGTGTGTTGTCTCTCGAGACACAAACAGATCCACCTGAGCTTGCCCGAAGTAGCTCCAAAGGAGCTCCACCACCTTGGGGTGGAACCGAGCGACCACTCATGATTACCCCCCAACCAGTGAGAGATGCATCCGTCATTAGCATTAAACGACGACAAGGAGCTCCCAGCACCGGACCCTGGGACAGGAACCAAGGATCCTTCCACATAACCAAGGCACGTATGTATCACCGCGTGACCTTGATCATGCAAAATGGATTTCCCCTCGGGGACAATCCCTTGGTTTTGAGTCACCACAGCAGGCCAAAAGGTATCACGTTGGACGCTGCTGCTATCAGACCCAGTAATCAAGTTTACAGAGTCGCTGAAGAGGCCGGCAGGGGAGACAGGGGCATCTAACAAGAACTTCTTATCTCTCTCCTTGATGTCTGACAGGTTTAACCTGAGGCACCGCTGCATAACCGTGTTTCTTCAACCCCAAAATGTTGGAATAAGCTGATGTTGCTAGGTTGAAGACTCTAAATGATGCCGTTTTAATCCATGACCTCGAAACCTCGGTGTGGAGGTCAGGAAAAAACGGCAAGCCCCGCTTTGGAGGTTGCGATCTTGACAGCAGGAATCGCTCGTCTAATTTGCTTGACTGACGGGCTTCCTGTTTCTCGGCTGGCCAATCTAACTTTAATCTGGCAACAGCACGAGTAACAACCTCCAAAAGCTCCTCTTGCACGTGTGTATGAGGTGGCGAAAATTCCTTATCTGGATTTTCCAGGCTCACAACATCCAGTTCCTCAGAACTGGAGTGCTGCTGCACCTGCAATTCAGCGCAAGCAGAAGAAACCAGAGAGCATGCTTCTGACTCGTGAACTGAAGCGTTGGATCTAAAGGCAGAGATAGGGGATCACCCATCTCTAACCCTGCCACTAATCCCAATCCATCTGCGAAACCCCAAGACATGAGCCTTCGCTGTGCCTCGGCAGCAGCGGGACCCGAGCCCTGAGGAACGCGAGCCAAAGCACCCTACTCAAAGAGTGCTCGGCGGGACCAGAGAGTTTTCATAGCCAGCCTCTCACAATGCTCGCAGCCAGCCCCCTCGAGGGATGCCTGGTCATGCTCCGGTCCCAAACACATTACACAGAGCAAATGTGTATCCCCACCCGTGATGTAATGAGGGCAGGGAGTAACACACTGTCTGAACTGTTGATTTGCCATTATATATCTTTTTCTTTTTCTTTGAGAGACACACACACATTAAATAGACAAACTATTTCACATAGAGTGCTTGTGAAGACACAAGCTGACACCGTCTGGTTCAGGGGTGCTTTATAGTTTCCTGGCCAATGATGTCTCGTCACGCCATTGGACTGATTTTACGCAGATCACGCAGAGGCGTTCCTGCAGTGCTTGACGCAGCGCGAGTTCCCTTGAAAGGGAACCCCTTATACTGGGGATTGCCACGTATGAGGTGTTTGTGGGTGTTTCTCCCTCATATCTGCTTTAATGTCTTAATGATAATGTGGCATTTCTTTGTTTAGAATCCAGTATTCTTGTAATTATATTGTCTTTTATGAGTTTAATAAAGAACTATGTCTTGTCTTCTGTCCAAACATACCGCAATATCTGTAAAGAATGATCGACTTTTACATACACCAGGTGACCTGTAGATTGCAGAAAAACTATTTCCATTGCTGTTTTGCAAAAATGTTATTTATCCAATTGCCTGAAAAACTACAACAGTTACTGTCTTAAGATAAATGTATACGGCACACATCAAGCTTTTCTTGCGATCTTGCTGCCTCTGTGTACTACAGTACAGACAGATACTTTGCACATTCGAGAAGTACGTTCATCATGGACGCGTACACGGTTGCCGTGGTAATGAACAATAAATATACTTGCTGGTAAAGCGAGTGAACATATTGTGAGGCTAAATCACAAAAATTATGGCAATGCAATAGCGCATATTACACCAAACAATCAGCCACTAGTTGGAATCAGCCGATAATCACTGCCTTCGATTCAGTACTTCTCAACTTGACGCTCACATAAGCTATTATCTCCCTCATATGAATTTGAATGAGCATCCTGCAATAATAAGGCACAGACATTTCAAAATAAGTGTCCATTCGGTTACACAAATGTGTTTCACCATTTGTCCGTCTAATTTTTTTTCTCCTTTTTCTCCCACAGGAGCTCAGTTTCTCTGGCTAATTTTCTCCACTGCCAAAGCAGTGATGTTCCCTCCCAGAAACCTCAGATCCTACGTGACCGCCTGGAGATGTTTTAAAGCATTCCACTTCTCTTATAAGAAGTGACCCTCCATGTCGGGTCCATCAAAGGCTTCTTGAGCAGCATTCAGTTCCCTTTTGAGGGAACTCGAACTGCGTCTATGACACTTTGGGGACACTCCCTAAGCAATAGCGTCTCTGAAACATGAATGAAATCACGTCCAATTCTTGTTGCATCATGACGTAGTATGTGACAGCATACACGGAAGTTACAAAAGGGAAGCCGGCACATATTACAAACAGCTTTCGTTCTTCAGCAAGGTGCTTTCTGTTTCTGTCTGTCTATTTGGTGTTGTTTGTCCCGTAGGAAAACTATATATATATATAGTTGTGTAAGTCATGGGGAAAGCCTTATTCAACGCGCGTCTCCAATCCACCGGTGTTAGATTATTCTAACGTGCTGGGGGAGCGAGGCTGGCTATGGGGCGATGCCTTGGGTGGAAGAGGCTCTCGTGAGCCATAAGAGCCCCGGTTCTGCCCACTAAGCCCTGTCGTGACACATCTGCGCTGGTGGACAGAGCTTATATGGCGTCTGGTCATGCTGGTAGTTCCCTGCACATATTATCTATTCTGCAGGCCTACCAAGCCAATCTCCTAAAAGATCTGGATGAGGGGGAGTGCCCCTCACTGGAAGATATTCTGGAAGGCTGCTGATTTGTCTCTCCGCATCACCAAGGAGACGGCCCGTGCCATCGGCCGCTCCATGGCATCTATGGTGACTGTGGAGAGACATTTATGGCTGAATCTGTCGAGGCTGAAGGAGAAGGAGAAATCCTTTCACCTAGATCCCCCGATTTTGCCTTCCAGTCTGTTCGGCGACGCCATTACCACCGTCGTCAACAGATTTCAGGAGGTGAAGAAACAATCAGCAGCCAGCAACCATCCAGATAGGGGAAGGCTGCCTCTAAAGAAAAAAGGCAGCCCTGGCCGTCAACCAGCTCCTCGCACCGGCAGGTGCAGAAAGAGAGTGTCGCTTCTCGAGCCCCTCCTCTGGGAGCTTGGCAACAGAGGCGGCGCGCACGCCAGCAGTCTTCGGCGCCACAGGTCGATCTGAGGACCGTCCAGCAGGCAAAGAAGGCGGCTGGGAAGAAGCCCTAGCTGCGGTTGGGCTTCTGAGAGCGGTCCCTTCCGTGGAGAAGCAACCAAGGTTGCCTTTTCCATGGCGATCTCGAGAAATCGATGCTGTGTTCTCGCACATTTCTTGCGCATGCACGGTGCTCCAGCCGCCTCTAATAAGACCTGCGGCTGGGCAGCGAACGCGTCCGCACACCGAAAATCGTCCTCGACTGCTCCCTGCCAGTCAGCCGCTTCAGGAGGTCGAGAACGAGTTTCGATTAATACCCGAGGCCAGCCTCGAGAGGCTGGTTCCCTTAGTAGATTATCTTGGCGCATGGTCATGCCTTCCAAATATATCTGCGTGGGTCCTGCGGACTGTAGAAAAGGGGTACCGACTGCAGTTCGGTTACCCTCCCCCGAAGTTCAATGGGGTGGTCCGGTGGTTCCAGAGCAGGTTCGGGTTATGGAACAGGAAGTGCACTCCCTGTTGGTAAAGGAGGTGATAGAACGTGTTCCTCCGCCAGACCGGGTTCTACTGCCGGTACTTTATAGTTCCCAAGAAGGATGGAGGGTTGTGTCCAATATTAGATCTGAGACACTTGAATCGGTCTCTGAGGAGGTTCAGGCTCAAGATGCTCACCATTCCCACCATCGTGAGTCAGATCCAGCCCGAGGACTGGTTCGTCACAATAGATCTGAAAGACGCATACTTCCATATATCCATCCTTCCATGTCACAGGAGGTTCCTGAGGTTTGCTTTCGGGAGCGAAGCATACCAATATTGGGTTTTTCCGTTCGGCCTAGCTCTTTCCCCTCGCACCTTCACAAAGTGTATGGATGCAGCTGTCGTTCTGGCCAATATCAGGTGCTTGGGGTTAAGACAAAAAAGAGCACTTTGATGCCGTCCCAGAGAACCCTGTTCTTGGGAGTCGTATGGGACTCGGTTACGATCCAGGCACAACTGTCTCCCGCGCGTATCGAGTCCATACGGGTGACGGTCTCCAGAGTGAAACTAGGCCACAGCCTTACTGTGAAGCGGTATCAGAGAATACTGGGGCTCATGGCAGCAGCGTCCAACATAATACCTTTTGGCCTGCTACACATGAGACCCCTACAGTGGTGGCTGAAGACCAAGGGGTTTTCCCAGAGGGGAAATCCGTTCCGTATGATCAGGGTATGACTCAGATGCCTTCGTTCCCTAGTTATATGAAAGAAACTTTGGTTTCTGTCCCAAGGGCCAGTATTGGGAGCGTCTTGTTGCTGGGAATCCGTTTCAACAGATGCCTCCCTTACTGGTTGGGGCGTGGTCATGGACGGCCGCTTTGTGAGAGGTCTGTGGGAAGCCCAGCATTCTTCCTGGCACATAAACTGCCTGGAGATGCTGGCGGTGTTTAAGGCCCCGAGGAGCTTTCTCCCGGATCTCTGCGGCCGCCATGTCCTGATACGCTCCGACAATACGTCGGTAGTCGCGTATTTGAATCATCAGGGGGGTCTGAGGTCACGCCCTCTATGCAGATTGGCTCACCAGATCCTCCTGTGGTCCCAAGGGAGACTGTCATCTCTCAGGGCGATGTATGTCCCCGGGGACCAGAACCAGGGAGCAGACATCCTATCGAGGCAGGGGCTGCGGCCAGGGGAATGGCGCCTTCACCCCGAGGTGGTGAAGGCCATGTGCGAGAGGTTCGGCCCAGTGGAAATGGATCTGCTCTAGGGCTCCTTCTACGAGGAGACTGTACAGCCTCAAGTGGAATGTGTTTGCCACTTGGTGTAGAGAGCATGAGGTGGACCCAGTTAACTGCCTTCAGTGCTGGAGTTCCTCCAAGATCGCTTCTCCGCGGGTCTTACCCCGTCCCACACTCAAGGTGTACGTGGCTGCCATTGGGGCTTTCCACGCTCCTGTGAGTGATGGGCCTCTGTTCCAACCTGGGATCTGGCAGGGGTGCTCGAGGGGTTGGCTGAGGCCCCCTTCGAACCACTGGAGTCGGCTGAGGCAAAGAACCTGACCCTTAAGATGGCCTTTCTCCTGGCTATCACTTCTCTAAGGAGAGTGGGGGACCTTCAGGCCTTGGCGATTACGCCAACTTGCCTAGAGTTTGCCCCTGGTGGAGTTAAGGCCATCTTACATCCAAGACCGGGCTACGTGCCCAAGGTGCCATCGAGTATGGCACGGTGGTTCTTCAGGCATTCCATCCTCCGCCCCACGTGACGGCAGAAGAAAGGAGACTTCACCTGCTCTGCCCCGTCAGAGCACTGAGAATTTACTTAGAGAAGTCTGCGCGGTGGAGGAAGTCAAATCAACTGTTGGTGTGCTTCGGCTCACCTAAGAAAGGGCTGCCTGCATCTAAGCAGACGATTAGCAACTGGATCATCCAAGCTATAGCCACGGCTTATCGGGTGCGCAATTTGCCTTCACCCATAGCCGTGAGGGCACATTCCACCAGAGGCATGGCATCCTCTGTTGCCCTCCTTTCTGGAGTTACACTTCACGAGATTTGTGAGGCGGCAGGGTGGGCCACCTCGCACACCTTCATAAGATTTTATAGTCTGCATCTCCCTGCGACGCCCGGCGCTAGAGTGCTCGCCTCCTGAGTGTGCCCGGGTTCCGGCTTCACACTGTGTTTGCATAGACGCAGTTCGAGTTCCCTCGAAAGGGAATGTCTTGGGTTACGACTGTAACCCTTGTTCCCTGAGAAAGGGAACGAGACACTGCGTCTCGTCACCACACCTCCTCACGCCTGGAGCGCCTGCTTCATCGCGAGGCTGTTTGTAATATGTGCCGGCTTCCCTTTTGTAACTTCTGTGTATGCCGTCACATACTACGTCATGATGCAACACCAATCAGAATTGGACGTGATTTCATTCATGTTTCAGAGACACTATTGCTTAGGGAAGTGTCATAGACGCAGTGTCTCTTTCCCTTTCTCAGGGAACAAGGGTTACAGTCGTAACCCGAGGAAAACCACAAATTTTTTTTGTTTTCCACAAATTTATATACGGCGCTCCTTCCCCCAAGATAAACTATTCACAAACCTCCCTCCTGATCAAAGGGATTCAAAGATCCCAGCCCACCCGTCCCGACACCAGACAACCTATAATGCTAGACATCCTCACTAAATGTATTCACACCCTCCGCACAGGCTACCAGCCCCTCAATACTGCCCAAACACTCAATGCCATGTTTGTCCTAGCCTTTTTCGGTTTTCTTAGATGCTCTGAACTCACTATCACTTCAAAACTCGACCCAAAAATCCACCCCACCATCTCAGACTTATCAGTAGTAGATGGGGAAACAACCTCTTATCTGATTAAGCAAAGTAAGACTGAACAAATAAAAAAAAAAAAGCCTCTCCCAACAGCAGATCCAAGCTCTCGGGAGATGGTCCTCAGATGCTTATCAGTACTAACCGTTTCCACATAAAAAAAAAGCCCACCAATCCCTCATCGATTAAAACCCTCCGGGCCATCCACCGGGGGCTTCTTTTTTTTATTCCGTCCAGTAAGCATTTGAGACCAGACACAGTGAGAAACCTCCAAGCACTCATGCTTTTCTTTCCTGTTTTTTAGCGTTCCAATGAGAAGTGGAAAACGTGGAGTCAGCGGAAAGCTTCCATGCAGTGAGAAAGTGGATAGTTTCCCTATCCAGAAAACGGATAGGAAATACCTCCCTACAAAAGCTCCATTATTAGACACATGGCTAGCCTAAATGGCAGCCACATAAACCTTGAACATAGCAGGGGCCAACCCTGCTTAAAAAGACATTCCTGCTGGAAATACAGCAGTGAATCAACTTTTAGTCCACTGGGTTTAAATTACGCAGTTTGCATCATGATGCAAAGAGCTGCCATTTCAGGGCATATATTTTTCTCAGGGAGGGAGCGTTAGCATTCACAATGGTCTCAACAACCTTGGTTGAGAGACCAAAGTCTATAGCTGTGTCCCAATATGAAGGCTACGCACTTCGAAGGCCGCATTTGAAGTGCGATTATATCACAGTGGCACTACGAAGGCTGTCCCAATGTGAAGGCTGCACCCTCTGAAGGCTGCATTTGCAGTGCGATTGCGACACAGTGGAGCAACAAAGGCTGCCGCAATTTCAAAGCGACTTCAAAATGCGCCCTCCGTTTCTCAGGCAAAGGAAGGGTACAGCAGGTGGACTCTTCGCAGCCTACCTATCCCAGAATTCATAGCACAAATTCACAGGGAGCAGAGCTATCGGGGGGAAAGCATACAGACGCAGATCTAGTCCCTCCCTGTTTTTTAAGACGGTCAGCCTGGTAGGATTGCAAAACCATCATGGTGTGGAGGAACGTACCAGCTTGGCCTGCCACTGTATATGCTTTGTCAACCAAGCCAGATATCACACAGCGGGGTTGGAAGGCAAAGTCCCTTCAGGATGATGCAGAAGATGGGTAGAGATAGCTAGGCCTGTTTAGCGATTAGTCAACCCTAGGCATCGCCCCACACCCATACTCATTCAACCCTACAATTGCTGCATTTCCATTACCCTTCAAATTGCGCAAATTGAAATGGTTGAAAATACGCCCAATGGAAACACGTCAAAAACTCCCATATATCACAAAAAAGGTTTTATGCTCACTTTTCAGGCAATCCAGAAACTAAACTGCAATGGAAACCGTTTTTCCGCATTTACAGGCCACCTGGCATACGTAAAAGTCAGATGATCAATCTGAATCGACAGTCCCCTGTGAAATCGCGTACTATAACCTCTCAGAAACACCTCATACATTGCTGCTCCCAAGTATAAGGGGCTTTCCTTGTCATTTATGCTTGGTTCAAGATTCAAGAGATTCAAGAGTTTTATTTGTCACATACACAGTTATATACAGAATATACAACCGGCAGTGAAATGTAAACAGGTCCGCTCCATGGACAGTGCAAATTCACAGTTAAAAATACAAGGAGGAAATTATATAGAAATAGGATAAAAAAAAAAAAAGTACTATCTATATATATGTCTATATCTGTAGTCAAGAGAAAAAAAAAAGGGTAACAAATAAGGATAAAGTGGAATAAAATAATTGAAGTAGACTGTGCAGTGAGTAAACTGTAGACTTATAAATATGTGGTTAACAAATGTATAAAGAGTATAATGTGCAAACAGGTTTATAACAGGTTGTTACACAGTAACAACGAGAACAGAAAGTGCAGTGCAATGACAGTGTATCGATGTTTATCCTGAAGTGAAGTCACGTGACGTTAAGTTCAGGAGTCTGATGGCCTGGGGAAGAAGCTTCTCCTGAGTCTCTCAGTTTTGGCCATCAGGCTTCGGAAGCGCTTACCAGATGGCAGCAGCGTGAAATGAGGGTTTGCAGGGTGATTAGAGTCCTTGATGATCTTGGTAGCTCTACCTTTGCAGCGTATGCAAAGGTAGAGCTCTGTTAACCTCTGCAAAGGTTAACACGCTTACGTCTCTTCGATTAAAAATAATGGCTAGTGCAGAGAATGTCATAGTAATAATGGCTAGTGATGATTTTTGGAATGACTTATCGCAAAGAAAAAAAAAAAAATGTTTTAGTTGCATAACATTGGTTCATTTCACAATAGTTTGTTATCGACATTTAGAAAATATTGCAAAAGTTGTGCAAATCTGTAATGGAAATCAGGCTAATGGCCGAATAATTTGCCATTCCAGGGCTGAAAATTTGTGCTGAGTATATGTCATTATATCGTGTGGAGATCAAGAAAGTTTGCATGCAGCCACACACCAGGAAGCACTCATCGAGATTGCTGCAAGCTGCTTCCTGTTTCTCTTCTGGCCAATACATTTTTAGTAAGATTTTGAGTTACAACTGCTCCTAATATGTATTTGAGTGAGAAAAACGACATCCACATCCAGTTTCTGCATAAATTGGGTCAACATTAAACTTTAACATTAAATGGAGACATTTGCTTGAGTCTCCTACTTCTGACAGTTGTCTCCTGAGACAAAATCTCTAAAACTCTCAGTTTTAGAAGAGACCCTGTGAAGTTGCTGATATAATTGATAAGCCTCTTCTGCTTCTGCTGGGGTAGCAGCACTCTGTTCAGTGGTAATGATAATTAATCATTATCATCTCAACTCACATCCTGTGTGGTCCACATTCAGGCCAAACAACTATCAAACCTCAGAGTTCATAGTGGGATGGGTTTCAACTTAAAAAGGAGCTTAAAGTGAAAGTTTATGTGCGTCATCAGAGAGATTAGACCCTATGTTTACTGAGTGAAATGGAGTATGTTCTAACTTGAAATTATATCATGACAGTGCAGATGATTTCTATCTTAGAAAGTTCTAACTTTGTAGGTCTCCTGCCATTTCAAAGAATAGTACAACGGCGAACAGGTCGTATAGACGCCTCGTCCGTTTGGGAAGGAGCGTGCACAGTCAGCAGAGGCTCACAGCCAAGTAGTTCAGTATATTAACTACTGGCATGTTTCATCACATTTGTGTCCAAATATTTTCTTTTTCTTAATTTTGAATGGTATACATTTCTATTGTTTTCTCATTTAAAAAGAAAAGTGTTTGTGAAATGTTATGCTTAAAAAGCAAGCTTGATCCTCAACTTTTCAGAGAAGGAAAAAATGTCAACTCACCTTTCAGCAACAGGCTTTGCAATGGTCTCAAATATTTGCTCTTGATTGGCTGTTTGGTCAAAAACCTTCTGAAACCTAAAGTGAATAATTAGTGGAAATGGGTTGTTTAAATGTGAATAAATGCTAAATTTGAATTGCTTTCACTTAAAGTATGGTCACAAATATTTATGCCTAATCCACTCTAAATCCATTTATAGTTTTTCTCAATCGGTTTGGCTCAATTTTTGAATAAGACTTTTTTTCTTTTCTCAAAACAATAAGTTTAGATTTCTAAACAATTAGTTTCTTATTCACATCAGATTAGAATTTCTTATTAATTTAAGCAAATTGAATTTGTTTTTGTACGTGTGCAAAAGAGTTAGTACAATTGTCTTGCACAATGGCTAAATGCACATTATAATGATGATTAACTGATGAGTTGATTCTTCAACTTATAAATATTCTTTCATCGTGTGAGCCATCACATGTAAAATGATCAAAATCTGTCAGACATGTTATATTCACTGATCTATATAGATATATAGTGGTATATAGTATATAACCACTATATCTATATTTATGACACGGAATGTTTGTTAAATTTCAATACACACATATACATATACTATATATCACAACCCTGAACAGCAGCATCTAAGTTACATCAGTAGTGAATGTAGTTGCTCTCAAAACAGTTAACACAGCAAACTAAACACACTTACTATAACACATTTTAAAACATCATGTATCCAGCTATTTATTTTTTTCCATCTTCTTCTTTTTTTTTTTCTTTTCTTTTTTTTTTAAAGCTACTCCATCTTTAAACAAGAGATGTCCCAAGACAAATTGGATAAAATGAGAGTCAGCTTGCAATGCTATAACTGCAGGATGTCTTTGCATGAGCAAAGAGAATGTGGCCTGCTTTTTAAAATCCTGTGATTGGTAAACTTCTCTGTGTTACTGGCACTTAGACTTGTGAATAAACAACTGAAGAAAGATGCTGTCAAGTTGCATGTTTCAAAATCCTGCACTGGTGCAGTAAATTGAAATGAAGTGCACGCAAAACACTACTGAGACACTACAGACATTTCAATGCATGTTTGCAAATAACTTTAATAATAATAAAACCAGAGGGCACTCCACTGTCATTCCATCAAAGACTACATCTCCCATAATCCTTTGCCCGGATTCATCATCCCTGATTACATCCACCGCTCATTACTCTGTTTGCCTCGCCCTATATAAGCCTGGTTATCTTAATCATTCATTGTGAAGTCTTGTTTGTTGTAGCACTGCATTTCTGAGTGGTTTCCCTGGTTTCTTGTCTTTTGGTTTTGGATTACTTACCTGTTCCATGGATTACCCTTTTGTCTTTCCTGTCTTGTTTGCCTGTTTGGACTGCTTGCATGTGTATGAACTTTTTCCAGTTTTTTGACTACGATTGCGGATTATCTTTTAATAAAGCTGCGTTTGGATTCTCAGCCTCCATATCTCAGAGCAGTACATTACAATTTCTGAAAACAAATGTTTGTGCTAAGTGGGCACAGAAAGAAAAAAAAAAGCCCTTCAAAAGCTAAATTAAAATGTATTAAGCTTGCAAAGATATTAATAATAGCAAATCAACATTATAATTCCATAATATTAAATCTCTCTCCTTAATTTTTCTACACACCACCTGAATTTGAAGTTTTCCTTCTTATTGTTGATGAAACCATCTGCCAAGTCTCTGGGAACCACAAACTCCAAACTACTTTGCTCCTCACAGTCCACAAAGTACCCTGCAAAGAGGATGCTTAAGCATGAGTACACATAACATTTATCATGCTATATATATATATATATATATATATATATATATATATATATATATATATATATATATATATATATATATATATAATATTACCCCCAACCCCCATCGCCTACAGAAGTAAATAAAAAAACAATCTGGTTTAAATCATATGTGTGTGTGTGTGTGTGTGTGTGTGAATAACGTGGGACATATGTTACACACAGAAGTGTTATGTAAAATAGTTGCTACAGAGATCTTGAGGGTTTGTGCTCACAGACGTTTTTGTTTTTAAGTAGCCAAGTAATATCCAAGTGAATTAAATCATTTTCTTCTTCTTCTTCTTTTTTAAAAAAAAATAATTGTGTTGTAATAACTAATATTATTAGACTGATATGATTATTGGAGTGCGTTTTGCAAGAACATATGCCATTTTAGTCTTTCTAGTTGATTCAATATGGTAACGTACGTCTGTTTATAATTATTTCAATTTTGTAGTAGTTGTTCAGTGTATATAATTGCAAGAAATGAGACATTAGACACTGCAGCACCTAGCTACATTCTAAAAGTAAACACGTCCGTTTAACTATTATTAACCCTTTAGATAGATGTTGAAATAAAAATGTAAATAACACGACTAGGTTATATGCAGATAGAAGTGCTATAAGAAGTGCACAATAGTTGCTGTAAGTTACAGGTTATGCGTTCAAAACCAACTAACGTTAACGTTAAAGTTAGTTGTTTAACACACAGTACACAAACGCAAAACACTCACCGTGGTGGGTTTCTTCGTCGGTTTCACACGGGCAAAGATTTGAATCGTTTGTTTAACCATTGTTTTATATGATAATTATGATGCTTTTTGTCGTTGTTATTTTATTATTATTATTATTATTATTCATCCAAATCACAGTTTAGTTTCACACGTTTAATCCACTCCTTTCTTTTTATACTTCTGTGTGTACAGGTTGCTTCGCGACCAGTGACGTTAACACGTTCTGCGTTACGTATGCATTGACGTCACCTACCCACCAGGACACGCCCCTTCAGCCGAACTGAGTGGCAAAACATCCTGCAAAATTAATGGATTTAGTAGTGGAAATACAATAGTTAGACCACTTGCACTCTCAAGCTGTGTGCGAAACCGCCCCCAATACACTCACTCACTATTCCCTACCCCACTAATATAGTCCACTTGAAGGAGTTAATGAAAACAAATGAGTGAAAATTAATATAGAAGTCAGTGTACAACAAACATTAAAATGTGCACTTGCACACCATCCACTAGATGTCAGTCATGTATTGGATGTGAATCTGAGGCGCTGCCAAACGAGAAATCAATATCTAACTTAACTTATACTGTACTGTAAATAAACTGAAGATTCATTAAGGATGTGCTGATAGTCTGTGAAAATGCATGAGATAAACAGATAAACAGTCTAATAACATGTCCTAGT
Organism: Paracanthobrama guichenoti; assembly: GCA_018749465.1. Taxonomy (NCBI): domain Eukaryota; kingdom Metazoa; phylum Chordata; class Actinopteri; order Cypriniformes; family Gobionidae; genus Paracanthobrama; species Paracanthobrama guichenoti. The sequence continues at coordinate 25,047,810 of CM031959.1, forward strand.
AAACAATTAATGAATTATTGTTTCTCTTTGGCTATTGCCTATTGTTTACATTAGATTTTTCATTTGTCATTTTGAAATTTCATTTCTTTTAATTTTTTAATTTTAATTAATTAATTAATTTTTTAATATAGGCTACTGTTTTATACCACATATTTTTATACAGCCATTTCCCCTAATTTAAACTCTCACATACATCGACTGTGAGAACTTGACCTTTCCACTTGGTTTGTTGAAAAATAATTGTTTTTAAACATTATTATCATTTTAGGTTACATCTTACATTCTTATTCATACAGTATGTTTGAATAAGAGAAAATATATTTTAGATGTCGAAACTTGTCATCATTCAGTGCATCAGTTTAATGACATTTTTACAGTTTGCTGTTTAGTTAAACAGCAGCGTGATTACAAAAAAATAAAAATAAAACAATAAATAAAAATCCCATATTGTAATAATTATATAAGAAACTGTAATAATAAATGTAATAATAATATAATACTACAAAAATCTGGTCCTAAAGCTTTTACATGCTGATAACATAAATGTATAAGTATGTTTTATATAAAAAAACTATATATATATATATATATATATATATATATATATATATATATATATATATATATATATATATATATATATATATAAACTCAGCAAAAAGAAACTCACTGCTTTTATTTCCAGCAAATGTCTTAAATATTTACATGAACATGCAACGATTCAACAACGAGACATTTCACAAACTGAACAGACATTTCACAGATATTTGACAAACAGAAGTGGAATGAGTAGTAGTAATAATAATAATAATAATAATATATATATATATATATATATATATATATATATATATATATATATATATATATATATATATATATATATATATACTTTTTTTAAATATGTAAACTTTAATTACTCATGTTAAGTGCATTCAATTTATCATCTTTATAGCTTACTATGTATTGTCTATAATTCTTTTTTTTTAACAATAAATTGATGAGCTTGCATTACAAACTGAACTTTGCTGTTAAATTTGATGCACCTGCACCTTCTCTCTCTCGACAGGTGGCGCTGTGTCTTTAGTAATAATAGAGTTAAATGGGCGGAGCAGAGAGAATTACACACACACACACACACACACACACACACACTCTCTCTCTCTCTCTCTCTCTCTCTCTCTCTCTCTCTCTCTCTCTCTCTCTCTCTCTCTCGCGCGTACCACAGGCCGTCGGTGTGCGCTGACTCTCCAAACACACACATACGCGCGCTGAATACCCCAGCATCATCATCATCCTCCTCCTCCTCCTCATCTTCCCATCAGCGTGTGCACGAGCGCTCAGCATCATCACTGACAGCAGCGCGAGGGATTCTGTGATACAATGAAACAAACGCGCGCAGATTCATCTGAAGGTAAGACAGCTGGAGTTCAGATCATCATCATTTTGGCTTTACAAACTAACTACCGCTACTGAAATTAACATCATGAGTGTAATTTCTGCAAGTGTGTTTCATGAAGAGAGACTAATGTAAAACCAGCAAAGGCTGCTTTATTTCCCTCTACAGTCGCTATTGAATCTATAATAGGCTACAGTTGCTCTGATCTATAGGTGATAGCAGCATGTTTTGGTTGGGCATTAGTGTTGTATGCTGCTTCTGCCCTCCAGAATTTGAGAAAAGAGTCACTGGAGACGCCAGTTTTCACTTTTCTGAACAGTTACAGGTGTGGAACCATTGAAACTGCATTAATAATTGTTGCAATCAATATTTGATTCTGTCTTGCTGTGTTTTTATGTTGATAGTTACAGCTGATTAAATGACAATTATTGTCATCGTTTGTACATGGTAATATTAAGGTTTTAATGTGACGTGGAAACTAAATTATTTATTTAAACAGTTTAGTCATGAGCTGATAGTTTTGATGTTTTGTAATATCATTGAGTTGATGGATTTATGTTAATTGAAATTATAATGTGTTTGCATATGTATTTTTATTGTGTGTGTGTGTGTGTATTTATTTGACTTCAAAAAGTACTTTGGATGTTTGACAGATACTAGGTGGATGTTTGACAGATATTATAGGCACAGTTATTTATGAATGATATAGACGTCCATGCCAAACATTATATCAGCCCATATAGACCAAAGTGCTTCATATGAAGTGCAGAACATGTACTACCGTAGTACAATATTTAAAACAAATTTGGATAAAAAATATAATGCATAAATAAAACTTGTCATGCAATATAATACAATTTCACATTAAAGCAAAAATGTCTTAATCGTGTTTAAGTTGTGATCTGTGTTGATTTGAGGAGGATGGAGTCTCACTTCATTCACTGTCTGTTTCTGATTTGATGTGTTTGTATACAAACCTCTGGTAAAATGACATCTGCTGCTGCTGCTGAGAGAGTCAACATTAAACATTTCATTCCATTATTGGAAACTACTTGTAGTCAGTAGATGGTTGACTTCTTTCCTGATGTATTTCATGCATGTTTTGCAGTATCATTGACTTGATACTTAAATAATTTAACTTTAATAATTTTACTTTATAAGTAGCCATACATCTATATATTTTACCTGTCAAAGTGTTTGATTGGCATCTTTAAATGATGAGTCACAGGTTGGGCTGTTTGGCATTGAATTGTAGATGCATGTGATGCAGTATCATCGACTTAATACTTGAATAATTTAACAAATAGCCATATAGATTTTTCTTTTTACTTGTCAAAGTGTTTGATTGACATCTTTAAATGATGAGTGACAGGTTTGGCTGTTTGTCATTGAATTGTAGATGCATGTGATGCATGTCAATCATTTTTGGTGTTTTTAAATTTTGTAGGTTAGGCCGTGATCAATGCTGATTTGAAGAAGATGGAGTCTCTCTGCATTTCTGAATGTTAAATCAAGCTGCTTTCTTTCCTCGCAAGCAATCAAGACAATAGTAATTGTGTGTAGCAGTGCTTATCTGATTCATTATGCTGAAATCTATTAATTGATTTGTCCAGGTGATAATGTCTGATGTACCTGGTTAGTTCATGTTCAGGTGCTGTGATGAATTATTGATGCTGTAGAGAGACACTTGACTGTGTTCAGGTGGTGATTGATTGGTGGTCTGTGATCTTTGTGGTCGTCAGGTCAGTTTACTTCTCATTTGCTGTCAGAAACTGTCCCAGATCATTCAAATGAAGTTTTAATGAAGTTAAAGCTTGTTCATGATATTTAGAGTCAAAAGTCCAATTACACAGATGAGTTTGGAATTTATGACAACAAAACATTGGCTTATATGTGCAGCCTAATTTATTCAAGAGAAAATGTACATATTCCACAATGATCTTACTTTCTTAGACGTTTGTAAAGTCACACAGATGGTTAAAATTGCTGCCAGACTTTCAGCTCTGTCGCGACTACACAGGCACACAGGCAGAATAATGGGAAGAATTAAATGGAGATCTGTCTTGGAAAGGACATTAATTGAGCATGTCTTCATGTTGACACAGGTCTTTAGGTCTTTAGGCTTCAGTAATTGTTGGAGATCTTCAGATCCAGCCCAGATTTCACACAGAACACTAAACAAAACTTCTGCACATGAATGAGGCACTTCACACTCATGTGAAGCAGTATGTGTTTTTGAACTGAGTTCAGATGAGACAAGTAAATCTAGTGAAACCTTTTGAGAACATGTTTGAGACATGTTTCACAATATATATTGAAAAATGTAGGCAGTTCTAAAGGCAAAAGGGATACAAGCTGGTACTAGCAAGGTGTATTACATCTTGCAAAATGGATTCAAGTATACATTTAGTTAATATTTGTTATGTTCAATGCTAAAACTTTATATTTTATAATGGGTTTTATTAATACATTGTTTTGTTTTTTTGCATTACAATAATTAGAGTAATATAACTTTACATTTGACATTTGATATTTTGGGATTTTAAATATTTGGTGAAAAATGGCACAAATGTTTCTTTCTGAGACTCACATAATTTCTTTCATGAAGGTTTCATGTATTTATTCACTATTATTCTTCTATTTTAATAACAGTTGATGCTGCTTTTCTGGAAATCTTATAAGTAGAGAGCTGATTTATTGTCTTAGAGGTTGTTAAAACAGGTTTATGGTGACATGACTTTGAAAACCATGTTTAAGTGTCCCGTGTCCTCTGAGCTCTCTAACATAATCTGATAATGACTTATTTATGATGGACGTTTCTCATTTCTTTAGCAGGTGCCGTGTGATTTAAAGGAGAAAAGTGCTCAACTTTTCTATATGATGTACATCGATCAGAGACGCTGTTTGGTGAGTAGTTTTGAAATTCAGCAATGTCTTTTGTTCTGTATCATTGCTGAAGCTGATTTAGTGTTGAAGATTATTATGATTAGGTATCAAACAGAGGCAGTAGTTGAATTTATTTTCTGCTCAGAGGATGTCCACACAGCTTACATTGTATTAAACCCGGAACATTTCTTTAATTTGTTCTGGTATTGATTTGTCATTTGTGCTCTTTATGAAGATGATGGATGTGTTTCTTTGAGGCTGCATTGTGTGTGATAGTGTTGTTGTGGCTGAGATCTCGCACTGGAATCCCTGCTGTGTGACGGTCTCAGAGGAGACAACTTAATTGGTGTATGTCAGGATGTATAGACAGAGATTACAGGGAAAACTCAGATGCGTATCCTGAAAAAAAGTGTGAGATCTGCACTTTCAGCCGTGCATCGTAATTTGAAAATTAGCTTGTTACTACAAAATTAGGAATTCTAATAAGATATTAATGCATGTTTATCATGGTGTGAGTAATATTATATAATGTGGTACTGGTCTTAACATTCTTTTTTGCAAATTGAAAATATGCTGAAGCAACCATGGCATTTTTACCATAACCAGGTGAGCTACCAATCAAGTTTATACTACACTAGAAAAGCTAAACATATTGAGCTGGTTATGTGAGGCAAAATGTATTAATTTACAAATCATGTACTATGATAAAAGTGTTTTTTGAAGTTAAAACACAATTTTGTGTGAAATAAGTCTATTAATCAATAATCTGCCCTTGTAATCATAATTTGTGTGAACAGACATAAGTTGTTGGTGTTTAACTTCATTAGAGTTAACTCAGAACATTTTCCAGCTAAATTTTTGCAAAAAATGTAGGTAGATGCACATCTTCCAATGAACCTATTTTGCTTATCTGATTTTCTCAGTTTATGTTTGAGCCTTTCTGAAATTTGAACCCAGGATCCTTGAGTTACCGGGCCACGGTTATGAATCAGTGCTAATAGCACTCCATTCATATGCTAATAAGGATGCAATCAATAATTAATTAGGTGTTAATGATCAAATTAATTAATATTAATATCCAGCTTCTATTTCATGTCTTTTCTGTTATGAAGATTCTTGCATAATCTAATTGCTGAGTGATTTGAATTTAAAACATTCAAAATCAAACCTATTTTTACTCAAAGCTTAACATTGCCTGCAAACATCTCAGTGGTTTTGTTGAGAAAGGGGTTTTGACCATCTAATGTTTTTATCAGTGTTTAGTGGATACTTAACAGTTTTAAGTTTTTAAAAGAGCTTCTATGTTGATTAAGGCTTAACAAAGTAAATCTCTGTTTAACCTCCAGTAACTGTGTTCATGTTCTGAGATGGCCAGTATTTTTATTTTTTTATATATATATATATATATATATATATATATATATATATATATATATATATATATATATATATATATATATATATATATATATATATATATATATATATATATATATATATATAAAATCGCACCTGTGTGCAAGCTGTTCTTTTACACTCAGGAGACATAAATTACTGTGATATAGATGGGCCCAATCCAACTCCTATGGAAATCTTTCCTGCAAAATTTCAGGCCACTAAAAAATACACCTGCAATTTTCAAGTGAACCTGCAGAGCTTGATTATCTGGTTCTGCTGTTTCATATGAATTGAAACCTGAAAGAGCATGCCTTGAAGTCGATGCAGGGTTATAGTATTTATGAAATAAACAGCATTGCTAAGTTGTAAAACGTTTACATATTATATATTATATAATATATCATTATGGTCATGCTGTAAGCTATTTTACAAGGCTGCAAAAGGTTACATTTGCATGCTTTAAAATAATAGTTTGGTAGGCAGCCTAGTTTCCCTGCTTAAAGCTGCCTACACTGTTAGACATTTCTGTAATTTGTACAGTTATTTACTATATAGCACCCAGTATAATACTGAAAATTCTCTTTACAGTAAATAACTCTGATTCCCTTTGCGTCATGGACATTCTCTGTAACGTCAAACTTCACATATAGATTTTACTGTGTTTTTACAGTATATTACTGTATTTGCCAGAATGGCCTCTTTGCCAGCAATCCATTGTGGTTTTTTTCTTTTTTTTTTACATTTGGATTGACAGGAATGGCCTTGCACCATGTCTTTCCGCAACAGCTTGAGGATGTCTACATTGGACATGTCAAAACGACAGTTGCCAAATGCAGATCCATTTGTCCTCGATCGAGTCAGAAATAGCACTTGGAGTACTGTACGTCAGAAATATAACAGGACATCAGTTTACTCGAGTCATGTCTCACTGAGCCGCATCCTGCACAGTATCACTTATAATGGGTTATGATTAGGGGTGTAACGATACACCAATGCCACGGTTCGGTTCACATCACGGTTTTGGAGCCATGGTTCGGTTCGGTTCGGTTCTGTTGCTGTGGGGACAGGGTTCATGGCAGGGCACTAGCAATAATAACACTAGATTCACTTTTAACGCAGTAACAACAGCAATAATTTAACTTTATACATTTGCTTCATGTTTTCTTTAGAGCAGTTAGCATACTTGAGTAAACTAAAATGAAATAAATGTCTGAACTGTAGACTAGTCAGAAATAATCTACTCATTTTACCATTTACCATAATGTTTTAAAAAAAAGCACATTTATTTAATAAAAATTTATGACGCACACAAGTAATGTCCCACTGTAGCCTACTTAAACACATACATTTTATGAATATGACTAATACTGATTAATAAATAGGCCTATAAGTTAAACATATTAAATAGCAGTTTTTGTTAATACTATAGTTAATACTATAGCCACCACACTAATTTAAAAATAAACAAAATAACAAAGTGAAAATAAAGTGGCATTTTGTGGTTATGGAAACAAGTTACCATGGCAAATACACAATACTTCATGAACTGTTAATGAAAGATGAAAACTGCTCCTGATGATCATCATACCTGCATGCCTTCACAGCTAACACACGTCGAACCAGTTAGGTGATTTATTGGTACTTTACTTTTATTTCATGAATTACAAATTGACATCATAATGTTGCATGTTAGTAATTTCTCTTGCGCATGTAATATACGGCGTGATTGGGCGCGCGCTGCTGCGTGTGCGCGTAACTAAAGAGTGTGCGCTATAAGTAACGGCTTACAGGACAGGAAAGCGGTTTTCTGAGGTGAGAGAGATTTTTATTTTATTTATTTTTTTATCCTGTAACAAGCTACGAAAATGACGATGTTGCTGGGACTCCAAGATAGCGTTTTGCCTACCTGGCTAAATGGGGGAAAATGGCTCTCTTTGCCCTTCCATGAAGCTTGAGCGATCGCCCAAGTCACTTGACATGCACTTGGAAGACAAAAGTTAGTGTATATTTAGTAAATTATATTATTATAATAATGTTTAGTAAAAATACAGCTCTCATTAGTTGTTAAAAGTGTACTAATTACTATTTAATCAAATGTCAAGGAGGAAAAAAATAATAATTTTGTGGCATAAGGTGAAGTGAGAGCTGGGCTGGGGCAGCAGGGTGCGTGGTGCGTTCGGTTCAATATGAGAGTATCGCGGTTCGAACTGTGGGAAGTGTATCACGTTTTTTCGGTTTGAATATTGTTACACCCCTAGTTATGATTTCTATTGTCTTTTGTCGCGCCACTCGTGTCCGGGATAGACATGGAACCAGCAAAAGCAGGTTTTTCCCAGGAATAGAACTCAAGAGTGGAAGAGTTCCGGAGAACATCTGTGCTGTGTATCGATGCACATTACAAAGACTGTTATCCCTGAAAGAATAAGACCAGCGAAAAAGGTAAAAATGTATGTGTTGTCACATAAACTTTGCCATAGTAAACTGCACTAATGTTTCATTTTACAAACAATTTTGTTAGCTTATTGAATTACCTAATTAAATTAATTTTAACGAGTAACACTTAGCTTACATTAACATTATTAACTAATGTGAAATTCTAGACTGTAGTTAACGTTGGCCAGTAGCCAGTTATCAATAACATTATCGTAAGTTTGCTAGGTTAAACCAAAGTTGTATGTCTAGGCACCTTTCTAGTTTTAGCATTAGTTTTTTTTTTATTGTTTTTATTTTTATTTTTTGGTGTGTGTGTTTTAAAGACAAAACAAAGCATCAAGAAAGACAAGAGCATGCCAGCAACGCTGAGACTGATAGTTCTTGGTAAGAGAAGACTTGCCTATGATTTTGAGAGGTTTGTGTATTCCATATGGGTTATGTTTTTTAAAAGTGTTTAATTTCTACTTCTTGTTTTTTCAGGCAACACATTTCTCCCTGGAACAAAGTGGATGGTGAACAAAGGTGGCCTATGTTTTGGAGAAGCACCTGGGACTGGGTTTTACAGATGCCGAATTTGGCTTCTTAATATTTTTTCCCATCATTTTCTGTTGCCTAAAGACTTACCTTTGTGAGGATAAAACATAATGCACTGCAAAAGTCATACAAGAAATTATGAAGATGTCCAGACTGTATTTGAAATTCAGTGTTTAAAATAAAGAATTGTATATTTTGCAATACTTCTGTCTTCTGTCAATTGAATGTCAGTAGTACTTGTGTAGAATACATTTCTATATAAAAATGATAATTAAATGTATGACTTACAGTACTGTACTGATAACATTTATTTACAGTAATTGCACTGTATTACATAATTACAGTACCACTGTCAATTCAAGTAACCTTTATTTATATACAGTAGCACTTTATACAATACAAATTGTCTCAAAACAGCTTTACAATGATCAGGAAGGTGATTAATTGATGCAAACAGTTCATTTTGGCTGTACAGCAGCTCTAAAAGAAAACATTGTCATTGTTCAGCTGTCAGTTCAGTGCTGATTCAGTTCAGTTGTAAAGATCATCAATTATGAAATTAGTTAATTTCATCTAAAAAGCAGCTCTGCAGAAAAAAATTGCGTCAATGCTGTCAAATCAATAATATTGTGGAATATTAAGTGTCACCAAGTAAGCAAGCCAGAGGCGACAGTGGCAAAGAACCCAAACTACATCAGGTGACAGAATGGAGAAGAAAAAAAAAACCTTGGGAGAAACCAGGATCAGTCAGGGGGCCAGTTCTCCTCTGGCCAATGAATGAACTCAAATGAATTATGTTTAAGGCTGGATCACACCGCAGAAATCAGATTGTGGATTGGTTACATTCAAATATTTCATCCAGTTCCTTTTGCTTGAAGATTGGATTCATTGCGCTAGTATGGAGACGAAGCTGGTCATAGGGTCTGTGCAGATGACTTGTCTGGTTCTTATGTTGAGTAGGCCTTCACAGGGGATTGTCTAGTTGACAGGATCTCTGCTGACATTCAGGGCTGTGTTGTGGTCGTATCTAGGTGCAAGTCCACCATCTGATCAGGATATGGACTGGATAAACAGAGAGGCTAATATTAGCGTAGATGGCATTCTTCTTACAATGTGCTATGTGTATGCCAGGTTAAAGAGATGACTTTTTAGTCAAGATTTAAACTGACAGAGTGTGTCTGGTTCCTGAACAAGGACAGGAAGACTGTTCCAGAGTTTGGGTGCTAAAATCAGAGTTGATTTTGATATTCTAGGTATTATCAACTGAAGAATTTTGTACCATAATGTGTAAAGAGCACGATCAAGTATTGGGGAGCTAAACCATTTAGTGCTTTGTAAGTAATTAGCAAGATTTTAAAATGTATACAACGTGTAATAGGGAGCCATTGCAGTGTTGACAGAACCAGGCTAATATGGTCATACTTCCTGGTTCTAGTAAGAACGTCTCGGTTTCGTATGTAACCCTCATTCCCTGAAGGAGGGAACAGAGACGTATGTCGGAACTGACCGACGAATTGGGATCTGTTTTCAGAGACCAATCTACTTCGAGTGATTAAAAACGAGCCAATGGACATTGGCATGTGGTTCACGCATTCCACGCACCGCCCCGCAGCGCGGGTATAAACATGGAAGTGGAAGTACCGCATATTGCTTTTCAACTGAGGAGCCGAGACAAGTGACTCGGCCTTCAGCTGAAGCACAGCACCTGGCGACAGGAAGTACGTCTCCGTTCCCACCTTCAGGGAACGAGGGTTACATACGTAACCGAGACGTTCCCTTTCAGTCGGTCATGTTGGACGTACATCGGAACTGACCGACGAATTGGGATCCCTACCAACACGCTAGGATGCTGGCCCTGCCAGCACCCAGCCTGAGCTCACTGGACCACTTCTAAGTTGGAGTGGGAGTCAGGGCTCCTGGCAGGGAAGGTCAGTCACTGCTGTTCCTGCAAGACCCACTCAGCATGACTATTGGATAATGCTGGGAAAGCGTGCCCGTCTCGGGGAGGTGGTACGCTGCGGAGCCACATCCTTCAATGGAAGGAGAAGTGGCAGATTACACATAAGGACTAACCTATCAGGGTAGTGCAACATATGGCAGTCTCTGGGGTGGATCCAGCCTGGTCCCAGGGGGGAAAGAACACCGCTAGAGATGGCAGAGTGAGCTCTGTCAAGGGAAAGACACGGGGCTAGCAGAGTAGGGTAGCTGGTACCGTGGAAAATACACATATGGGGTTGCCGAGGGAACCACTACATATGGATACCCAGCCTACACAGCCGTTCCACAAGCATACGGGTGCAGGCCTGGCGCCAGACGGCCGCAACGTATGACACCGAAGGGGTGACGGAGGAGCTCGACAGGGTTATCCATTTCTGGGGAACACAACTGGAGACAATAACGCATGTATCCGGCCCAGGGAGTGGGAATGGCGTCGCAAGCCGACACTAGAACGGGCACTTAGTGCTACTGGCCACTGGGGGCGAGTACACGGGAAGATACCGGCTCTACATGGAGGCTATAGAATCTAGCGAACGTGTTAGGTGTCGCCCAGCCCGCAGCTCTACATATATCTGTCAGCGAGGCGCCCTGAGCCAGCGCCCAGGAGGAAGCTACACGTCGAGTGTGTTCGCAACCTGAACGGGCAGGGCACGTCTTGGGACTGGTACACCAAGACAATAGCATCCACTATCCAGTGGGCTAACCTCTGCTTGGAGACAGCCTTTCCCTTCTGCTGGCCTCCGTAACAGATGAAGAGCTGTTCTGATGTCCTAAAGCTTTGAGTTCAGTCCACGTAGGCGCAGAGAGCGCGGACGGGACAGAGCAAAGCTAGGGCTGGGTCTGCCTCCTCCGAAGGCAGCGCTTGCATGTTCACCACCTGATCTCAGAAAGGAGTGATGGGAACCTTGGGCAGGTATCCGGGCCGGGGTCTCAGGACGACGTGAGAGTTACCTGGCCCGAATTCTAGGCACGATTCGCTGACCGAAAGTGTGTGCAGGTCCCCTGCCCTCTTGATGGAGGCCAGTGCAACCAAGAGTACTGTCTTCATGGACAGGATCTTTAACTCAATGGACTGCAAAGGCTCAAAGGGAGGATTCTGGAGTGCTCTAAGCACCAGAGCTGTTTGAATGACACGGTTTGAATGACATCTTGAGAAAGACGCAGAGTCAAACCGTGTTGCTCTTTTAGAAGGAAATGCTCTTTTAGAAGTGCTGAAGCACTCAGGGAGATGGTCGCGGCTCACAGCAGTCCAATTACAAGCCTGCGTGTGAGCACTCAGAGAACGGAAACGCCCAGCCAACCAACACAGAAACAAGTGTAGTGTATGTTGCAGCGGCCACTCGCTGACTCGTGCCATCACACCAGCACCCAGCACCAAGGTAAGAGAGCGATCCTCCTTGAGACTCGTCTAAACACTCTTCGTAGAAACAGATTGATACAGCAAACTGTTCGGCTCCGAAGTTAAAAATTATATGCGGTACTTCCACTTCCGTGTTTATACCCGCGCTGCGGGGCGGTGCGGTGCGTGGAATGCGTGAACCGCATGCCAATGTCCATTGGCTCGTTTTTAATCACTCAAAGTAGATTGGTATCTGAAAACAGATCCTAATTCGTCGGTCAGTTCCGACATACGTCGAATGTGACCGACTGAAAGGGAACTCTAGCTGCTGCGTTTTGGACCAGCTGGAGTTTGTTTATTAAGCATGCAGGGCAACCACCCAGTAGCGCATTACAGGTAAGGATGGAAAATCAGCTAAACACCAGCTTGACCTGGCAAGGAGACCAGCAAAAACCACCTTAGACTGGTTTATTATTTGTTTTTGTTTTTCCCACAGGCATCTTTGAGAACTAAGAGTGTTTTTCTCCCAGAAAAGAAACATAGTAGGGCTACATTGTCTCAAAGAGTTTATAGATTTTATAGGTTTCTATGTGTTCTAGGTCAGAGTCTTGGATGCTTGTCTATTATAGTGTATGCAATCAGTGTGCATAAAATAACATATTTGCACCCTGTTCACTTTAAGGAGCTGCCGGCTAAAGGTTAATTGCTTTTGCTAATGTTATTGAGGCACCCTTCTAGAACTGGGTCATGTGCGCTCCTTACAAAATGGCCTTTGTGGAAGGAGTCATTTCTAACTTTATTCCTCAGAAGATTGAATAGAAAGTATCTTACTCAAGGTGCTGTTTTCTATAGATTCACTATTTTTAAAAGAATAGTTAATGCAAATATATATATAAAAAAATCATAATTTATCATAATTTACTCACACCGAGCCGCCCCTTGTTTCCATGCAAAAAAAAAAAAAAAAACTAAGAAAGATGCCAAAAAGATGCAAAAATGTCATACATCTAGTCTGTACTACTGTTAGTATGAGTAAACAAAGCTATCATATGAAATATAGTGCACAAGTCATGGACCATGACTTTCGCACCCTTTTTGTAGTTTGAAAGTTTTTTCAAAAGTCTTTGAAATATCTTATTTTGTGTTCCACATAAGTCACTATAGTTTTTGAACAATATAAAGGTGAGTAAATGAAGAGAGATTAATTTTTTTAATTGATCTATTGTGACCCTGGACCACAAAACCAGTCATAAAGGCCAATTTTTTGAAAATTAGATTTATACATTATATGAAAGCTGAATAAATAAGCTTTCCATTGATGTATGGTTTGTTAGGACAATATTTGGCAGATATACAACTATTTGAATATCTGGAATCTGAGGGTGCAAAAAAATCTAAATATTGAGAAAATCGCCTTTAAAGTTGTACAAATGAAGTTCTTAGCAAGACATATTACTACTACTACTAATTTACATAGAACATGATCTTTACTTAATAAATGATTTTTGCCATAAAAGAAAAATATTATAATTTTGACCCATACAATGTATTGTTGGCTATTGCCATAAATATACCCATGCGACTTATGACTGGTTTTGTGGTGCAGGGTCACTATTGCCCTTATTTCAAGGCAAATCTGCAGTATTTTGTTTATAGCATTACATTGAACAGACCAGCATCTTGAACTTATTCATTGGTTGCTGACAACGTCTAGACTTTTGTGTGCATGGCTGCAGCGCTGCGTTAAATAGGCCAGTTGTGAATGAAAATCAATGGTGGTGGTTGTGCTTTCGTTTACTCATCTGATAGTGAAGGACTTAAGTTGGCTTACAGACCTAATTTACTTTGTGCAGCATGCAAATTAATTTCATTTGTCTGAATGTTCGGCCACACCAGACACATCTGATAATTTAAATAAACAAATGTAGTGATCCACTGATATTCTTCTATTGTTGCATATGCATAACAAACCAATTTTATATACTTTGCAAAGGCATAATGCATGTGAGGTGGAAATCAAATAAGTGACTGTGTGATTAAATCAGTAAAAAGCCTTTTTTTCTGGCCTGGTGCACCATGTGGGTTTTTCAGAAATGCATGCTTTTTTTCACCTATCAAAAACATGATTCACATTAGCGAGTCAACTTACTATACTGAGTACAGTTCTAGAATTGTTTGTTTGTGAGGAATTGAGTTAAAGGCTTAATTTATCCAAAATGAAAATTCTGTCATGAATTACTCACCCTCATATTGTTCCAAACACATAAGACTTTCATTCATCTTCGGAACACAAATAAGGACTGATCTATGTCCCTAAATTGACAATCCACACAACTACCACTTTGATGTTTCAAAAAGTTCATCAAGAGATCGTAAAACGAATCCATGTGAACTGAGTGGTTCAGTCCAAATTTTCTGAAGAGACACAATCGCTTTATACGCTGAACAGAATGAATTTACACATATAAACGTGAACTTTTATTCACATATAAACATTCTTCAGCGCACACATCTGTTATGATAAACGGAAGCTCAAGCATGCTTGCTTGATGTGCGAGAAGTTATTTCTTGTACGTTACGCAGCAAGTTTAAGCTTCTGAAAGAACCAATTAAGTTTGTTCTTGTGTGTCAAGCAGGTTTGGTTGAGCTTCTGTTTATGTCCGCTGATCAATGTTTATATGTGAATAAAAGCCTAACTTCAATCTGTTCATCATATAAAGCAATCATGTCTCTTTTGTTACAGTGTATTATTTGAGTGTAGGAGCAATTTGATTCAGTCATGTAGCAGTTAAAGGGCCAGATTTACTAAACAGGGCAAATTAGTGTGAGAGCGCAACTCCAAAAAAGCACAGATGGGACTGGAAAGTTCTGCGTGTGATTTACTGACACCGCAAATGAATGAACACAGACACAGCCGGATCATTTCCATAATGACCAACTAGTTAGTGTCTGGTTTAAGATGTATGTTTTCTTTGGGTTGGTGAATAATGGCACAAACACCAGTAAATTGACATGGGTCACATTGCATGATTCTTTTAAATACTCTCCTCCCATAAATTTTGCATCTGAAAGGGAAGCAATAGGTTACTGTCGTAACCCCGTTACTGTCGATGTTTCAGGTCTCTGAAACATCGAGTGGAGAGATCCACCTATGGGAAGGGCATCCGTACCTGACCTCTGTAGAAGCATCCAATTGCATCAAGTCTGATAAGACAGACAGAAGCGCGCAGCCAATG
This sequence comes from Paracanthobrama guichenoti, assembly GCA_018749465.1. Classification (NCBI taxonomy): domain Eukaryota; kingdom Metazoa; phylum Chordata; class Actinopteri; order Cypriniformes; family Gobionidae; genus Paracanthobrama; species Paracanthobrama guichenoti. The sequence continues at coordinate 25,063,033 of CM031959.1, forward strand.
CCCAGTAAGGCCCCACCCCTTACCTGTGGGCAGATATAGCCTTCACGCGCTACTGTACATCAGTAAGTATATTCACTTCTGGTATATTCGGTAAGCAGGGCAAAGCTGGTGGATCTCTCCACTCTATGTTTCAGAGAACCAGGGTTCCCATTCAGTCGGTCACTCTCGACGCCACGTCGGAGTACCGACGAATAGGAATCTCGCTAGCGAGAGCCAATCTACAATTTTTCAAGATGACATTCTATCTGTGTGTTTCTGGATGTGGTGGTTTCCTGTCACCGAGGGATGGTCATCAGCGCTGTATCTCGTGTTTGGGCGTTCAGCACGCTGAGGCAGCGCTGGTGGATGAATCATGTTCTCACTGCGGGAACATGACCATCTCGGAGTTGCGATCGCGGCTCCGTCTCGCAAGGGGCGGAGCCTCTGTGCCTCTGCCGTGATCTAACTCTCCTCAGAGAGTTACTTCAGGCAGTAGCCCGGCTGATTTGAGGGTTACTGTGAGCACGTTTCCCCCAGGGAACCAACCCCCGGGGAACCCTCATCCCTCATCCCTCTCGCACTCCGCAGCCAGTAGAGCTGCCATTGGAACGCGGTGGGCCATCCACGAGATGCGCATCATCCGTATCCTTTGGGGCTCCCCTTGAGGACCAGATGTCCATCGCTGCATTGGAGGGAGGGTCAGAACTCTCTGGAGAGGATGTGTCGGCGCAGGGGGCTCCTCTGGGTAGACCTGCTGTGCCCGATACTGATCCGGAGATGATGGCTATGCTTGCCCGGGCCACCGAGAGAGTCGGGCTCGTGTGGAACCCTCCACCGTGTCCTGTACCCTCAAGGCTGAATGATTGGTTTCTCGGGGTGGCCCGTGCTGGTTCTCAGCGCCCCACCCCGGTTCCTTTTTTCCCGGAGAAAAAAGGAACCGGCGACGAAGGTTACGGCGCGGGCCGTGGGTCGTGCGATGTCCACTATGGTGGCGGACATGAGGGAGACCGACAAAGTCAGGTTCCTTAACTCCCCCGTCTCCCAGACTGGCCTCTTCGGCGACGCGGCCCAGAACTTCGCCCAGCAGTTCTCGGCCGCACAGAAGCAGACTGAGGCGGTCAGTCACATTCTGCCACGGCGGTCAGCTGCTGTCTCCACCCCGCCGCCGGAAGCGCCTCAGCCTGCTCGTCGCCGAGGGCGGCCGCCTGCGTCTGCCTGCGTCTGCCTCCACTCCCGCGCCGCCGCAGCAGCCTCCACCCAAGCGCCGTTGTGGAGCCGGGCGCAAGCAGGCCGCCCTACCCGTCCAGACGCCTGCCAAGAGGGGTGGCAAGGCCAAGGGCAGGCTGCCACGAGACGGGCGACCTGGAGGTGAGGAGGACTGCTTTTCTGGAGATGGTGACCACACCGCTCCATCCCCCGGTGGAGGGCCGGGAGGAGAATCTTGTGTTCCATTTTGTTTCTGTTCTGTACCCAAATTCTCAACACAAGAGCAGTTCCTTCCATCTCCGGGTCTGCAGGGGGCTCGGAGAGTTGTGGCCGGTCAAACGCCGGACCACACTCATCCTCCCTCTTCGCCAGTGGGCAGCAGTGGACAACCCCCTCATGTTCCTGCTGCCCACCTGTGGAATCAGGTAAGTGTTGCATGGCACACTCTCACCTCGCTGCGGGCCGCCTCCACGAGACAGCCGCCCCAGTCCGGTACCTGCATTCCACCTCGCTGCCCCACGGTGGGTACGCCGGTGGTCCCTATGGTCCTGCTTATACGGTCCCTGGGAGCCTGGCTAGTGCTCCTCGGTCCGTCTCGCTGGCTCATTCGGACCATCAGGCTCGGTTACGCGATTCAGTTCGCCTGGCGCTCCCCCAGGATCAGGGGCGTCCGCTTCATTTCTGTGAATGCTGCAGATGCCCATGTCCTGCGTGTGGAGATCGCTGTCCTACTGGCGAAGGACGCGATAGAGCCGGTCCCTCCAGCCGATATGAAGACCGGCCTCTACAGACCGTACTTCATTGTACCCAAGAAAACCGGTGGGTTACGGCCAATCTTGGACCTGCGAGTCCTGAATCGGAGCCTCCACAAGCTACCGTTCAAGATGCTCACACAGAAGTGCATTTTCGAATGCATCCGTCCCCAAGATTGGTTTGCAGCGATCGACCTGAAGGACGCAGCGACTTTCATGTCTCGATCGATCCTTCGACACAGGCCATTTCTGCGCTTTGCGTTCGAGGGTCGAGCATATCAGTACAAAGTCCTGCCCTTCGGGCTGGCCCTGTCCCCCGTGTCTTTACGAAAGTCACGGAGGGGGCCCTCGTGCCCATGAGAGAACGGGGCGTTCGCATCCTCAACTATCTCGGCGACTGGCTCATTCTAGCACAGTCCAAGGATCAGTTGTGCGAACACAGGGACCTGGTGCTCAGACACCTCAGCCAGTTGGGTCTTCGGGTCAACTGGGAAAAGAGCAAACTCGCCCCCGGGCAGAGGATCTCTTTTCTCGGTATGGAGTTGGATTCGGTCGAGCAGGCAGCACGCCTCACAGAGGAGCATGTCCAGTCGATGCTGAACTGCCTGAACACGTTTCAGGGCAGGATGGCGGTTCCACTGAAACAGTTTCAGAGGCTCCTGGGGCATATGGCAGCCGCGGCGGCAACGCCGCCTCGGCCTGCTTCATATGAGACCGCTTCAGCATTGGCTACACGGCCGAGTCCCGAGATGGGCGTGGCGACGCGGCACTCACCGGGTGAGCATCACACCGGCCTGTCACCAGTCCTTCAGTCCGTGGTCAGACCCTTCGTTCCTTCGGGCTGGAGTGCCCCTGGAACAGGTGTCCAGGCATGCTGTGGTTTTCACGGATGCCTCCGCCATGGGCTGGGGAGCCACGTACAACGGGCATGCAGTGTCAGGGGTTTGGACGGGCCCGCACCTGCATTGGCACATCAATTGCCTCGAGTTGCTAGCAGTACATCTTGCTCTGAGCCGCCTCAAAGGGCGGTTACGGGGCAAAGATGTACTGGTCCGCACGGACAACACTGCGACCGTTGCGTATATCAACCGACAAGGTGGTCTGTGCTCCCGTCGCATGTCGCAACTCGCCCGCCATCTCCTCCTCTGGAGTCAGAAGTGTCTGAGGTCGCTTCGGGCCATTCATGTCCCTGGTGTGCGCAACCGTGTGGCCGACGAGCTCTCACGAGCTGCGCTCCCAGGGGAGTGGCGACTCCACCCCCAGGTGGTTCAGCTGATCGGGAGACAGTTCGGGGTGGCACAGGTCGACCTGTTTGCTTCTCCAGAAACGTCCCACTGCCAGTGGTTCTATTCGCTGACTGAGGGTACACTCGGCATGGATGCCCTTGCGCACAGCTGGCCCCAGGGGCTGCGCAAATATGCGTTTCTCCCAGTGAGCCTACTTGCACAGACACTGTGCAAGGTCAGGGAGGACGAGGAGCAGGTCCTATTGGTGGCGTCGCTCCAGTAGTGCCTCATGTGCGTAGCGCACGCTGGAAGGACGGGAAAGAGTTGTTTTCCTAGGGCCGGGAGGAGCACCCAGCACTTTCCCCTTCATAAATGTCCCTTTCCTGGTCGGTGGCGCTCTGTGGAGCCGGCCACTAAATGTTGAGACAAGCGGCTGTTCGCTCACACACTTCCAGGAGGATAGAATGAGGCAAGGCCACGGGGCGCTGGCCTGGGAATGCCAGAGTGTGGGATGACCTCCTCGTCCTCGGAGACCCCGAGAAAGCCCACGTCATCTGCGAAGATGTCTTCTTCGGGGGAACTCAGGATTGGGCTGGTCAGTCCAGATGAGAGCTGTCATCACCGTGTCCCACATCCAAGTCAGAAAAAGTCAAGCTCGACACACTGGGTAGCAGCAACTTTAAGGCGTCGTCGCATGAGTTTTTTAGGCAGTACCAGGTAGTGACTGCAATTCTCCGGGTTCTCCAAGGCCTATTATGTGTGCTTGAGGCCCAAGCAAACCATGCAGAATGTTTGAAGGTCCTTAGTGGCAATAAGAGCACCACACGTGGCCGGGCAGGCCCGTGATAAGCTGTTGCCGGAAGAAGCAGAGTTAAAGAGCAACATACCGGTGAAAAAATCTGTGGTGGGCAGCTGTGGGAACAGAAACGAAGATGCGAGAGTGCGGGCGGCTCCGAGAGCAGACACAATAAAACTGGCAGAATAGAAACTGTCATGCCTAGCGGAGGCTGATCTGACGATTTGTTCTCGTGCAGACAAGTAAAGTGAGCAGCGTAATTTCAACCGAGCTGTGTCAGTGCAGAGATTGCGAGAAGCGAATGTCAACTGATGTACAGTAGCGTGTGCAGGCAATATATGCCCACAGGTAAGGGGTGGGACCTTACCGAGAATTGGCTGCGCGCTTCTGTTTGTCTTGCCAGACTTGGTGCAATTGGATGCTTCTGCAGAAGTCAGGTACGAACACGAGATGATGAAAGAGAACTCCTACAGATGCATATGCAATAAGTTCAGCTGCAAAAATAACCCTGTCCACACCTTTTCAGCGATAATTTTTCACTGCGTGTCTTTAGTAAATCCTGACAGTAGTTTTTTTTTATGCCAAAAAAGGGTTTTGCACTGGCGCAAGCTGTTAGTAAATCTGGCCCAAAGTCTGTTAGGTTACTAATGTTAAGTCTGATAAGTCTTGAACTAAAAGCGGTTAGTTTCATTTGTGAATTAATGAATGAACTAATGAATTAATTAATTAATGAACACCTCAATAAATAAATTTTGCATTTGTTTCATAGTGTTGCCTTACCTAAAACATACCTAAAAATGACCCTTCGTTAATTAACATTCTTTTTGATTTTAGTAATTAGTGAATCAAAGTTGTAATTTTGTTAAAAATGGTCAGATTATTTTGTAGATTTTTCTCATTATAATTCTTGTATGTAACAGAGGCTTATCTAAATTGAGCCCTTAGTGTCTGATGCAGTTTCTTGTTTTTATTTCACAAAGCACATCTGCGCTTATGATCACCCATCTGGACGACTGCTTCACGTGCGCTAGTTGTGCATATGCATGTCTGGCACATCTGAATCGTTGCTCTGCATCCATGAAGATTTCTTCAAAACATTCATGTGGTGTTTGGAACATTACTTTAGTAAAATGTGAATAAAGTCGTAGCTAAAGATCGCTGTTAGGACCTGCACAACATGAGTGCATTGATTTAAATGTTTCATGTCATATTTCACACCTTTGCCAGGATGTTTAATTAAGTGCAAGTTTATTCATTGGACCAGAAAAGCATTCGCGTTCAGTAGTATGTTCTAATTGTCGGTGGTGAAAGGGTTACATCGGTGAATGTGAAGTGCCCCTTCAGTGAACTGGGCTCATAACCTCTCGCTGCTCTGAACTCTGTTTGACCTCTGTGTGAGTCAAGACCGCTAACCATGCATGAAGCAACATGAATTCCTAATTAAATATTTAAAATGGTTTGGGAAACCTTCTGTCTAAGTGCTTGAAAGTGCTCTGAATAAAAAGCTGGGTGTGTAAAGCAATCAAGCAATGTATTGTCCAGGTTTTTGACAATATTTTGTGTATAACTCTATATGTTCTACAATATTTTTAATGATATAGAGCTGAGATTCTCAAACCTTTGTTGTCATCTGAACCTCTTTGACCTAAAATATTTACTTGAAATCCACCTGGAATTGTAGTATTTCAAAAGTAAATTTTTCAATAATTAACAACACCTTTGATGTCAGTTAATGGCAAAATGACATGCATGAAAAAAAAAAAAAAAAAGTTTTTTGTTTGTTTGTTTGCCTTTTTAAAGTATATTTATTTCATTTTATTTTTATTTTTATGATTTAAATAATTATTAGCTCTTCAAACCCTGATTTAGAGGAACCCTAATTTCAAGCACAATAAAATGTTTCATGCAAGAGGTAATTTACAATAAGTCTAGTTAAAGAAAATCAATGAGTGATCTTAATGGCCAGATTAAAATGATGCATTAAAATCATCACAATGTTGTTCAATTTGATATCGTCAGCAAAAGCATCTGTAATGTTTTAATATTATTTAATATATCACCCAGCCCTTGTAAGCACGTTTTGAAGGTCTGTTTTAAAAGTGTAATTATAATTAAGCAATATGTGTAATGCATTAAGTCAATTAGTAGAATGTAAGTAGATAGCATTTTTAAAACTCATCTCCATATATTCAAATGAGTCTATCTCTAATATTAGATGATGAAAATTTTCAGTGACATTTATTCTTTGACTAGACTATTATAAAGTCAGCTCATATTAAAGTCACACATGAATGAGATGCTCGATGCAGTTAGATGAGTGACGGTGATGGCAGTAAAGGTGTGTTAAGGGTGGTTAGACAGGAATGCAGTGAAACACCTCCGTCCTGTAGTGACTCTGTATAAGGGAAACAGGTCTATTTAGTTCAAATTAATTAATTAATTAATTCATAGGGAATTTTGAAAGAGTCTATTTTACGGCCGAGCAAATGACTCGTCTAGCGTTCATTTGAACGGGCCGTGACTATCAACTTTTCAGCGGATATTAATATCCACACAATAGTGAAACACTATTTAACAGCCAGGTAACTTAGATCAGCAGTTTAAGACATTAAATTCGTAAGCACATAACACAAGAACACTTATCTTTAAATACAAACAAAACTTTATTGATTAACACATAAAACATCTAACACAAACACACACACACATTCACACCTGTTGCAGAAAGGAAAAATAAAGTGAGGAAGAATGAGTTTTAAGAGAGAGAAGGATGAAGTCCCAAGTTTCTAGCAATATATGCATTTATAACACATGACCTGAATGAACCACCGATCATTAACTTAACCCTCCTATCGTTGCTTAGGCGGGGTTATTCAATTTGATATCAATGTACCAGTTCAGTTTAAAATCTGGAGATTACTTGCATTTGTGTGTCTTTGCTTGGGGGGGAGGTTCCCTTTTTGGTCATGGCTGCAGGGGTTTCCCGGGTTTGTGATTCACTGAAGGTGTTGCCTGTCTTTGATGGACGTCTTGGGAAGCCAATTACGTGGCGTGTTGGCGGCTGAATGGAAAGTCTCGTGGATGTTTGAAGTTCAAGCTCGCTCGCTGGAGATTCGTTGAGAGAATCTTTTCGGCGAAACTTAACTTAGAACATGAGACTCACGGAAAGAAAATAAACTTAAGTAAAAGAAAGGAAAGTGAGATGAGAGTTCTAGCGTAAATGAAATCGTTAACCCATTTTCAGATCTTTGGTCTGCCACGACCGTCTGATCGTCCGATCATCTATTCGTCATGTTGTCTGTCTTGACTTGGCTTGCTCTTGACTTAACTTGCTCTAGCTCTTTGTTCGTGTTCTGAAATCTAATACTCAAATATTACTCGTTATCTCTGTGGTCTCTTACGTTCCTGCTCTAAGCAGAGAGTAAATAACATGAATTATTATTATAAGAACACGAACATTCTAGAATGTCACTGAAGCCATCTTCTGAATTATGAACAAACAGATACCAAGCACGGTGTATTTTCATTGACCCGTTCAATAGTTACATGATTACATGAATTGGGAGTGATGTATATACATAATGGTCACGTGTATCAGTTGTAGACACACTAACAAAGCTATGCCGTCGAAGGCTATTTGAATGCATGTCCAATGATCAATGATTTGATACAGTTTGTGCATGGCTACAGTTTCTGTGGATTTGTCCTGTGGATTGTAACTCTGTGTCGCTCAGGGTTCATTCACAGGTCGGTGAGACGAAGAACATCTGTTTAGGCTCTTTCTTTTTCTTGACCTGATCAAAAAGACCCTCTGCTGTTATCTTGATGTGGCCAAGATCTTGTGACACCATAAAAATAATTAAAAAGTTGGTGCCGACTGGGTGGAGCCCACGGGTTAATGGCCACAAACTGTTGGTCTGGAGTGTTGATCTGTTTTTTTATGTGTGGAATTATGTTTGAACGAATCATCAGGAAGATTCAAAGATTCATTTGTGCCCTGTGCGGCCTCATTTCCTACAGTCCTGTCGTCTCTTGTTACCCCCCGTATGGTTAAATGCATGTGGAAGGGCAAGTGGAAGGCTGGCATAATTTCAATAAATCTTCCTTCAGATGAGGTTTGAATAGATGTGTGTGTGGTCATATAAATATCTCAAACATCACTGCATCCTTCTGCAACCTGACAGTACTTTGATAGCAAGATATTTCAGCATAATTTTCAATCATAAACTAGTGTGTAGAATGCAGAACTTATCTTGATTGTGTGCTTAAAATGGCTGCCTCTTGCATTCAGTTAGAATGAAGATTTCCTGCATTTTTCAGTGCATTAAAACCATATCAGGCTAACGTGAGACTGGTTTGACGTTACTCTGTGCGGCACGGCCATATGTAATCAAGCAAGACTTAAAGAATTTGAGAAATTTCTTATCTCTAATTTCTTATCTCATTTTAAGATAAATTTTGTCATCACTTACTGACCCTCAAGCTGTTCCAAACCTGCATTAGTTTCATTCTTATATTGAACACAAATGGACTGGATACAATGATTGGACGAGCAATTTTTGGTCCTGAGACTTCCAAAGACGATATAGCTACATATTTTAATATTTAGACTACTTCTGTTATTGATTGCTATCAGGATGTGAAGAGAGTTCCAACCAGTATAACAAAAAGTGTTTATAAAAAATATCTACCCTACCTTTAAAAGAAATGTGCTAAGTGATGAAGTTAATAAAGAGTGATGTCCCAATTTTGAGTTAAACCTTATTGGAGGATTTTTTTTTTTTTTTTTACGAAATCTCAGGGTTTCTGGTCTGATACTTTTCATTTAAGCAACAATTGAATGAAAACTGACGCCACACTGTATATATGCGCATAAATGCATTTAATAATTTGCATATCATATTCTCAAGCATCTGTGACTGTTATATATCAGTTTTTAGTAGTCAAAATGACTAAACTGTTTCTCAACATCATAAAGCCACTGTGATTGAGAAAAACAAATGTGCTGATCATGCTGGAAAGCCAAATAGCTTACAAGACGTGCATGATTTTTTCTTTACTGCTGCAGATAAACCAGGACTCCTGCACAACTCAGTATTTGATGTGCGAAGAAGAAACACACTAAGAACAAAGAGTATGTGAACTTTGTAAACTTCTTTTGATAATTCATGTAATTTTAGTTTGTCATCTGGAATACATGTAAATATCTGCTATATGCAGCTTCTTCTTGGCAGTAATACAATTTGAATTATGAGTAACATCTTAAACCATCTTAAGCTGGTTTTCTATTCTGGTTTTAGAAGCATTTTGAGCTGGTCAGACTGGGAGACCAGCTAAAACCAGCAAACCAGTTTCCACAAAAATATTAAACAGCAAAACTGTTTTCAACATTGATAATAATACAAAATGTTTCTTGAGCAGCAAATCAGCATATTAGCGGTAGAATGATTTCTGAAGGATCATGTGACACTGAAGACTGGAGTAATGATGCTGAAAATTCAGCTATGATCACAGGAATAAACTACATTTTAAAACATATTTTTATAGTTATTTTACATTGTAATAATATTTCACAATATTACTATTTTTCCTGCATGTTTAATAAAATAAATGATGCCCTGGTGAGCATAAGAGACTTTTTTTCAAAACAAAAAAATCTTACTGATTCCAGTAGTGTATATCTCTGTTAGCCTAATGACTCTGTAAGGCTAATCACAACAACATAAACTTCAAAGGGTACATAACACACACAGTTTCTGCTAATCTCATGTTAATCTTAGTATTGCATCCTTCATATCTCTGAAGAGTCTTTAGTTTTATCATATTTATAAAAGACAGATAAGCTGTACCGATTCTTTCTGAAAACAGCCAAACTCATGGAGGCGTGCAGTGGGCAGAGCTAAAGAGTCACAAGCACACACACACCTGACACACACACATAATACATAATGGCATTATCCCTGGATAATGTCTCGGTTACGTATGGTAACCCTCGTTCCCTGAAGGAGGGAACGGAGACGTACGTCGGACGTCACCGACGAATTGGGATCACTTCAGGGAGCCCCTATCAGCTTTGAGATTTAGAGAACAGGCCAATGAGAATTGGCTTGCGAGATTTGCATCTCGCGCTCCGCCCCGCAGTGCGGGTATAAACGGAAGCGAAATGCAGCGCACCTTTGTTTTTTACTGAGGAGCCGAACTATTGACTCGGCCTGCAGTGATGGTACAGCAATTGTGGCGACGGGACGTACGTCTCCGTTCCCTCCTTCAGGGAACGAGGGTTACCATATGTAACCGAGATGTTCCCTTTCAGTCGGTCACGTTCGACGTACATCGGACGTCACCGACGAATTGGGATCCCTTTGGAACACGCCACAGTTGCTACCACTTCCAGCGCCCTGAGAGAGCCCGGCTGTTCCGGGCGGGGAAATTCACGCAGGGAGAGTCAGCTGCTGTTCCGCAAGACCTACTCAGCCGACTATTGGATAATGCTGGGAAGCGTGCCCCGGGGGGCCGCTGCGGAAGTCCCAGGGATGGCTCCGGCCAATTTTAGGCGGGGGTCCACACCACACTGAGACGGCAGAGCTCGACACGAGCTCGCCGAAGGGAGACTTACCGTGGGGAATACACATATGGGACCGCCGTGGGGGTCACAACATATGGAACCCAGCCTAACACAAGTTCCACCAATGCATACGAGCGTTAGGCCTGGCATCGGACGCTCCGCCACGTCCGACTGCCGAGGGTTGCGGAGGACTCGACAGGGTTCGCCATGCTGGAGGACTCGACAGGGTTCGCCATGCTGGGGAACTTGACTGGAGCATATAAGCGCACGTATCCGTTCCATGGGGAAGGGAGTGGCGCAGCAAGCCGACACTTAGAACGGGCACTTCGGTGTTACTGACTATGGGAAGTGAGCACACAGGAAGATACCGGCTCTACACGTAGGCTATAGAACCTAGCGAACGTGTTGGGTGTCGCACAGCCCGCAGCTCTACAAATATCTGCCAGCGAGGCGCCACGATCCAGCGCCCAGGAAGAAGCTACATCCCTGGTGGAGTGGGCTCTTAACCAGAGCGGGCAGGGCACGTCTTGGGTTTCATACGCCAAGACGATGGCATCCACTATCCAGTGGGCCATCCTCTGCTTGGAGACAGCCTTTCCCTTCTGCTGTCCTCCATAACAGACGAAGAGCTGCTCTGAGGTCCTGAAGCTTTGCGTTCTGTCCACGTAAGTCCGCAAAGGGTCTCAGGATTACGTGAGAGTTACCAGGCCCGAATTCCAGGCACGATTCGTCGACCGAAAATGCCTGCAGGTCCCCTACCCTCTTGATGGAGGCCAATGCAGTCAGGAGTACTGTCTTCAGAGACAGAATTTTTAACTCAGCTGACTGCAAAGGCTCAAAGGGAGGCCTCTGCAGTGCAGTCAGCACCAGAGACAGGTCCCAAGAGGGTATAGAGGGAGGGCGAGGCGGATTCAGTCTCCTCGCCCCCCTCAGGAACCTGACGATCAGATCGTGCTTCCCTAAGGACTTTCCACCTACGAAGTCATGATTGGCGGCGATGGCGGCCACATAAACTTTGAGGGTGGAGGGAGACAGCCTTCGCTTCAACCCGTCTTGTAGGAGGGAAAGCACAGAACTGACCGAACACCTTCGGGGGTCTTCTCGGCGAGAAGAGCACCATTCGACGAACAGGTTCCACTTCAACGCGTAGAGGTGCCTTGTAGAGGGCGCTCTAGCGGAAGTAATGGTGTCTACCACAGCTTGTGGCAGACCGCCTAGAACCTCGCCGCCCCCGTCCAGGGACCAGACATGGAGTTTCCAGAGGTCCGGACGCGGGTGCCAGAGGGTGCCCCGTCTCTGAGTCAGGAGGTCCTTCCTCAGAGGAATGGGCCAAGGAGGTGCTGTCGTGAGGAGCACTAGTTCTGAAAACCAAGTCCTGTTGGGCCAGTACGGAGCGACCAACAGGACCTGCTCCTCATCCTCCCTGACCTTGCACAGTGTTTGTGCAAGAAGGCTCACTGGGGGAAACGCATATTTGCGTAGGCCCCGGGCCAGCTGTGTGCCAGCGCATCCGAACCAAGGGTCCCCTCGGTCAGGGAATAGAACAGCTGGCAGTGGGTGGAGTCCGAGGCGGCAAACAGATCTACCTGCGCGGTCCCGAAGCGACTCCAGATCAGCTGGACCACCTGGGGATGTAGTCTCCACTCTCCCGGGAGCACTGGCTGTCGTGAGAGCTCGTCGGCCGCACAATTGAGCAGGCCCGGAATATGAATGGCATGAAGCAACCTCAGATGCTTCTGACTCCATAGGAGGAGATGGCGGGCGAGTTGCGACATGCGACGGGAGCGTAGACCACCCTGTTTGTTGATGTACGCAACGGCCGCAGTGCTGTCCATACGGACCAGAACGTGCTTGCCTCTGAGCGGCGTTGAAGCGGCTGAATGCAAGACGAACTGCTAACAACTCCAGGCAATTGATATGCCATTGCAGTTGAGGCCCCGTCCACAGACCCAATACTGCAATTGTACATGGCACCCCAGCCGGTGGATGAGGCATCCGTGGAAACAACAGCATGCCTGGACACTTGTTCTAGAGGCACTTCTGCCCGTAGAAATGAAGGGTCCGACCACGGGCTGAAGGTTTGGCGGCATCTCTGCGTCACACGGAGAGTTCCGCTGCGCCACGCCCATCTCGAGACCCGGTCGTGGAGCCAGCGTTGAAGCGGTCTCATATGAAGCAATCCCAGCGGCGTTACTGCGGCTGCGGATGTCATATACCCCAGGAGCCTCTGAAAAGGTTTCAGTGGTACCGCTATCCTGCGTTTGAACGAATTCACGCAGTTCAACACCGACTGGACACGCTCCTCGGTGAGGCGCGCTGTCCGGGCGACCGAGTCTATCTCCATCCTGAGAAAAGAGATTCTCTGCGAGGGGCAGAGTTTGCTCTTCTCCCAGTCGACCTGAAGGCCCAACTGGCAAAGGTGGCGGAGCACCATGTCCCTGTGTTTGCACAACTGCTCTCACAACTGGGCAAAAATCAGCCAGTCATCGAGGTAGTTGAGAATACGAACACCACACTCCCACACGGGAGCAATGGCCGCCTCCGCGACTTCCGTGAAGACACGGGGCGACAGGGCCAGCCCGAAGGGTAGGACTTTGTACTGACATGCTTGTCCGTTGAATGCAAAGCGTAAGAACGGTCTGTGTCGAGGGAGAATCGAGACATGAAAGTACGCGTCCTTCAGGTCGATCGCTGCAAACCAATCTTGGGGATGGACGCACCTGAAGATGCGTTTCTGCGTTAACATCCTGAACAGCAGCCTGGGGACTGGTTCAGAAGTCACAGATCCAAGATCGGCCGTAACCCGCTGCTTTTCTTGGGCACAATGAAGTACGGGCTGTAGAACCCGGTCTTCATATCGGCTGGAGGAACCGGCTCTATCACATCCTTCGCCATTAGGACCGCGATCTCCGCCTGAAGCACAGGGGCATTCTCCTTCGACATGGAGGTGAAGTGGATGCCCCTGAACTTGGGGGGACGCCGGGCGAACTGAATCGCATAGCCGAGTCTGATGGTACGGATGAGCCAGCAAGACGGGCTGGAGCGCTAGGCAGGCTCCCAAGAACCGTGCAAGCGGGACCAACGGCACCACAGACGTGCCCGCAGCGGGGCAGCGCAGCGGCATGCAGGGACCCGACACGGACGGCATGGGAGCGGCCCAAGGTGGGGTCTGAGTGTGCAGTGAAACACTTGCCTGCTTCCGCTGAGGGGGTGCACGAGTGTGGGGAGGCCGCTTGTGTGCGTCCCAGACACAGCCGGCACCCCCTGCTGGCGATAGGAGAGGCGCCTGAGGGTGACGAGGCATGGAAGCGTCGAACATCGCCGAGCGCACTCTCCTGGCACCCAGAGGTATTGGAACTGCTCTTTAGAATTTGGGTACCACTGGTTGTATTTGACACCAGTGGCGGAACAGAATTTACCAATGATTCTCCACCCAGCCCTCCTCCGGGGAAGAACAGCTCTTAACCAAATCCGGGTGACCCGTCCCCACTGACTGGCAGCTGAGACGAGTGGCATCGTAGGACCGATGCCCATGCCGACGAGCAGACTGAGGGGTCGCCGATGGCGTTTCTGGACATCGCCTGGCCGAGGGCCAGCGCTGTGACTTTAAATATAAAAGTCACTGTGCGCAGCTCAACCTCAGCTCAGAACTACCCTTATGCACGAAGAGTGCTGGGCAGAGGCAGCCTGCCAGTGGCACTGCCACCCCACCTGATGAGGGTAGTGAGAGAGAGGAAAACTTTATACAGGCTATGGCCCCTTTGGCGTTCCATTTTCTGGTGCCAAGCGGTTCCACACTGCTAAAGCTTTCCAATGCACATCCGGGAAAAAGGCAAGGGGGCGGGCAAGGCGATTTATGCGTTGCTCTATGCTCCAGCCACCCGGGGAAGCATGACTGTCAAGTATGAATCTGATTCAGCATGAAACATCCACTATTATAGTGGGAATCTCAGCCTCATCTTCATTTTCAACACATAACAGCCCTCTCCGATGCAGCGATTGACATCTGTCCTCTGCTAGAGCCCCAAATGAAACGCTAGGTCCCTTTAATTAATTTATTTTTTTAATTTAATTTAATTTTTTAGGACCAGCAATCCCATTTGTAAGCTACCAGCAGGCATGCGAGATAGTGAGCGTGGCCGTGAGACGGCACACGACGTGCTGAACACTAAAACACTTATGAAAAGGGTAAGATGAACAACGCGCCGACGTGGTCATGCTCATGTCATAGAGTGCTGAGTGACGCGTGCTGGGTTGCCGTGACAACCCGTGCTGTCAGCGGCAGCTCGACGGCACACGGCGCGCTGAACACTCAAACCCTCACGGGGAAGGCGAGACGAACAGCGTGCCGACGTGATCCCGTTCTCCTGAGAGTACATGGACCACCCACGAACGCAATCTCAACATAGTTATGTGAGAGGGCTCGTGGCCGTCAATAAGGACAGGAAACAACCGCATCCAGAAACGCACGGGTGGAATGACGTCTTGAAAAAGACGCAGTGTCACACCCGCGCTGCTCTTTAGAAGAAAATGTGCTCTTTTAAATGTGCTGAAGCACCCAGGGAACGACCGCGGCAAAACACAGGAGAGTAGTGCAGCCTGTGTATGCACTCACCATTGGGAACGCCCTCACCAAACCAACAGACCAAACAGTGCTGTGAAAACAGCAATTTATCACTGTATCAGGGAGCTCGCGGCCGCCGCTAATCGTGCCATCCCACTCAGAACTCAAAGAAGCTTCTTCTGTCGTTCTCTCTTTCTCTCTGCTGAAGCAGGAACAATCTTCTTCATCAACACCGTGTTCGGCCCCGAAGTGAATGACAAAGGTGCGCTGCATTTCGCTTCCGTTTATACCCGCACTGCAGGGCGGAGCGCGAGATGCAAATCTTGCACGCCAATTCTCATTGGCCTGTTCTCTAAATCTCGAAGCTGATAGGGGCTCCCTGAAGTGATCCCAATTCGTCGGTGACGTCCGACGTATGTCGAACGTGACCGACTGAAAGGGAACTTTTGATTCACTATACATTTGTGTTGCTTATATTATATGCACAGACATTTGATGCAGTTTCACTCACCGTTTCGACTCATGAGTGGGAAGCTGAACAAGGTTATCTTTCCCTCACAACCAAAAGCACACTTCTTTAGTGATATTGTTGATTTTGTGGTTTAAAAACAATATGACAGCGCTGCTGATGGCTTCTGTAAACCCGAACGAAGTTCGTTGATGGCCGTGCTCTTGCTCTCACTCTGGGTGACCTGTGCACGCGCTCATCCGGGAGAAGTGAAAATATAAGGAATTCCACCCTTTATGATGTCATAAAGGGCCATACTCTGAAAAAAACTTTCAGAAACTTGTTCAAATCCTGAAGGAATGTATTTCGCACATAGCACATTTAGCATGAGAATCCAACTCTTTAACAGTGTCAGAATGCATGAAATGCATGCAAATAAGTCAGAATGCATGGAATAGCATTAGACCCCTCCTTTTATTCAGTTTATTTTTTTGCACTGAATCAAAGCTTTCGGTTTGTGATTAACAGCTTACAGCTGGAGAAAATTGAGAAAATTTGTAGAAAATGCATGGAAAATGCAAACCTGTGGGCATTCACGCAACCCTAATATTGCTTGAACAGCAGATCTCAAAGCATGAGTTACTGTATGTGTCTCTGTGTTTCAGTGGTCAGTGGGCTGATCAGGACGCCACACTCCTACACAACTGCAGCACTGCACAATCTCAATGCTGACTACAATGTTGATTAAAGCTGACATTGTAATAATACTGCTTTACTGGGCAGCCAGCGGTGCAGGTGCTGCTGATGGTAGACTGCTGGCCAGGAAGCCAAATTATGCTTTTTTTCCTTTCTTCCTTGCTGCTGTCCTACATAATTTTTCTACACACTCCTAAAGACTAAAAGAGACAGAGAATATATTAGGCCTGGGTGGGATGACTACAGACTGTATGCAAGCAGTAGGGTTTCTGCTATAATTTTTTTACAGCAGAAAAAAAAAAAAAACAAAGTTGACAAGTTTCGGCGATGCAACAAAGTTTTGAAATGTTTAACAATGAGTATAAATAGGAGTGAAGTCAGTGGAGGTCACGTGATCCGACTGTTGTTGAGTGGCGGCAAGATGAAGGTTAATGTGACCGTGAGTGATCACAGTGTTTTATATGATTAATTTCTGCCCATGTACAGCAATATAATTTATAAAATGGTGCATAAAATCAGTGTCAAAAAAACGATGCATTCTAAGCAAGTTTGCTTCAAGCACTGCTAATCTTATTCATAATATGAAGTACCAAATTTTCTGAATATATATATATATATATATATATATATATATATATATATATATATATATATATATATATATATATATATATATATATATATATATATAATCTGAAACAACATTTATATTAGCTTCAATTTAAGGCAACTGGGTAACTTTTTTAAGTTAAACCAACAAATCATTTTTATAGTGAATGAATGCCACTATGATTGATTTTTGTTTTATGTTTTTTATATTTCTGTTTGAATAGGATTTGTTGTGGAATATAGTGTAGGCTATATAGTTTTTATAATGTTTGTAAATGTTTTGTTTTATTTTGCTTAAGTATTTCACATAATTTCTGAATGTAATAATAAAAGGTGAACTATGCAACTTATCTGTGTGTTTTTTGTTTTGTTTGTTTCTTAGCAGTGCAATTTTGACCCAGTGCATCTTTTTTTTTTTTTTTTTTTTCCTGGAAGATACAGTATTATGTGCTGCTGCCATTTAAACAAACACTTTCTGCAGCAGAGTGTTTATTTTCAGCAGCTAGAAAACTGAAATGCGTTTATAGCATGACCATGACATTAAATTTTGTTTGTATATGTAAACGTGTTTCCTCTCGGTTGTCAAGCGTTGTTGCATGTTTTAAAAAAACATGCATATATTGCATTAACATTTTAATTTGTGCTCCTTATGGTTCATAATGACTCCTCCTCCTTTCCTTTGGTAGATGCTGTACTGAGTGTTAGTTTATGCAGAGTTATTTGTCAAATTAGTGGTTCAGATTCATTTTATAAGGGCTCCTGTGGGGTGTCCAGTCCAGTAGGAGATTGTGAGTGTGCCACTTATTCTTGTTTGCGCAAAGCTGTTTCCCAAGACTCCATCTGAGGGAATGAGAAACTAACTTAACAGTGTGTTTGACTAATTATAATATCTTTTTTTTTTTTTTTTTTTGGCTCCATGACATTTTTGTTTTGAGAGAGAAAAGTATTCTGGGAAAATTTTGTTTTCTATATCTAATAGACGAAACTGATTCATGTATCAAACAATATATACATATATAGTGAGCTTGAATGGATGCACACAAATGCATTCCTTCAAGTATACATGTTTTGCATATTTACGTTCCTGATTCCCCACATAGCCTTATGCCAAAGAGCTTTCTACTGAATTGTTTTTTTTTTCCTTCTTTTTTTGCAGATGAGAGTGTGGCTCTGAAATATTTAGTAGAGAGCATTCATATGAAGCTAATCCATAATGCAGGTTTCTCCCACCCATATGTTTTGCTCTGAAAGTATTTGTTATTACCAGCACTGAAATGTATTATTCAGCATCCAAATCACAAATTATTAGTATGTACATCTTTTTTGAATCATAAACATCCAATTTATTTGCAGCCGGTTTCTTTGCTTCAAGGAAACGGTGGAAAGAATTACAGTAGCGAATCTGCGCATCTTAGAAAACACACTAATTTCACCCTTGGCTTTACACGCACTAGTCCAGTGCAGCAGATTGGTGGCTCTGTTGATTAAAAATGGAATTAAATTTGATAAAATGTCTAGAGGATGCACAGCATGGAGATGAATATAAATGTAAATCAAGGTTTAGAGGTGTTTATGCAAATTTGAGTCACCACACATTTAGAAGTGTGGAAACCAGTGCTTAAAGGAACAGTTCATCTAAAAATACACATTCTGCGTCACTGACTCACGATAATGTCATTCCAAACCTGCATGCTGTTGTTTTATCATTTATTTTAAAGAATTTTTACAGGGTTTCTGCAGGTTATTTGAAGGTAAATTTTAGACTTTTTAAAGAATCTTTAAGAAAATTTAAGAAAAGAATTGAAGGGAACACAATATGTCATTATGTTCTCTAAATGTAAATGTCTAGGGAGAAACAATGTATTAGCAACAATTATAAATACAAAATACAAAAAAGATATCCAGATACATTTCAAATTGGGCTTTTTCATCCACTAGCGTTTTCCAAAAGTTTCTCATCCACACTGAAATGTCGGAAAACACTATATTCGCCTTACTGCGCATGTATAAAACCTCACAAAAGCTCACTGAGATGATACAGATGGAACAGACATTATAAAGTTATCATGCTATTCTTCTTGGCAGGATCATTTTATTTTGCAAAATATCTCACCATTCACTGATGCCCCCAGGTAGCACTCAGTCACCATTATATGTTTGGTCTAAAACACAACTGCTCTCATGTTTTGCCACAGAACAGCAATTGCGAGTAAATTTCCTTTTTTTTTTTTTTTTTTTTTTTTGCAGGACTGCGATATGAAGAGTGTACAAAGTAACATATCTTTAGCAACAGTGTGAAAGTGAATAGCACATAACAGGCACAATGGCATTATAAACATACACTATATTCCCAGAAATATTGGGACACCCCTCCAAATCAATGAATTCAGGTGTTCCAATCTCTTCTGTGATCAAAGGTGTATAAATCAAGCACCTAGGCATGCAGACGCTTCTACAAACATTTGTGAAATAATGGGTCGCTCTCAGGAGCTTAGTGAATTCAAGCGTGGTACTGTGATAGGTTGCCACCTGTGCAATAAGTCCATTCTTGAAATTTCCTCACTACTAAATATTCCACGGTCAACTGTTAGTGGTATTATAATGTTAGTGGAAGCAATTGGGAACAACAGCAACGGGAACAACAGCAACAGCAACTCAGCCATGAAGTGGTAGGCCACATAGAGCAGGATCAGCGCATTCTGAGGTGCACAGTGCACAGAAGTCGCCAACTTTCAATAGCTACAGACCTCCAAACTTCATGTGGCCTTCAGATTAGCTCAAGAACAGTGTGCGTAGAGAGCTTCATAGAATGGGTTTCCATGGCCGAGCAGCTACAGTACATCCAAGCCTAACATCACCAAGTGCAATGCAAAGTGACAGATGCAGTGGTGTAAAGCACACCACCACTGGACTCTAGAACAGTGGAGGCGTGTTCTCTGGAGTGATGTTCTCCGATGGACGAGTCTGGGTTTGGCAGTTAGCAGGAGAACAAAATTTGCCTGACTGCATTGTGCCAAGTGTAAAGTTTTGTAAAGGGGATTATGATGTGGGGTTGTTTTTCAGGGGTTGGCCTTGGCTCCTTAGTTCCAGTGAAATTAACTCTTAATGCTTCAGCATACCAAAACATTTTGGACAATTTCATGCTCCCAACTTTGAGGAAGCAGTTTGGGGATGGCCCTTTCCTGTTCCAACATTACTGCACACCAGTGCACAAAGCAAGGTCCATAAAGATATGGATGAGCGAGTTTGGTGTGGCGGAACTTGACTGGCCTGCACAGAGTTCTGACCTCAACCCGAAAGAACACCTTTGGGATGAATTAGAGCAGAGACTGCGAGCCAGGCCTTCTCATCCATCATCAGTGCCTGACCTCACAAATGCGTTTCTAAAAGAATGGTCAGAAATTCCCATAAACACGCTCTTAAACCTTGTGGAAAGCCTTCCCAGAAGAGTTGAAGCTGTTATAGCTGCAAAGGGTGGGCCAACTCCATATTAAACTCTGCAGATTAAGAAGGGGGTGCCATTAAAGTTCATGTGCATGTAAAGGCAGGTGTCCAAAAACTTTTGGAAATATAGTGTATATATATATATATATTTTTATATATATATATATATATATATATATATATATATATATATATGCGCGTCACGACTAAACATGCATCATCGCTTTCTAATTACCTATTTTCACAGCCCACACTACAATATACTAAAACGGCGATAACCTCTATGAGAGAATCATTGAGTCAGTAAGTTGACCTTATATCCAAATCAGTACGATTTGTCAAATCAAGTCATCTTTATTTCTAAAGTGCCTTATAGAGTAAAGATGGTTTCAAAGCAGTTTATAGTAATAAACAGGATAATAACAGAATCAATGATGCAAACTTAATCAAATATGAAACAAACATTCAGATCAGTTTTGTGAACAGGAAAATCTAATTCATTGAACAGATCTAATCAGTTTGTACATGAATTGAACATAAATCTTTCATTAACATAAATGAGAGAAAATACATATGTCAAGTAAATGTAAAAGTAAATTTGTCTGTTTCTCACACAAAGTTATCATATGATTTAATATTTATGTTGCGTTTGTGTCTGTTTTAATGCTTTCAATTCTCAGTGCTCTTTCAATGTAATTGAAGAGCTTTCATTTAATTTCAGTGCAAGAAAACCATGCAGGTTTTTGAGTAAACCGAGATGAGTAAATAGTGTCAAAATGATAATTTTTGAATGCACTGTCCCTTTAATTTACACCACTGAAACGGCACGTGTAACTTCTCAGTATGTCATTATGTTCTCCTCCAGTGCTAACATGAAAATAAAAGCAAAACAAAACTCAACAGATGGGCATAATAGATGTGGCACAGGCAGAAGTCTCACTCCGAGATGCTCAGAGGGAATGTTTGGGATGATGTGAGATCCGAGGTCAGCCGAAGTGCAGCAGGAATGTCTCTGGTGTCTTCTGGGCGCTGCTGCTGGTAGTTCCTGTTTGCGGTCATGTGGCAGTCGCGCATTACTAGTGAAGCAAAGCTAAAGACAGGAGAGCAATGCCGCCCACCGCAGATAAAGCAGTACAGCGCTGTCGGGTATGCTTCTCTGATGGAGCTCTTTACAGCGTGAAGCAGCAGGAGTTGTGTTGTAGCAAAGAGGCTTAACCCTTATGAATACATTTTCTGCTTGTTTCCCCATTACTGGGGGCATCATAAGCCCGTCACACACCCCTGATCGCATTTCAGCACAGCTAAACTTCAAACCATGTGTTCTGCCTGGCTTTGTTTTTTTGTGTGGGTTTTTTTCTTTGTTACTTTTTTTCAATAATTTTCTTTATTTGTGTGCCTTTGGGTGTCAGAGGTGACAGAAAAGAGGAAAAGAAATTACTTTGAAATTATTTGTTTTTGCATTGGGGGATTTCCTGAATCATTCTGGTTCTGCAGCATCTATTGAACTCTGTAATGTTTACAAATATGCTTGTGTTGGAAATATTAAGGAAGTATTTGTATAAAATGGTGAAGCAGGGTTATTATTGTTAACTAAACCATAAAGGCATTTTTATTATATGAAATAAAATAACATTAAGGCAACATTTCTCGTTTTTGTTTAGTTTAACTTGAAGTACAACACAAACTAAATAACTAAAACTGAAATATAATATCATGTACATTTTATATATACATACGTTTTATATAGCTTTCCTGTAGCTCAAACAATAAGAGCGTGGCGCAATGCCAAGGTCATGGGAAAGCAAGAACTGACAAAAAATGTAAAAAATGTGTACCTTGAATGCAATGTAAATCGCTTTGGATAAAAGCGCCTGCCAAATGCATAAATGTAAATGTAAATATAGTGCTGGACTCTTGCATTGTTAGTACAAGACCTTGACCAAAAATGAATGCATCTCTTGATGAAAATAAATGCTGTGATGTTTATTTCCATCAAGAGGTGCATACATTTTTGGTCCAGATCTTGTATTGACAATGCAAGAGTACAGCACTCTGTAAAGTCCATCCAGCACATCCCAAAGACTTTCAATGAAATTAAGGTCTGGACTCAGAGGTGAAAATTATGCTTCATGCTCCCTCCCAACCATTCTTTCACAATCTGAGCCTGATGAATCTTGACATTGTCATCCTGGAATGAGGCCATAATGTGTCTTCCTACATGATTGTTTAAGAAATGAAAAGCTACACACTCCATCAATTAGGGTTAGAAGAACTGTTGCCAAACATATATCATGCTAGAAAAAGTCACTGCAATAATGATCCAATCATTGACATACCCTTATCATCATCATTAGTTTCCCAAGGATCAAAAAAGCCTTGTGAATAGAAATTCTATTTTTTGATTGTTAAATAAGTGCTTATTAAATTTGGCATTGAAACTTAAATTAGATAAATTGATAAACTGCAGCCAATCAGTAAACAAGGGGATTTTTTCCCCAATGGAAAACGATAAGAAAAAAGCATGTTGTGTTTATTTTGTGTCTGAAAAGTTGTGTTCCCTTGCAATACTACACGAGTACTGCGTTGTTCGTCTTATTAAGATAAATAAGACAAGATGCTATGGGGGAAAACTCCTTTTTCTCAGATTCTGAAGCCTTTATACAATCAGTGAAACTGCACGTCGATTGGTTCGTAAAGTTAAAGAAAATGAACCAACTCATGAACCAACTCATTAACCAACCAACGTTGGTTCTTTAACTTTACGAACCAATCGAGCCGCTCGAGCCCACCGAAAGGGGCGGAGTCTTGGGCTATGAAAGCGGCCGTTTCACCATGGCAAATCGATTAATTCTCCTTCAGCGACACAGATAACATCTCTTTGTTGAAACTTGGATTGAAGCCGCCTTCACCTGCAAGCAGCTGGATTCGCCGCTGATCTTCTCGCCTTCGTGCAGCCAACGTGTATCATTCCTGGGGATAATTTTAGACTCAACCTTTTTGAGGGCCACAGTCACTCCAGAGCATGCTCTGGCCATTCAGCAGCTCACGCAAACATTTACGCCCGGGTTTTTTCTACCGCTCAGAGTTTCAGAAAAGGCTAGGCCTAATGAGCTCAGCATCTCCAGCTCTGCAGATGGGGTTGCTTCACATGCGCCCTCTGCAGTTCTGGCTGAAACTGTAGGTCCCGCCCTCACCCTGGCATGATGGCCATTGCTCGCTCAAGGTGAACCAGGCATGTGTCACAGCCTTGGCTCCTTGGATGAACCCTTGCTGGTTCAAGCAAGGTGTGGCGATAGGAGCTATGGACAAGAGGAAAGACGCCTCAAAGACAGGTTGGGGAGCTCTGAGAAACGGGCGCTTTTATAGACTGAGACTCCACCCCTTTCGGCGGGCTCGCTCATCATTGGCTTGCGTGGTTCGCACTGTCATTGATTCATTTTTGTTAACTTTACGACCCAATCGACATGCAGTTTCACTGTTACGATTGAAAGTGGTGAATGACCTTGTAAATCATACTGCTGTTGTGATGAGGCGGGAGACTCGGTGGGATCCATATGCAACTTTGTTATAAAACAATCGTAGTAATACAGGCAGGGGTCAAATACCAGCAATGACAGTGTCCAGGGCAAAGGCAGATCATAAACAGGGACAGGCATAGGGTCGGGACAGGCGGGAGACAAGGCAGAGTAATCCAGTAACCAGGCAGAAGAGTACAGGGCAGGCTGAAAACACTCTTGAGGGTAGCAAAACAGTCCAAGGTCAAAACACAGGAATATCAAATAAACAGGGTAAATGCTCAGTAGTGGAAGACGGGGCAAAACAAGACTTCGCAATGAGTGTTTGTGTGCAGCGGCTTAAATAGTCCGGGTAATGGAAACAGGTGTGTGTGTGTGATGAGCTTGGTTAAAGGGTGATGGGAAATGTAGTCCAGCAAGATTTAGTACTCAGGTGAGGGAGCCCTCTGGTGGCGATCAGAGGGAGGGACAAGTTTGTGACAGAGCCCCCTCCCTGCGAGCTGCTCCTGAAGCGAGGAGGCAGTCGACGCCAGGGTCTTCAACGAGGGCAAGGGGCAGGTCTCTCTGGGTGGTTCATATGGAACTCATTGATGAGAGACGGATATACAGTGGGTACGGAAAGTACCCACTGTAGTATGTCATCTGCGTTGACCCAGGACCGTTCTTCCAGACCATACCGTTCTTCCAGACCATATGAACGAGTTCAACTCTTTCTACGCTCGCTTTGATTGTAATTGCGGCAGCGCGACTCCGCCAAGTGACGCGTCAGAGGGAATCACTCAGAGCAGCAACAACCATGTGATCTCCGTCTCGGAGGATGAAGTTCGGAGGGCACTCAAGCTTGTGGATGTCAGGAAAGCTGCCGGGCCGGATGGTATTCCAGGTCGTGTTCTGCGGTCCTGTGCTGATCAGCTCGCCGGGTTGTTTACAAGTCCCTCGTTACATCTGTGGTCCCCACCTCCTTCAAAAAATCCACCATCATCCCTGTCCCTAAGAACAGTAAACCCTCTTTTTCAAGATTTAAGAGTTTTATTTGTCACATACACAGTTATATACAGAATATACAACCGGCAGTGAAATGTAAACAGGTCCGCTCCATGGACAGTGCAAATTCACAGTTAAAAACACAAGGAAGAAATTATAATAGAAATAAGATAAAAGTATATATATATATATATATATATATATATATATATATATATATATATATATGTAGAATTATAAATAATCAAGTCAAGTAGAAGAAAAAAAAAGTAAAAATAAGAATAAAGAAGTGGAATAAAATAATTGAAGTAGACTGTGCAGTGAGTAAACTGTAGACTTATAAATATGTGGTTAACAAATGTATAAAGAGTATAATGTGCAAACAGGTTTATAACAGGTTGTTACACGGTAACAACGAGAACAGAAAGTGCAGTGCAATGTCAGTATGTTTATCCTGAAGTGAAGTCACGTGGTGTTAAGTGACTGAGTTCAGGAGTCTGGCTTCGGAAGCGCTTACCAGATGGCAGCAGCGTGAAATGAGGGTTTGCAGGGTGATTAGAGTCCTTGATGATCTTAGTAGCTCTACCTTTGCAGTGTTTGGTGTAGACGTCCTGCAGAGACGGGAGAGCTGACCCTGAGATACGCTCGGATAAGCGCACAACTCTTTGCAGGGCTTTGCGGTCATGACTGGTGCTGTTCCCATACCACGCTGTGATGCACTGAGTTAATACACTTTCTATCGCCCCTAAATAGAAAGTTTTCAGGATAGCTGGTGAAATCCTGAATTTCCTCAGTTGGCGCAGGTGGTACAGTCTTTGCCTGGCTTTTTTCACCTGTGTCTGAATGTGAGCAGTCCAGGTCTTGAAGCTGCTCCCTCTCTCTACTGGTGACCTGCTGATCATGAGGGGGGAGTATGTCCGTTGCTGTCTCTTCCTGAAGTCCACAATCATTGTTGTTGGAAATGAGGCCCAGGACAACAGTATCATCAGCAAATTTGATGATAGAGGTGGAGCTGTGTGTGGACAAACAGTCATGCGTGTAGAGCGAGTAGAGCAGGGGACTCAGGACACAGCCCTGTGGAGCTCCCACACTCAGGGAGATGGAGGTGGAGGTGGACTGGCCTATTCTCACCACCTGAGGCCTGCCAGTGAGGAAGTCCTCAATCCAGTGGCAGAGAGAAGGATTCAGGCCGAGATCCAGGAGTTTGGAGGTTAGCTTGATGGGAACTATGGTGTTAAAGGCTGAGCTATAGTCAATAAATAGCAGCCTTACGTAGTTCCCACTTTTGCTGTCGATGTGAGTGAGGGAGGAGTGGAGGACATGAGAGATGGCATCTTCAGTCGATCTGTTGGGACGATAGGCAAACTGAAGAGGGTCCAAAGTGTCAGGAATGAAGGCGCAAATGGTGTTTTTAATGAGTCTCTCAAAGACCTTCATGACTATAGACGTGAGAGCCACTGGACGATAGTCATTTAGGCAAGAGGGTTTACTGTTCTTAGGGACAGGGATGATGGTGGATTTTTTGAAGGAGGTGGGGACCACAGATGTAGCGAGGGATTCATTAAAGATAGATGTAAACAACCTGGCGAGCTGATCAGCACAGGACCGCAGAACACGACCTGAAATACCATCCGGCCCGGCAGCTTTCCTGACGTCCACACGCTTGAGTGCTCTCCGAAGTTCATCCTCTGAGACAGAGATCACGTGGTTGTTGCTGCTCTGAGTAATTCCCTCTGACGCGCCACTTGGCGGAGTCGCGTTGCCGCGGTTACAGTCAAAGCGAGCGTAGAAAGAGTTTAACTCGTTCACAAGCAACGGGTCAGCTCTGACCTCTGCAGAGGATTTAGATCCAAACGAGCAGATCAACCTCAGACCTTGCCACATGCGCCACGAGTCGTTGAGTTGGAAATGAGACTCCACTCGGTCTTTGTAACGGAGTTTTGTGGCTTTAACTGCTTGTCTGAGAGCATAGCAGGACGATCTGTATTCAGTCATATTCCCTGAAAGGAGACCGGCGTTGTAAGCGGCAGTGCGTGTGTTCACTGCAGCGCGGATTGAATTGTCCACCCACGGTTTCTGATTTGAGAAGGACGTTATTGTTATTGTTTGCGTGGCTTGGTCTGTAAGCGTGTTGATGAAGCAAAGCGCCACTTCTGTGAACTCGCTTATGTCGGCTGAACTCGCTCGGAACATATCCCAATCCACATCGTCCAGAGCTGCCTGTAGCGTGGTCTCTGAGTGGGGCGACCAACGCTTAACTTCCCGCCTCACCGGGGGTTCCTGAACGAGCCTTTGTTTGTATTCGGGATTGAGGAAAATGGCGGCATGATCCGGCATGGCGGCATGATAAGATGTTACAGTCTCTCATGTCCCGTTGAAAACTTATCCTGGCTCTAAGATCGTCCATCTTATTCTCCAAGGATTGAACATTTGCTAGAAGAATGCTCGGGAGAGGAGGACTGAATGCCCTTTTCCTCAGTCTGTTTCGAATTCCAGCAGGTTTCCTGCTGTGTTTCTTGATTCTTCGCCGTTGACTCGTCTGTCCATTGTTCAACTCGGCGCTCTGAAGGATCTCAGATGGCCACAGAGTATCGGCGAAAGTGTCCTGAAACAGTCCAGTGTAGAGGTAACCAATGTCCAAAAGAGTTTTGCTGTCATAGTAGATCAATGCAGATGATAAGTTTGTAAAAATTGAGAGTAAAAGAAAGTAAAATAGTAAATAAAAGCACAGTCTTCGCGGAGCGACCTGAACGGCGACCGAACATGGCGGCGCCATTTTGTATATGCCTAAATGACTATCGTACAGTGGCTCTAACGTCTATAGTCATGAAGGTCTTTGAGAGACTCATTAAAAACACCATTTGCTCCTTCATTCCTGACACTTTGGACCCTCTTCAGTTTGCCTATCGTCCCAATAGATCGACTGAAGATGCCATCTCTCATGTCCTCCACTCCTCCCTCACTCACATCGACAGCAAAAGTGGGAACTACGTAAGGCTGCTATTTATTGACTATAGCTCAGCCTTTAACACCATAGTTCCCATTAAGCTAACCGCCAAACTCCTGGATCTCGGCCTGAATTCTTCTCTATGCCACTGGATTGAAGACTTCCTCACTGGCAGGCCTCAGGTGGTGAGAGTAGGCCAGTTCACCTCCACCTCCATCCCCCTGAGTGTGGGAGCTCCACAGGGCTGTGTCCTGAGTCCCCTGCTCTACTCTCTCTACACACATGACTGTTTGTCCACACACAGCTCCACCTCTATCATCAAATTTGCTGATGATACTGTTGTCCTGGGCCACATTTCCAACAACAATGAGACAGCATACTTGGACGAGGTGGAGCAACTAACATCATGGTGTCAGGACAACTGTCTCTCTCTGAATGTTGGCAAGACCAAAGAACTGATTGTGGACTTCAGGAAGAGACAGCAACGGACATACTCCCCTCTCATGATCAGCGGGTCACCAGTAGAGAGAGTGAGCAGCTTCAAGTACCTGGGTGTAAACATCTCAGAAGACCTGACCTGGACTGCACACATTCAGACACAGGTGAAAAAAGCCAGGCAAAGACTGTACCACCTGCGCCAGCTGAGGAAATTCAAGGTTTCACCAGCTATCCTGAAAACTTTCTATTTAGGGGCGATAGAAAGTGTATTAACTCAATGCATCACAGCGTGGTATGGGAACAGCACCAGTCATGACTGCAAAGCCCTGCAAAGAGTCGTGCGCTTATCTGAGCGTATCTCAGAGTCAGCTCTCCCGTCTCTGCAGGACATCTACACCAAACACTGCAAAGGTAGAGCTACTAAGATCATCAAGGACTCTAATCACCCTGCAAACCCTCATTTCACGCTGCTGCCATCTGGTAGCGCCCAAGCCTGATGGCCAAAACTGAGAGACTCAGAAGGAGCTTCTTCCCCCAGGCCATCAGACTCCTGAACTCAGTCACTTAACATCATGTGACTTCACTTCAGGATAAACATCGACATACTGACATTGCACTGCACTTTCTGTTCTCGTTGTTACTCTGTAACAACCTGTTATAAACCTGTTTGCACATTATACTTCTTTGTACATTTCTGTTAACCGCATATTTATAAGTCTACAGTTTACTCACTGCACAGTTTATTTCACTTATTTTATTCCACTTCTTTATTTATTTATTTATTTATTTATTTATTTATTTATTTATTTATTTATTTTTCTACTTGATTTATTCATAATTCTATATATATATATATATATATATATATATATATATATATATATATATATATATATATATATATATATATAACTTTTTTATTCTATTTTTATTATAATTTCCTCCTTGTGTTTTTAACTGTGAATTTGCACTGTCTATGGAGCGGACCTGTTTACATTTCACTGCCGGTTGTATATTCTGTATATAACTGTGTATGTGACAAATAAAACTCTTGACTCTTGAATCTTGACCTCTCCCAGTTGACGAGGTATTGTAGAAATCTGCCCTGGCATCTGGAATCCATGAGTTTGTGTACTTGGTAAGCCTCCTCGCCTTCCACGATTAAGGGAGGAGGTCTCTGGTCACTGGCCTCGTCTAGGTTCTCCTCTCGGACCACCTGCGGGCTTGAGCAAAGAGACATGGAAAGTGGGTGAGATACAGTATTCCCGGGGTAATGCTAAACGATAAGAAACTGGGGTTATTTGTCTAGTGATTCTGAATGGACTCACATACCTGGGACTGAGCTTCTTACAGGGTAATCGGAGACGAATTGGGGTCATTCTGTAATGCTGGAATTGATTTGACATTTACTCACAGTATTTGCTAGTCCTCTGGGTGGTTTATCGCTGTCTCAAATGGAAAAGAGTCCAGCCTCAAGTGTCTGTAATTGTGTTTTTACCACCACACAAACATTACTTTTTTCTGTTGTGAGTGATTCTCATCGCATTGTTCAGTTCAGCGTTAGAAAGCAGAGGGTCCAAGTGCATCTGAAAGTCCTTGATTTGCGGCTGTTGGTGTGCCAGAGCGCATGTTGGCATATTGCTCTCGCTGCATTGTTCACACATGACAGGATCTCGTCTCAAGTGGCAGAATGAATTATTTGATCTGTGAGGCGTGTACGGGAGAGATTGAATCTAGATCATAAATGGAAAGTTTATCAGAGCATGGTTTTATAAGGACAAGAATCAGAAATAAAAGGTGAAATGCAGATTACTGACTGTAATACTTTCAACTATGAAACACAGTTATGGCTCTAAAGTCTGATTGGAGAGACACATTAGAAGTTATTTTAAAATGTTCAATATATGCAGTATTTTAAAATACTGTGTGATTTGCTCATTTATTATTATTATTATTATTATTATTATTATTATTATTATTATTATTATACAATACTTAGCATAAGCATGGAAACGTTTTCATTGTATGATTTGGGAATGCCAAAATATAATAAAATGCTTGCAGTGTTTTCTCTCTCTCTCTCTCTTTACTTGATGGATTTGAAATGTGTTTATAGCTCATTAGGAATTTTTAGATGAAGTTGGACTGAAGCTGCTGTATATATTTAAACCCATCCTCTTCATTATAACAAAGCCATTTGTGTGTCAGTGTTTTTTTAGTACACAATGATACTGTAATTTACATATCTCACATTATTAGAGCTTGCGTACAAGATACTAATAAAAGGACTCCTACAGATTTGATCTTTCTGCCTGTTTTTAACCGCATGTCAGTGATATGATCAACCATACCAGTTTTATTCCAGCTGTTTGAACTGTTGGATCCATCCTGCAGCTTGAGTTTAAAGCAGCTGTGGAAAAATGCATGCCTGGTTGAATTCCCAGGGATTTGATTCTGTCACATACAGTTTTCCATCAGTTTGCATTTATTTTCCATTGCAGTGCATGAATGAAATTATAATGACATTGTATCTCTAATGCCAGGTTCACACATATTCTGTTTGCAGTGCATATTGCAGTGCATATGTGGTGTGTATAAACCATTTATATTATTATTCAATTCATTACTTGATTTATATAGATGTAGATACTAGATTTATATATTAAGTTTCTCAAACAAGTGGAAAAACATTTAAACATATTTTCTTATTAAAATCAAAAACATTTTAAATTAAAACGTACAATTGACAAAACAGCCAACTCTCATGCCTTTTCTTTTGGATTTTAATCTTCATACAAGAAATGCGGTAATAAATAACTTTGTTACCCTTTAAATTATATGCATTCATGGTGAAATTACTAAATTTTCTTGTCATCTATGTTTATTTGTATGCAAACAATGCACTGTCACCTTAATTTCAACGTGTGCAGCACAGCAAAAATAGACTCAGTGTGTAAACGGATGCTGTGCTGCTGCATACGCACCGCTGACATATTGCCGGACTGCATCCGTGTGCAGTGTGAACGCTCTAAGCTGTTAATATGGGCACCGGATATGCACTGCAAACCGTTTATGTGTGAACCTGCCGTAATGCTCATGGATTGAACATTTATAGCCTGTCTAATATTTGTACCAACTGTTTATAATTTGATGTAGATGTTTTTATATATAATAATAATTATAATTAATCATTATTTATTAGACTGAAGTATAAGAATATTAAGATATCGTTATAGCGTGTTATAGCATATATATATATACTTTTTATATATTATAATAATATATTAATAATATATTATTAATACGAAAT
This sequence comes from Paracanthobrama guichenoti, assembly GCA_018749465.1. Taxonomy (NCBI): domain Eukaryota; kingdom Metazoa; phylum Chordata; class Actinopteri; order Cypriniformes; family Gobionidae; genus Paracanthobrama; species Paracanthobrama guichenoti. The sequence goes on from CM031959.1 coordinate 25,094,512, forward strand.
ATTGATTAGTGATTAGCTGATACATGGTCATTTTCAGATTACTAGCAATAGGCTGACAAGCATATATGACTGGTTGATTAATGTAGTATTAACTATCACTTTGTATCACATCTGTATACACTCAAAAAAGTGAACTTTCACTGTTGTTAGTTGCACTCAAATTATCCTTGTTCACATTACTTAAAAAACTCATGTAACTACAAACCCGATTCCAAAAAAGTTGTGACACTGTACAAATAGTGAATAAAAAGGCTGCGTAGAAGAAGGATCCGGTTACTGAAATGACCAGCCTGCAGTCCAGATCTTTCACCCATAGAAAACATTTGGCGCATCATAAAGAGGAAGATGCGACAAAGAAGACCTAAGACAGTTGAGCAACTAGAAGCCTGTATTAGACAAGAATGGGACAACGTTCCTATTCCTAAACTTGAGCAACTTGTCTCCTCAGTCCCCAGACGTTTGCAGACTGTTATAAAAAGAAGAGGAGATGCCACACAGTGGTAAACATGGCCTTGTCCCAACTTTTTGAGATGTGTTGATGCCATGAAATTTAAAATCAACTTATTTTTCCCTTAAAATTATAAATTTTCTCAGTTTAACTATTTGATATGTCATCTATGTTGTATTCTGAATGAAATATTGAAATTTGAAACTTGAACTTTTGAAAATCATTGCATTCTGTTTTTATTCACAATTTATAATTTTATATATATATATATATATATATATATATATATATATATATATATATATATATATATATATATATATATATATATATATAGACATTTCAGAGAAAAAGATACAAATAAAAACAGGTGTTCTTATATCCTCTGTATATTCACAAAGTTGACACATGTTCACCAAACATATTAATTTGTCTCTGTTATAAGCATCAGCGTTGTTCTTTTGTGCTGCTGTCACATTGGCTGGACTGATCTGTAAAGCAGTAGCTTATCTCAACTCTCTAGACATTCAGACAACATGTGACCTCTCGTCTTTTGTGCCGAATTCAAAGGCAGAATCATAAAGAATGAATCATGCGACAATGGAGATGCTGACCAGACACTGAATTCTTATGTCTGCATCCATTCATTGCTTTTAATGGTAGCTAGCTGTAGCTTTTGAAGAAAGGCTGCCATATTTTGTGTTAACTTATAATAAGATTAATTAAATATGTCAAAACCTTCAGAATGAAGTAACACATTTATCTAATTTAACATTAAAGCTGTGTGATTCTAAAGATGAGATGGAACAGCTGTATGATGGAGAAAGTCCTTCTTAACAGCTCATTTATTTATAAATCAAATCAAATGGTAATTTGTCTTTGCATGGTAAAAATGATCACTGAAGCAAAAAGTTTAAACATAATTTATTAGTAAAACATATGTACTGATGTTATTGTTCTTTGAAGCATATGAACTACATACGTTTAAATTATAATGTGTCTGATGTTTAAATGCTTTCAGATTTCTGGCAGATTCAAAATATAAGATAATTACACTAACATTAAAAATAAAATTATTAATTCTCATTGAGTATTTTAATTATGGCTGTCAATTGAATCATTTTAATTAATTATAGGATGTGCTGATTAATAAATCACAATAATCATAGTTAATTGCATACATTAATATTTGCACTGAAAAGCACCCAAAAAGTGTCTTTAAATGGCATGGCTTATATTCAGGTGTTACAATCACTTTCATGGCCATAGGCAAAGGTTTATATTAGAGGAAATATTACCTGAAAACCATGCTCGAGTAAAAGTACAGATACCTTACAGTGAAAATTACTCCATTACAAGTTACAAGTCACCAATTCCAATAATGTTAAATCAAATTAAATGGTCAACTTGCACCGGATTGTCCTGGTTTCATCTGCAGTCATGAACTCATCTCCTAAATCAAACACCTGCAATTCAGCAACTACCTGCTAATGCACTCTCAGTCACATAAAGTAGCCTTGTTGACAGGTTTGGGGGAGTAAAGGCAAAACGCATAAGATATAGTACTTTCAGTGCCCTTAGATGGAGATATCGCTTTATAGCAGAAACAAACTGCTGCAGAAAAAGTTTGGTGCCGTGCAAAATGTAATGTGTAATTGTATCAGTCATCACAAATGTAGATCACAGAGCAGGGTGCGCACAGTGAGTGGATGTCGCTAACTTTCTGCAGAGCTGTAGAGAGCTTCATGGAATGGGTTTCCATGGCTGAGCAGGTGCATCCAAGCCTTACATCACCAAGTGCAATGCAAAGCATCGTGAGAGACGTGTTCTCTGGAGTGACGAATCGGTACTTGCCTGATTGCATTGTGCCAACTGTAAAGTTTAGTGGAGGGGGGATTATGGTGTGGGGTTGTTTTTCAGGGGTTGGGGTTGGCCCCTTAGTTCCAGTGAAAGGAACTCTTAATGCTTCAGCATACCAAGACAATTTGGACAATGTCATGCTCCCAACTTTGTGGGAACAGTTTGGGGATGGCCCCTTCCTGTTCCAACATGACGGTGCACCAGTGCACAAAGCAAGGTCCATAAAGATATGGATGAGTGAGTTTGGTGTGACGGAACTTGACTGGCCTGCACAGAGTCCTGACCTCAACCCGAAAGAACACCTTTGGGATGAATTAGAGCAGAGACTGCGAGCCAGGCCTTCTCATCCATCATCAGTGCCTGACCTCACAAATGCACTTCTAAAAGAATGGTCAAAAGTTCCCATAAACATACTCCTAAACCTTGTGGAAAGTCTTCCCAGAAGAGTTGAAGCTGTTATAGCTGCAAATGGTGGGCCAACTCTATATTAAACTCTACAGATTAAGAATGGGATGTCATTAAAGTTCATGTGCATGTAAAGGCAGGCGTAATTGTATTTGTTTTACAAACCCGATTCCAAAAAAGTTGGGACACTGTACAAATTGTGAATAAAAACAGAATGCAAATTTCAATATTTTATTCAGAATACAATATAGATGACATATCAAATGTTTAAACTGAGAAAATTTATAATTTTAAGGGAAAAATAAGTTGATTTTAAATTTCATGGCATCAACACATCTCAAAAAAGTTGGGACAAGGCCATGTTTACCACTGTGTGGCATCTCCTCTTCTTTTTATAACAGTCTGCAAACGTCTGGGGACTGAGGAGACAAGTTGCTCAAGTTTAGGAATAGGAATGTTGTGCCATTCTTGTCTAATACAGGCTTCTAGTTGCTCAACTGTCTTAGGTCTTCTTTGTCGCATCTTCCTCTTTATGATGCGCCAAATGTTTTCTATGGGTGAAAGATCTGGACTGCAGGCTGGCCATTTCAGTACCCGGATCCTTCTTCTACTCAGCCATTCAAGATTCAAGAGTTTTATTTGTCACATACACAGTTATATACAGAATATACAACCGGCAGTGAAATGTAAAAGCGGTTTGATGTTGTACATGATGTTGTAATTGATGCAGTAAGTGGTCTGGCATTGTCATGTTGGAAAATGCAAGGTCTTCCCTGAAAGAGACGACATCTGGATGGGAGCATATGTTGTTCTAGAACTTGGATATACCTTTCAGCATTGATGGTGCCTTTCCAGATGTGTAAGCTGCCTATGCCACATGCACTCATGTAACCCCATACCATCAGAGATGCAGGCTTCTGAACTGAGTGCTGATAACAACTTGGGTTGTCCTTGTCCTCTTTAGTCCGGATGACATGGTGTCCCAGTTTTCCAAAAAGAACTTCAAATTTTGATTCGTCTGACCACAGAACAGTTCCCCTTCGAGGGAACTTGCACTGCGTCGTCGTCTGTGAACGGCCTCAGCGTAGCGCGTCTGAAGCATGAATGAAATCTATCCAACCCTGATTGGTGCTGCGTCATGACGTAGTAGATGACGGCATAAGCGGAAGCTACAAAGGGGACGCTGGCACACAAACACATTCGCTTTTTGCTCTTCAGCATGCGCTCTGTGTTGAAATTGTCTGTCTATTTGGTGTTGTTTGTCCAAAAAAGAGAGTATTTTGTGAAGTCGGCAGGCTCGCGAGCCCCGTGGTTCTGGGCGGCTTAGATCATAGGGCTCACGGATGGACTTGTCAGCGGGTCTCGAGACTGCTGAGGCACTTTCTCAGTACTCGTCTGACAGTTCAGATGTTCTTCCTCCCCGCATGGAAGCCCGTGCTGTGGCTTCTTCCCCTGGGGTGGAGAACCCGATGCTCGAGCTGTCTGACTCTGAGGAGTCAGATGTGCTCAGCTTCGAGGTGGGTGACGATAAAGCCCCAGTCACACCGCTTCATTCATAAAATAAGAACGCTCAGATAGCTCTCGAGGGGGCTGCCTGTAGCAAGCCAATCAGGCTTGTGGGCCCTGTGGTTCTGGTCCCGCCTGTTGAGGCAGCGCGGTGGCTTAGATCATAGGGCTCGCGGATGGACTTGTCAGCGGGTCTCGAGACTACTGAGGCACTTTCTCAGTCCTCGTCTGACAGTTCAGATGTTCTCCCTCCCCGCGTGGAAGCCCGCGCTGCGGCTTCTTCCCCCGGGGTGGAGAACCCGATGCTCGAGCTGTCTGACTCTGAGGAGTCAGATGTGCTCAGCATCGAGGTGGGTGATGTTAAAGCCCCAGACACGCCGCTTCATTCATAAAATAAGAGCACTCAGATAGCTCTCGAGGTGTTCTCCTTTCGTATGGAAGCCGCAAGGCCATGCTTCTTCCCCGTGGTGGCGAACTAGATGCTTGAGCTGTCTGATTCCGAGGAATTAGACATGCACAGCATCGAGGGAGTGAAGTAGTAAAAAAAAAAAAAGAGCCTGCCACTTCATAATGCAAGGCTCGATCTCGCGTTGCAGAGGAAGCGCGTAGATTACGTGTCTGCAATGAGTGAACACACGTGATTGGTGTGCATGTGATACTGTTTGGGTGCGAGGCAGTCAGTCAGCTCCTGAGGGCGCTGGCTGTGTTCATTGAGAAATATCTCGACGCGTACAGTCGTGCGCTTTTTGGGTGTTTCAACCTTGCGCCTGTGGACTTTCATCTCGAGGGATGAAAGCCAATATTGTGAACGGATCGAATCTCACGTTTGCCGAGGCAGCGTGTAGATGACGAGTCCGTATAAATAAATATTAAAACAGTATCATCTGGTGATTATGGCTGTATTTAATTCTGAGGAATTAAAATGAAATATTATCTGACTTTGAGAAGTTAGATATATTTATTCAGCCTATCATTCAGACCATGTTCACTTGTTGGGTGATTATGGTGGCATTTAATTCTGAGGAATTAAAGAGGATATTATCTGACTTTGAGGAGTTAGATATTATCAGCCTATCATCCAAAGCGTGTTCACTTGTCTGTATATTCATCTAAGATGGGAGCATGACATGCATGAGCAGTTTCCTGAGGGGGCTGCTTTCGTGCATTGTGAGGTTTTGCTCCTCCACGGAGCCCTCAGAGAATGTTGTTCTCGCTGCCTCGTGCGCTGCGGGACACATGGGTTTTCAGCAATTTTGTAGTGTCCGCCCGAAGTCGTTGCGGCCCTGTCGAGTTGCTAACTTAGATGAGGCTCCTGCTGGCCAGCCCCCCTCCCGGGTAGGAGTGATCGAGGTCGCCTCCTCCGTGGATGTTGTGATCCCGCCGTCCATGACGCTTGGGCCACATCGATTTCCAGCGAACAGACGCTGCTCCATCCACCTCTAGAGAGACCACTGGGGTTGGATGCCATGATGCAGACGTGGCCGAGGCTGCGTCTGTATGTATTTCCCCCGATTGCTCTGCTCCCGGGAGTCTTGGAGCGGGTCTGCCAGGAAGGGATCAGCCTACTTCTAGTGGCACCCTGCTGGCCGACCCGAGTATGGTTCTTGGACATTTTAGCACTGCTAGACGGCCTCCCATGGCAGGTCCCTCTGAGGAGGAATCTGCTGTCGCAGGCAGGGGGCACAATATTCCACCCCCGGCCAGAGCTGTGGAACCTCTGGGTCTGGCCCCTGAGGGGGCTTGGTACCTAGAGGCTGGCCTGTCAGCAGGTGTGGTCGAGGCTCCTTCCACCAGGAGACTGTACAGCCTGAAGTGGAATGTGCTTTCCACTTGGTGTAGAGAGCGTGAGGTGGACCCAGTTAACTGCCCAGTGGCTTCAGTGCTGGAGTTCCTCCAAGATCGTTTCTCTGCCGGTCTTACCCCGTCCACGCTTAAGGTGTATGTGGCTGCCAATAGGGCTTTCCACTCGCTTATAGGTGATGGGCCATTGGGGAGGCACCATCTGGTTGTATGTTTCCTCCATGGGGCTCGTATGATGAGGCCTGCAACTCGCTCCAGAGTCCCAACCTGGGACCTGGCGGTGGTACTTGAAGGGTTGGCTGAGGCCCCCTTTGAGCCACTGGAGTCAGCTGAGGCAAAGAACCTGACCTTGAAAGTTGACTTTCTCCTCGCTATCACCTCTGAAGAGAGTGGGGGACCTTCAGGCCTTGGCTGTTACCCCAACTTGCCTGGAGTTTGCTCCCGGCGGAGTTAAGGCCATCTTACATCCCAGACCAGGCTACACGCCCAAGGTGCCATCTAATGTGGCACGGTCATTGGTTCTTCAGGCCTTTCATCCTCCACCTCACGTGACGGTGGAAGAGGGAAGACTTCACCTGCTCCGCCCAGTCGGAGCTCTAAGAATTTACTTGGAGAAGTCTTCCCAGTGGAGGAAGTCAGACCCGTTGTTGGTGTTCTTTGGCTCACCCAAGAAGGGGCTGCCTGCATCGAAACAGACAATCAGCAATTGGATTGTCCAGGCTATAGCCACGGCTTATCAGGTACACAATTTGCCTTCACTGATGGCCGTGAGGGCTCATTCTACCAGGGGCGTGGCCTCCTTGGTGGCCCTCCTTTCTGGCATCTCGCTTCAGGAGTTTTGCGAGGTGGCCGGGTGGGCCACCCCACACACCTTCATAAGATTCTAAAGTCTGCAACTCCCAGTGACGCCTGGTGCCAGGGTGCTCGCGTCCTAAGTGTGCCTGGTCTCCCAGCTTCACACTAGGACGGGCGTGATTACGGTGTGGCATAGTGGGTAGTTTGTTCCCAGAGTGTCGTCACTCGACGACGCAGTGCGAGTTGCCTCAAAGGGGAATGTCTCGGGTTACGACTGTAACCCTTGTTCCCCGAGAAGGGAACGAGACACTGCATCTCGTCGCCACACCTATCACATGCAGAGTGCTCTCTTCATCGCAAATAAGCTAATGTGTTTGTGTGCCTGCGTCCCCTTTGTAGCTTCTGCTTATGCCGTTATCTACTACGTCATGACGCAGCAACAATCAGGGTTGGATAGATTTCATTCATGCTTCAGGCGCGCTACGCTGAGGGCGTTCCCAGAGTGTTGTCATTCAACGACGCAGCGTCTCGTTCCCTTCTCGGGGAACAAGGGTTAAAGTCATAACCCGAGACGTTTTCCACTTTGCCACAGTCCATTTTAAATGAGCCTTGGCCCAGAGAAAACGCCTGCGCTTCTGAATCATGTTTAGATATGGCTTCTCTTTTGACCTTTAGAGTTTTAGCCGGCAACGGCGAATGGGACGGTGGATTGTGTTCACCGACAGTGTTTTCTGGAAGTATTCCTGAGCCCATGTTGTGATTTCCATTACAGTAGCATTCCTGTATGTGATGCAGGGCCCGATGTATGGTTTTCCGGCCTTGACCCTTATGCACAGAGATTGTTCCAGATTCACCAATTCTCCAGATTGTTCCAGATTCTTGAATCTTGGAATGATATTATGCACTGTAGATGATGATAACTTCAAACTCTTTGCAATTTTTCTCTGAGAAACTCCTTTCTGATATTGCTCCACTATTTTTGGCCGCAGCATTGGGGGAATTGGTGATCCTCTGCCCATCTTAACTTCTGAGAGACACTGCCACTCTGAGAGGCTCTTTTTATACCCAGTCATGTTGCCAATTGACCTAATAAGTTGCAAATTGGTCCTCCAGCTGTTCCTTATATGTACATTTAACTTTTCCGGCCTCTTATTGCTACCTGTCCCAACTTTTTTGGAATGTGTAGCTCTCATGAAATCCAAAATGAGCCAATATTTGGCATGACATTTCAAAATGTCTCACTTTCAACATTTGATATGTTATCTATATTCTGTTGTGAATAAAATATACATTTATGAGATTTGTAAATTATTGCATTCCTTTTTTATTCACAATTTGTACAGTTTCACAACTTTTTTGGAATCGGGTTGTATTTTCGTATAATTGATCATAAGCCGATCTTTGATCTACACTTTATAGCAATCCTAGACTCATTGGAAATACTTGACTGGCTACATTTATGCAAAAACGGAAATAAGTTGCTCTAGGTACAATTTGCTTTTCAAGTGACATGTCCACAAGAGGCACACCGTTTATTTCTCTATTGCAGATGCGTGAAAAAAATGAAAAAAATAAATTGCATATGATATTGCTTTGCTTGTATCACGTTTATATATTATGTACTTATATATACTTATTTGCATTTAGTATTGTTTTGGTTGACTTTGAAGCAGAGTTATTTTAGTATCATTGAGATAAACTAGAGTTTTTATTAATATTTTGAATGCGTTATTATTTTTCTTCTTTAATATGTGGGTTGTTGTATGTATTGTGGCAGCTTGAAAATGATGTGCCCGGTGAATAGTGCTAAAAGGTTAATGCTCTATCTCGTTTGAAAATGATGTACCACCTACATTAAACCTGACTCAAAACCTACCTGATAGTGTTAACAAAAGCAAATATGAGATAAAAATTTATTTGCTGAAGCAACAAAGTCCTTTTAGCTGTGTTCTTTGAGCTCTTTTGTTGTGACTCGTGGTTTACTGGACTCAATGTTGCACCAGGTGAACTACAGAACAAGTTTACCGCATCAGAACAGTTGAACATATAAAGCTGGTTATGTGATGCAAACAATCAAAATATATTAGTGTACAAATCATGCGCTATGATCTTTTGCGATTATAACATAGTATTAAGTCTATGTATGCATCTTGTATGTATGTATGTATGTATAGGTATGTTTTTGCAAAAATGTAATTTCCATTGAGCCTAGGTTTCCATTTTGGTGTTTATTTGTAGAAGTAAGATTTTTTTAAATGTTAATTTAAGATGTTTGTTCTTCTCCATTAGGTTTTCTCCAGCTGCCCGTGAGCAGAAGTGTCTATCGCACTCCTGATCCGCTCTGTCATGATGTCACGGTATCATCAGCGTTTTGAGCGGGATTTCCGTGGCGTGTGGGAGCGGAGGGAGCGCTGCGCCACCCACAACAGCTGCAGCGGCACAATTAACGGCTGCGTCTCCACGTCTACCTCCTCCGTCCCCAACAGTGGCAATAATCGTCCCGGCCTCCTCCCTTTGCCCGTCATCCCCTCACTGCTGCCCACCCCAGTCACCGGGACAACCAGCACGTCCAATAGCGAGCTGACCTGCAAGCGATTAGCTCCCATCTGCACAACCTCCACGACTAAGGTAGGACTGAACACATCTGCGGTGACTGTCTCATGCTGTGTTTAGTAGCCCTCCTGTCATTCCAAAGTGGTATAATTATTATTGTTCAATTATTTATTTTTTTAACACAATGGAGAGATGTTCGTACTTCAATTGTAATTCACACTGCCAAGGACTAAAACTGCCTATGAAAGTGTCCATATGACTCATGCAGGTTTGATTTTTGTGGTTAAGTTTGAAATTAAACTATAATAGTTTGTTTTATTTATTTTGCATTAGAAGTGTATCAGAAGCCATGTTTAGATATGGCTTCTTTTTTGACCTATAGAGTTTTAGCTGGCAACAGCGAATGGCACGGTGGATTGTGTTCACCGACAATGTTTTCTGGAAGTATTTCTGAGCCCATGTTGTGATTTCCATCACAGTAGCATTCCTGTATGTGATGCAGTGCCGTCTAAGGGCCCGAAGATCACGGGCATCCAGTATGGTTTTCCGGCCTTGACCCTTACGCACAGAGATTGTTCCAGATTCTCTGAATCTTTGGATGATATTATGCAATGTAGATGATGATAATTTCAAACTCTTTGCAATTTTTCTCTGAGAAACTCCTTTCTGATATTGCTCCACTATTTTTGGCCGCAGCATTGGGGGAATTGGTGATCCTCTGCCCATCTTGACTTCTGAGAGACACTGCCACTCTGAGAGGCTCTTTTTATACCCAGTCATTTTGCCAATTGACCTAATAAGTTGCAAATTGGTCCTCCAGCTGTTCCTTATATGTACATTTAACTTTTCCGGCCTCTTATTGCTACCTGTCCCAACTTTTTTGGAATGTGTAGCTCTCATGAAATCCAAAATGAGCCAATATTTGAGATGATATTTCATTTCTATTTGCGTTTTAGCATTGTTTTTCGTTGTGGATGGATGGACGCACTTCAAAAGCAATGGTTGATGGTCACATCAAGTTTGAGAGCTTTGCGGCGTCATTACGTGCCACATGTGTTTGTTGTCTCCACTTTCAGCGAAAAAAAGAGATTAAAGCGTGTGCAGTGGCTGATCTTAGGGTCAATTTTTCTTTCATCCATCATGAGAGCCCTGCAGCCACCCCCACCACCGGATCTCTACAAGCCATCTCTGATAACGAATAGCAAGGCTGCTTATTGATCTGTGTCAAGAAGAAACTCTCGCTACCTGCTTTCATATTGCAGACGGGCCGGAGTGGGGTGGGGGAAAGAATAAAGCAATCTTAGATTTACAGACGTCTACACTGGGGAAAATGTGGGGTCAAAAGCAATATGCCTGTGCATCTTTCATTGCACATTCAAAGGCTTCTTTATGTCAAAAGCTGGACAATTTATTATTTTAATTATTGGCATATTGGCTTCACACATCCTTGGATTGTATTCAGGGTTCAGCAGTGGCGCGAATAATTGAGTGTGCGCTGAAGTAATTCGCTTGCATATTAAGTTACGAATCTCAATGAGAAGATTGGCTTTGTGGCCTTTTCGTCTTGATCCTGCAAACAGAGTTGCTGCTCCTGTGAGGCAGATATAAATTCTGTCAAATGACTCAAAAGGGTCAATTTGTCGCATTCAGACTCATTAAAATGCAAAAGTGTTGGTGAAACTACTTTGAAACTTAGCTATAAGCTAATTATATTTTAAAGAAGTTAATACAGTCTGGCTTTCCTGTTGATTAAAGTATCTAAATAGCTATGCTAGAAAATTTTTTAAATAACTGTTTATCAGACATTATAATATGTTACAATCAGAGAAGCATTTATTCATTCATTCATGTATTTTTCTTTTTTTTTATGCATTTATTTTGTATGAGGCATTTTTTTTATTGAATTATTAAAAAAATGTATTAGGATCTCAAATATGGTGACACAATTAAGATACCTTTGGTGAATTAATTATCAATAAAACTAGAAAACAATGATTTACATTTATTCATGTAAATAAATAAGCATATCTGTAAATGAAGCTGTTTTCTGTGGTATTTAGTTCTCCAGTGGTATCTGTTTTAATGTGATTATAAATGCATTTAACTGAGATGTTGGCGTTTAGGCGTTTGTTTAAAAAAAAAATATATATATATATATATATATATATATATATATATATATATATATATATATATATATATATACACACACAATTATTGCATGTAAATCCTAAATGTTTGCTCACTTTATGGATTTGTGTTTTTACAATGGCCTAATGTTTTGTGCAATAACTAACACTCAGCACAAGGAAGCTTGATTTCTATTTTTTTATTTAATTTACAGTCAGTTAACAGTCACTAAAATAAGAACAAATAAATTACAAGCAGTAGTACAAAAAAATACAATAGAATAAAGATACAAATTAAAGTTTTTCATCAGTAGTAACAGTAGTATTCAGCTACAGAAATACTACAGAAATCGAATAATCAAATGTAAAATAACACTGGTTAGTCTTTACTATAAATTAAAAACAGATAAATACTTTAAACTTGCAAAGTTATTCAGTCAAGAGCAGTGAGTGATTTTCTCTTTTTAATTAACATTAAAGGGTCATATAATGCTATTTTAAGTTTTATTATTTTGTTTATTGGGTGTAATAGAATACTTGAACATGCATTAATGTAAAAACATTAATGCATTAATGCAAAACATTATATTTCACATACTAAAGTTCCTCTCTATATTTCCTCATTATATATAAAAACCTAAAATGTGTATATATATATATATATATATATATATATATATATATATATATATATATATATATATATATATATATATTTGGAAGTAATTAGCAAGATTTAAAAATGTATATGATATTTAATAGGGAGCCAGTGCAGTGTTGACAGAACACTGGCTAATATGGTTAGAGTGATATGGTATATACTTTCTGGTTCTAGTAAGAACTCGCGCTGCTGCGTTTTGGACCAACTGCAGTTTATTTATTAAGCGGACAGGGCAACCACCCAGTACAATAATCTAGCCTTGAGGTCATGAATGCGTGAACTAACTGTTCAGCATTTTGCATTGAAAGCATGTGCCGTAATTTAGATATATTTTTAAGATGGAAGAATACAGTTTTACAGATGCTAGAAACGTGACTTTCAAATGAAAGATTGGAATTCACTGAATTCACTGAAGCCTTGTCTTCTTTCTTTGCGTATGCCTTCAGCCAGGCATTATGCTAATATTTCATTCACATCATGACGCAGGTGTTTGAGGAAGTAATATCTGGACTTCGATCGAGGCGTATTAGGCAGGACTGTTCTCTGTTAGTATAAATATCTTTTGTGGGAGACTATGAGCTTTGTAACTTTGCAGATCATATACATACACAAGCAGATGCATTACACACTAAAGGAAAAGGAAAACAGACAGATGCAGGTTTATGACGTTCCTGTCTCTTGACATAAGAGTGAATGCACGGATCAAAATTTCAATTACTCAATTACTACGTTCAATTAAGACCTAACTGACTTTATTTTGTGTGTAATTCTGTCAACTGTCCCGAAACATGAGCGAAAGTCTTGTATCACATCGTAGCTCGCTTGTAGCTCAGACACATTGTGTTGATTGTCAAGCCATTTGTGCTTCATAAGACAGAGAGAGAGAAGACACGGTACCGCTGAATCACTACAAATTACTGATTTGATCTGATATTGTGTATTAATTTACTCATCTAGCCTACATGATATTGTGAATAAATGTTTGTGACTCAAATGTCCTGCCTTTTCCCACTGCAGAACGAGTGAAGCTATTTGCAATATCCGCAATCCCATGCCGAAATTCAGGCCTGCAAAGTGATTGTAATAAATAGATGTTGGTATTTTAGGCCAGGGGTTTTCAATCTTTTAGTTGCCACGGACCCCCAAATATGATCATCCCTGTGTGAGGAACCCCATCCTAAAATTTATAAGGCATTTGTCTTTTATGAACACTCAATTTATACACAAAAATAATATTATGAATCTAAAATTAGTTTTAGTTACATTATTATATATTTGGTTCTACTCAATGTAGTAATGTATTATTATTTCTTGCTTATTTATTTAATTTTAATCTAAATTATATTTATTTATATTAATTATTTTTATAGTATTTATCTCATTTAATTTATTTAATAGATTAACAACAAAAATTTTTATTTATTTATTTATTTATTTAGATTTATCTAATTTATTGCTTTACTCATTTATTTTAATCTAATCAGTTTTTCTCTAGACTTTTCCACGGACCTCCTGTCACTCTCAGTAGCTCCCCAGACCCCAGTTTGAAAACCCCTGTTTTAGGCTATTCTCACACCTCGTTCATTTGGACAGCAGATGTAGAGTTACAGCGAGAACGTGACCATGTGAGTGTTCCGTTTCTACCATCATTTCAAACACACATTCACACGCTTCTCCTATTTAATTTCTCCCCTAATCATCACTGCCTTGTATTTCTAGACGGCTCTCAAGACGCCCTGAAAGCTTATTGAGTATTTCAGCTGCTATCTGTAGCATGACCTCTTTCAACAGCTCCGCTCTGCTGAAGGTTTCATTTTGTCAGTTAAGAGCTCTCTCATTTAGATTTAGTGAAACTGCATTATGCAAAACGGGCAGTCAGAACATGCCAAAACATCCAGGACTCCTTGAACTCTGCAGTCGCCCATAGAGAGGAGACAAGAAAATTAAGAGCCTGCAAAGGACATTTTTCCTCATTGCTGTATACGATCATTTGAATTGCTCATTATCATGCTTTTGTATTGTGCCATTTCATATTCATATTACAGATAATAACAACGGGTCTGCCACGCTGCTGGTAATAACTCATAAACTGGAATAATTTTGTTCCATTTGGCCGGAATATTATGATTAAACAGTTAAACAACAGGAATTGTATTAGTCCAGAAGCAAAACTGAATGATTCATTTAACTAATTATTCACATTTATTCCCTGATTAGATTTAAAACCTATTTGGAAGGCCTTGGTAAATAAAATAAAAAGTATTCTGAAATGCCAATAACATATAATAAATAATTAAATAGTATAGTTAGGATCGCAAAATAAATAGACTTATTGTTTTTTTCTTCTTTTTTTATAAAAATATGTTGTTATTGTACCGCTTGTATGCCATTTTCGAGCTGTGTTTGCTTGGAGCATTTGATGTGGACCCTGGTGTATTTCCTCCATTCAGTTTGTATAGGTAATGAACAGTGATGAACTTGGATGGCATCAACAAAAACATATTTGTTGTGTATATAATAACCAGTTTTGCCCTTGGTTTGCTGCTTCAGTTCAACAATTCTGTTATTGGTTTGAAGGCATTCTCAGTTCATTTCTAAATCTCACATAGTCCTGTTCTGTTCTAGATAAAGCCAGATATCAGAGAACAGGGACGTTGACTTTGAGACCTTTGTATTTCTACCTGTCATTTATATATATATATATATATATATATATATATAGCAGTGTCCCTCACAGGTTTGAAGAGCCTTGACCCTTTTAAAAGCCATGTCTCCCTGCTGTTGAAAATCATCAGCAGCCGCAAGTAAACCCGCTCCTGCCTAAAGCTTTTTCAAGGCTGCTTCTTGGAGGCTAAAGGCACAAACTAAAGGCCAAAAGTTCTTCCTTTGAACCATCAGCAAGAGAAAGATGTTCCTTCTTTAAAAAAAAAAAAAAAGCGCCTCGCTTCCCATCAGCGGGAGACCACCTACGATTCCCGTCTCGTAGGATGTTTTTAAAGATGCCGCAAGCCATAAGGAATAGCAAACTTACTTCACAAAGCGACGGTCCTGACAAATGATGGATCATCAGTTCCTGGCGCTGCAGGAGCGAGCGCTTCTGCTGGGTGAGGAAGAGCCTTCTGTGTTGACAGCTGAGATAGGAATAGCAAATAAGAGCATGACAGTGTGGATGCTGTATTTGGCTTTGTGAGAGGCGGAGAGCAATGCTGCCCAACGCCTGGCGGATTAGGATTGTGGAGGACAGCCATCCGCTCAAATGGAGACGGCTTATTTGACTGTGGGAAGTGATCCTGTGCGCACACTGCCGGATGGAGGGTGAGCAGAAGCATGCTGTCAGTGTTTGACAGACCCTTGTACAGTAACGAACACGTGCCATTTAAAGAGATCTCGCTCTGAAGTCCCATTTTCAACCTTTCCCTACAATTTGCTGGCTGCGTTCTGCTATGCAACATCCACTTTTCACAATCCAGTCAATTCAAAGGATAAAAATCAAGCCCTGTCCTGTTATTTTTATTTATTTATTTAGACTTGACTAAAAGTTTGGGTGTTAAGATTTTTTTTTTTTTTTTATTCTGCTCATCAAGACTGCATTTATTTGATCAAATACAGTAAGAATCATAATATTGTGAAATATTTTGTTGAATGTAATTTATTTCTCTGACGCAAAGCTGAATTTTCAACATCACATTGTCCTTCAGAATTCATTCTAATATGATGATTTGCTGCTCAAGAAACATTTCTGATTATTATCAGTTGAAAACAGTTGTGCTGAATAATTTTTTCAAATATTATTTGATGGACAGAAAGCTCAAAAGAACAGCATTTATTTGAAATATAATTATTTATAAATATCGTTACTGTCACTTTTGATCAATTCAATGCATCCTTGCTAAATTAATTAATTTCTAATTAATTTCATTAAAAAAAAAAAAAAAAAGACCCCAAACTTTTGAACAGTAGCATAATATGTGTACAGATTTAATTGAAAATGTACGTCTGTGCACTTTAATTTGTGGCCAATTCAGTGAGCAAACAGTTTACAGTATATGTACAGCTGCTTTACATGAGTATTGTGTGTTTCATCTTCTCAATTTCTGCAAGCAGCTGAAATGAACCGCTTTATTTTGTCCATCTGTTTTCATTCTGGTTGTGTATTCTGAAATTCTGACTTAGAAAACAAGAAGTGGCATGCATAGGATGCTTTGTTTTGTTGCGGATACTCTTCGTGCACAAACCAATACAGAAATGGAAGTATTTTAGTAAGTCAGCTAAGTTAGAAGTTTAGAATACTCCGAAATTTAATATTTGCCATTTGGCTTCCCCTGTAGGTACAGGGAAAGCTCTTTTTAAGTGCATACAGGATGGCTGCAAATGGGCCCATGTGAACTCCACAGCCATTTCTATTATAATTCCACTTGCTCTTCCGGTGTAGTTTGAAAACTTCTGCAGGTCACTTTCAGGAAATGAACCACCTACTTCCTTGGAAGTTAGAAAATGTATATATATTATATTATATTGCATTTCTGTCAAAAGATCCTCCTAAATATTACACACTGCACCTTTAAAGCAAACGTTCCCACAAATTAGCTTGAAAGTAATGTTGTAAAGTATATGTATTAGGGATGCTAATGATTAATCAACGATCAATCAAACTTATCTACTGTCAATTAAGCAAGGTCATGCGCATGCATATTGCTTAACCGTGAAACACATAAAGCAGACACGAGGAAAAAGAGAGCGAGTGTGCCAGAGTTATGTCTGGGACCATTTTAGAGTTACACCTTTATGGCCTATATAGGACTCTCTCTCTCTCTCTCTCTCTCTCTCTCTCTCTCTCTCTATATATATATATATATATATATATATATATATATATATATATATATATATATATATATATATATATATATATATATATGATTTATGTCATATAGGATTTGTTTGGTTAAGAATTAATGCGGTATAAAACACGGCAGTGATCAATTTCAGCGCATGCAGCTCAAACTGCAATGCACAACTAATAATAACTATGATTGGGACTGTCATATTACATAACATTATAAATGAGAACACTATTTTAATAAAACATTGTGAATTAATTGGGTTTTAGTTACCGTGTTTCAGCACGTTGTTCCAGGAAGAGCGAGTTACACATCTGATTAGCACGCAAAGTGTCTGCGTTGGTGACACATTGTATTAGTTGTTATATTTGATTAATAAATAAGTAATTTAATGAAATTATCAATCACATCAACAAATTTTACAATCCTACAATCCTTTAGACTAAAAACCCTTCTCATTCATTTGGTAAGGAACATGGCATTTTGAGCTGCGTTTGCAAGCACTGTCATGCTAAAAGCCACTAATGTAGATGCATATTGCAGTATTAAGGCTAACGATTAAACAATTAATTGATTGTTAATTTAAATGATGATCGATCATGGGAATTTGTGTAAGTTGACATCCCTACTATAATGTATGTACGTATGTATTTATTTATTTCAGTCAACCTGTATGTTTATTTTTCTGTCTGTCTGTCTGTCTGTCTGTCTGTCTATCTATCTGTCTGTCACTCCATCCATTTATCTATCCATCCTCAGTTTTGGGTGTGTAAATACAAAGCATTGTCTTAAATGACAGTTTTCTCATCACTCTGACTCGTCATAAAACTTAACAATGCTGTCCCAATGTAAGAAGAAAATAGACTTGACTCACTTCAGATCCATGATGCTTTATTTATTCAGTGTTCTCTAATGGAATATTCCTGATGCAACTTTTGACAAGTTTTAGTGAATGCAGGTGAATTTCATTACTGCTAGCTCTCCAGTCAGTGATAGGAACATGCATCTCTATTCTGAGATGGAACAGCCGATAGTGGATGTTTTAGATGTCTGCTCTTTCCACATGCTTGAATAATTTTTTTAATGGCATTGAAGAAGCATGTCTAGGTCTCGCACACTGCTCTATCTTACAAAGAATACTAATATATTAACACTGCAGCATGTGATCGTTAATAAATAAGTATTCTTTGTGTGTTACAGCGGTCTGCGGGACCTTTTCTTTCTTCAATCTTTCATCTCATGCCATTTATCCTGCTCACCTGCTCTTAAACAGCTTGTTTGTGTGTGTGTAAGGGGTATTTGCTTCTTTGCAAAGGCATCAAACTCAGTTGTTTTCAGTGCTAACCTGCATAGCAGCTACCTGAATTCCACAGAAAGAACTGGAATGCTTTTCATTCATAAAATGTAAAGTCCTTGCATGTTTATTTGTTTTCCTCATTATAACTGCAATTTAATATGGCATTGGATAAAAACTAGTTAAACAAAGGGTCAAATTAAAACCAGAAATGTGAAAATGCAGCTGTAACAGACAAAAACTTTATCTTTGTACTATCACAGACATGTGAAGTATGTTTCAGACTTGTACAGTATATGTGCTCTTTATGCCTGTTTAGAGTTTAAACTTTAGATGAAATTTAAAACATTTTATGTTGGCATGAGGAATGTGGATAATTCAGTCTTGGAATAAATCTCTAAATACATTTTTTCACATTTTAAAGAAACCTTTTTTCAGGCTTGGCAATGAAAAACACATTGACACACTCAACACCCACACTTAAAGCTAAGGAGGGATCTTTTTATGTTTTCTTTTTATTTACATTTTTGAAATGCACATGGAATAAAAAGTGGCATAAAATCAAGAAGACATTTCCGACTTTTTTTCAGCCACTTATTTTTCTTTTCTCCAACTTGCTTAAGCAACAGCGAGTTCTGACAGAGATCCATCCTTTGAAGAAACAAAAGATGAATATGAATTAAAGACTCTGTTCCCCCCAAAATGTGTCTAGTTTATGGCACATGCAAATAGTATGCAAATCAGTCTATTTTAAATGTTATATACACTGCCCGGCCAAAAAAAGCCCCTGTTTGGATTTAAATAAGAAAGTGCTTAAGAGTCTATGATTGGATCATTATTGCAGTGATAAGAATGGTTGGGAGGGAGCATAAAGAACCATTTTCACACATGAATTGGCACCTCTGAGTCCAGACTTTAAATTCATTGAAAACCTTTGGGATGTGCTGGATGGGCTTTACAGAGTGCTGGACACTTGCCAATACAAGATCTTGACCAAATATTGATGCACCTCTTGATGGAAATAACATCACAACATTGATAGACAGGCAGATGGATGGATGGATGGATGGATGGATGGATGGATGGATGGATGGATGGATGGATGGATGGACTTTTTACCTTGAAAATTGTATTTGTCTGACCATTTCATTTGTTCTTTAATGAAAGCTAATGTTTTTCAAAATTACAAGCAATATTACATTCAGAAAATATAACATTAGCCAGACCAATTAATCAGGCAATATTTGACCAGTTAGCTTCTTGAGTATCTGTTTTCTAATAGAATTATTCTGTAAATGTTGTGTGAAGTAAATTATACATCTTATTTGTTTCCATGTCAATGCTTTAGGTAGAGCATACTACTGTAGATAAAATGCTTGCTGTATGTGACCCTGGACCACAAAACCATCATAAGGGTCATTTTTATTTTTTTATTTTTTTATTGAGATTTATACATCATATAAGCAAATAAGCTTTCCATTGATGTATGGTTTGTTAGGATAGGACAATATTTGGCCAAGATACGACTATTGGAAAATTGAGTGCAAAAAATCAAAATATTGAGAAAATCACCTTTAAAGTTGTCCAAATGAAGTCCTTTGCAATGCATGTTACTAATAATAATAAATTTTTGATCTATTTACGGTAGGACATTTACAAAATATCTTCATGGAACATGATCTTTACTTAATATCCTAATGATTTTTGGCACAAAAGAAAAATCAATAATTTTGACCCATACAATGTATTGTTGGCTATTGCCACAAATATACCCGTGCGACTTATGACTGGTTTTGTTGTCCAGGGTTACATATGTTTGAGCAAGAAATAGTGTTGATGTCAAAACGTTTTGTGTATCCATTTCCATTCAACTTTAGTACCTATTTGCAGCAAAGTGATTAAAAGTCCCCCTCGATCTCAAAAAACTTCTTTCCTTCCCTTTGATTTACAGTCAATGAGAGGCAGATAAGAATTAATTAGTAAAATGTTCTCTATATAGATCTCACTTTCTTGCACCCAGTCAAATTGCTGGGGCCGACCTTGGATTTTCCTGCATTATTGATGGCTCTAATCTAGAACAGCGGCGTAATTAAAAGAGCGAATGGAATGGAATATTAACAAAGCAAAATGATGTACCAGTGTCTGGCAAATGGGCTGTAATTGGAAACGTAGACGTAGTAATTAAAGGCTGGTCTGTTTACCCGAGACGTTCTTCTCGTTGAAACAGGTCTCTGGGCACCCGTCGGCAGACACGCAGACTCAGGGCCAGGTCCTGGCTAATAACGTCCGGTGGGGACAAACACCCATTAACCAGTCCACACCCTGGGACACAGACGAGCCGCCTGCAAAACAGATGAGGGAGAAAGATATTGCAGGTAATAAGCTGAACGCAAAGACACCAGCTCTAAAGTAACACCTCTTGTTCACTATCTTTTCATTCATGGATGGATGATTGCTCAAAGTGGCTTAAATAAATTGCTTTAATTTTTTCAAGTACGGTAGGTCTCTTTAACAGCAGCATTCAATTAAGAAATTGAATAATTAAAATAAAAAAAAAATTAAAAAAACACTGTATAGACTTCACTGTATGAATTAAATATACACTGAATTTGACTAAATCTACTAAAGTTATTCAGTCAAGAGCAGTGAGGGAAATCTTTTCAGTAGCACTCACATACATCAAAATTTTAAGTTTTATTCCAATCTATATTCTAAGTTTTACAGAAAAGTTTGTTCATATATAATTTGCCTGATCTTATATAACATTTCATCCCTAAATTCAAAACACCCTCTGACTCTAATGTCAACAAAATAAAAAAAAAAATGTAAACCTGGCTTAATCCAGTGTTCAGATTTCTGTTCTGGAAATCTATGGCAATTAGTATGGGTTTGCAGCAGAGCCAATATCTGTATCTGTAACAATCTCAAAATTATTTGTATCTACACTCACCTAAAGGATTATTAGGAACACCTGTTCAATTTCTCATTAATGCAATTATCTAATCAACCAATCACATGGCAGTTGCTTCAATGCATTTAGGGGTGTGGTCCTGGTCAAGACAATCTCCTGAACTCCAAACTGAATGTCAGAATGAGAAAGAAAGTTGATTTAAGCAATTTTGAGCGTGGTTGTTGGTGCCAGAGGGGCCGGTCTGAGTATTTCTATTCTGCTCAGTTACTGGGATTTTCACGCACAACTATTTCTAGGGTTTACAAAGAATGGTGTGAAAAGGGAAAAACATCCAGTATGCGGCAGTCCTGTAGGCGAAAATGCCTTGTTGATGGTAGAGATCAGAGGAGAATGGGCCGACTGATTCAAGCTGATAGAAGAGCAACTTTGACTGAAATAATCACTCGTTACAACCGAGGTATGCAGCAAAGCATTTGTGAAGCCACAACACGCACAACCTTGAGGCGGATGGGCTACAACAGCAAAAGACCCCACCGGGTACCACTCATCTCCACTACAAATAGGAAAAAGAGGCTACAATTTGCACGAGCTCACCAAAATTGGACAGTTGAAGACTGGAAAAATGTTGCCTGGTGTGATGAGTCTCGATTTCTGTTGAGACATTCAGATGGTAGAGTCAGAATTTGGCGTAAACAGAATGAGAACATGGATCCATCATGCCTTGTTACCACTGTGCAGGCTGGTGGTGGTGGTGTAATGATGTTTTCTTGGCACACTTTAGGCCCCGTAGTGCCAATTGGGCATCGTTTAAATGCCACTGCCTACCTGAGCATTGTTTCTGACCATGTCCATCCCTTTATGACCACCATGTACCCATTTTTTGATGGCTACTTCCAGCAGGATAATGCACCATGTCACAAAGCTCGAATCATTTCAAATTGGTTTCTTGAACATGACAATGAGTTCACTGTACTAAAATGGCCCCCACAGTCACCAGATCTCAACCCAATAGAGCATCTTTGGGATGTGGTGGAACGGGAGCTTTGTGCCCTGGATGTGCATCCCACAAATCTCCATCAACTGCAAGATGCTATCCTATCAATATGGGCCAACATTTCTAAAGAATGGTTTCAGCACCTTGTTGAATCAATGCCACGTACAATTAAGGCAGTTCTGAAGGCGAAAGGGGGTCAAACACAGTATTAGTATGGTGTTCCTAATAATCCTTTAGGTGAGTGTATATCTGTATTTGCATAAATCTGGAAATGGGCGGGGCGTTAACCGGAAGTTTAATTATATGACTAGCTGTTTTAATTCTGTTCACTTCATAGTTTTAATTTAACAAATATGCCTTGTTTAACTCATGAAATAATATATTTTTTTTTATTATAATGATTAAATTTTTTGACATAGCTTCATATTAAAACTAAATTTTAAATTTAGAGAAACAATCTTTATATAATATATATAAATATATATATAAAATTCCAGGGAAATCATCCACAATCACAAATATTGTCCTTTATTTAACCAAGTAAAAACTTTCTGAGATTAAAAATCGTCTCGGTTACGTATGTAACCCTCGTTCCCTGAAGGAGGGAACGGAGACATACGTCGGAACTGACCGACGAATTGGGATCTGTTTTCAGAGACCAATCTGCTTCGAGTGTTTCTAAACGAGCCAATATTGATTGGCATGCGGTCCACGCTCCGCCCGCTGTGCGGGTATAAATACGGAAGTGGAATACCGCATCCTCGCTTTTCAACTGAGGAGCCGAAACAAGTGGCTCGGCCTTCAGCTGAAGCACAGCACCTGGCGACGGGACGTACGTCTCCGTTCCCTCCTTCAGGGAACGAGGGTTACATACGTAACCGAGACGTTCCCTTTCAGTCGATCACGTTCGACGTACGTCGGAACTGACCGACGAATTGGGATCCCTACCAAAACGCCAGGATGCTGGCCCTTCCAGCGCCCTGCTTGAGCTCACTGGACCGCTACTTCATTGGAGAGGAAGTCAGGGCTCCAGGCAGGGAAGGACAGTCACTGCTGTTCCTGCAAGACCCACTCAGAGTGACTATTGGATAACGCTGGGAAAGCGTGCCCGTTTGGGAACGAACGCTGCGGGGGCCACATCTCAACGGAGGAGAGGTGGCAAATTACGCATAAGGACTAGCCTATCAGGGTAGTACAACATATGGCAGTCTCTGGGGTGGATCCAGCCTGATCCCAGGGGGGAAGAACATCACAGAGACGACAGAGCGAGCTCTGTCAAGGGAAAGACACGGGGCTAGCCGAGTAGGGTAGCTGGTACCGTGGAGAATACACATATGGGGTTGCCGTCAGGGAACCGCTACATATGGAACCCAGCCTACACACACGTTCCACAAGCATATGGGTGCAGGCCTGGCGCCAGACGGCCGCAACGACTGACACCGAAGGGGTGACGGAGGAGCTCGACAAGGTTCGCCATTTTCTGGGGAACACGACTGGAGATAAATAACGCACGCATCCGGCCCAGGGGGCAGGAATGGCGTCGCAAGCCCGACACTAGAACGGGCACTTCGCGCTACTGGCCACTGGGGCGAGTACACGGAAGATACCGGCTCTACACGGAGGCTATAGAATCTAGCGAACGTGTTAGGTGTCGCCCAGCCCGCAGCTCTACATATATCTGTTAGCGAGGCGCCCTGAGCCAGCGCCCAGGAGGAGGCTACACTCCTAGTTGAGTGCGCCGCAACCCGAACGGGCAGGGCACGTCTTGGGACTGGTACGCCAAGACAATAGCATCCACTATCCAGTGGGCTAACCTCTGCTTGGAGACAGCCTTTCCTTCTGCTGGCCTCCGTAACAGATGAAGAGCTGTTCTGAGGTCCTAAGGCTT
Source organism: Paracanthobrama guichenoti (assembly GCA_018749465.1). Taxonomy (NCBI): domain Eukaryota; kingdom Metazoa; phylum Chordata; class Actinopteri; order Cypriniformes; family Gobionidae; genus Paracanthobrama; species Paracanthobrama guichenoti. The sequence continues at coordinate 25,118,597 of CM031959.1, forward strand.
CGAGTTTGGTCCACGTAGGCACGGAGAGCGCGGACGGGACAGAGCAAAGCCAGGGCTGGGTCTGCCTCCTCCGGCAGCAGCGCTTGCAGGTTCACCACCTGGTCCCGGAAAGGAGTGGTGGGAACCTTGGGCACGTATCCGGGCCGGGTCTCAGGACAACGTGAGAGTTACCTGGCCCGAATTCTAGGCACGATTCGTTGACCGAAAGTGCGTGCAGGTCCCCTACCCTCTTGATGGAGGCCAATGCAACCAAGAGTACTGTCTTCATGGACAGGATATTCAGCTCAATGGACTGCAGAGGCTCGAAGGGAGGGCTCTGGAGTGCTCTCAGCACCAGAGCTAAGTCCCAAGAGGGTACCGGGTTTGGACGAGGAGGATTCAGCCTCCTCGCACCCCTGAGGAACCTGACGATTAGGTCGTGCTTCCCTAAGGACTTACCATCAACTGCATTGTGATATGCCGCTATTGCCGCGACATACACTTTAAGGGTGGAGGGAGACAGCCTTCGCTCCAACCCATCTTGCAGGAAGGAAAGCACGGCGCTAACCGAACACCTTCGGGGTCTTCGCAAGCGAGAAGAACACCACTCAACGAACAGGTTCCACTTCAATGCATAGAGGCGCCTCGAGAGGGGCTCTAGCGGAAGTGATGGTGTCCACCACTGCCTGTGGTAGACCACCTAGAACCTCCGCGTCCCCGTCCAGGGACCAGACATGGAGTTTCCAGAGGTCTGGACGCGGGTGCCATAGTGCGCCCCGTCCCTGAGAAAGTAGGTCCTTCCTCAGAGGAATGGGCCAGGGAGGTGCTGTCGCGAGGAGAGTTAGTTCGGAGAACCAGGTCCGGTTGGGCCAGTAGGGCGCAACTAGCAAGACCTGCTCCTCGTCCTCCCTGACTTTGCACAGTGTCTGTGCGAGAAGGCTCACTGGGGGGAACGCATACTTGCGTAGGCCCCGGGGCCAGCTGTGTGCCAGTGCATCCGTGCGAGGGTGCCCCGGTCAGGAGTAATACAGCTGGCAATGGGTCGACTCTGGAGAGGCAAACAGGTCTACCTGTGCGGCTCGAAGAGGCCCCATATCAGCTGGACCACCTGGGGATGGAGTCGCCACTCCCCCGGAGGTGTTGGCTGCCGTGAGAGCTCGTCGGCTGTCCGGTTGAGCGCACCTGGGATGTGAATGGCGCGAAGCGACCTCAGATGCTTCTGACTCCAAAGGAGGAGATGGCGGGCGAGCCGGAGCATGCAACGGGAGCGTAGACCACCCTGACGGCTGATGTACGCAACGCGCCGCAGTGCTGTCCGTGCGGACCAGCACGCGTGCTTGCCCTGTAGCGGCTTTTTAGGCGGCCCAGAGCAAGACGTACTGCCAGTAGCTCTAGGCAATTGATATGCCAATGCAGTTGGGCCCCGCCCACAGACCGAAACTGCATGCCCGTTGTGCGCGGGCCCCCAGCCGGTGGATGAGGCATCCGTGAAGACCACAGCATGCCTGGACACCTGTTCTAGGGGCACTCCCGCCCGTAGAAACGGCGGGTCCGCCCACGGGCTGAAGGTTTGGCGGCAGTAAGGGGTAACTGAGACCCGGTACTTGCCGCTCTGCCACGCCCATCTCGGGACTCGGCCGTGAAGCCAGTGCTGAAGCGGTCTCATATGTAGCAATCCGAGCGGCGTTACGCTGCTGCAGATGCCATATGCCCCAGGAGCCTCTGAAAGAACTTCAGAGGGACCGCTGTCCTGCCTTTGAACGTATTCAAGCAGTTCAGCACTGATCGAACTCGCTCCTCTGTGAGGCGCGCAGTTCGATTGACCGAATCCAGCTCCATACCGAGATAAGAGATCCTCTGTGTGGGACAGAGTTTGCTCTTCTCTCGGTTGACCCGAAGGCCCAACAGGCTGAGGTGACGGAGCACCAGGTCCCTGTGTTCGCACAACTGCTCTCTGGACTGGGCGAGTATGAGCCAGTCGTCGAGGTAGTTGAGAATCCGAACGCCGCATTCTCTGAGCGGAACAATGGCTGCCTCCGTGACTTTCGTGAAGACACGGGGTGACAGGGACAGCCCAAAGGGCAGGACTTTGTACTGATATGCCCTCTCCTCGAACGCAAAGCGTAGGAACGGTCTGTGTCTCGGGAGAATGGAGACATGAAAGTACGCGTCCTTCAGGTCGATCGCTGCGAACCAATCTTGGGGACGGATGCATTCGAAAATGCGTTTCTGCGTCAACATTCTGAACGGGAGCTTGTGCAGGGCCCGATTCAGGACACGCAGGTCCAAGATTGGTCTCAACCCACCCCCTTTCTTGGGTACAATGAAGTAAGGACTGTAGAACCCTGACTTCATATCGGCTGGAGGAACCGGCTCGATCGCGCCCTTCGCCAGTAGGGCTTCGATCTCTAACCGCAAGACATGGGCATCGCAGCTCTGCACAGAGGTGAAGAGGATGCCCTTGAACTTGGGAGGCCGGCGAGCGAATTGAATCGCGTGAGCCGAGTCTGATGAGTACGGATGAGCCAGCGAGACGGCCTGGGGAGCTCTAGCCAGGCCCCCAGGAACCAGACAAGCGGGACCATCGGCACCACAGACGTACCCGGGGTGGGGCAGCGAGGTGGGAGACTCAGACCTGACTCGGGAGCCCGGGCGGCCCGGAGTGTTGTCTGAGCCTCCCAGGTGGGGCAGAGAGTGGGTGAGAAGGCTTGGTTGCGTCCTCGGTGCCCACTCTGCTGCCCCTGCCTGGGGAAGGCAGGAGGAGGAGTACTCAAGTTCGACCTGGGAGGCCCGGAGGCGGCCCGGAAAATCGACTGAGCATTCCTGGGTTGGACAGAGTGTGGGTGAGAAGGCCTGAGGCGCCCTCGGTGCCCACACTGCTGCCCACTGGCGAAAGGAGGGGAGGCGAGGAGTGGCAAGGCCCGGGCGTCGCACACTGCCCGCCTGGGCCTCCTGGAGCCCAGGAGGAGGAAACCGCTCTCTTAGTGAGTATGTGGGTACCGCTAGTCTCCGAAGAGCCAGCGGCAGGTGTTGTGTGTGTGTAGACCCCCGGTCCTCCTCCCGGGGGTGGCGAGAGGTGCGAACACCACCTCCCCGTCGAGCAGTCCCCTCTCGCCCTGGGCTGCCCGTCTCAGGCCGCTGCTTGCCCCTACGCTTGCCGGCAGGCTTAGCGGAGCCCTGGCGGGTTGGGCGCCCCCTTTCGTCCGGCGCCCTGCTGCCCGGGTGGAGGCTGCTGCTTGGGCTTAGCAGGGGCGGAGGCGGACGCAGGGGGACACCCTCGGCGACGAGCAGGCGGAGGCGCTGCAGCCGACGACTGGGTGGAGGCAGCAGCAGGTCGTCGGGGCAGGATATTTTTGATCGCCTCTGTCTGCTTCTGGGCCATCGAGAACTGCTGGGTGAAGTTCTCGATGGCGTCGCCGAAGAGGCCGGCCTGGCAGACAGGGGCGTTGAGGAACCGCACCTTGTCAGTATCACGCATGTCTGCCAGGTTCAGCCACAGGTGGCGTTCCTGGACCACTAAGGTGGACATCGCCCGACCCAGGGAGCGCGCGGTGACTTTCGTCGCCCTGAGGGCGAGGTCCGTCGCCGTGTGCAGTTCCTGCATAACGCCTGGGTCAGAACTACCCTCGTGCAGTTCCTTAAGCGCCTTGGCTTGGTAAACCTGCAGGAGCGCCATGGCATGCAAAGCCGACGCGGCCTCTCCGCAGGCTGTGTAAGCCTTGCCCGTCAGCGCGGACGAGAACTTACACGCCGGGAGGGGTGGGTTACCCGCCAGTCGGTGACGGTCTTGGGACACAGTTGCATCGCAACCGACCGTTCGACTGGGGGGATCCCCACGTCCCTTAGCCGCGCCGCCATCGAGGGTAGTGAGGACGGAGGAACCAGTCGATCGATGTCTGGCACTGAAGGGCGCCAGCCACGACCTCGTGAGTTCCTGATGCACCTCCGGGAAGAATGGAACCGGGGCGGGGCGCTGAGAACCAGCACGGGCCGCTCCGAGAAACCAATCACCCAGCCGCGAGGGCTCGGGACACGGTGGAGGGTTCCACTCGAGCCCGACCGCCGCGGCGGCCGGAAAGCATAGCCGTGAGCTCTGGATCAGGCTCGGGCAATGCTACCACACCCGAAGGGGGCAACGCAGCCGAGTCTTCATCTCCAGAGTCCATTAGCTCGTCCCCCGATGCAGCAATCGACATCATGTCCTCAGCCGGAGCTCCAAAGGTAACGGCTGGTCCCCCATGGGAGGGACCAGGACGCTCCTCTGGAAGCTCCACCGGCGCAGCGGAGGGGGGAGGGTCCCGAGGGGCTTGGTGTCCCGTCGGGGGTGCCCTCACAGTTACCCTCAGGTCTCCACCAAAGGCATCAGCCAAAGTAGCAGCCCTCTGCTTTGCAGCGGGAGGACCACTAGATCGGGGGATGCGCAATGGGACTCCACCCCTTTTGAGGTAATCGAGCCTAGACCGTAGGACTGCGATGGTCATGTTCCCGCAGTGGGAACATGAGTCATTCACAAAAGCTGCCTCAGCGTGCTGAACGCCCAAACACGTGAGGCAACGATCGTGACCGTCAACTGGGGACAGGAAGCGACTGCATCCAAAAACACACGGTTTGAATGACATCTTGGAGATGCAGGGTCAAACCGTGTTTTGCTCTTTTAGAGGGGAAAGAAAGCTCTAATAGTGCTGAAGCACACAGGGAGATGGCGCGGCTCACAGCAGTTCAAAGGTGCAAACCTGCTGTGAGCACTCAGAGGACGCCCAGGCAGGCTGAGAACAGCTGATCCTCGAAGCGACCACCGCTGAATCGCGCCGTCACACCCGCACCCGGAAGTCGAGCGATCCTTCCCGACTCGTCTTTTTGAAAGAACACTCTTCGCAAGATACCCAGCGTTAGACCAACAACAGGGTTCGGCTCCGAAGTAGAAAGCGAGGATGCGGTATTCCACTTCCGTATTTATACCCGCACAGCGGCAGAGCGTGGACCGCATGCCAATCGATATTGGCTCGTTTAGAAACACTCGAAGCAGATTGGTCTCTGAAAACAGATCCCAATTCGTCGGTCAGTTCCGACGTACGTCGAACGTGACCGACTGAAAGGGAACTGATGATGAGCAGCCACAGAAGTTCTCACAATATTACAGTTACAAAACATCACAATATCAATGCGCATTTAAAAACATTTGCAATCTTCTTTTTCATTGTGGACATTTTTTCATGGCATCTGTCTGTATATAGTTCATCAGAGCTTTGATATATTTCCGGTATTAAATTTAAATAAAAAAATAATTTTATAAAAAAAAAAAAAAAAAAAAAAATATATATATATATATATATATATATATATATATATATATATATATATATTTGATTCTTCCTTTTACAGATCAAACAGGTACCAATGCTTAAGTCTGCATATCGATAGTGAAGACCAACATACTCTATTATGCAGCTCACAATGATGAGTTCTGAAATTACAATTTGTTATAAACCTGAGAGCACCATGATAAAGAGTGTCTGAGGAACATTGTTTGAAAATGGTTGAAAATTTATAAAACAACTTTTACTATACATACAAATGCAAATCAGAACAAATTATAAAAAATACACAAATGCTTGTCATCTCTGGGAGAGAGTGAGGCAAAAAAAAAACATATCGTACAAGGTTTAAAACCTTTGAATAAACATATCAAGTAGTAGTGTATGATGTAGTCTATCTTAGTTCATATCACTCTCGACAAAGCTCTGATTTCTATGAGACTCACAACTGTAACACAGCTGTTTGATTTGCAATTGCACTGTCCTTATTTCATTCATAAAGTTTACACTCATTCATGTATCATATTGTACAAGGTATAAAACATTTAAATAGACATATCAAGTGACTGAAAATGAGTGATGTAGTATTTTAGTTGATATCACTCTTGTCAAATCCATGATTTCTGAGAGAGGATTATTTATAATATCATGTTATCCCATGGCTCCCTTTTATCTAGCAAACACAAGGAATGAATGGGTCTGATGAATATGTTTATTCGGCAGAATTCATTATTCGTTTTGAAGCCATTATCTTTGCCGTTCCGAATAAGGTCCCTACAATCCCTACAAATTTGTATTAGTATTTACACTGCCGTTCAAAAGTTTTTGATCTGTAAGATTTTTTTATGTTTTTCTTTTTTTTTTTAATGTTTTATGTTTATTTGATTAAAGCTGCAGTCCGTAACTTTTTACGCTCTAGCGGTTAATAAACAAAACTGTATGCGTCTTGCGGAAGAACATTACAGCCAGAGCTACTTCTCTCTGTTTATGTCTATGGTGAGCCACACAGTGCTCCTCCGCAACGGTTCCAACTAGACCGGTCTGAAATAGTCCCAATATAAACATTTATTATAAGTGTACTAATGATTCAGGATAAGACAAAAACATGGTTTGGAAAATGGATTCATGTTCTACATTCTCATTATATAATTATATATAAATCTTGAACACAAAAAAAGTTACGGACAGCAGCTTTAAAAATACAAACAGTAATATTGTGAAATATTATTGAAATTTAAAATAACTGTTTTCTATTTGAATATATATTTTAAAATGTAATTTATTTCTGTGACACAAAGCTGAATTTTCAGCATCACTACCACTATCAAGAAACATGTATGATTATTATCAATCTTGAAAAAGTTGTTTAAAACATTTTTTAGGATTCTTTGATGAATAGAAAGTAAAAAGAACAGTATTTATCTGAAATAGAAAGCTTTTGCAACACTGTACTACCGTTCAAAAGTTTTGGGTCAGTAAGAATTTTTTGAGGGAAAGAACTTACATTTATAATAATACATTTATTCAGTAAGGATGCATTAAATTGATCAAAAGTGACAGTAAAGATAATGTTACAAAAGATTATTTTTTTAAATAAACGCTGGTCTTTTTAACTTGATACACATCAAAGAATCCTGGATTGTTTTTTTTTTTTTTTTTTTTTTTTTTTACACAGCTGTTTTCAACATTGATAATAAATAAATAAATGTTTCATGAGCATCAAATCATCATATTAGAATTATTTCTGAAGGAGCATGTGACACTGAAGACTGAACACCACTGAATGCAGCCTTGGTGAGCATAAGATACTTCTTCTAAAACATTAAACATTTTACTGATCAAAAACTTTTGAATGGCAGTGTATTTAATTAAATAATGCATAATTTTCATATTTAAACATAACATTTCAGGATACTTGCAATACAACAACCGTTTGCAATTCTAAATGTGCGGAATCAACTGGTGAACTATGGGGATATCTGCCTTATTCACCTAGGGTGTCTCCTTAAAACTCTTTCAAATAATAAACTTTCATGATGACGAATAACAAAAAAAACTGCAACTGGACTGCAACTGAAAGAACCGAACTGCACCTTGATACTAACAATCATGGCGACAATCGTTCATGATCTAATATGGTCATATCGTGCACACCCCTACATTTAAATGTATGTTTCGTTCTCTGCAGCTCCTCTATGGCCACCGCAAGTTGCTGCCACCGTCAGCCAGGCTGGTCTCTTGGCACACACGTATGCCCTGCCGCAGGCACCAGCTTACAGCCAGTGTGCAACCGTCCAAGCACCCATCGTCGGCGTGACCCCAGCTCTCCAGACTCCTCACCCACAGTTACCTGCACACTACCAGCTCCCGCAGCAGCCTTCACAGCCGATGGCCAGCATGGTCCTCAATGTCCAGAGCCAATCCCTCGCTGTCGGCGGCCTGCCCCCAATGCCTAGCATCTGCCAGGTTGCCCATCCTGTCCACACGGTGGTGGGCAATGGTCACCTGACTCACCCCATGGTGCAATCCGCTGCTATGGCCTCCTCGACGCTGCCCACCAACGGACCTCTGACAAACGGGCAGCAGGAGACCATCAGCAATGGCCTACAGATGCTGAGAACGGTTGGACTGGGAAAATATGAATTTACAGACCCCTGGCATCCCAAAGGTAAATTACATTTTTGCCTCAAATCATTTTAGAAAGTTTTCTAGACATTATAATGTCAAGTCAAATATACAAGTCAAACCATATTTGTTTAGTGCTTTTCACATTATAAAAGCTGCATAGAAAATAATGATGTTGATGTTTATAATATCTTAGGTTAGAGCTGGGCAATAATACAAAAATTTACTTTTTGTTATTATATAAAAATCAGCTCGAGATTTGCTATACAGTCTATATTACTTTACGTGAGTATACTGTAATCATGCTGGTAGGATGTACTATATATACAACTTTTAATATATTGCTGGCTGATAATACATTTTACATTTTGACAACATAACAACCAAGCAGTTGAGATTTGCTATTTCGCGTGTTTTATGTTTTGTTGCTCTGTGATCAGGTCAAGCGCTCCTTTAGTCTCCAAAAAAATCACTCACAATCTTCGACCTGCACAGCTTGATGATCTTGAATATATGTATTACTTCCCTGCCTTTCACTTTTAATAAGTCCCCCCACAATTCATCACCACTCTCAATATGAGGAGAGCTGGGGTGGGCTGCTTTTCTTTTCCTTTTGTTCTTCTTTCCTACCCAGCCAGTGGAAGTTTGTAATGATTTTATGAATTTGAAGCATTATAGCACTTCTGATGTTCAGCAGCATCCAGGAACTATTGTGAAGATCATATAGATTTACTGGGCAGTGGATGCTTCTACAAAATTGTTGGTGGATCTAAAATAGCAGAAATAATTTCCATATAAATGGAAACCTTATGTAAATATATTGTTTAAAATGAATTTCTGTTCATATATCAACGCAGTTGTGACAGGCAAGTGTAATGTACCATAGCTAATTTCTTAGGAATGATTTATTAGGGGAAATAAACTAGTGCTGTTTGATGTAATTCGAGTAAGTCTTAACTTTTTCTGTTCTGGTTTTTGGTTTCTCTTTCTTTATATTAGATTTGTACGATTATTCAAAAGAAACCTGTGTATGGTTATTGTGTTATATTGTGCCCTAAAGCTCTCAAATCAGCCTGATTTTCTAGCCAGCCACAGGCAGAAATCTCTTTTTCTTTCTCCCTGTATTGAATGTCATGTTGAATCGTGTGAGGTATTCATCTTCTGAAGAGGAGAGAACATAAGGCGAGTTTGCTGCCCATTTATCTGCTTGTATGATGATAGGAAATCAGATGCTGAAGACTAGTTCATTAAATATTGATCGTTTCTGAAATGTACAGATTCAGTAGAACTGGACATTAGTGTCAACATAAATGGTATCACAACCCATTTTACTTTCATTGGTTTGTGTAAAGTGGGCGTTCCATACCAGAATTTGGCCTGAATGTGAGTTTGCTTTAATTATTGCCATGGTCTTACACTGAAAAAAAAATTCCAATGTTGGATTTACATGACTTAATTGTGTACATCGGAATGAATACATTTTAAGTGACCCAATTAAGTAGTCTCAAAGTGAATTTTATGTGGATCCCTGACATGATTCAGTCATTTAGTTTTATACATTCATTCATCCACTTCAATTTCATATATTTTAATGTTACACAATTTAATTATAATACTGCACTAGCTGGTTGACAAACTTTTAGCTAGCAATAGCACACATTAGCATCTTAAATGCTAAGAATTAAAAGCTCCTTCAGCAAAGCCATTATGACATTATGTATGAGTCCATAGCCTAAGCAAATGCTCCACTCTTCTCCACAATGGTAACCCACTGTAATTTAAATTCTTCTAATAATTCCAACATAATCAAATATTAAACACTATTAAACACAATCAAGTCTCCCCTTTCTCATTCTGCTCAAAATTACATAAAATAAGACTTTTACATATAAAATAACAACATTTACTCTCTCTTAATTTAGCCATATGCAAATCATACTGGGAACTAACAAGCCCCGCCCAGTTTCAGTTGTGTTGCTTTAGCTCATTTTAATTAAGCAATTTGAACAAGCAGTACAAATATTTTTTTTTTTTTTCAGTGTAGAAAGGCTGATGAACTTTAAACTAGAGTTGCAACTAACAACTGTTTTGTGGACATTAATGTGTTTAGGTCATCATTTTGAGACAGTAGCATCAGACATGTAGAAATGAGCCCATTTAACAATTAAAGTCATGTAGTGTAGGATTTACTTCATTCATAAGTTGTTCAATTTCACAAATAATTACAAAGAAATTACAAGTAACACAATAAATTAAACTGTATTTTCTTGCAAAACCTACTCCAATAATCTTCTTTTACAGCTTAAAAAATATATATACATTTTTCATGTGTGCAAATGATAATTAATGAAAGCAGAACATATGACACATGTGATGATCTTATTCAGACCTAGGCCTTTGAGTAATCCTGTGAAATGGATAGATGCATTGTGGCTGTTCAACAGACAATGATTGAGACTTTGCACAATGCATTTGTGAAAGTATGTAATCTGATACAGGAGATGTTTGAAAAGTAGTGGTAGTACAGAGCAGGACAAGCTAGACATGTTAGCAACCCAAGAAGCAGTTGTAGGGATAGATGCACATATATTCTAGATGAAAGTGTAGATTTGGCCAGAACAGGTCTAAAGTAAGGATGATGGGTTGGTAGCATTTTTTACTTTACATGTTTGTACGGCAACTTTTTTATCCAAAGTGACTTGCATTGCATTCAAGGTTTACATTTTACCATGCATTTCCTAAGATCTTTTAGCAAATCTAGCATTTTGCTTTGAGCTACAGAATAGGGTGTGCAATAACACTCTTGATACTGATACTGATAATTTTGGTGCTATTGGACTGTCAAAGGCACAGGAGTATTACATTTACAAATTAATAATAATGTTTTTTTGTTGTTGTTGTTGTTATTGATGTTTTTTAAAGCTGAAAAATCCTAATAGATTGTGCTGTCCAGTACGTCTTGTTCACTCTCTTTAAAACCAAACCATATGTCTGTTTAATGAATCTAGAGTTCTCCATGTCTCCGTTAGTGTCAAGTTCAGTCTTAATTTATAACCTCCATCTCTGTTCATCAAACCCCATGTGCTGCTATGTGGAAGCATATCTCTGACAGGTCGGGTTTAGGATGAATTACAACGGCTTTATCTCTCTAAACAGTAAAAGCTGCTCCACACAGCCTGATCTGCCACTCCTCTCCTCCAAGAACACCAGAGACGTCCATCAGAATCTAACTTGATCCTTGAGCCTTGACTTAGATTAGATGCATTGATTTTTAGTAGTGTTTGCCAAGTCAAGCTTTACTATTATTGCTTATATTTAGAATTGATGATTCAAACATACCTCTACTGTTTAGTTTTTAACTTCAGCACATGATGAACACATAATTCTTTACGGAAGTGAATAATTCCTTAAATCATGCAGCAAATGAAAAATCGAATGCAGAGTTGACCCCCTCCCCCCAAGTACTATTTGAATTACAATTGATGAAATCAAAATTTAAATATTGAGGTTGAAAGGTTTCTCCTTATAGACGTGAGAGCATGCTTATTGCTTCATATTGATGACATCTGTTATTTATGATAAATCATAGTATTTTGCTACAAGGCACATTCTATCATTTTAGTTCTGATTTTGTCTTTCAGGAATTTATTGTATCGTAGGAAGTTGGGTGTTACTAACTGTATGGAGGCAGATCTGAATGCCAGTTTGCAGTCAGTTATGGAGGATATTCAGCCCCACCCTCCTCTGAGACACACGTCATGAAGAGAAGATGTTTTGAGGACGAGGAGAGGTTAACGTTTTTGATTAAAGCTTGCAATGGCATAATAATAATGATATGCATGGATAAATCATTTGTAATAAGCAAAACAATCGGAATTGTTCATTTTGATTTCATGGTAATATTAAAGTAGTGGTCGTGTTAAGCAAATATTTTCTGTAATTGACAGAATTTTTTTTTTTAGCAGTAAAGGAGAAATCTGAATGCCGTTCATTAGTGTTGTCAAAAGTACTGACATCTGTACCAAGTCGGTACTGAAATTTAAAAAATCTGAAGCTTTGCGTTCTATTGAGCGGAATCGTAAACACCTCTGATTGCCGATTTTGCTCACGTGCTCATCAAATAATGTCTTTGATTGGCTACAATGATCAACACTTCAAAAACATGCTTTCAAACACTCCCGCTCCTGCTTTCAAAAAATGCCCTCGCTCCCCGTGTTGATTATTGTAAACAACCACAGACATATAGCATAGAAATCTAGACGCACCCTAGCGGCAACAAATCTAATTTGCTGCGAATGTAGTCTAGCAACTCTCGGTAGACCTGCGAGCTGGAAAAACCAAACTCAGGTCAGGCCAATCACATCGTGTATATAGTCGGTGGGCGGGCTTAACATAATGACGGCAGAGTTGCCGAGGTTCCGCATGCTACTTAAAAACAAAGAAGCTGGCGAACAGCTGTCTTTCGAATCGGCTTTGGCCGCGACTCTGGGAGACTTGTTGTTAAACTTTTCTTTGAGAAAAGAACAAAGAACGGTACTGAAGTCATTTTTAAGAAAGGAAGATGTGTTCAGAGTTTTGCCGACCGGATACGGTGAAAGTTTAATCTATCAACTAGCTCGGCTTCACCTTCTTCGTTGCTCTGGTTGGTTGTAGCGCTATCCTATTGCGTGCAGAGAATTTGAAAGATAACCATTTATCCCACCTCTCGGATCGAGCCCTGCCAATGGTGAGTTCCCAGACCCAACATCTTGATGTGGGTCTGGCTTGTCAGGCTAACAGACATATCCAATGAGCCCATGTACACAATGGCGAATCATAGGTGTTTACGATTCCATAAATCAGCAAACACAACAAAGCGCCACATTTTTTAAATTTCAGTAATTTACTTTTGACAACATTACCATCCGTCATTTCGACAGATTACACTGAGGGCGATCTATTGTAACTTGTACCTGTAATTCCCACCCCTGTCCAGTTGTTGGCAAGCTCTAGTATTGTCTCATCTTTGATCTTAGTACATGAAGTCTTCACCACTATACAACTGCAAAAATGTCAGCCACTGAATGTGAAAAGTTTCTTCAAATGGGCAAATAGTTATGTTGTTGATAAAAGAGAGGGACTGATGTGGTGGGAGTCTCACATAGCCAGACCTTTAGACTGACGGCTGAAGGTCTGGACTCTTTCGCAACTTTCATTGGTCGAGGACGACCCAAGAGGACGTTTGACTGACATGTAATACAACCAATCACAGTTTGTTTAGGGGTGTGAAAATGTAAAGTCGATGTCCCTGCAATAACAGACTGGTGTGCATCTATAAATTATGAATTCAGAACGATGTGCAAATTTACTGCAACAATGGAGCCGCAAACTCTACATATTTTTGAAAATCCATTGTTTAGTTGATCCTGGTAAGTGCTCATTGTCAGTTGTAAACACGACAGCGTTCTTCTTCCACAAGGGAATTTGGCGTCACAGCATTTGTGTCCAGGTGGATCTTTAAAGAACACAACACACACGTCTTGCAGACATCCTGTAGAATTCAACCATTCAGATGTCCCATATGCATCAGACGTTCAGCCAACACTCCGTGGGTGTGACTTCTGAGGCTGAAACTAATGTGGTGGAGGATGAAGGAAAAGGAGGAAGATTTGAGTTCAGGCAGATACAGAAAGTCGATTGACTTTAGTTGAGTTAATTTTTTTTTTTAAGTTTTGTTGATATTTTAATCGTATTTGTATTTTGTAATATTACGTTGTTCCTGTGGCCTCTGCTGTCACTGCGGATAAAAACAAATGCACAAACAATCATCTTGTGTGGTGTTGAACATGAAAAGTGACACACAGTCTCTGTTCATCTGCTCTCTTCATTAATAAATAAATGCATAATCTAGCCTATATGCTCCTGTAAGTTCATGTTTAAAAAAATAAAATTGTGGTTCAAAAATCAAATTATTATCATTTAAATCTGAAAATTTTAATTAATGAATCAGTATAATAGATTATGATTGAGTGTTTATGGCCCTGTCCATCAATTGACGAACAATAAGAAAGTTTTGCGCAACCACAGCTTTAAATCTTTGGATCTTTGTTATTTTTTAACAACAGCGATAAAATAATGAAATAGTATAAAGTGAAATAAGATTTTGGTCATATCGCCCACCCCTAGGGCAATTAGTTTGGCTCTACTGTTTAGTGACTTTGAATTGTGATAAGATCATGGATCATAATCCTGCCTAAAAAAAGGTGATATTGCTTAGCCTTACGCTATGCCATATTGCCCACCCCTAATTTATGTAATGTTAATCCTGTTTGTATGTTTATGCATATTTTATGTTTTGCAATGCATTGCATTGATAATAAACCTACAAACATTCCTGTAAGAGGAAATGGTCACTAAAATACAATATTGGCAAAATTTTTTGAGACGCCTGCCTCACATGAACTTTAATGACATCCCATTCTTAATCTGTAGGATTTAATATGGAGTTGGCCCACCCTTTGCAGCTCTAACAGCTTCAACTCTTCTGGCAAGGCTTTCCACAAGATTTAGGAGTGTGTTTATGGGAAGGTTTGACCATTCTTCTAGAAGCGCATTTGTGAGGTCAGGCATTGATGTTGGACAAGAAGGCCTGGCTCACAGTCTCCACTCCAATTCATCCCAAAGGTGTTCTGTTGGGTTGATGTCAGGACTCTGTGCAGGCCAGTCAATTTCCTCCACACCAAACTCGCTGTCAAAATACTGTTCCTGTTACTGTTACTCGTTTATGTTCATACTCGCCAAGATGAGCATTGAGAATTTTTTTATTTTATTTATTTTTTATTGTATTTGACCATTAATAAGCTGGAAAAAGGAGCAAATTTTTGCACTTGTATGTCAGAGGTGGCTTTATTACGGTATGTGTTTGTGCGCTTCAGATATGAGCGCGGAATTTGCGGGAATGAGTAGAGTTATGTGCAATTCCGCGAAATTCAGACTGGTCACACCAACACTAACCTACTGTCATGAGGAAAAATCCAGCAGAACGCGCCAGCGCATTCGCCTTGTTCAGAGGGTTAACCGGACTGAATGAGAGGAAGCGGGTGCGTGTCAACTCGCTGTCGGTCAGAGAGAGAGGAGAGGAGAGGAGAGGAGAGGAGGAGAGGAGAGGAGAGGAGAGGAGAGGAGACGAGAGGAGAGGAGAGGAGAGGAGAGCGCAGCTGGTATCAATACTGTAGAAAGGAGTATCATATTGTTTCAGATAATTCAGTATTATTTTTGACAATACTAGTATGCTGAAGTATTAAGAGTTCCTTTCACTGGAATTAAGGGGCCAAGCCCAAACCCTGAAAAACAACCCCACACCATAATCCCCCCTTTACCAAACTTTACACTTGGCACAATGCAGTCAGGCAAGTACCATTCTCCTGGCAACCGCCAAACCCAGACTCGTCCATCAGATTGCCAGACAGAGAAGTGTGATTGGTCACTGCAGAGAACACGTATCCACTGCTCTAGAGTCCAGTGGAGGTGTGCTTTACACTACTGCATGTGACGCTTTGCATTGCACTTGGTGATGTAAGACTTCGGTACAGCTGCTTGAGCTAATCTGAAGGCCACACAAAGTTTGGTGGTCTGTAGCTTTTGACTCTGCAGAAAGTTGGCGACTTCTGTGCACTGTGCGCCTCAACATGCACTGACCCCGCTCTGTGATTTTATGTGGCCTACCACTTCGTGGCTGAGTTGCTGCTTTTCCCAATTGCTTCCACTTTGTTATAATACCACTAACAGGTGACCGTGAAACATTTAGTAGTGAGGGAATTTCACGAATGGACTTATTGCACAGGTGGCAACCTATCACAGTACCACGCTTGAATTCACTGAGCTCCTGAGAGTGACCCATTCTTTCACAAATGTTTGTAGATGTTTCTGCATGCCTAGGTGCTTGATTTTATACACCTGTGGCCATGGAAGTGATTGGAAGTCAAGGCAAGTCATCTTTATTTATATAGTGCTTTTTACAATGCCAGTTGTTTCAAAGCAGCTTCACAGTGTTAACAGGAAAACAATGCAACATAATTTGATTCGGCTGTACAGCCGCTCTGGTGAAAACGGTGATGATCTGTAGAATTATAAATAAATCAAGTCAAGTAGAAAAAAAGTAAAAAATAAAAATAAAGAAGTGGAATAAAATAAGTGGAATAAACTGTGCAGTGAGTAAACTGTAGACTTATAAATATGTGGTTAACAAATGTACAAAGAGTATAATGTGCAAACAGGTTTATAACAGGTTGTTACACAGTAACAACGAGAACAGAACAGAAAGTGCAGTGCAATGTCAGTATGTCGATAGTCACGTGATGTTAAGTGACTGAGTTCAGGAATCTGATGGCCTGGGGGAAGAAGCTCCTCCTGAGTCTCTCAGTTTTGGCCATCAGGCTTCGGAAGCGCTTACCAGATGGCAGCAGCATGAAATGAGGGTTTGCAGGGTGATTAGAGTCCTTGATGATCTTAGTAGCGCTGCCTTTGCAGCGTTTGGTGTAGACGTCCTGCAGAGACGGGAGAGCTGACCCTGAGATACGCTCGGATAAGCGCACGACTCTTTGCAGGGCTTTGCAGTCATGACTGGTGCTGTTCCCATACCACGCTGTGATGCACTGAGTTAATAAACTTTCTATCGCCCCTAAATAGAAAGTTTTCAGGATAGCTGGTGAAACCCTGAATTTCCTCAGCTGGCGCAGGTGGTACAGTCTTTGCCTGGCTTTTTTCACCTGTGTCTGAATGTAAGCAGTCCAGGTCAGGTCCTCGGAGATGTTTACACCCAGGTACTTGAAGCTGCTCACTCTCTCTACTGGTGACCCGCTGATCATGAGGGGGGAGTATGTCCGTTGCTGTCTCTTCCTGAAGTCCACAATCATTTCTTTGGTCTTGCCAACATTCAGAGAGAGACAGTTGTCCTGGCACCATGATGTTAGATGCTCCACCTCGTCCAAGTATGCCGTCTCATTGTTGTTGGAAATGAGGCCCAGGACAACAGTATCATCAGCAAATTTGATGATAGAGGTAGAGCTGTGTGTGGACAAACAGTCATGTGTGTAGAGCGAGTAGAGCAGGGGACTCAGGACACAGCCCTGTGGAGCTCCCACACTCAGGGTGATGGAGGTGGAGGTGGACTGGTCTATTCTCACCACCTGAGGCCTGCCAGTGAGGACGTCCTCAATCCAGTGGCAGAGAGAAGGATTCAGGCCGAGATCCAGGAGTTTGGCGGTTAGCTTAATGGGAACTATGGTGTTAAAGGCTGAGTTCCCACTTAGTTCCCACTTTTGCTGTCAATGTGAGTGAGGGAGGAGTGGAGGACATGAGAGATGGCATCTTCAGTCGATCTATTGGGACGATAGGCAAACTGAAGAGGGTCCAAAGTGTCAGGAATGAAGGAGCAAATGGTGTTTTTAAGCGACTAACATTAGCATAGATACCATTCTTCTTATGATGTAACAGGTACATCAGGTGTTATGGGAAGTGTTCCTGGTTCCGTCTGACCTAGTTAATGCAGCCTAACAATCATTTAACTGATTTGAATAATAGAAATTGATAATGTTCTATGTGTATGCCATAGTAAAGAGATGTGTTTTTAGTCTAGATTTAAACTGACAGAGTGTGTCTGCTTCCCGAACAATGTTAGGAAGACTGTTCCAGATTTTAGGTGCTAAATAGGAAAAGGATCGACCATCTGCAGTTGATTTTGATATTCTAGGTATTATCAACTGGCCAGAGTTTTGAGACTGCAATAGATGTGATGGAGTATAATGCGTTAAGAGCTCACTCAAGTACTGGGGAGCCAAACCATTTAGTGCTTTGTAAGTAATTAGCAAGATTTTAAAATGTATACAATGTTTATTAGGGAGCCAGTGCAGTGTTGACAGAACTGGGCTAATATGGTCATACTTCCTGGTTCTAGTAAAAAAGAGTTTGTTTATTAAGCGTGCAGGGCAACCACCCAGTAGAGCATTACAATAATCTAGCCTTGAGGTCATGAACGCATGAATTAACTGTTCAGCATTTTGAATTGAAAGTATGTGCCATAATTTAGATATATTTTTAAGATGGTAGAATGCAGTTTTACAGATATTAGAAACATGGCTTTCAAATGAAAGATTGGTATCAAAGAGCACACCCAAGTTCCTAACTGACGACGAGGACTTGACAGAGCAGCCTCAGTCTAAGTGTTAGACAGTATTCTTGGTTACTCTGGTTACTTGCAGAGTTTTTTTTTGTCCAATAATTAAAAATTCTGTTTTTTTCTTTATTAAGTTGCAGGATATTACTAGTCATCCAATTTTTTATATCAGCTATGCATTCCGTTAATCTTGTGAATTGGTAAGTTTCGTCAGGGCGTGAAGAAATATAGAGCTGAGTATCGTCAGCATAACAATGAACACCTAAATTCAGTGATTTGGAGGGGTGTCCCAATACTTTTGCCAATATAGTGTATGTATAATGTCACAATTTGTTGTTAGGTTTTTAACAACATCTTTGACCCATTTTCTGCTTGGGTCAGAGATGGTTGTTTGTGTGACTGCTCGAAGTTGAGTTTACCATGAGCTCCTAAAGCTCATAAATGACTGTGGCTCCTGACTAATGTGTCGGGTCAAGCGTGTGTGCTGGAGAGATATTAAGCAGTAATGATGTGCTTGAGCAGTGAACTTCATATAAGCTCCAAAGTCTAGTGAGCTGCCTATGTATGCGACATTTAATAGGTTCATAGGTTCAGACACAAGTGCTGTTCCATAAGGTAGAGAGCATAATTTGGATTTTAAGACATCTTCCTTGGGAAACATTTTGGTTTCACTTTATTTTGATGGTCCCTTTAACATATTCTGTTGACTATAAGTAGCATTGCACCTACATGTCCATTAGGGTTAGAATAAGTTGACATGTAGTTGCAAAGTTACTTATAGTCAGTAGAATGTCTGTTGGAGGACCATTAGAATAAAGAGTTAGCAGATATTAAGCAGACAGTCTACTAATACTCTAATGAGAGTTAGTTGACATGTAGGTGCAACATTACTTATAGTCAACAGAATGTTCAAAAGGGACCATCAAAATAAAGTGTTACCAACATTTTTAATCCATTAATGAAGCAAGAGAAATGATTTATAATAAATTTGTACTAATTATAACTAATCAGTCCCTCCAGGATTTTGCAATATTTTTTTTGTGATTTTTGCAATCAAAATGACCAAATTATTATTATTTTTTCAATAATTAGGATACCACATTTACCTTATTATGTATTATATTAGATGCACAATAGTCATGCATGACAAACAAAATGCACAAATCTTGTTTATTTTGGTATCTTACTAAAAAGGCTAGTCCAGTGGTGTGTACTATGTAGCTTTAATAACATGCTCACTTAGGGTGGGAGATATGACTAGGAAAGGTAAATCACAGCAATAAGCAATTGCCAAATATAAGTAAAAAGTTCTCAAATAATTAATTAATCAAGTAAGCAGTCAGTAATAAAATAATATCTAATAATGAAATGATAGGAGGACAAATAAATACAACATAAAGATACAGATAAAAACAGTACTTTATGTTTTAGTTTTTTTTTTGTAGTTGTTGTTGTTTGATAAGTATAGGCTGGACCCAATACTGTCACGCGTCCCAAACTTATTCACTCAAGACATAACCGCCAAGACGGACATTTAGGCATAATTATGTGTGTATTAAATAGAACACATTTCTGTATAGGCTACTCACGAGCGCTGACAGACGGCAAACGCGATGTCAGTCTGACATCGGTCTGTGTGTCAGTAGCGAATTGAGTTTGTGGTATACAGCGCTTTTATTAACTCTTTTTTTAATGTTATCGGGCATATCATACTTTTATTTGATCTTGAATCAATTCACCTGGTCCTTTGCACTTATGTGAGAAAGATTCACTTTCACTTTCACAAAGACCACATACTGCGCATGCACCACGTCTGCATCCTCATGAAAATAGTTCAATTAGATAATATTATTTATTTTTTGTGATTTAAAATTATTTTTTTGTGATTATTTTGCAGTGAAATTACAAATTATGCAGGATCGCAAAAAAAGCGACATTTTGCTGATTTCGCGTTGTATTCAGTGATCACGGAATCGTGAAAAACTGGAGGGACTGACTAATTAATTTTAGTATTTAATGTTCTAATGGACAGCCTCTCTATGTACATTGTAAAAAATGTCCTGTTACATTTACTGAAAAAAAAAAAAAAAAAAAACCCTGCCAGATGTGGTTGCCAGAAATTCACCATAAATATACTGTGACAATTTCCTGTATACAGTATTTTACTTATAACTGTATATTCAATATCTCACGACCAATTCGTACGTTTTTGTCAGAGGTCATTGTATGCAGCCTGTTCATAAAACATGGTCAGTACTATTATATAGACTCTGCACAGGGTCATAAGCACAACGAAAAAAAAAAACACCATCAGAGTAACACACGTGACACTAGAATAACGCAATAAACATTAACATCAGATGTAACACAAAACACAGTAATGTACATTACTTGTAACAAAAATAAGAAGAAGCAAAACTATTTAAAACACTTCATCAAATGTGATGTGTAATGCAGGGACTTGTCCTTTTACTGTAAATTATATGGCAATTCATATTTTATACTTGAATAAACTATACATAAAACTATACATTTACTTACAGTATTTTGCAGTAAAATCACTCCTAGTTTTTCACTGTATATGGTAAGGGAGCTACAGTTAACCAATTAACATAGGTTAACATTTACTGTAGCATTTGTACAGTATTTTTCTGTAACAATTTACATTTTTTTCTTTTATCTTTTATCATGCTCACCAAGGCTGCATTATTTGATCAAAAATACAGTAAAAACTAGGGATGCACTGATTCAGGGTGACCAGATTTCTCAATGTGGAATATGGGTTGGGATGGATAGGCACCCCCCATTTCACATATTTCATGATATGTGAAATTTTATTTTATGATAACGATATGTATATCATATAGTTGTTATATTTTTGTTATATAAAAAAAAAAGAACAAAGAGGCAAATTACAACAAATATGACATTTTTCAGGTACAGTAGGTTTATTTAATGTATACAGTTATTTCAAATCTTTTGTTGTTTGATTAACATTAATGACACACATTGTTATTTTAGGCTGCTGTCACTTTAAGACTGAATGCTAGGATCTAATATACTGAATCATATCTAAATGTCTGAGAGAGTGCTTCTGGTGTGTGTCATTCAGCGTGATACAACATTGAATTATTTTTTCACACATGCACTTCTTTGGCATCTTCGCGTTTGACTCGATCTGCATCTGTTCAGAGCTCTCTAATAGCCGCCTTCACAAACTGCAAGTTAATCGATAACGAATTGTGAGTGGATGGTAATGTTGTTCTCCACAATATACTATGACGAGACTGGCTACCTTTGATTAGGCTTTTCACGCGTGACAGATTGATACTCACTTTTATATGATTACCCAGCAAACACAATTTAGGAAAGAAGAAATACAGGACAAAACAGGATTTCTGGTCATCCTACTGCTTAAGTATATTGTATATTGTAGCTGGATACATTATGATTAAAATATTAGACTTCTGTAGTTAGGCTATGTGTGTTTTGGTAATTTCAAGATTGTGAGTGTAAATGGTTCTAGCCACAGAAGCTCAATTTCATGCATTGTTGCTTGCTGGAATGTGTCAGAACACAATTTCTAATGCAACGTGACTATAAGTCACATTCTGAGCTCTGCCACAAGGGACAGTATAGCAATCATTAGCATAAACTGCCTCCCTCCACAGTCGGGTTTGTCTTTTAGGCAAACTACTGTCATGGCAGAGCAGGGGTTTGACGAGAATCTTTAGGTGGTTAGTTATAGTTACTGTTGACATGTAAATAGCAGCTACCTGAATAATATTACGTCTGTTTTAATGCCATTTAAAGTCAGGAAATATCACTCCCTTGAGTGGGTTTGTTTACACACAAATATTTGCATCTGCATATGTGCATAAAAATGTTGAGTGTCATTGCTGCAGAGGACTGAAATTCATCATGCAGTACTGACGCAAGTTCCCTTCCCTTTCAATGTGATGCAACCAAATGCTACTAAAACAGATCATAAAAATAAACGAAAGAAGTCATTTTTGACACATTTGTTACAGTGAAAATCTGCGTCACATTGTTGTGTTGTCATCTATCGTTGTTGCACAGCGCTCATAAGTATAAGAGAGATTCCTGATGTCAGCCGGAGGAGCAAGATGTAATAAAATGTACTACGTATTGAATAATGTACACTGATGATGAATCATTCACAATAAGAATAGGATCATGTAAATAGTGTGAAATGAAAGAAAAAATTCAGAAAAGTAACACATACTTACTATAGTTTCTCCTTTAACACACCAAGAGCTGCATGCTTGACTTGATCAGAGAAAAAAAGAGATCTACAATAGTCTCATTCAGATAGCTCTGGTTTATATGCATGTATTCTGACCTTCGCGGTGTGTGTGGCCTACCAGAGAGCATGCTCGAGATCTTCTCATCTCATATCTATAGCTCCATTGTTATCGATTCACAGCTCTTTTGTTCTGGAAGGACACATTTCACAAGCTTCGAGCATTCTTTCCAGTTCCGCCGAGAGAGGAAAGTGCTCTTGGAGGATCGGCAGACTGAATGAGATGAATGTATTCTCACAGTTACGCTCTTGAGCCATTCAGAAGCGCCTTAATGCCTTTTAAAGCACACAAATGTAAACACAAAGGAAATGCAGTGCCATAAAACATTACCTGGAGGATAATATTATGGATGTACAGTAGTGTCTGAGAGTTGTTTTGACCCTTTTTGCTTTAATATCAGCTGATAATCATAGAGCATTTTGTGCTTCAGAAGGAGCAAGAAATTCACGAAAATGTTCTTGCATCTTATTAGCGACCTAGCAATTGTGCAAAATTCAAAATCTTTGTTTATTTCCAGGTTTCAGTGGAACAGTCCCACAGTTTTGTACCCAACTGTGCAGTGGTTTTGCACTGGCTAACACAAGCGCTTCATACACAAATGTTAATAACAATTACAAATGCTTTAATTTCCCTTTAAAATGTTCCTTCCTGGTCCTGGTAGATTGCCCTGTGCTATTTTATGATTATGGTCTTCTCCAGAGAACACTGACCCACTTAAATAGAGAATAATTTCCTGCCATCCATTCTATCCCTGGCTCAAATTAATAGGGAACATTTTAGGCAGATAATCACATCACCTTTACCTTATTAGTTTGTCAGACGTCTGCGGAACAGCTGTCAGAGGCATGTGACGTGTTGCTCTAATGATGCTGAGACGCTTACACCAGCCAATTATTCAAATTATTGCATAGAAAGCAAGCACATGAAATGCAGAAGTGACTTTGAATGTGTTTATTTTCAGAAGCGCTATATGCTTTGTTGCACAGAACTGGGTCTCGTCATACATCGGCTGTTGTTTGTGGTCTGTTCTAATTAGTCATGAATACCTGTCGCGATCACAGCGTCCTGCTGGTTTAGGGGCTTTGGGAGTTGCTGAAGTTATTCCAGCACATACAATCATTTGGCATTGGGTTCAGATATGATTAATTATAGATTAAGCATGTCAGATATGACTATGCATATACTCACCTTATAATTATAATTTGATGAGCATAATTTCCTTGGACATATATATATATATATATATATATATATATATATATATATATATATATATATATATATATATATATATATATATATATATATATATATATAATTAATCATATATGAACCCAATGCCGAATGATTATATATATGGAATATATATATATATATATATATATATATATATATATATATATATATATATATATATATAGTGCTGTCAAATGATTAATCGTGATTAATCGCATCCAAGATAAAAGTTTGTGTTTACATAATATATGTGTGTACTGTGTATAATTATTATGTATATATAAATACATAACCACACACACACACACACACAAATATATACACATATATACATATATGTGTGTGTGTGTGTATTCAAATATACATAATAGTTGTACACAGTACACACACATATTATGTAAACACAAACTTTTATTTTGGATGTGATTAATCGCGATTAATCGTTTGACAGCACTATTTATATATATGTGTGTGTGTGTGTGTGTGTGTGCATGCTTGTGTGTTTGTATGTATGTACAGTATGCAGGAAAACAATCTTTTTTATTTAATTATTATTTTATTATAATTCTCTTTTTTGCCTTGTGACATGATTTTCATGACAATTTTTCACAATTTACCTAAATTATTATTACTGTGCTGTGTCCTTATTTTTCACTTGAAAAAATGTATTTTCATTATGTCCTCATCACTATAACAGGTATATTATAATACAATAAAAAGTCTTTATTTTTCTACAATACTACAATACAATTAACAAGTTGCATTACAGCAATGAGTCTTTCTTTTATTTTTTTCTCTCTTTTTCTCTTTTTAACAATTAAGTATTAGTATAAATTTGTATTATTTAGTTTTCACATACTGTGTGTTTTTCAGGGTCTCCTGTCATTTAGAGTCAGTGTTGGTTTATTAGATGTTTATTAGATTTAGGTTAGCTGGTCATGGACTCTTTTTAGTACCGATACCAATAACCGGTAATTCTTTATATTTGCAATCCGATAAGCAGTACATTGGCCATTAAATTTTTACATGACTAACAAAAAAAAATAAAAATAATAATAATAATAAAAAATAAATAAATAATAATAATATCCATCCATCCATTATCTTCCACTTATCCGGGGCCGGGTCGCGGGGGCAACAGTCTAAACAGAGACGCCCAGACTTCCCTCTCCCTAGCCACTTCCTCCAGCTCTTCGGGGAACCGAAAGTGTTCCCAGGCCAGCCGGGAGACATAATCCCTCCAGCGTGTCCTAGGACTTCCCCGAGGCCTCCTCCCGGTGGGACATGCCTGGAACACCTCCCCGGGAAGGAGTCCAGGAGGCATCCGAAATAGATGCCCGAGCCACCTCAACTGGCTCCTCTCGATGTGGAGGAGCAACGGCTCTACTCTGAGCTCCTCCCGAGTAACTGAGCTTCTCACTCTATCTCTAAGTGAGCGCCCAGCCACCCTGTGAAGAAAGCTCATTTCGGCCGCCTGTATCCGGGATCTTGTCCTTTCGGTCATGACCCACAGCTCATGACCATAGGTGAGAGTAGAAACGTAGATTGACCGGTAAATCGAGAGCTTTGCCTTACAGCTCAGTTCCTTCTTCACCACGATAGACCGTACATCGACTACATTACTGCAGAAGCTGCACCGATCCGTCTGTCAATCTCCCGTTCCATCCTTTCCTCACTCGAGAACAAGACCCCAAGATACCTGAACTCCTCCACCTGAGGCAGAAACTCTCCACCAACCTGAAGTGGGCAAGCCACCCTTTTCCAACTGCGAACCATGGCCTCGGATTTGGAGGTGCTGATTCTCATCCCGGCCGCTTCACACTCGGCTGCAAACCGTCTCAGTGCACGCTGAAGGTCCTGGTCTGAGGAGGTCAACACGACAACGTCATCCACAAAAAGCAGCAACGAAATCGTGTGGTCCCCAAACTGGACACTCTCAGGCCCTTAGCTGCGCCTAGAAATTCTGTCCATAAAAATTATGAACAGAACTGGTGACAAAGGGCAGCCCTGCCGGAGTCCAACATGCACCGGGAACAAGTCTGACTTGCTGCCAGCAATGCGGACCAAGCTCCTGCTCCGGTTGTACAGGGACCAAACAGCCCTAAGCAAGGGGCCCCGGAACCCGTACTCCCAGAGCACCCTCCACAGGACGCCATGAGGGACACAGTCAAATGCCTTTTCCAAATCCACAAAACACATGTGGATTGGTTGGGCAAACTCCCATGAACCCTCCAGCACCCTGGAAAGGGTATAGAGCCGGTCCAGTGTTCCACGACCAGGACGAAAACCACACTGTTCCTCTTGAATCTGAGGTTCCACTATCGGCCGAATTCTCCTCTCCAGTACCCTGACATAGACTTTCCCGGGGAGGCTGAGAAGTGTAATCCCCCTGTACCCCCGGAACACACTCTCCGGTCCCCCTTCTTGAAAAGAGGGACCACCACCTCAGTCTGCCAGTCCAGAGGCACTGTCCCCAACCACCACGCGATGTTGCAGAGGTGTGTCAGCCAAGACAGCCCCACAACATCCAGAGACTTGAGGTACTCACGGCAGATCTCATCGACCCCCGGTGACTTGCCACCGAGGAGCTTTTTAACTACCTCGATGACTTCAGCCCGGGTGATGGACGAATCCACCTCTGAGCCCTCAGCCACTGCTTCCTCAATGGAAGACGTGTTGGTGGGATTGAGAAGATCCTCAAAGTATTTCTTCCACCGTCCGACGATATCCCCAATTGAGGTCAACAGCTGCCCATCTCCACTGTAAACAGTGTTGGTGGGGCACTGCTTCCCCCTCCTGAGGCGGCGAACGGTTTGCCAGAATATCTTCGAGGCCAGCCGATAGTCTTTCTCCATGGCCTTACCGAACTCCTCCCAGGCCCGAGTTTTTGCCTCTTCAACTACCCGGGCTGCAGTCTGCTTGGTCTGCCTGTACCTGTCAGCTGCCTCAGGAGTCCCACAAGCCAACCAGGCCCGATAGGACTCCTTCTTCAGCTTGACGGCATCCCTTACTTCCGGTGTCCACCACCGGGTTCGAGGATTTCCGCCTTGACAGGCACCGGAGACCTTATGGCCACAGCTCCGAGCAGCCGCATCGACAATGGAGGTGGAGAACATGGTCCACTCAGACTCAATATCTCGAGAATCCCTCTGAGTCTGGTCGAAGCTCCGTCGGAGGTGGGAGTTGAAGATTGAAGATTGAAGAGTCAGGGGACTCGCAAATGTTCCCAACAGACCCTCACAGTACGTTTGGGTCTCCCGAGTCTGTCTAGCTTCCTCCCCCGCCATCGAATCCAACTCGCCACCAGGTGGTGATCAGTTGACAGCTCCGCCCCTCTCTTCATCCGAGTGTCCAAGACATACGGCCGGAGGTCAGATGAGACGACCACAAAGTCGATCATCGACCTCCGGTCTAGGGTGTCCTGGTGCCACGTGCACTGATGGACACCCTTAGCTCGAACATGGTGTTTGTTATGGACAAGCCGTGACTAGCACAGAAATCCAATAACAGAACTCCACTCGGGTTCAGATCAGGGGGGCCGTTCCTCCCAATCATGCCCCTCCAGGTGTCACTGCCCATGTGTGCGTTGAAGTCCCCCAGTAGAACAATGGAGTCTCCAGTTGGAGCACTTTCCAGCACCCTTCCCAGAGACCCCATGAGGGCCGTGTACTCCGCACTGCCGTTCGGCCCGTAGGCACATATGACAGTGAGAACCTATCCCCACCCGAAGGCGCAGGGAAGCGACCCTCTCATTCATCGGGTTGAACTCCAACACATGGCAGCTGAGCTGGGGGGCTATCAGCAAACCCACTTCAGCCCGCCACCTCTCACCATGGGCTACTCCAGAGTGGTAGAGAGTCCAGCCTTTCTCAAGAAGTGTGGTTCCAGAGCCCAAGCTGTGCATGGAGGTGAGTCCGACTATCTCTAGCCGGTACCTCTCAACCTCCCACACAAGCTCAGGCTCCTTCCCTGCCAGCGAGGTGACATTCCACGTCCCTAAAGCCAGTTTCCGTGTCCAGAGATCGGGTTGTTGGGGGCCTAGCCTTCGACTGTCACCCAATCCACTGCACACTGGCCCCATATGATCCCTCCTGCAGGTAGTGAGCCCACGGGATGGTGGCCCCACGTCGCTCATTTGGGCTGAGCCCGGCCACCAGGCGCTCGCATATGAACCCCAACCCCGGGCCTGGCTCCAAGGTGGGGCCCCAGCTGCGCCATGCCGGGCGACGTCTCTGTCCTGATTTTAATTTGACTCGTATTGGGTTTGTGAACTGCTCTTAGTCTGGCCCGTCACCAAGGACCTGTTTGCCTTGGGAGACCCTACCAGGGGCATATAGCCCCAGACAACATAGCTCCCAGGGTCGTTCGGGTACTCAAACCCCTCCACCACGATAAGGTGACAGTTCAAGGAGGGGAATAATAATAATAATAATAATAATAATAATAATAATGGTTAAAAAAAAAAAAAATCACCATTATAAGCCATGTCCCAAGCACTTAAATCACACATACACTGGTTCAAACTAGGCTACTGTACTGTATACATTTAACAATGAATTATTTTTACACTCCTATGGACAACAGTTTTCATCATCAAAAAAATCTATTGCCTTAAAAATAAATAAAATAATGCCTAAATTATGCAAACAAGTGATTGGACAACTTTAGAAGCAAAATGTGCCATGGATAAATAAAATGGAATAGCCACCACACGGACAATAATGAAATTATTTTAATAATAACACTTTAGTTTAGGGTCTAATTATCACTATTAACTAGTTGTCTATTAGCATGCATATTACTAGGATATTGGCTGTTTATTAATTTAAGTATTTATAAATCGCATATTCATGTCTTATTCTGCATGACCATATTCTACATCCCTTAATCCTACCTAATACCGAGTGCTCAAAGTGGGCCGGAACTTCTATATTTTAATCAGTAACATACCCTCACTTTTTCTTGCATACTGGCACTTCTCACATATACATGGTATATCAGGAAGGGGCCATCCCCAAACTGTTCCCACAAAGTTGGGAGCATGAAATTGTCAAAAAAGTCTTCGCATGCTGAAGTATTAAGAGTTCCTTTGACTGGAACTAAGGGGCCAAGCCCAACCCCTGAAAACAACCCCACACCATAACCCCCCCTCCACCAAACTTTACACTTGGCACAATGCAGTCAGGCAAGCGTTGTTCTCCTGGCAACCACCAAACCCAGACTCATCCATCGGATTGCCAGGCAGAGAAGCGTGATTCGTCACTCCAGAGAACACGTCTCCACTGCTCTTGAGTCCAGTGGCGGCGTGCTTTACACTGCATCCGACGCTTTGTATTGCACTTGGTGATGTAAGGCTTGGATCCAGCTGCTCAGCCATGGAAATCCATTCCATGAAGCTCTCTATGCACTGTTCTTGAGCTAATCTGAAGGCCACACAAAGTTTGGAGGTCTGTAGCTATTGACTCTGCAGAAAGTTGGTGACTTCTGTGCACTGTGCACCTCAGCATGTGCTGACCCCGCTCTGTGATTATACGTGTCCTTTCTCTTCATGGCTGAGTTGCTGTTGTTCCCAAGTGCTTCAACTTTGTTATAATACCACTAACAGTTGACCGTGGAATATTTAGTAGTGAGGAAGTTTCACAAATGGACTTATTGCACAGGTGGCAACCGATCACAGTACCACGATTGAGTTCACTGAGCTCCTGAGAGCGACCCATTCTTTCACAAATGTTTGTAGAAGCGTCTGCATGCCTAGGTACTTGATTTTATATACCTGTGGTCATGGAAGTGATTGGAATGCCTGAATTCAGTGATTTGAAGGGGTGTCCCAATACTTTTGGCAATATGTGTATATAATAATAATTTGTTACATTTATATAGCGCTTTTCTGGGTACTCAGACTTGTTTGTTATATCCGCTGATAATGTTATGGTGGCCAGAATATATATTGTGCATCCCTAGTTGTAAGACTTGTACTAAAGAACCACATTCTAGATAAATAACAACGAGCACAAACGTAAAATGGTACGATCCTTTTTAGGTCAAAAATTAACTGCTTATTCCATGAAGCGTTGTGAGTGATGTAACGGAACATATTGTATCAAAATTGAATAAAAATAGTATGCATTTGATGTTGTTGTTTTGTTCTCTAAATGTATACAAATTCCCATGTTGTTGAGCTCTGTGCATGGTTACATAATTCCTAATGCTTTCTGGGAGTGGGCAGTCACTGTTCTCTTTTACAGTAGTTTCGGTTTTCATAGTAACAGCGACTTTTGTGATGGGTGGATCTCTTTTAGGATTACAGGTAGTTTTTCTTTACCAGAAATTTTACTTTACTTTACTTTACTTTATCTATACATTCATTTATAAATAAATGTAAATAATTATATGTATATGTATTTGTTTATTTTTATTAATTTATTTATATTTACTTTGCATATCAGTCAGTAGCCTCAGAGCTCGTCAAGTCTATTTAGACGGTTAAAAATGTAATTCTATATGGAGAACGTGAATGGAATTTTTATTTCCAGATCCCGACCATAGCGCTCCATTGTCTGTGAATGGAATAGTTCAACCAAAAAATTAAATGTTTGAAAAGAACTGAAAGTAAGTCTTACAGGTTTGGAATGATGTGTAAATGATGACTACAATTTCATTTTTGGCTGAAATATTCCTTTAAATTGTATTTGTAGACGTGCATGTCTTACTGACAATTCAGTGTTGACCTTTTGCCCTTCACTTGTGTTGTTGTTTTTCCTTCATGCTTGATGGTTTTATCCCTCTACTCCAAATCTTTTCCAGACCTTTACTTGCACAAACAAATCATTTCCTGTTTTTCTTCAAACAATGATTGGTTGTGTCATCATGTGCTGTGTGCTTCAGTCTCAGAACATACGAAAATCACTGTTTCTCTTCTTTCTCTTGTTCTACAGAAATGTTGAAGGAATTGAACCAGCAGCGGAGAGAGAAAGAGTTTACAGACCTGAAAATAAGTGTTGAAGGCAAAGAGTTTGAAGTCCATCAAAATGTTCTAGCTTCCTGCAGCTTGTATTTCAAGGACATGGTGAAAAGGTTTGCTTCCCTCCCGTCCTTGATCTATTCTGTTCTTTTCGTAGGGTGCATTTGTGTCGTCTCCTTTTCCCTCCCCATCTCTTGCAGGTCTGAAGACATTGGTTCCCGTCACAGGGCCAGTAGCCATTCTGTCTGTTCCACCAACGAATGTATTTCACTGCTGAAAAAGGTCAAGGCGTGGACCAATCTGACCCTTTCATCTCCATTTACTAAGTGCGCCAATTTGCATTTTAATGGGTGAAGAAGTTCCATGACTGGGGGTTTTCGTTTGAAATGCTTTGTAAATGTCAAAACAAATGAAAGGGAGATTTTAGGAGTATGTATGGCATCAGAGCTGCGCTCCGGCTGTCTGTGTCAAGTGCTTAGACGAGATGTTCTAGTCGTCCCACTTCACCCTTTACCTGCTGTGACTCACTCCGTATCTCAGCGGAAATTCACACGGTGCTTTGAGCGTGCCGGCGGGATTAAGCCAACCTGCAAACTGCATGGATCTCGTTTATGCTTCGGGAAATTCTGTTTCTTGCCGGCTTGCCATCTCATATTGATGCTGATCTCAGCAGTCGGGTGTCCCAGAGCCGTGTAACTGACTGGATGTTGTTTATAAGGAAAAACTGATACAGAATCATGTTTACAGGCAAAGAAATGTACAATCTTAGAATCTGTTTTATATGTATCAAGTGCCCATCTGGTAAAGCTCTTAAGGAAAATTTTGCTACACATTTACTGCAAATTCACGTTTTTACATGCAAATTAGCTTGCAAACTGTTTACAGTAAATTTGTTTAAAACTTAAAATGTTTATTTAAATATGACATTTTGATCAGTGCCTGATTTTGTTAGCTAGCAGAAAAAAAATCTAAATTTACCCCACAGTGATTGGGAAAAGGATTGTTTGTAAAAGCCTTTTATTCATACTTTTGAATCTTATATATTTCTTTTCAACATATGTAAAGGATAGAAGTTAGCTAGATTACTGGGGAATTTTTTGATAATTTTAACCCTGTAAAGTCGGACATATGAAACAGAATTTTTATTTAATTTTTTAAATGGAACAGTTTATTGAACTTTCACAGCTAATCTAATCTAATCTAATCTAATCTAATCTAATCTAATCTAATCTAATCTAATCTAATCTAATCTAATCTAATCACTCATCTGTGTGTGTGTGTATGTGTGTGTGTGTGTGTGTGTGCGCGCAGTTGCTGTTGCTGTTGCTGGTGCTGTGCTGTTGCTCAAAAGTAAGATGAATCTCTGATAGCTTGATATCAGTGAGATCTTTTAAATCTTGAAATATTACTAACATTATAAAAGTTATACTTACATTACTTAATAAAAATCAATAAATATTTCACAGCAAAAAGACACAAGCTGAAGGTGGATGTTTTTGCAATTATACTAAAAGGCCTTTTACTTGCCAAAAATTCTAAACTAATAATTAGTAGTAGTAAGGGTAATCATGTCTGAAGGTGGACCCTCAAATTAATATATGATATGGATTTACCATCTGAATCTAACCATGTTATGTCAGCAAATGGAAAATTCAGCCAGATATGTATTATCATGTTTATTATTGTGCCTTTCGCCCCAACAGCAGATGCTCATTTTACCCCAAATACCATACTTTTATATATTCTTGTTATTGAAAAACTGTTGCTTTCATTTACCTTGAAAAAAAAAAAACCCTGAAAATCATTAACAAGACCTTTGTCTCAAAATATTAGCATTAATTGTTTCTATTCTCATTTGCTGTATAAATCCACAACATTCTAAAAACATAAAGGGCCCTATTTTAACGATCTGAGCGCATGGTCTGAAGCGCATGGTCCGAATCCACTTTTGCTAGTTTAATGACAGGAAAAAAAATGGTCAGTGCACCAGGCACATGGTCCAAAAGGGTTGTCCCTAGTCTCTTAATGAGCCATGGGTGTGTTTTGGGCATAACGTGCAATAAACCAATCAGAGTCTCATCTCCCATTCCCTTTAAAAGCCAGCTGTGCTTGCACCATGGCGGATTCGCTATTTACATGGTGGAATTTGCAAACGGAAAGATTGAACGTTTAAAAACATTCATTTAAATGAATATTTTAAAATGCCTGTGTGCTGATATGCGTCCATGTGTGTTTAATAAGCATAGTGTATGCGTGTTGTGCACACCACCAATAGGCGCATATTACAAATGTGCTCTTTAAATAACACAGAAATACTGTGCTATTGACTTTAGACCAGGATTTTGTTGGTCAATGACAGTAGCCTCAAAATAGCAATGTGCACACCTAGTTTTCAGAATGGGCAGAACAGATGGGCGCAAGTGCATTTTCTATTTAAACAACATGGCGCTGGACGTGAAAATGATAACTGTATTGGGCTGAAGCTAGCTAAAAACACTTTTCACGCCTGGCATCACATTGCGCCGGGTGTGTGATAAGGCCCTATATGTCATCATACAGTACATGTACTCCAACTTCAAGGACAGATTGTGCCTGAGAATCTCAGGCCATTTGATTGTGAATTAAGTCCCGGTCAAGTCAAGCTATCTCACGAGCAGTAGCAATGAAAACTGCATTAGGAGCAATAACTCAGAAGTTTGTTCTCGGTGAAGCACAAAATGTGCTGATACACCTTGCAAAGCGATTTGAGTTTCATTGCCTCTGGAAGGACTGAAAATAGGGACTTTGGATGGAGAATTTCTAGATTGTCCTCCTTAGAACACAGAGGAAATGAGAGCATTTCTATTCTGTAACCTAGTGAGCTACCAAGGCAGCATTCTAAATGAAATGCAACATTCATACAGCAATGTAACTCATAGCTGATTATAATTGACTTTGAAGTTCATGATGAACTCTTCATGATAATTAATTTGTTCATGCGGTCATGCATTTATTCGTTTATTTATTTATTTATTGCATTTACTGAAATGTGTTTATGCATATGCATTTAATTATGTATTCATTCATTGCTATGCATTTATGCACTTTTGTATTTATAAAATGTTTTATATATATATATTTATATTTATATATGTATATATTACATATATACAATTATTTATATTTAAATCATTATCAGATTTTTCAATGAGCTTGTCGCAATGCATTCTACAATGGATACACAATTCTGCCCTGGAATAGATCCAAAAGAAGGCATTTTAGAAACCAGCATAATCATGCACATATGATGCTTGTAGGCAGCTCATTAGGTTAGAGTCATACAGTAGCATCACCATTCAGTTGAAAAATACATTAGCTCTGTGCGTTTCTTTATATTTTCACAAAGTAGAAAATATGTAACCCTGTCAACAGTTATTAAGGCAATATAATGCATATGAACAGATAGTTCAATCCAGTTTAACCCTTATAGAGTTCAACTGGAAAGTTCAATCTGACGTTTATGTGTTTGTGCATACATAGATGCATACATGTGTCTGTCGGCTGTGTATTCACGCTACATTAAATAGAGAGCCAACTGCTTTGTTTAGCGGATTAAAATCAATGGCGAACCATGATCTTTAAAGCTGCGGCATACTAAACCATCCTGAAAACATTCTTGCATTATTTATTTATCATGCATTTCTAGTGGGAAAAAATATGAGTGGTCTTACACTATTTCAGCCTGATTATTTGCTTGTTTACACTTCAGATGTGCTTAATTAAGAACTGACTTTAATCTTTGAATTTTTAGAGAGAGAGAGAGAGAAAAAAATACATGATAAATATCAAATTTAAACGAAACATTGATCTTTAAAAATGATACATGCATTGAGCTGTAATCTGAGTTTAATATCAGAGATGTCTGGCGGCCCTTTAATGGCCGAATCTGGCTGAGACTGAAGTCATTATCAGGGTGTCCGTCATTTATATCAGTCAGACGGACCGGGTTTATCTAATCGTCTATAAAGAACACCTGCTGTATTTGTCGTTCTCAGAGAAAACGTGCATTAAAAAGTGATTCATCCATTTAGCAAATCATGCGCTAAGTGGATCTGCGTTTGAATGTAATGTATAGCCATTAGCACTTCCTCGTTCACATTGATAGAAGGCAGCACCGCTTATGAATTTCACAATATCTCCAGAGATTCAGCCTGTCTGCTGGATTTTATTGAATATTTGTGCTTTGTTTCTGGCAGTGCATCCATCATATTGCCACTTGCTGAGTGTTTCCACGTATATATTAGCATAGACACTACGTTATTAGTCTGAGACGGATAGCTGGCATTGAAGAGCCCACTTTAGTTTGGCAGCTCTTGATTTGTTTTGTTCCATCAAAAAGTACACTTAACTCAGAAGTTCTAGTGGTTTGAGATCTGCTTGGCTGCTTTCGTTTTGAGTCTTTTATCATTTTTCATGTTTGGAAGAAGGAATACAGTAGTATAGGCAAGTTTAAACGGTTTAAAGCAATGGGATCAAAAATCGCAAACCACCTTTGGCTGATGTTGTGACCAGCTAAAGTAGTAAACTGTACATAAAGCAGGGTTAGACAAGTAGTTCCGTCTAAAAAACACACTTGAGACACTTTACAGTTCAGATAACATGTTTGCTCTGCAGAATTCATGAAAGCAAATCAGTGTTCAGGTGTATAATCAGTTATAATGTTGTCCGACAGTCTGCTCGTAATGTCAGCGAGCACAAAAATAAAGAAAGCACTCACATTTATAGATTTTTCAGACCGCTTTTCTCTCAAGGACGTAGGCAAATGATTGTGCTCAACATTTCCTGGAAAATGGGAAAAATGGAAATTGTGTCTATTTTAGAGACCCTGTCATTCTTAAAAGGCTTTCATCACTGTATTTTCCCAGTCTAATCAATATAATAGTTGTAGTCCGTGAACAAAGAGAACGATTTTGATAACCATGTAATGAAAAATGTCAGGGCCATAATTTTTCAAACTTGCTAATAAAATTATGGCCAAATAACTCTTTTCTGAGAAAAAGTATTTTCTTTTATTTTTTATTATGATATGCTGTCATTTATTTTCATTTCATTTATTTGTTTATGCATTTGTGGATTTTATTTATTTATAAAATATTATGTGTATCTATTTTTAATAAAATATTGATTTACTTATATATAATGTGTATTTATACATGAATCTTTTTTTCTCTCTCTCAGAGGATACACGCGATGCTGTCTGAGAATACTATATCCAAAAGAAAGCGTTTTCAAAACCAGCATAATCATGCACATATTATGCATCCCTTCATTTTTAAAAGGCTTTTTTCCCACTTTGAGTGCCATGCATTTTCCCAGTCTAATCAATATAACAGTCATAGACCGTGGATGAAAAGAAAGATTTTGATAACCATATAGATCTTTTTTTCAGGGCAGACGTTCATACTTGAGAATAAAATTATGGCCAAAAAGCTCTTTTCTGAGCACAAGTGTTTATGGAAATTGTGCGAGTGGGAGTGTGGATTTAGATTTCTTTAATTGATCTCAGGGACAGAGAGAGGGCTGAATTTCTATTTTCTTTTTCTTTCCCACCTCCTAATGGTCGACTACTTTTTTTTTTTTTTTTTTTTTTTCTTTCTTTCTTAATATTTCTCCTCCTCCACTTACACCTGACAGCAATAAACTTTGAATTTTTGTTTTTCTTTTCAGGAGTAACATTTCTTGATTTTTCAGCCACCGCCAGAGACACCCACCTCACCTCATACGCTGCCTTTTTGCCTCCCTCCAATTAAAACCTCTTATAACGTCTAATATCACGTTCGTACGCAGGCCGTGTTGAACTCTGTTTTGGCAGGTGTTTGAAAATAAATCCACATCCCAGTCATGGAATGGTCCCTTTCTCTGTAGGATGGCTGCTGGTTCCCTGTGGCAGAACTGATTTTCTACCACCTCCTTTCCTTTCCTTTCCTGCTTACATCATGCTGTCTGTCTGTTACATGTAGCGTGCATTTGTCTTTGCATAGGTTCTAAATATACCTAGACTTTAAGTGTCTTCATGAAGGCTCAGGAAAACACATGCTGTGATTTGTTTAAAGAGGAAGTGTACAATTTTTGATACTAAAATTCTTTATTCTTTCTCAGTTTTGGTGCAACATGAAAATGCCTTTCACTTTGATAATGTGATGCATTTTTGAATGCAACTTGATTTTATCCGTCAGGGAAATGTGTTTGTCCCCCTGAAGCACAGGCAAAAACCTTTCACATTGTCTTGCCACAATGTAAAAATTTGTATAGTTTGATGCTGATAGCGATTCAGAAATTACACACTTCACCTTTAAAGCTGAGACAGAAGAGAGGTTATTATTATTATTTTCACCTCACTGCCATGTCTAACCACCCGTTGGACATGGCCGTCCATTAATGGAACGTCATTATGAGCTTTTGTTTCTCAAGACACCTTTGTCTTTTTGCAGCATCCTTGATAATTGAGGTTTATAGGTTTAGCGTCTATAACGTGCACCCAAACAATGGCAAAAACCAAAGCCAATCAGCCCTCAGCTGATACGCTAAACCACCCTCTTTTAGACGGAGAGCAGCTCATCTCAGCAGCCAGACAATCTGCACTCCCCATATGCCTTTACATATGTATTATGCATGGGAATGCATAGCAGCTCACTCAAGTTTTCCCTCAAGCGCCACTGTAGAGAAACTTGCAGGCCTGACTTTGAGCCACACTCGCTGAACAGCTTTAGTGGATGCTCTTCCAAATGAGTCCATCTCACGTTGCAGTGCTTGATAGGTTTTTAATTTTTTCTTAAGGAAAAAGTTCCCCCAGAAGCAAACCATCATTTATTTTTACAGTGTAAAATTATTGTAGAATTGTTATGCAATAATGTGGCGGTGACCATGTCAAGCTCCTAAAAGGACAATAAGAAACACCATAAAAATAGTCCAACGTTTATTAGTTCAATGTGCATTAACTGACAGATACACGTTTTGATCTTAAAAATGTATTTGTGAATGCTGAGATTGACATTAACTAAGATTAATAAATGCTGTAAAAGTATTGTTTATTGTTAGTGCATGTTAACTAATGTTAACGAATGAAACCTTATTGTAGTGTTACCATATTTATTATTTTGAATTATCTTTTGTTTTTGAACAGTATTTTCAGTTTTTAGTCTTTTTTTTATATATATATTTAACTTTTTTTATCTTATTTTATCTCCCCCCCCCCACACACACTGGTAGTTGCTGTTGAGACACAACCTGCAGGTCTCTGGTTTAACGTTCTTCAATCTGTGTCCAGGTTATCGGTCGAGAACAGAAACGGTGAGAAGATGCAGCTGACGATGAGCAACATCAGTTCAGACGTTCTGGAGCTTCTCCTGGAGTTTGTTTACACCGGCTCCCTCATTATCGACTCGGCCAATGCCAAGACCTTACTGGAGGCGGCCAACAAGTTTCAGTTCAACACTTTCTGCAAAGTCTGTGTCTCCTTCCTCGGTAAGAACTTGCAGAATGAAATGTTTCCCCAGACGTTTCCATTTCACCAAAGCTGTATTCCTAAAGCAAATATTTATTTTCTTTTTGAGTGAACACTAAATTGCATGGATTTCATACAACAGCCAAGTATGCGCCGGTTTCACTTTCGGGCAAATTGCTCAGAGAAACTTGTAGCGTCACATCTGGTCAGTGAGATGGTGAAAAATAGAATAAATTCAGAACATAATTGTAGTTTTCAATCTCTCATGGACAAATTATGATAATAGGCTTTCTAATGAGTTTGTTTTTGTAGGTACTCTAAAATCTTGGAGTAATTTACTGGAACTTCATGGTAAAGCTGTGAGGGAATACGCTCATTATTCATTCTGTCCATGTCTCACACTCTCTTTTTGGATTCTGTTTCCCCCCTCAGAGCTGGAGGCTTGTGTTATGTTGATTGACAGACGAGCACAACACGCACACACACACACGCACACACATACACACACACACATGCTCTATTGTGGACTGTAGTGAATCAGAAATTTCGTTGCTCATTACGGCAGTCATAATGACTTGCGTGCTGCTTGCGATCGGATGTCTTGACAATGATATACACTAATTTCTAGTAATTTGAGTAATTGTTGTGATATTTTAGTCAGATATTACACAGCCAGACTATACATATTTTAGCATGTCGATCCTGTCAGGTGGCTGTGGCTGGCGATCAGCACCACTCAGAACTGAATTGAAAATGTGGATGAGTCTATTGAGTTTCAGAATTTTAATTGCAAGCAGAATGCAGGATTATAATCTGAATTTGATTTGAATGAAGTACAGATGAAATAGATTGACATTGTAGTAAATTCATGCTGTAAGTGTAGTTTCTGTTTGTAGATTTAATAGCATGAATTACCTATAAACATTGTCATACTACATATGATATATTTACAGAAACATTAATTGAAATTAAAAAACAGTATTTGAAATGCCACCTGTGATGTTGTTAAATTTAGATGTATTTCATAATATTTAATAACTTTAAAATATTCATTTAGAACACACACACACACACACACACACACACACACACACACACACACACATATTATTATTATCATTATTATTAATGATATAATAATGATGTAATAAATATTACTTTTTATAGAAGAATTTCCAAATAAATTCTTGTTGTGAGTGTAGTTTATTTTTGTAGTTTTAATTATACACTCACCTAAAGGATTATTAGGAACACCTGTTCAATTTCTCATTAATGCAATTATTTAATCAACCAATTACATGGCAGTTGCTTCAATGCATTTAGGGGTGTGGTCCTGGTCAAGACAATCTCCTGAACTCCAAACTGAATGTCAGAATGGGAAAGAAAGGTGATTTAAGCAAATTTGAGCGTGGCATGGTTGTTGGTGCCAGATGGGCCAGTCTGAGTATTTCAAGGTCTGCTCAGTTACTGGGATTTTCACGCACAACCATTTCTAGGGTTTACAAAGAATGGTGTGAAAAGGGAAAAGCATCCAGTATGCGGCAGTCCTGTGGGTGAAAATGCCTTGTTGATGCTAGAGGTCAGAGGAGAATGTTCCGACTGATTCAAGCTGATAGAAGAGCAACTTTGACTGAAATAACCACTCGTTACAACCGAGGTATGCAGCAAAGCATTTGTGAAGCCACAACACACACAACCTTGAGGCGGATGGGCTACAACAGCAGAAGACCCCACCAGGTACCACTCATCTCCACTACAAATAGGAAAAAGAGGCTACAATTTGCACGAGCTCACCAAAATTGGACAGTTGAAGACTGGAAAAATGTTGCCTGGTCTGATGAGTCTCGATTGCTGTTGAGACATTCAGATGGTAGAGTCAGAATTTGGCGTAAACAGAATGAGAACATGGATCCATCATGCCTTGTTACCACTGTGCAGGCTGGTGGTGGTGGTGTAATGGTGTGGGGGATGTTTTCTTGGCACACTTTAGGCCTCTTGTGCCAATTGGGCATCGTTTAAATGCCATGGCCTACCTGAGCATTGTTTCTGACCATGTCCATCCCTTTATGACCACCATGTACCCATTCTCTGATGGCTACTTCCAGCAGGATAATGCACCATGTCACAAAGCTCGAATCATTTCAAATTGGTTTCTTGAACATGACAATGAGTTCACTGTACTAAAATGGCCCCACAGTCACCAGATCTCAACCCAATAGAGCATCTTTGGGATGTGGTGGAGCACGGGAGCCGTGCCCTGGATGTGCACAAAAATCTCCATCAACTGCAAGATGCTATCCTATCAATATGGGCCAACATTTCTAAAGAATGCTTTCAGCACCTTGTTGAATCAATGCCACGTAGAATTAAGGCAGTTCTAAAGGCGAAAGGGGTCAAACACAGTATTAGTATGGTGTTCCTAATAATCCTTTAAGTGAGTGTATAATATATATATATAAATATATATATATTTTTTCTTTCATTTTGAATAATTCTTTCACTGAGATTTATTTGTCTGTGTAAAAGAGAATAAATGTTTTTTTGTTGTTGTAATTTGTCATTTTTCAGGAGTGAATTTGTTTGTAGAATGTGGTTGTCACTCTTGTAAATAGTTTAAATAACTAGTGAAACGAACTTTGACTAACCTTAACTAGTGGTGAAGTGACTTTTTCCACTATATTTGTGACATTAAACTAAATTGAATAATCAAAATTCTTTTTAACACTGTCATGAATTATGCTTTTTAGATTTGGTGTTGATAAGGCAAGTGCGAAGAATGTGAATAATGAGTTTAGCTACGGAATCAAAAATTCGATGTCGGCAGCTTTAACATCTCTGGTTTGTACTTCTCTTCCTATGAACCCCTGGGATCCAGAGCTTATTAATCTATCAGCACCTCAACAGCTATGAAATGACATTCTCTTCTGGTGGGATTTGCTGGAGTGCTCCATCTATTTCAGTATACAAAAGTTATAAATGAAAAATCAAAATGTGCAAGACTGACTTTAAAACTTCTTGTTAGCATGACTGCTTCAGATAAGCGACATGACACTTGAGTGAGTATGAAAAGTGAACACTCGCCAAAAAAAATTCATCTTGCGGGCAGTCAAGGTTTCATCAGTGGGAAAGAGTTCTGAGTTCTTACAGTCAGTATGGTACATTGAAGTATTTGATAATAGAAATCGAAGCCATCTATATTTTATAACCTTGTGTGCTTTTATTACCCGTAATGTGTAAGTGTTTTGAGTGCTATGAGACGTATTATATGAGTGTAGTTTCTTTACGCCATTATCCAGAGCTTGTCTTATATGCTTGATTTAATGCAGCGAGAATAATGCTCATGCCTGCAATTTCACCCAATTAAAGCCAACAGTTATTTACTGTTGTAGGTAATGCAGCCTTTCTAAAATCTAAAATCTTTCTAAAATAATTGATGCGGTTTAATTCATTGTTCAACTGGTTACAGCAATAATATCAAAATGATAGATTTATTCTGAAATTAAATGCACATTTTACAGTATTACATCATGAAACTCTTTTAAATTGTTATTAGTTAAAATGAACAAAACTAAATTAAAATAAAATTACATAAAAATCATGAATTCATAATTTCTATTTGTAGTTTTTATAAAAATTTCACTTTTCAGCGTGAATTAGCTATTAACATCATACAACCATATATGTTTACAGAAACATTACCACCTGTAGAGAGTTGTTCAATTTATATAGCATTATATAGCATTTATTTTACATAAATTACAAACCCGATTCCAAAAAAGTTGGGACACTGTACAAATTGTGAATAAAAAAGGAATGCAATAATTTACAAATCTCATACATTTATATTTTATTCACAATAGAATATAGATAACATATCAAATGTTGAAAGTGAGACATTTTGAAATGTCATGCCAAATATTGGCTCATTTTGGATTTCATGAGAGCTACACATTCCAAAAAAGTTGAGACAGGTAGCAATAAGAGGCCGGAAAAGTTAAACGTACATATAAGGAACAGGTGGAGGACCAATTTGCAACTTATTAGGTCAATTGGCAACATGATTGGGTATAAAAAGAGCCTCTCAGAGTGGCAGTGTCTCTAAGAAGTCAAGATGGGCAGAGGATCACCAATTCCCCCAATGCTTCAGTGAAAATTAGTGGAGCAATATCAGAAAGGAGTTTCTCAGAGAAAAATTGCAAAGAGTTTGAAGTTATCATCATCTACAGTGCATAATATCATCCAAAGATTCAGAGAATCTGGAACAATTTCTTTGCATAAGGGTCAAGGCCGGAAAACCATACTGGATGCCCGTGATCTTCGGGCCCTTAGACGGCACTGCATCACATACAGGAATGTTGTACTTCCAGAAAACATTGTCGGTGAACACAATCCACCGTGCCATTCGCTGTTGCCGGCTAAAACTCTATAGGTCAAAAAAGAAGTCATATCTAAACATGATCCAGAAGTGCAGGCGTTTTCTCTGGGCCAAGGCTCATTTAAAATGGACTGTGGCAAATTGGAAAACTGTTCTCTGGTCAGATGAATCAAAATTTGAAGTTCTTTTTGGAAAACTGGGACGCCATGTCATCTGGACTAAATAGGACAAGGACAACCCAAGTTGTTCTCAGAGCTCGGTTAAGAAACCTGCATCTCTGATGGTATGGGGTTGCATGAGTGCGTGTGGCATGGGCAGCTGTCTCTTTCAGGGAAGACCTTACATTTTCCAACATGACAATGCCAGACAACATACTGCATCAATTACAACATCATGGCTGCGTAGAAGAAGGATCCGGGTACTGAAATGGCCAGCCTGCAGTCCAGATCTTTCACCCATAGAAAACATTTGGCGCATCATAAAGAGGAAGATGCGACAAAGAAGACCTAAGACAGTTGAGCAACTAGAAGCCTGTATTAGACAGGAATGGGACAACATTCCTATTCCTAAACTTGAGCAGCTTGTCTCCTCAGTCCCCAGACATTTGCAGACTGTTATAAAAAGAAGAGGGGATGCCACACAGTGGTAAACATGGCCTTGTCCCAACTTTTTTGAGATGTGTTGATGCCATGAAATTTAAAATCAACTTATTTTTCCCTTAAAATGATACATTTTCTCAGTTTAAACATTTGATATGTCATCTATGTTGTATTCTGAATAAAATATTGAAATTTGAAACTTCCACATTATTGCATTCTGTTTTTATTCACAATTTGTACAGTGTCCCAACTTTTTTGGAATCGGGTTTGTACAATACTTATTGTTATGTTATTTAATATTTATTTAATATTTATTTATAATTTTGCTGTGATTATTTAAATATTAGTATGTCTGTGTAAAAAAGAATACATATGCATTATATTAGTACTTGCAACCAAAATTACTGTTTTAGTTGTGCATTATGAAGAAAGAGCAGTTTTAGTAGTGGTTTTGTTGACCTTTCATGCGGTAGAAAAGGTCTATGTCTGTCTGGACTAATCAAAGTCCCCGGTGAGCCTCCTGCCGTCCTGTCCAATCGGTTCACATGCTTAGGTCTTTTCCCCACTAGCTGCTTGAGATATTATATTCACAGCAACACACATGGATACATTTAATCTTCCAAACACCTCTCATTTTTAATGCACTCAGGGTTTGTTTCCCAGCTCATGCGTGTATGTGTGTTCCTCTCACAGAAAAACAGCTGACGGCCAGTAACTGTCTGGGAGTGTTGGCCATGGCCGAGGCGATGCAGTGCACCGAGCTCCACAACATGGCAAAGGCTTTCGCCCTGCAGAACTTTCCTGATGTGGCCGGTCAAGATGAAATCCTGAACATTTCCAAAGAAGACTTGGTTAGTTACATGTCCAACGACAGCCTGAACACAAAAGCTGAGGAGCTGGTCTATGAGACGGTCATCAAATGGATTAAAAAGGATCCCAGCAGCAGAGTCCAGGTAGGAAACCAGAACTGGCTCATGTCTAGATCAACCCTGGTTAGTGATGTGAATCACGCTGTTATCATTGGTGGTCATTGGTGGTATGAATATGCTAGAGCTGCTTGGTATTGATCCTGGAGATCTGTTTTCCTGCATAATGTCCCAAGACAGAGAAGTAAGTAGTTAATCAAATGCGGAACATAGGAATTTTGATTTCTCCTAATGTTTTGAACTTTGTTTCCTGGCCTTTTTTTAAAAACCCAATTTAACCATGATACTGTAGGTCTATCACAGATGGTCTTCTGTGTTTTGTTTGTGTACTATGTCCATTCAGAGTATTCCAGACATCCTATCTAGTAGAGATGTGTCTAGTAGAGTGTGTGTGTGTGTATATGTGTGTGTGTGTGTGTGTGTGTGTGTGTGTGTGTGTGTGTGTGTATTTATGCATTAAATTGATCAAAAGTATCAGTAAAGACGTTAATAATGTTACAAATGAATTCTATTTTGCATAAATGTCATCAAAGTATCCTGAAAAAACAAAAAAAAAAAAAAAAACATAACAAAACAAAACAAACAAACATGATAGCAGTTT
This sequence comes from Paracanthobrama guichenoti, assembly GCA_018749465.1. Classification (NCBI taxonomy): domain Eukaryota; kingdom Metazoa; phylum Chordata; class Actinopteri; order Cypriniformes; family Gobionidae; genus Paracanthobrama; species Paracanthobrama guichenoti. The sequence goes on from CM031959.1 coordinate 25,163,175, forward strand.
TCAACATGATAGTAAGAAATGTTTCTTGAGGCCCAAATAGTTAACCAGTATATATTAGATAAATGGCAAACAATAAGTTATTTGAGAAATCCTTTGGTGAAAAAAATATGCATCTACACTTGACCCATTTGGGTTGGGTTTACATACTAGACTGACGCATTTATGTCGATATTGTAGTACTAAGTAACTGATAATTTTATTTTATGTAATGAGACAATCACTTTTATCAGGACAAACTTTGAAGGACTTATTTTATAAACCCAGATTTTTTCATTTTATTTTATCACCTACATTTAAATATTCTTTTGTTAAAACATTGTTTAGTCTTAATTTGATCAAATTCAGCTTTGATCACAGGAGTAAAATACATTTTAAAACGGTTTCAAGTGAAAAAGTTATTTTTATTTAAATAATATTTTGCAACATAATATTTAAAATTATATTTCACAATATTATGGTTTTTACTGTATTTTTGATCAAATAGAAAACATAAAAATCTTACCATCCTCAAACTTTTGAACAGTAGTTTGAAGAAGTTAATTGGCTGATTAATTTGTGTTTGTTGTGTTTAATTACATTTGAAACTAAATTGATAGGAATATTGATCTCAAAGATTGAGCAGCCCTCATATACGTGTATACCAACCTCTCAGTCCCAAAATAAGAGAATGAAATGTAAACCATCACTTCATCTGAATGTGTGCTGAAGGAATACTTCATCCTTGGTGTTTAAGCTGGAGCTTTCATTGTTGTACAGTGCACAAAGATGATTTTGGATATTCTGTGGCCAGAAGAGCAGGTCTGATCCTGCTGGATTTGGAAAGTGACAAAAAGCTGAAACGCAAATTCAATGTGTTGACGTAATCTACACTGAAACAGGAAGACATGGCGGGACATATCACTTTTTAACAAAGGGAGGAGCAGCTTTGTTTATATCACAGCTCAGGCAGAGCATGACACTAATGTGAAACCAGACTTCATTCGCCCCAATGGAAAACATATTTACACCTATATAGGGGATATAGGGGATTTATTCCTTCCCAATCCCCATATAGTGCATGATGTGCCATTCACCATATAAAAAAATAGTAATTGTGTGAACACCTTGGGGACACCTAAATTTCAACTATATTACCGATCTGCCTGCATTGACACTATATGATAATTGAAATGAGCTGGATAACATCACCGTTTTCACCAGAGCGGCTGTACAGCCAAATCAGATTCTGTTGCATTATTGTCCTGTTAACACTGTAAAGCTGCTTTGAAACAATTGGACTTGTAAAAAGCGCTATATAAATAAAGGTGATTTGATTTGAACAAGTGACCAATTTCAGATGCAGCTTCAGCATCTATTTATAGTGTAGGGACAGGACGCTTTAAATTCTAGAAAGCATTTGATTGGACAGATAATCTTATGAGAAGCTGAAGTGCAGAGTGATGTCATCAAAATCATTTATCAATATTGGCGGAAGTGTGAGACTATAATTTCTGAACGCTTATAACTTCTGAATGCGAGTTTTGTCATTGTTTTGGAATACACTATCTTATAGATAACAGTAAGACTAAAAAGCCATTTTATACTAAAAGCCAAATAAGTTTTTTGATATTTTGAAAATTTTGAGTTCATGGGGACTTTAAAGGGAGCAAAAACATCTAATTCTTTGCGGCCTGTTCGACAGAAATGCAAGATTAAATCACTGGTTTGTGTAGCAAGCAATCAATTTCTGCAAATGTGCTGTCGTTCTTGAGAAACTGTCTTTTTGTTTCTTCCTTTGAGGTGCAGTAGACTTTACTGATGTTCATATCTGTGGGAGCGTGGGAGTCTGAAAAGAGTCCCAGTAATATGGAAATGAATGATGTCGTGCTCATACCAAGCTTTTGAGGAGATTATAATCCTGAGAACGTGTCATCATTTCCTTACAATAAATACACTAAAAGCCACTTGATTACATGCTGTTCTGTAGCAGAGAAGCATATCATCCCACTCCAGCTGGACATCAGAGCTTCAGGTCTGTGTTAAAGTAAATACAGGCCAAGATGTCATTGTTCCTTACAAAAGTTTAAATTCCTGTTTCAGACTACCATTGCTCCTTTGATCAAAATGAAGTGTTTATACTTAAAACAAAAATAAAATCTGACAATATAACTTAATTCAAAGGGAAAACAAGTTTTATTTTTCTTAGCCCACTGGCAGATATTTGGTTTTGTTTAAAGTCCCAGTGAACCGGAAGTAGCAAGTGAGTTTTCTTCAGTGCTGTGACGTATATTTCCAAGTGAAACGGAATATTGAACAGAAGGCAGGGTTTTACTTCAGCGCTTGTCTTCTCCATCTCTCACTCATAGCAGACTAACGGTTGGAGGGGAGTGGTTAAGCATTTTCAAACCTAAGCCGTCAAACTGACATCATCTCAGAAGGATTGCCGTTTCCACACTGGAAGTTACTTTTCAGATTTTGATTAAAGGTTACCGTGACAAACAAATTTTTTTTCTGTGTATTAACTTGCACGGATTAATTGTTCACCCTAAGACCTGTAATGTGTGCTAACAAAGTTAATAGGGTCAATTTTGATTTCATAAGGACTTATTTTTTATTTGCTTCTAAAGTTAATGCATCTTGATTTACAGTATGAATATTTAGATATCTGACTGGAAAAACAAGACAAAATTACTTTTGAATTTTACTTATTTTAAATTCAATACCGAAAAGTATTGCTAAAAAGTTCAGTCATCTAAATAAATGTAAAGTGTTTTATGTAATGTTTGTATGTTCTATACATTTGTGCATTGAGTATCACCACAACAGTTCACAATGTTTTGGGACAGAGCCCATGCCTGAAGGTCTTCAAGTTTCATAAACGCTTATATAGCATTGTCTTGTTTCTGTGGTCTAAGACATGTACACGTTTACGTAAGCGTACTAAAGGGTTTATTTTAAGTTTCTAAACAGTCAGCAATAGTTAAAACACATGCTATGCTAATTAAGGCTAGCATTGGTTGCATTATTTAAATGTCACCAGATGAAGCTGTCCTTTCATGTTCAAGTTCAAGTTCATGTTTCAAGTTCATGTCAAATTTGAATGGAAATGTGTACAAATGTGCGGTGTTGGGAGAGCTATTTTGACACTAGCTTGTCAAGCTAAAATATACTGATTATTTAAATTGCAGTCAAGATACTCAAGTTAACTTTTTTTAAGGCAAGCTACAGTAAGAACACAAGATTTCCCCCATATTTATTGTAGTCATGGAGTTTCCTGATGTAAGCCGCCAGCTCTGCTACAAGTCAGGCCTCCACAGACAGCACGTGTCCTGAGCTAGATCTAAATCCACATGAATGGCCCGTTCAGAGCATAAGCAAGAAAAACTCACTGTTCAGAGAGTCACGCTAGTCTACAGTCTAGCTGCAACACACGGTTACATCACTTGCCTATACCGCGGCACTGCCGTTTTGATATTTTTCATGGTAGTAAAAATAATTTTGTTCAGTTAGAGAACAGATTACTGTTAAAAACGTGCAGTGTGAGGAGTCAGATTTCATTCATCATGAGAGGGAGGAGCTGACTGACAAGTGGACGGCGGAAGATTTGGTATCAAAGTGAAAAGGTGCTTTTTGGTCTCACAAAAGTGCCTATTTAAATGAGTTTGTCATTGTACTGTTTTGTTGTGTTTTTCATTGAGAATAACAATGAACCCACCAGTCAAGCAACTACCGCTCCTGAATTGGCGCTAATTTTAATTCATAATGGTGCTTGTCCACTGGCGCAAAGCAGAGTGAGCCTTTTCAGTTCATTCCTGTGGAAGCTCAACTCAACTTCCAAAGGAATTATTAGAAAGCACTCGATCTGGTATGCAACGTTATTAATGCTTGTGCGGTTGTGCGCATTTTACTTTCACTTTAATTAACGGTTTAAATAGCAAGGTGCAAAATAGGGAAAACTCAATGTCACCCCCCTCCTCCCTCCCGGTTATACCAGTATTAATGGTGTTGGTACACGTCGATTAACATCCCTACAGTCTAGTAAATGGCAACCGATGAACACCACAAAATAAATAGTTCTTGTTTGCACCGACTGAAAATGCACAAGGAGAAACACCATGAGACAGGAGAGACTCTCAGACATTGCAGTAAAACTACTTAACATTGAACGGGCCATTAATGTGGATTTGGATAAAACAGTTAATTGATTTGATGTTGTGCCTGTGGACGCCGTTTAGCCTATCACATTGGAGTAGCAGACGGGCACGCAAGGCATATTCAATTATTATTATGATTAGGCTACTTTTATAATTAAATTAATATTACAATTCACAATTACAATTCAAATTTCATTAAAAAATAATACTAAAAATCGAAATACTTTTCGATTTATGAAAATATTACTTTTTTTCACAATGGGCCACAAGTGAAATATTAAGAAAATAAATTTGATTAATCTCTCATGGTCTCTAAGAGATTATGCGCCCTTAATGCAGCATCAGATGCCATAAGGCTAAACTCCATTAGTTTTTACTTTCGGTTTCCGTAGTGAATAATTGACTGGTTTGAGACCAAGCCTGCCACACTTGTGTTGAAAACTGAAGCCAAAGCGTCTCGATCACCCCTAGGTGGTTGGTCCCAGTATAGCTCATAACCCTCACTCCGCCATGTATTCTAATGGACGCGAGACAAACTAAACAATCAAAGTACACTTTTTTTCCCCAAAGATGGCTTCTATCATTTTAGGCAGTTTTTATCACAATGATTTAATTTCAAGTGTTTTTTTTTTTTGTTTTTTTTTGTTTTTTTAAGTTTGGTTTTAATTAGTTATTTGATGCTATAAAAACGGGGGATGTGACGTCATGACTGACTGCTGAGATTGATGGCTTCTCTGAGTGAAGATATCACTGAGGCACTAACATACTTTTTTCTGGATTTTAGGGAGGATATTGGAGCTTAAGCTTTAATTTCTACATTTCCAAACTGTTTATTTCACTCCAACATAATGAATTGTTCTGCATCTGCGAGAGTGTGGACAGGCTTTTGATATCGCGGCTCTACTTCTACTGATATCCTGCTCTCTACTGCGCAGACTCAATTCTGCATAAGATGTCAGTGCCATATTCAGATGTTGGCGGCTTCACTTTTCTTCAGTGGAAGGTAGTGAAGATACGTCAACCATATTTTTTTTTACGGTCTATGTTTGAGGCTTCAAACATAACCGGCATAACTCTAGCACTGGCTCTTATATAGATAGTGGTTAAACAGATATAATTAATTTGGGGTATATCAGACTTGCAATCTTGGGCCGTATTAATCTATAACATGTTCCAGAACAAATCGATTTTGGTTAAGGGGGAAATTAAGCTTCATAACTTTATATTTAGGTTATATTTAAGTCCTATATGGGTGAATTGTTTGCTTGTGTTTTATTTCCTATTGTCTTTTATAGTGGCTATTGTTGTTAATTTAAATATTATTGTTCAATAAATAATATTGTATATAAATATGCCATATTTGCTATTGAACAAGGAAGTTGTTTCAGCGCTTTCACTCTTTTAAAAGGACAAAGATATCACTTTCCTCAGCGGACATTCAAATGGATTTTTTAATGGATATAATATTATGGACATTAACCTGAAGAATAAAGGCTATATCAGATGCAGGTAATACACTTGTTTAGTCGATCTTTCTCTCATTATAATACTCTACATAATACAGTAAGCTTCAATGAAGCGACTCAACGTTCCTTCGTTACTAGTTATAAAGTGACGTTTTAGAATTAGTAACAGAGGCTTGGGCTCAACTGTCAAAATGTCAACTGAATCCGTGGTGGAAGAAAGTAGTTCTGCACGAAAGTGATTTTAACGACACTCCGTTGTTGTTTCTGATTTATTTACACACTTGTGCCATCGAACTCATAGCCGTGCGATATGGCTGTTGTAACGAGGTATGCTGTTATGGGAAGAAGGAGGCTGGAACTGGCAAATGTTTAAAGACTTTAATTAATAAATAAACACAAAATGAAAGTAAAATGCAGGCAGCCCCTCACGGACAGCTGCCACGCACACACATAATAAAATGAAAAACAAAACATAACGTATAATTAATCAGCCCTGGTCCTCTCTCGTCACTCCTCCTTTAATGCATCGGAGCTCCTCCGTGAGACACAAGACCAGTGCGGCGTGCAGCTGGCGCTCATTATCACTGACCACTAGCCTCGCCCCGTTCTTACAGTCCCTCTGCCTTGCTGCTTGCCACATACTCCCATCGCCCCTCGCAGGCCGGGGGTACCGATCATGGTAGCCGCAGCACCTGGAGGTAAGGACAGACAAGTCGAGAGAAAAGGATCCGGACGCATGAGGAGTGACAGAGGGGAGAGAGGGGAGAGAGAGAAAAAAAAATCCAGTTCCTGGACACACTACCGCTCGGTCCTCAGCCAGCTGAGAGGCTCTTTCTCACGGTGCCATGTGATGGTACTGGGTGTTCGGTGGATGGCTTGATCCTCCTCCACCCCCTGTCGGCCAGCGATTGCTCCTCCAGCTGAGGACAGCCGGCAGCTCCTCCCGTGCTCCCTGCTCATCCCCATCATGGCGGACGGCCCAAGGCAAACACCAGAGACTCCTCCCTCCACTTCCTCTCAGATGGCAGCCACCCCATCTCGACCCAGGAGCATGGCAGCAAGCTTTCCATCCCACCGGGTCTTCACTCGCTCCAGCACTATCGCCTCGGGCAGCCACTCACGGTCATCATTCTTCCTCTCCGACAGCATGTCCCTCCTTCCTCCCGGGTTTCAGCACCAATGTAGTGAGGTATGTTGTTATGGGAAGAAGGAGGCAGTAATCGGTGAACTTTAAAGACTTTAATTAATAAAAAAAAACACAAAATGAAAGTAAAATGCAGGCAGCGCCTCACGGATGGTTGCCGCGTACACACATAATAAAACGTAACTAAAACATAACATAAAATCCAGGCTTGGTCCTCTCTTGTCCTTCACTGTTGTCACTCCTCCTTTTATGTGTCCAAGCTGCTCTGTGAGACACTCGCTGCTTGCCACAGCTGTATATCAGCATGCTGTGATATACTGATTTTAAAGGTCCACCTCCTTAAAGGAGTATTTCACTTCAGAATTAAAATTCCCTGATTTATTTACTCACCCCCATGCCATCCAAGTTGAAGAAATTAAGTTTTTGAGGAAAACTCCATCTAATTTTCTGCTCTAACTTCAAAATCGTCTGACATCATTGTTTTACCTTTATTTCTGTAAAGGCCGTTTGATTTAGTCTTTGCACGTTTGTTTGCACCAAAGTCGAGCATTTGTGGTTAAAAAGTATATTATTATTATTATTATTATTATTATTATTATTTAATTTTTTTTTAAATGACCAATCGTTTCGCTAGATACCCTATTCCTCGGCTGGGATTGTGTAGAGCCCTCTGAAGCCATTCGAAGCCCTTAGAAACTGCATTGATTTGGACCTTCAACCTGTTGGTTGCCATTGAATCATCTTGGATGACATGGGGGTGAGCAAATTATCAGGACATTTTTATTCTAAAATGAACTAATCCTTTAATGTTGCCAATCAAACAAGGTTCTCTCTGACTCTCAATTTACCTGATTGGTTCAATAAACATGCCAGACACCAAGCCATTTATCTTCATTTAGTTCAGCATAGTTTTCACTTTTGGAATGGTACTTTTAATGTGCACATACATAAAGAAAAAATAAAATAATAATAATAATTTTAATTAATTAAAACATGATCCTTTAAAAGCTGTGGATTGATTTGACATTACATTGAAATTTTGCATATCATATAATCTGCTTACACCATTGAGCTGATTTTAAACTTTATGGCATCATCTTACCTTCATAAGTAACCCTTAGAGAGTCTACAGTGTGTATTTTATAGGGCTGTCAACGTTAACACGTTACTCATGCGATTAATTAAAAATCCTAAATGCTTTAAAATACAAAATTTAAATAATTTAATGCAAATATATTACTGAAGCCTGCAAAATTGTGTCATTAACCTAATTTCATTAACCTAACTGCATCATCTTAGAAGTCGAGAGCATCTAGAATGGTGCAAGCACCTGGTAGGCGGAAATTTCTATTCAAACCCCTTTAAGCTGATTTATCTTCTCTGTTTGCGTTCAGATCATTTTAAGCCGCTAAACTCTGGGAACGTTTTCCGTCCAATGATCCAGTAAGCAAATTCATTCAAACAATCAGTCCAAAACCAGGCTGATTACTTCAGAGATGGAAGAGCGAATAAAGACTCACATTGCATGTTCAGTGAATTATTCATTCCAGCGTGTGTTTCGAGCTCTGTCATATGCTGTATGGCCAGATGATACACAAACAACGTTTCTTGGCTGGATACAGCAAACCATTATCTTTCTAGTGAAGTTTTGAATCAAGGTCTTGAATCAAGACGATTGCAGTGACTAGGGGTGTACCAGTACATGTATTCGTTCCGAACCGTCATGGTTCGGTGCATACAGAAATGGGAAGCCTCATTTGCCACTTCACTCGCTGTCTCCTTGTGGAAAGGTGAAGTAGGCTCAGATGTTGATGGCACTTTTTCTCCTTCTCGATCTTTCTGTGATTTCTTGAAAAATCGTAATATTGAACTTTGTGCATCCGCCATTGTCACCGCATGTTAATGAACTCTCATGCACAAAAAAAAAACAAAAAAACAAAACAATATATATATATATATATATATATATATATATATATATATATATATATATATATATATATATATATATATATCATATACATTGTGAAATTAAGCATACATCATTTATCTTGTTTAATGTGTTTATTTTATCATCATTTGCTACATCCAGCAAAATAAATTATCAGATTGAAGGGTGATTCTCACAGAACTGTATTTTCTGCAAGCTTTTTCAAAGTAAATTTAGGTATCTTACCAAAAATAAAAACACGGAGACTCCAAAATGACTAATATACACTATATTGCCAAAAGTATTGGGACACCCATCCAAATAATTGAATTCAGGTGTTTTAATCTGACAAACAACAACACTGTTAGTGGTATTATAACAAAGTGGAAGCAATTGGGAACAACTCAGCAACTCAGCCATGAAATGGTAGTGTTAAAATCACAGAGCAGGGTCAGCGCATGCTGAGGCGCACAGTGTGCAGAAGTCACCAACTTACTGCAGAGTCAATAGCTACAGACCTCCAAACTTCATGTGGCCTTCAGATTAGCTCAAGAACAGTGGGTAGAGAGCTTCATGGAATGGGTTTCCATGGCCGAGCAGCTCTATCCAAGTCTTACACTACCAAGTGCAATGCAAAGCGTTGGATGCAGTGGTGTAAAGCACACCGCCACTGAACTCTAGAGCATGTGCCAGAAGAACGGTACTTGCTTGACTGCATTGTGCCAAGTGTAAAGTTTGGTGGAGGGGAGATTATGGTGTGGGGTTGTTTTTCAGGGGTTGGGCTTGGCCCCTTAGTTCCAGTGAAAGGAGCTCTTAATGCTTTAGCATACCAAGACATTTTGGACAATTTCACAGTTTTCACAGTTTGGAGATGGCCCCTTCCTGTTCCAACATGACTGCGCACCAGTGCACAAAGCTAGGTCCATAAAGACATCCTTATTAAACCCAATTAAACCCAAAGGATTAAGAATGGGATGTCATTAAAGTTCATTTGCATGTAAAGGCATGAGTCCCAAAACGTTTGGCAATATAGTGTATTCATGCGGACCATGTGACATCACTGTACTTTATCGCCGCCATTTTTGTGTCCGGTCACAGCTGAGCGACCTGTTTCAGTCTATGGGCACAGCAGCCACAACTACCAGATGAAGATCAACAAAACACTCCCAGAAGGTCCACAGCAAGGTTACAATATGCCCAGGGTATGTTGTGCAGTTATCTGTAACAACAGGTGTCTGAGAAACACTATCATTTTATTTCGATCCCAAAGGAGTTATATCGGCAGAATAAATGGTTGCTTCAACCAGGAAGCATGGTAGCCAAATAGCAATGCACAACATGAATAACTATTTGGACTGTCATATACATAACATTATAATGAGGACACTATTGTAATAAAACATTGTGAATTCTCTGGGTTTGGTTTTGTTGTTGTTTCAGTGCGCTGTTGTGTGAAGAGCGCGTCGACTTAGCATACACATTCTGCACATTAGCACATAACTTGGTTTAAGCTTCATTTATGCAGATATAAATTGTAATATTAATTTACGTAGTATAAATATCTGATTAATCTCATATTAATGTGTTTTGTTGAGGTAAATAATCCGCAGCGCTTGTACTTGCTCATATTTAGCTTCAGTGGAGCGTGCAGGTTCAAACAGCAAAGCAAAACATTAATAACTGATTGGGGCTGTCATATTCATAACGTTTTAATTGAATACACTATTGTAATAAAATAAAAAATCTAAAGCAGGGCTTATTTGCTGTGTTTCAGCGTGTTGTTACAGGAACTATCCACAACAAGCTTCAGTTTACGAATGTTAATTCTCTTCAGCTTCAGCGCTCTCAAACAGCAATGATGTTCAACCAGTATATTAAAGATATTTACTATTACTGTAATATTATTATTATTATTATTATTATTATTATTATTTTTAAACATTGATGCATTATTTTTAATATATAGCACTTGTATTGTTCTCGTATTATTTTATGAACAACATGGTTTGATTAAAACCATTTCTTTATTGTCCGTGCGGAGGCTATTTAATTTTATTTATCCATGGATGCATTTTGTTTCTTTATATGTAGCCTAAGTAATGTTGCACAATGATACATTTGTGACCAATCACGGAAAGTAGGGACACAAGCTGGTTCTGGGGCATTTTGAGTTATTCTGAAAGTGTAGTCTCCAAGCTTTCCAACGATGTGTAACACATGGAAATCTGATAATATTTGGAGAAGTTGTGGCCATTTGAAGGTAGTCACTCAAAAAAGCTCAAAAGGGAGTCAAAAGATTGTGGAGTTCTCACCTGCTGGGAGTGACAGCAGGGCTCATTTACATCTCATTTAGATAAGCCATACCCCCTGTAAAGCTGCATGGTTACATAGTAACGACAGACGCCGGTCCGGGAAAAAATCGGACCGCATACTATTAATAATAAAGGATAATGTGCATTGTAAATGTCAGTAATTTATCTTTTTGACTTTTATAAAAATGATTTAGAGGCTGAAATATGTGAGTTTTATCTTTTTATAAAACCTTTTTTGTCAAAACTCTATTTGAACTTGTGCATTGTAGATAACATGTTGCAAGACACTCATCATTTTTAATGTTATTTTAATGTTTATGTAAACAAAAGTACATATTGATGCTAATTTTATTTGTTATTTGCTGATTTTCTACATAAAACTTGGTGAATTGATTTCATTGTGTAGCATTAGGACTTTTGAAGAGGATTCTGTAATAACCGTGATCATTTTGGTCACTATAATCATGAAATTAAATTTTCATGCCATTTCATCTCTAGTTATGATCAACTATGATAAACTAAAATCAACTATAATTATGTGTTTTTATAGTTTAATATGCAAAGTACAATTTTCTGTAAGAAAAAAAAAAATCTCTGATTCTGTTCTTTTCTCTGACATTTAAGGGTAACATAGGCCTACAAAGACTCTTTTAGGTCTAAAACAGTTTGGATAGTTGTTTGATAGTTGTACCACTGGCTAAAATTATTAGTATCACATTCAATTCAAGAATGCTAACAGGCAGGTTTACGTGGGCTCATTCACACCAGTCAATTCAAGCAATTGAAGCATTATTCAAATTAATAGCAGATGCTAACATTACCATCTAAAAGCCCATTATAGTAATGGGGGTTTTTGGCAAGTGATACGATGCTAACGATTACAATTAAAACGACAGTCCTGAGCTAGCTAACGAATGAGCTAGAATGAACACAAAACGACAAACTTTGTTTATGGAAACTCACCCCATAAGAAACAGAAAAGTATTCTTGCAGATCTCGTTGCCTCCAATGAAATAAGTCGTTTGGGCACACTTTCTCTTTGTCGGGGTCTTCGGGCAGAGAGTTTACAGAGAAAAAAAAAAAAAACGCTTCTTTCTCATTTTGCTCGAAAGTTGTGCTGCCGACTTGTGTCACTGATTTCCGTGACGGGTCACATTTGCATTAAGGTACAAACCCGATTCCAAAAAAGTTGGTACATTGTACAAATTGTGAATAAAATCAGAATGCAATGATGTGGAAGTTTCAAATTTCAATATTTTATTCAGAATACAACACGGATGACATATCAAATGTTTAAACTGAGAAAATGTATAATTTTAAGGGGGAAAAAAAGTTGGCATCATGGCATCAACACATCTCAAAAAAGTTGGGACAAGGCCATGTTTACCACTGTGTGGCATCCCCTCTTCTTTTTTTAACAGTCTGCAAATGTCTGGGGACTGAGGAGACAAGTTGCTCAAGTTTAGGAATAGGAATGTTGTCCCATTTTTGTCTAATACAAGCTTCTAGTTGCTCAACTGTCTTAGGTCTTCTTTGTCACATCTTCCTCTTTATGATGCGCCAAATGTTTTCTTTGGGTGAAAGATCTGGACTGCAGGCTGGCCCTTTCAGTACCCGGATCCTTCTTATACGCAGCCATGATGTTGTAATTGATGCAGTATGTGGTATGGCATTGTCATGTTGGAAAATGCAAGGTCTTCCCTGAAAGAGACAACGTCTGGATGGGAGCATATGTTGTTCTAGAACTTGGATATACCTTTCAGCATTGATGGTGCCTTTTCAGATGTGTAAGCTGCCCATGCCACACACACTCATGCAACCCCATACCATCAGAGATGCAGGCTTCTGAACTGAGCGCTGATAACAACTTGGGTTGTCCTTGTCCTCTTTAGTCCGGATGATATGGCATCCCAGTTTTCCAAAAAGAACTTCAAATTTTGATTCGTCTGACCACAGAACAGTTTTCCACTTTACCACAGTTCATTTTAAATGAGCCTTGGCCCAGAGAAAACGCCTGCACTTCTAGATCATGTTTAGATATGGCTTCTTTCTTGACCTATAGAGTTTCAGCTGACAACGGCGAATGGCACGGTGGATTGTGTTCACTGACAACTGATACTTTTTCTGAAAGTATTCCTGAGCCCATGTTGTGATTTCCATTACAGTAGCATTCCTGTATGTGATGCAGTGCCGTCTAAGGGCCCGAAGATCACAGGCATCCAGTATGGTTTTCCGGCCTTGACCCTTACGCACAGAGATTGTTCCAGATTCTCTGAATCTTTGGATGATATTATGCACTGTAGATGATGATAACTGGTGATGATAAAAATGGTGGCGAGCATAGCAGAAGTGACGTCTTCGGTACCCATGAATATAGTAGAGCTTAATCACGATTAAGCGCACCCTTTTTGTATTTATTATTTTTGCATTTTCCATTTTGCATTTGTTATTTTTCTTTAATGCGTTCCATCAAAAATGGATAATTATATATAAATGATTTTTACATTTTGTAATAAGTTTCATTTTATTGACTTTTTCTTTCCTCATACATTTTTCATTTAGTTCATTGGTTGTTTTTAAAATGAACTGTGATTTAACATAAGTTTAAGATTGTTTTTATTTATTCATTTGTTTGCAGCCAATACACTTTTAATGCAGCTATGGTATATGGCTAATCCAAACACAGAAGTTACTCTCCAACACGGTGAGAAGTTACTCTCCGCTGAGATCTGCCTATTAAATAAATTTGCTTTCGCAGTCTCTGAGCCAATTGAGCACACTGTTTGGAGTGCGTGAAGCGTTGCTGTGAAACTGGATCAGATGGCATGAGAAGGAAGAAGCAGAGATTGATGCAGTGACCTTATGTTTATTTGGCCCTGCACTGCCTCCATTGAGAAGGAGCTGGATAGGAAATCAATCTGAATTCAGGCTGAAATGAGTTCCTCTACTTCACGCTGTTCCCCTGGGGTTTAGCCTATGAAATCACAAATCCAGCATGGCACTGAAGCAGAACTTTGGGGGAAAAAACATTTCTTCTTTATTTACAGTCTTTTGCGCTCTCTCTCTATCTGTCTCTGTGTCTCTTTTTTTTTGTTCTTTTATTCTGCGTATCGAACAGTTTCTCCCCAGTTTGACAGGCAAGTATATAAATCACGCGCTGAAACTTTATGGGCTTTTCTTCTGTGACTTGTTTGGTGAGTCTAAATATGGAAATGTTGCGCCACTGAACTCTATTGGATTATTAAAATGTAAGTGAATGGAAAATGAAAAGTGTTTTTATGCCCTAAATGCTTGGTAATTTTTAAAGAGCTTCGGGGTGTTGGATAAGAGACCGTATCTGAACCCCATCAAAACAATTGTTTTTTCAAGAATATTGGCTTCTATTTCCCAAAGCTAATTGCTCTTTTAGAAGCATCTTTGTTCTTTTTATGCCATAATTAACCTCTTTTAGCAGGTTCGCATAATTCAGCATTGGTTTGAAATACACTGTATGTAATTAACTAAAAGAGCTGACCTAATGAATATCCAGACATCAAATTTTTGTTTTGTTTTTTTTGTATAAATTGTGAATCTGTAATATTATCCCACAGCCTTGAAATCATGTTTTAAGTGATAAAGAAGCACCATTTTCACCATAACACAGGTTAAAAATCCCAGACTTTAGACATTAACCAACCATTTTGTGTAGGGATATTTTTGCTCTTTATGACAGACTGTTTTTAAGTGGTGATATAAAGGTGTTTTTATTGTGGTTTGAGGTCACTCTGAGCTCTGTTGGGTCAGTCGTTTTAATGATGCTCTCTTAGGTCTCAGGTGTTCTCCAGCGTTGTCTCTGTAGATTGGCTCACAGTGGGACATCTGTCTCAGTCTTTCATCTCACAGCACTCAGCACACAGAGACCTGGTGAACTTTGCTGCTGTGTTGATCTCCCTCTGATTTTGATTGTCAGCTTTACTGAGGTTGAATCCAGTGTTGAACCGTATGCTATGGATTAGATGGTGTGGTCTTGTGTTCAAGGCTGTTTTCTTGTTCACCATGTATGCAAGCTAGGGGTGTGTGATATTGACAAAAAATGATATCTATGTGTTTTCTGGGATTTTGTCGATAACGACGATTAGACAACATTTTGCTGATTGTGTTATTGTGCTGGTACCTTGGCAGGTTTAAGACTGCCATGGACAGCCGACTCCTAAAGTTTATTGTTATTAATTCTTCATAATCTGTGTGGTGGTTAGTTTGCAGTAGTTTACAGTAAATTGCTTTTTACCTTTTATAAGGGCATTTTTTCTCACCTAATTGAATTTAGTATTTAGAATTTAATGTATTTATTATTATGTAAAATTATTATATTTAATCAATACATTCAATTAGAATAATAGGACACTATAGGGCTGTTACCAGTCAAATGAGAGGAATTTCAATGCAGAGGAGGGGACAAATTGGGATCACTTCAGGGAGCCCCTATCAACTTCGAGATATAGAGAACCCGTCAATGAGAATTGGCGTGCGAGATTTGCATCTCGCGCTCCGCCCCCGCATCGTCCCGCATCGTGGGTATAAAGCGGAAGCAAAATGCAGCGCACGCTTGTTTTTCACTGAGGAACCGAACTAGTGACTCAGCCTGCAGTGATGGTACAGCAACTGTGGCGACGGGACAGTGCAACATACAGGGGTAGCCCCGGCCATCTTAGGTGGGGGAACAACACCACTCGCTCTGCCGAGGGAAAGACACAGGCTTGCCGTAGGAAGCCGTACCGTGGGGGTCACAACATATGGAACCCAGCCTAACACAAGTTCCTTTCCTGGAGGTAGGCGAGTCTTGACCTAAGTGCCGCGATAGTCATGTTCCCGCAATGAGAACACAAACTATCCACAAAAGCCACCTCAGCGTGCTGAAAGCCCAGGCACGTGATACAGCGATTGTGACCATCAGCGGGCGACAGGGAACGACCGCATCCAGAAACGCACGGGTGGAATGACATCTTGAAAAAGACACAGTGTCACACCCGTGTTGCTCTTTTGTGAGGAAACGCTCTTTTAGTGCTGAAGCACCCTAGGGAAGACTGCGGCAACACAGAGGGAAAAGGTGCAGCCTGTGTGTGCACTCACTGACAAAAACCAACAGATTGCTGTGAGAACAGCAGTTTTTGTATCTTACAGTGGTGAGCGTGGTCGCGCTGAATGTGCCGTCTCGCCAACACCGCGTCTTCCTCTCTCTCTCTCTCGATCTCTGCTCTCTCTCTCTCTGCTGAACGTTCTTCATCAACGCTGTTCGGCTCCGCATTTTGCTTCCGCTTTATACCTGTGATGCGGGGTGGAGCGCAAGATGCAAATCTCGCACGCCAATTCTCATTGGCCTGTTCTCTATATCTCGAAGCTGATAGGGGCTCCCTGAAGTGATCCCAATTCGTCTATAACGTCCGACGTACGTCGAACATGACCGACTGAAAGGGAACTTGCAGTTACAAATGCATAAATGTTTGAATGTTTTAAAAATAAAATGATGATAGGCCTAATTAAAAGGTTTGTAAAATTGAAAAGATGCTTTAATTGTGAAACTAAAACTACCAGTAGTTGGCGGCAAGTCACTGTTAATGAGTGAATCATTGAATCATTCATTCAACGATTCTTTCAAATGGCTGATCATTTCAGGAATGAAATCATTTGACTTTCTTATTGAGTCATTGAATCACTCATTCAATGATTTGTTCAAACAGACTGATTCATTCAGGAAATAAACACTGTGTGTTGCTTAGTGATGCAAAATTGTTCTGCTGTTGCTTTGTTAGAGAACTTGAAATAGAGCAAACGAGGCAATATTGTGTCTAAAATGTCACATAATTATTAACTTCTCATTTATTAAAACTGTTGTATAAAATCAGTATTGCATTCATGCTGATATTTGGGTGGGGGAAAACTACACTCTTTGTGTAATTGCTTTTGTCCTGCATTTGAAGTCACCTTTATTTATATAGCGCTTTTTACAATGCTGATTGTTTCAAAGCAGCTTCACAGTGTTAACAGGAAAATAATGCAAAAGAATTTGTTTTCGGCTGTACAGCCACTCTGGTGAAAACGGTGATGTCATCCAGCTAATTTCAATTGTCATATAGTGTCAATGTGGGCAGATCAGTAATATAGTCAAAATTTAAGTGTCCCCAAATGAGCAAGCCAAAAGACAAAGACGACGGTGGCAAGGAACCAAAACTCCTTCAGGGCCAGAATGGAGAAAAAAACCTTGGGAGAAACCAGGCTCAGTCGGGGTGCCAGTTCTCCTCTGGCCGACAAACAAATAGTGTATGATTATGATTCTGGCAACATTACAGGTCAGAAGCCATATTAGATCAATAGATATTCGTCAGGTTGACAGGTTTTTATGAGAAGTGTTCCTGGTTCCGGCTGACCTAGTTAATGCAGCCTAACATTCATTTAACTGATTTGAATAATAGAAATTGATAATGTTCTATGTGTATGCCATAGTAAAGAGATGTGTCTGCCTCCCGAACAAGGCTAGGAAGACTGTTCCAGAGTTTAGGTGCTAAATAGGAAAAGGATCGACCGTCTGCAGTTGATATTGATATTCTAGGTATTATCAACTGGCCAGAGTTTTGAGACCGCAATAGACGTGATGGAGTATAATGCGTTAAGAGTTAGCTCAAGTACTGGGGAGCCAAACCATTTAGTGCTTTGTAAGTAATTAGCAAGATTTTAAAATTTATACGATGTTTAATAGGGAGCCAGTGCAGTGTTGACAGAACCGGGCTAATATGGTCATACTTCCTGATTCTTGTAAGAACTCTAGCTGCTGCGTTTTGGACCAGCTGGAGTTTATTTATTAAGTGAGCAGGGCAACCACCCAGTAGAGCATTAGAATAATCTAGCCTTGAGGTCATGAACGCATGAACTGTTCAGCATTTTGCATTGAAAGCATGTGCAGTAATTTAGATATATTTTTAAAATGGAAGAATGCAGTTTTACAGATGCTAGAAACATGGCTTTCAAGTGAGAGATTGGTATCAAAGAGCACACCCAGGTTCCTAACTGACAACGAGGACTTGACAGAGCAGCCATCTAGTGTTAGACAGTATTCTAGGTTACTACTTGTGGAGTTTTTTTTGTCCAATAATTAAACATTCTGTTTTTTTCTGAATTAAGTTGCAGGAAATTACTAGTCATCCATTTTTTTATATCAGATATGCATTCCTTTAATCTTGTGAATTGGTAAGTTTCATCAGGGCAGGAAGAAATATAGAGCTGAGTATCGTCAGCATAACAATGAAAACTAATGCAATGCTTCCTAATGATATCTCCCAAGGGTAGCATGTACAGGGTGAAAAGCAATGGCCCTAGCACTGAGCCTTGAGGTACTCCATACTGAACTTGTGATTGGTGTGACATCTCTTCATTTACTGCTGCAAACTGATAGCGGTCAGATAAGTATGATATGAACCATGCCAATGCAGTTCCACTAATCCCAACATAATTTTCGAGTCTGTTCAAAAGAATGTTGTGGTCAATAGTATCAAATGCAGTGCTAAGATCGAGTAACACTAATAGAGATATACAACCACTGTCTGATGATAGGAGCAAATCATTTGTAACTCTAATGAGAGCAGTCTCAGTACCATGATACGGTCTAAATCCTGACTGGAAATCGTCACAGATATCATTTCTTTCTAAAAAGGAGCATAGTTGTGAAGATACTGCCTTTTCTAGTATTTTTTGACAGAAATGGTAGATTTGAGATTGGCCTGTAATTTACTAATTCTGTAGGATCAAGTTGCGCTTTTTAATAAGTGGTTTAATAATAGCTAACTTAAAAGTTTTTGGTACATGACAAGGGTTAATTAATGATATTAAGAAGAGGATCTATAACCTCTGAAAGCATTTATTTTAGTAGCTTAGTCGGTATAGGGTCTAGCATACATGTTGTTGATTTAGATGATTTAACAAGTTTAGCAAATTCTTCTTCTCCTATAGCAGTGAATGATTGGAATTTTTCCTGACTGACACTACAATGCTCTGTCTGATGTGATACTGTAGTAGACGGTTGCATAGTTATAATTTTCTTCCTAATATTATCAATCTTGCACATGAAGAAGTTCATAAAGTCATTACAGCTGTGATGTTTGCAAACATCAGAAGTTGAAGCTTTATTTCTTGTTAATTTAGCCACTGTTTCAAATAAATACCTAGGGTTGTGTTTGTTTTCTTCTAAGAGAGTCGAGAAATAAGCAGATCTAGCAGTTTTTATGGCCTTTCTGTATGCAATCATGCTCTCTTTCCATGAAATACAAAAAACCTCCTGTTTTGTTTTCTTCCAGCTGTGCTCCATTTTTCTGGCTGCTGTTTTAAGGGCCCGGGTGTGCTTGTTGTACCACGGCATTGGACTATTTTCTTTAATCTTCTTTAAGTGCAGAGGAGCAACTGTGTCTAAAGTGCTAGAAAAGAGAGAGTCAATAGTTTCTGTTGCAACATCGAGTTCCTCTAGGTTATCTGGGATGCTGAGGAGATGGAACTGATGAGGAAGTTTATTTACAAAGCAGTCTTTAGTGGCAGAGGTGATAGTCCTGCCATATTTGAAACAATGGGACGGTTTTGCAGCCTTTGCTACATTAAGTATGCATGATACTAGATAATGATCTGAGATCGCTCTGCTGCAGAATTTAAATGGCATCGATATTTATTCCATGAGACAGTATTAGGTCTAAAGTATGATTACGCCGATGAGTGGGTCCTGACACGTGTTGCCTAACTCCAGTAGAGTTTAGAATGTCTCTAAATGCCAATCCCAATGCGTCTTTTTCATTGTCTACATGGATATTAAAATCACCAACAATTAGTACTTTATCTGCAGCCAGTACTAACTCTGATAGAAAATCAGCAAATTCTTTGGTAAAGTCTGTATTGTGCCCTGGTGGCCTGTATACAGTAGCCAGCACAAATGTCAAACGGGATTTATAATTTACACTACATAACGTTACGTAAAGCACCAAAACTTCAAAAGAATTATATTTGAAACTAGAATTCTGAGTAATACTGAAGATAATTTTATAAATTACAGCAACCCCTCCCCCTTTGCCTTTCAGACACGGCTCGTGTTTATAACAATAGTTTTGGGAGGTGGACTCATTTAAAGTAATGTAATCGTCAGGTTTTAGCCAGGTTTCTGTCAAACACAGCACATCTAGGTTATGGTCTGTAATCATATCATTAACAATAAGCGCTTTTGAGGAAAGGGATCGAATATTAATCAACCTGAGCTTTGATCATCTGTATTATATCTGTTTTTAATTTGTTGAACATCAACTACATTTTTTTTTTTCCCTTAAATGGGTTTGAGAGTTTTTTTGTACAAACCCGATTGCAAAAAAGTTGGGACACTGTACAAATTGTGAATAAAAAAGGAATGCAATAATTTACAAATCTCATAAACATATTTTATTCACAATAGAATATAGATAACATATCAAATGTTCAAAGTGAGACATTTTGATATGTTATGCCAAATCTATGCTAATTTTGGATTTCATGAGAGCTATACATTCCAAAACCGTTGGGACAGGTAGCAATAAGAGGCCGCAAAAGTTAAATGTACATATAAGGAATAGCTGGAGGACCAATTTGCATCTTATTAGGTCAATTGGCAACATGATTGGGTATAAAAAGAGCCTCTCAGAGTGGCAGTGTCTCTCAGAAGTCAAGATGGGCAGAGGATCAGATGACCAATTTCCCCAATGCTGTGGCGAAAAATAGTGGAGCAATATCAGAAAGGAATTTCTCAGAGAAAAATTGCAAAGAGTTTGAAGTTATCATCATCTACAGTGCATAATATCATCCAAAAATTCAGAGAATCTGGAACAATCTCTGTGCGTAAGGGTCAAGGCCTGGAAAACCATACTGGATGCCCATGATCTTCGGGCCCTTAGACGGCACTGCATCACATACAGGAATGCTACTGTAATGGAAATCACAACATGGGCTCAGGAATACTTCCAGAAAACATTGTCGGTGAACACAATCCACCGTGCCATTCGCCATTGCCGGCTAAAACTCTATAGGTCAAGAAAGAAGCCATATCTAAACATGATCCAGAAGCGCAGGCGTTTTCTCTGGGCCAAGGCTCATTTAAAATGGACTGTGGCAAAGTGGAAAACTGTTGTGGTCAGATGAATCAAAATTTGAAGTTCTTTTTGGAAAACTGGGACGCCATGTCATACAGACTAAAGAGGACAAGGACAACCCAAGTTGTTATCAGCGCTCAGTTCAGAAGCCTGCATCTCTGATGGTATGGGGTTGCATGAGTGTGTGTGGCATGGGCAGCTTACACATCTGGAAATGTACCATCAATGCTGAAAGGTATATCCAAGTTTTAGAACAACCAGACATCGTCTCTTTCAGGGAAGACCTTGCATTTTCCAACATGACAATGCCAGACCACATACTGCATCAGTTACAACATCATGGCTGCGTAGAAGAAGGATCCGGGTACTAAAATGGCCGGCCTGCAGTCCAGATCTTTCACCCATAGAAAACATTTGCCGCATCATAAAGAGGAAGATGCAACAAAGAAGACCTAAGATATCTGAGCAACTAGAAGCCTGTATTAGACAAGAATGGGACAACATTCCTATTCCTAAACTTGAGCAACTTGTGATACATTAAAATTATACATTTTCTCAGTTTAAATATTTGATATGTCATCTATGTTGTATTCTGAATGAAATATTGAAATTTGAAACTTCCACATCATTGCATTCTGTTTTTATTCACAATTTGTACAGTGTCCTAACTTTTTTGGAATCAGGTTTGTATTTACTAATTCTGGGAACAGACACAGTCTCCATGTGATAATATCTAGGTAAAAGGGATTTATTCTGTGACGTGAGACAGCTAGCAGACAGTCAGTTAAGCCAGTCCGTCTGCTTCCTGACCTGGGCCCCAGTTAGTCAAGGTTTAGCTCTAAGACTATATGCCAAATTACTAGAGAGAAGCCCTTTTTAACAGGTCAGGTCTGCCCCAAAAGCTTTTCCAATTGTCTATGAACCCTATGTTATTCTGCAGACATCACTTAGACAACCAGCCATTGAGTGATAATAGTCTGCTACGTATCTCATCACTCCGACGAACAGGGAGAGGACCAAAGCAAAAAACGTCAGCTGCCATCGTATTTGCGAGTTCACACACCTCTTTAATGTTAATTTAGGTGATCTCCAACTGGCGAAGTCGAACATCATTAGTGCTGACGTGAATAATAATCTTAGAGAATTTACGATTAGCTTTAGCCAGCACTTTTAAATTTGCTTTGATGTCAGACACTCTGGCTCCCGGTAAACATGTGACTATGGTGGCTGGTGTCTCTATTTTCACATTCCGTGTAATAGAATCACCAATAACTAGGGCACTTTCAACAGGATTCTCAGTGGGTGCGTCACTGAGTGGGGAAAACCTGTTTGATGTTCTAATCGGAACGGAATAGTGTTTTTTTGATCCACGACTATGCTGTCTCACAGTCACCCAGTTGCCCTGCTCTACAGCCGGAACCAAACAATGTAGGCTACAGAGTTCACTAAGCTAGTCGCATCCAAATCAGTGTCTAAAGCTGTTACATTCTTTCTACTCTCAGATAAAGTCTGGATGCGTGTCTCTAATTCTGAAATCTTCTCTGTCAGCCTGACTCTCCCTGCATTTATCACATATGAAGCCCTCTTTGCCAACAGAAGAAGGATATACTAAACATGTAACAGGCAGTGCAAGTGACAATAACAGAAGATAACATGTCTTACCATGTTTGTTGACTAATCCAACTCACCACAGTTGTTTGATGGACTCTGTTGACTAATCCAACTCACCACAGTTGTTTGATGGACTCCAAAAAGGCGTGCAAGAGAGAAACAGGAGAACCGGATGTCAGGCTAACAGGCTAGCGAAATGCTAACACATTGTGATTTGGATTAAAAGTTAGCAATGTCAAATTTTATGTAATAGGCAGTAGTAGACAATATGTTTTTGAGTAAGTTATATTTAGCAGTGTAAACAACAAGGAATTATGTCCAATAGAGATTCAAAAGTAAAGCTATACGGAGCTAACAGATGCAAACACCAGCAGCGAGGCAGACAGGAGCCAAGTAAATCACACAGTGAGAGGGTGCACTCTAAATGCGCAGTAGTCGAACCTAAACTGAAATGGCTGCATCACGCAGTGTATTCACTCAATTTAATTTTCTATTTTTGTTTGGTGTTTGCAAAGTCAGGGACATGCTCGATAATGTCAGATAGCACATTGTTAAAACAACAATTATGATATTATCAAAGACAATATATTGCATACCCCTAATGCAAGCAAATTTAAAGGGGTCATTACATGAGAAATCAGTAGAGAGATCATTTGCATTGTTCTTTTGACATATAAGAGACCTTTGTACAAAAGCTTAAAACGTCCTCCTCATTATAAACAAAGTATTTATTTAAAAAGGTCATGAACTGCGTTGTTTTATTGTTTTATGATGTTTTCTGGGGTGCACTTATAATGTTAGAATGTTTTTTACATCAAAAATGCTCATAATTTATAAATAAAATGCATTTTTCCTACCCTGATTTTAGGCCTCTGCACTGAACGCTCCGTTTTAAGGGGCATGTCTGCTGTGAGAGTTCAGTGTAAACACCCACTTCTGTGATTGGCTAACGTCTTTCCATTTGAAATAGTATTACTCTCTCATTTAGCACGTTTTTACTATTACAGTTCTCATGATTAACTAATCGTGAAAATTGTTGCATTACATTTAGATCTATGGCATTATATTTAGATCGTGGCATGAAAGGAATTCCAAATCAGTTTCTGTACACTAACGAATGCTTTCATCTTCACTAACAGTGCAAACGTGATATAGTTAAGAGATTTGTTGAATAAAACGGGAGTCACTGACAAACGCGTCACTGATAAACTCTACATGTTTGATTGACAGCTGCAGCGCGCACTGCTCCAACGATTGCAAAGGGAGCTTTCTTTGATCGCTTTCTGTATAGAATTTAATCGTTAAATAACACACAGACAAACTGACACACAGACAAAACACATCTGACTACATGGATCACATTTCAGATCAGGCATTAGAATGAACACAGTTACTTACATGTTGCATTACTGTCAATCCCAGGCACTGCACAATATTTTGTAATCCTCAACAGCATGTTTATTGCTTGGTAGTGCAACCTGGTCTAACACTACTAGTTACATGTGCAAATCGGTGGGCGCGGCTAAACAGGCAGTGATGAAGTAGGCGTTGATCTACTTCTGCAGAGGCAGTGTTTCACCGCACTCAGACGTCACAGCTGGGCACATTCTAAGATCGATCGTTTGCTGGGCCTGGTGTATAAAAGCTTTTCTTTGACTAACAAGGAAGTTTTCAGCTCTGAAACTTACAGGATATTCTTATATCAGGATATTTTATATATCAAAAGCTGAATGAATAGTTGATTTCTCAATTCATGACACAATCAAGCTCCAAAAATGGCTCGTTTTGATATTATGGGGTCTGTGACGTCACACGGGCAAATATACATTTGCATGTGACTGCCTCCAGAGCAAGACACTGATGAATAGTTATACATCATCGCACCACAGGCATTCAGTTGCTTAACAGCAGACATTTGCCTACACTGGATGTGTCACGGTTCATGAATTTGTTGTCTCCTAGTTACTGCCTGTGTGTGTATGTGAGGTGAGTGTGGGGGGCGTGGTCACTGATCACACACTCAGCAATCATCCTTTGCACCTGATATCCATCTGCTCTGCCTATTTAGTTCCCTTCTCACCACCACTGTGTTGTCGAGTCGTTGTCCCTCCAGTGATGCCGTGCCTGTCTCTCCCATGTTCCTGTGTCTTCGTGTTCCTGTGTTCCACGCTCCACGATCACCACTCTGGGATTATCACCGCACGACGTCTTCACTGTCTAGCCCATTGAGTCCCTGCGTCACCGCCAGCCAATCCCCGGACATTCCTTGTGTTTTGTGTTACCACAAATAAACTCTCACTTGCTATTGAATCCGTCACGACTACTTCCTGACAGGATGTGAACAAAAGCAAATAGAACTCATTATATCTTATATATTATATACCCATTATATATCACTGATTTAAGTTTCTGACATGCTCCATGCACTTGAGATTATTTGCAAAAAAAAGTATTAACATCATGAGCCCTATCATACACCCAGTGTAATTGTTTTTTGCTAGTTTCAGCTCGACACAGTTAACATTTTCACGTCTAGCACACTCACACCCATCTGTTCACCCACAGGACTGGTCTGAAAACGAGGTGTGTTCATTGTTGGCGCATTGCTATTTTGAGGCAGCTGAAATCGATTGCATCATTGACCAACAAAAACCTGGTCTAAAGTCAACAGTGCAGTATATTTTTGTGTTATTTAAAGGGTGCGTTAGTAACATAAGTAATATAGTAATATAAGTATTATGTGCCTATATGCGGGTGCACAACACATGTACACTCTGTTTATTACACACACAGAGACACACAGCAGCACACAAACATTTTTAAATATTAAAAATAAAAGGATTCCTCTCTGGATAAGTGTTTGGTCTGTTGCAAGCGCAACTGGCTTTTAAAGGGAATGGGAGATGAGACTGATTGGTTTATTGCACGTTACGAGACTAGGGACAACCTTTTTGGACCATTTTTTTCTGCATTTCTTTCAGAATTTCTGTATTTCTTTCTACATTTCTGGATTTATTTAAGCATTTATTTATCCATTTATGCATTAATTTATTTTTGGATTTATTTTAGAAGTGAATGTGCTACAAAAATATATGTATATAATACACTCACCTAAAGGATTATTAGGAACACCTGTTCAATTTCTCATTAATGTAATTATCTAATCAACCATTCACATGGCAGTTGCTTCAATGCATTTAGGGGTGTGGTCCTGGTCAAGACAATCTCCTGAACTCCAAACTGAATGTCAGAATGGGAAAGAAAGGTGATTTAAGCAATTTTGAGTGTGGCATGGTTGTTGGTGCCAGACGGGCCGGTCTGAGTATTTCACAATCTGCTCAGTTACTGGGATTTTCACACACAACCATTTCTAGGGTTTACAAAGAATGGTGTGAAAAGGGAAAAACATCCAGTACGCGGCAGTCCTGTGGGCAAAAATGCCTTGTTAATGCTTGTTGAGGTCAGAGGAGAATGGGCCGACTGATTCAAGCTGACTTTGACTGAAATAACCACTCGTTACAACCGAGGTATGCAGCAAAGCATTTGTGAAGCCACAACACGCACAACCTTGAGGCGGATGGGCTACAACAGCAGAAGACCCCACTGGGTACCACTCATCTCCACTACAAATAGGAAAAAGAGGCTACAATTTGCACAACCTCACCAAAATTGGACAGTTGAAGACTAGAAAAATGTTGCCTGGTCTGATGAGTCTCGATTTCTGTTGAGACATTCAGATGGTAGAGTCAGAATTTGGCGTAAACAGAATGAGAACATGGATCCATCATGCCTTGTTACCACTGTGCAGGCGGTGGTGGTGGTGTAATGGTGTGGGGGATGTTTTCTTGGCACACTTTAGGCCCCTTAGTGCCAAGTGGGCATTGTTTAAATGCCACAGCCTACCTGAGCATTGTTTCTAACCATGTCCATCCCTTTATGACCACCATGGACCCATTCTCTGATGGCTACTTCCAGCAGGATAATGCACCATGTCACAAAGCTCGAATCATTTCAAATTGGTTTCTTGAACATGACAATGAGTTCACTGTACTAAAATGGCCCCCACAGTCACCAGATCTCAACCCAATAGAGCATCTTTGGGATGTGGTGGAACGGGAGCTTTGTGCCCTGGATGTGCATCCCACAAATCTCCATCAACTGCAAGATGCTATCCTATCAATATGGGCCAACATTTCTAAAGAATGCTTTCAGCACCTTGTTGAATCAATGCCACGTAGAATTAAGGCAGTTCTGAAGGCAAAAGGGGGTCAAACACAGTATTAGTATGGTGTTCCTAATAGAGTCAAGATTCAAGAGTTTTATATATAATATCTGTAGAATTATAAATGAATCAAGTCAAGCAGAAAAAAATAAAAAATAAAAATAAAGAAGTGGAATAAAATAAGTGAAGTAAACTGTGCAGTGAGTAAACTGTAGACTTATAAATATGTGGTTAACAAATGTACAAAGAAGTATAATGTGCAAACAGGTTTATAATAGGTTGTTACACAGTAACAACGAGAACAGAAAGTGCAGTGAAATGTCAGTATATCGATGGGCACGTGATGTTAAGTGACTGAGTTCAGGAGTCTGATGGCCTGGGGGAAGAAGCTCCTCCTGAGTCTCTCAGTTTTGGCCGTCAGGCTTCGGAAGCACTTACCAGATGGCAGCAGCGTGAAATGAGGGTTTGCAGGGTGATTAGAGTCCTTGATGATTTTAATAGCTCTACCTTTGCAGCGTTTGGTGTAGACGTCCTGCAGAGACGGGAGAGCTGACCCTGAGATACGCTCGGATAAGCGCACAACTCTTTGCAGGGCTTTGCAGTCATGACTGGTGCTGTTCCCATACCACGCTGTGATGCACTTTCTATCGCCCCTAAATAGAACGTTTTCAGAATAGCTGGTGAAAACCTGAATTTCCTCAGCTGGCGCAGGTGGTACAGTCTTTGCCTGGCTTTTTTCACCTGTGTCTGAATGTGAGCAGTCCAGGTCAGGTCCTCGGACATGTTTACACCCAGGTACTTGAAGCTGCTCACTCTCTCTACTGGTGACCCGCTGATCATGAGAGGGGAGTATGTCCGTTGCTGTCTCTTCCTGAAGTCCACAATAATTTCTTTGGTCTTGCCAACATTCAGAGAGAGACAGTTGTCCTGGCACCATGATGTTAGATGCTCCACCTCGTCCAAGTATGCCGTCTCATTGTTGTTGGAAATGAGGCCCAGGACAACAGTATCATCAGCAAATTTGATGATAGAGGTGGAGCTGTGTGTGGACAAACAGTCATGCGTGTAGAGAGAGTAGAGCAGGGGACTCAGGACACAGCCCTGTGGAGCTCCCACACTCAGGGTGATGGAGGTGGAGGTGAACTGGCCTACTCTCACCACCTGAGGCCTGCCAGTGAGGAAGTCCTCAATCCAGTGGCAAAGAGAAGAATTCAGGCCGAGATCCAGGAGTTTGGCGGTTAGCTTAATGGGAACTATGGTGTTAAAGGCTGAGCTATAGTCAATAAATAGCAACCTTACCTAGTTCCCACTTTTGCTATTGATGTGAGTGAGGGAGGAGTGGAGGACATGAGAGATTGCATCTTCAGTCGATCTATTGGGACGATAGGCAAACTGAAGAGGGTCCAAAGTGTCAGGAATGAAGGAGCAAATGGTGTTTTTAATGAGTCTCTCAAAGACCTTCATGACTATAGATTTGAGAGCCACTGGACGATAGTCATTTAGGCAAGAGGGTTTACTGTTCTTAGGGACAAGGATGATAGTGGATTTTTTGAAGGAGGTGGGGACCACTGATGTAGCGAGGGACTCATTAAAGATAGATGTAAACAACCCGGCGAGCTGATCAGCACAGGACCGCAGAACACGGCCTGAAATACCATGACGTCCACACGCTTGAGTGCCCTCCAAACTTCATCCTCCGAGACAGAGATCATGTGGTTGTTGCTGCTCTGAGTGATTCCCTCTGACGCGTCACTTGGCGGAGTTGCGCTACCACGATTACAGTCAAAGCGAGCATAGAAAGAGTTTAACTTATTCACAAGTAACGGATCAGCTCTGACCTCTGCAGAGGATTTAGATCTTAAAGAACAGATGGACCTCAGACCCTGCCACATGCGCCGCGAGTCGTTGAGTTGGAAATGAGACTCAATCCTTATAACGGAGCTTTGCGGCTTTAACTGGGCGTCGCAGAGCATAGCAGGATGATCTGTATTCAGTCATGTTCCCCGATAGGAGACCGGTGTTGTAAGCGGCAGTGCGTGTGTTCACTGCAGCGCGGATTGAATTGTCCACCCACGGTTTCTGATTTGAGAAGGACGTTATTGTTATTGTTTGTGTGGCTTGCTCTGTAAGCGTGTTGATGAAGCAAAGCACTACATCCGTGAACATGCTGACATCAGATAAACTCGCCCGGAACATGTCCCAGTCAACGTCAACAAGAGCTGCCTGTAGCGTGGTCTCTGAATGGGCTGACCAGCGTTTAACTTCCCGCCTCACCGGGGGTTCCTGAACGAGCCTTTGTTTGTATTCAGGTGTGAGGAAAATGGCGGCATGATCCGATTTGCCAAAAGCTGGAAGTGACCGCGCTTTATAGGCGTTCTTAAATGGAGAGTAGCAATGATCCAGTGTGTTTGCTCCTCGTGTAGGACAGGAGATGTGCTGGTGAAAGTTTGGCAAGACTTTCTTTAGGTTTGCTTTGTTAAAATCGCCCGCGACGATGAAAGCAGCATCGGGGTGTTTGTTTATGAAGCCGCTGGTAACATCATGAAGGCCAGATAAAGCCAGCCCTGTGTCTGCCTGTGGTGGAATGTAAACGGCGGTGGCGATGACAGAGGAAAACTCCCTCGGCAGATAGAATGGGCGGCAAATGATTGTTAAATGTTCCAGATGAGGCGAGCAGGACCGCGAAAGAATGGTGATGTTCCTGGGGTCGCACCATTTCTTGTTGATCATGAAACATACTCCACCGCCTCCGCTGTTCTGTCCATCCGAAAAACAGAGAAGTTCTCCGACGGCGTCACAGCTGTGTCCGGGACCGCGGGCGTGAGCCATGTTTCGGACAAACAATAGATGTTACAGTCACTCATGTCCCGTTGAAAACTTATCCTGGCTCTGAGATCGTCCAACTTATTTTCCAAGGATTGGACATTTGCGAGCATGATGCTCGGGAGAGATGGGCTGAATGCCCTTTTTCTCAGTCTGTTACGGATCCCCGCGCGTTTACCACGGTGTTTCTTGATTCTTTGCCTTCAACTCTGGCCATTGTTCAACTCGGCGTTCCAAAGAATCTCAGATGGCCACAGAGGATCGGTGAAAGTGTCCTGAAACAGTCCAGTGTAGAGGTAACCAATGTCCAAAAGAGTTTTGCTGTCATAGCAGATCAATGCAGATGATAAATTTGTAAAAATTGAGAGCAAAAGAAAGTAAAATATTAAATAAAAGCACAGTCTTCGCGGAGCGACCTGAACGGCGACCGGACACGGCGGCGCCATCTTGGCTTTTAGGCTTGGCTTTTAATAATCCTTTAGGTGAGTGTATATGCCTATTCTTTTCCTTTTGTGGTAAAATATGACATTTTTGACAGTTTCTGTGACATTCATCCAGCAGGGAATAGTTTAAGATTCAGACCAGGGTTTCAAAAATGCAGGTATAAGACATTGGTTTTGTTTTTTTTACATTTGCAGGATGGAAGTTCCAGAATTAAGTCATGAAAGCTAGAAGACGAGGCCTGCTTTTTAAGATTTATTATAATACTTTAATTAAAATTATACATGGGCGTTTGAATAGTACCTTCATTAAATTTAATGCAAGTTTTTTTAGGCTGTGCTTGCAGCTCTGAGAGTTTTTTTTTTCGATCCTCATTACACAGACTTTTCTTTGTTCTTTTTAGCAGCAGAACGCCTACATCCTACCAGAAATGTCTTCCTCACCCAAACAAATTGATGCTGTCAGTGAAAAAGAATGAGTTGATGGCTTTTTGTGGACTGAAGGATTAACTTTCAGTGTACAGTTAATGTGACGTTGATGTTCACCTGACGGATTACCGCAAAATACAAAACCAATTCAGTGCACTTTTAAACAGAAATTAAAAAAGAGATTCCTGATGCTTAGAAATAGAAAAAATTTGGTCATTGTTCAGCAGTGGTCACTATTCCCAGGTTAAGCGGTTAAAAGTTTTGATTTAATTAACCCATTTGGGATGGACAGGTATGAATATGTATAACCTGCCAAGATTTCCATTCCACAAATTTGGCCATTTTTAAAGTGATTTAAGTATCTTTTCTTGAGATAGTTCTGATTGGCTGATTGAGATTTTTTTTTTTTTTTTTCAACAGAACAGGGTCAGTCCATTTCTGCTGAACCTTTTGAACACTGTAACTCTTAAAGACTACCCTGTAGTCAATAATTTTATCCCTTAAAACTTTTTTAAATGCTTTTTATTATTCATATTTATTTATGCCTTAAAATAGCTTGAATGTAAGAGAGCTGTCTTTTAAAAATCAACATCCTTAGAAACGTTTTAAACAACTTAGAACGTTAGTGGAGAAAGGCATATATCATAATATACATATACACAATTCACCCCTATATTGAAACATATACCAGGATAACCTGGCTTTTCTTGAGACTCCCCTGATTCAGAGTGGTCATAGTTAATAATATGTTAAACCCCGTCCATATGTGATTGTTTACAAGGTAATTTGTGACGTTAAAAACAGCTACGATTTCAAAGAGTGTTTTTTTTTTTTTTTTTTTTTCACTGCAGTTTTGAGAAAATATTAAGCAATGGTGTTGACATGAATGCACATGGTTTGTGTTAATATTACATTCACATCCATATATATGTGTGTGTGTGTGTGTGTCTTTAAACGATAGGGTATATCACAGCCACCACACTTAGCAGGAGTTATGTCTTGCTCCATATGTGGATGGCTTGGGCCTTGGTTCTTTTCCACTTCCTCTCCTTCTCTAGTCCATCGGCCAATTGCGCCAGCACCTGGTCATGGCACCACCTAAACCTCCCTTCAGTCAGGCCTGCCCGACAGGACGACAGAATGTGCTCCAGGTTTGCTGGTCACTTGCACTGCACACAGGAGGGATCCTCTGTCAGTCTTCATCTTTGGAGGTTTGTTGGTGTTGGCAGTACATCGTACACGGAGCTAAGGAGGAACTTTATCCGATGCACAAGCAGTGGCCACGGTACCTTGTACATACCTTGTACTTTCCGGGCAGGCCACTCCTCTCCAGGGCTTTCAGCCATAGTTCTGCTTGGTTGAGCATCTCCTTCATGCTTGCAGGTCAGGTTGGCTCTGTACCACCTCCCTAAGCTCTTTACCAGTTTCTTTGTGACTGCTGGGATGGTATCATCACCGATCTTAAACCAGAAGCGGTCCTGGACATGGCCCTGCTTCAGGACCAAGCTTCTCGATTTTGAGAGTTTGAACTCCATCCTAGCTGCTGTAGTGAGCTCTACCTCCAGGACTGACCTTGCTGTGATTGTCAAGTCGTCCATAAAGGCCCTGACTGGGACCTGTTAGACTCCACTCAACAGCACAGTTCCCCGTTTGGGCTTCTCCACTGACTTGACAAGGAGGTTCATCGCCGCTGCGAACAGAATCACAGAGATGGTACATCCGGTCACGATTCCGACCTCCAATCTTTGTTCTCCAATCTCACCCCAGTTAGTGGTGAAGTCCAAGCGCAAGCACATCTTGAAGTGCCCGAAGTAGTTCCAGAGGAGCAGCTGTACCTTCTGGAGGACATGATAGGCTTTAAAAATACATTAAAAAAATTATTATTAAAAAAACTGTCTGGCAGATGGTTCTTCCTCCACACTACCTTAAGTAGCCTCCAAAGACGTCTCCTCAGTCTCTCGCAGTTCTTGTAAACTTTGCATGAAATTCCATTCGGCCCGGTGCAGATCTTCCCCTGGCCTTTCGGATGAAGTCGTTGTCTTCCTGCCATCTGGGCTCGCCATCATCAATGGGGATAGTCGGCTCCTCTGAGCTGCACAGCTTTCCTTCCAAGTCGAGATCTTCCTCTCGCCTTGGGTAACTGTGCACTTTATGGAGGTGTTCTTCTACCTCCTCCTTCGGGGCTTTTAGCACTCCTGATCTTTTAACTCCAAGGAGCCCTGACAAGTACTTGAAGGGATTTTTTGTGAACTTGACCCTCTCCTTTTCCCGCCTCCTTCTATCCCTTCGCTGGCACTCTGCTCAGCGCAAGGTCTTTATGCGCTCCCTCACGTTATCTCACATCTCTTTATGGGCAGGTTTTTCGTCTTCAGGAGCCTGTCGAAAAGCCTTCTTCAATCTTTTCAAGTCACATCTGAGTTTTGCAATTTCCCTTGAGCGCCTGTTCTCTCCAGCATGCTGCAGGCCCTTGGTCTGTCTCTGATCCATGTTCCAGATGATAGTGGACATTGCCTTCATCTTCCTGCCAATGTCACCAGCGAGGACAGACTCCAGGACTTGGTCTGTTTCTCTGTCGAAAGACTCCCAGTCTTTCCTGGCTGCTGCTTTGAATTTTTTTTTATTATTTTTTTTTTTAAGGAGAAAATACTCAGCAATGGTGTTGACATGAATGCACATGGTTTGTGTTAATATTACATTCACATATATATATATATATATATATATATATATATATATATATATATATATATATATATATATATATATATATATATATATATATATATATATATATATATATATATATATATATATATATATATATATATATATATATATATATATATATATACACACACACACACACGAAATCAGATAATACTCATTATTACATGTTATTCTCACAATGGCAGCACATTATTTATAATTTATTGATTTTCCCTACTACTCCATACTTTTTATCTTTTAAGTTTTCCTTTCTAAGAAAGTCTACTGCTTATTTACGTTGAGAAAGTCTTTCAGGTTTGTGGAATTGCACACACAGACCAGCCGCTAGTTATGGGCAAATCACTGAAAACTGAGATTCACACAGCATTTGATCACTGGGTTTACAGAAATCATTTCACTTTAAAGAAGTGTTTTCTCAACACTCGACTGTGAGGGTGATCCCCTCCGCGGACGGACGGTGCTTACCGCAGCATACAAACATCATAGTGCCAAAGAAGGATGGAGGGCTGCGCCCCATCTTAGATCTTTGCGTCCTGAACCGAGCAGTGGTAAAGCTCAAGTTCAAGTTCACGTTCACAAAGTGCATGGACGCTGCTCTGGTCCCCTTGCGTATGCAGGGGATCCGTGTGCTCAATTACATCGACGACTGGCTGATCCTCACACAGTCAGCTCGTCTCGCGGTCCAACATCGAGATGTTGATCTCGTGCATATGAGGAGGTTGGGGCTGAGGCTCAACTCCAAGAAGAGCGTCCTTTCTCCTGTGCAGAATATCACTTATCTGGGCGTGAGTTGGGATTCGGTCTCTATGCAGGCCCGACTGTCAGAGCCTCGCATAGGGTCAATCCTCTCGGCCATGAGAGGGGTGAAGCTAGACCAGTCACTCACTGCAGTTCCAGAGACTGTTAGGTCTGATGGCGGCAGCATCCAACGTGATTCCTTCGGGTCTGCTGTACATGAGTGGTCGCTCTGCCCAGGGCCTGTGGCAGGAGCACCATCATTCATGGCACATAAATTGCCTGGAAATGTTGGCAGTGTTTCAGGCTCTGAAGCACTTCCTGCCACATCTCAGGGGCCATCATGTGCTTGTGCGCACAGACAGCACATCGGTGGTCTCCTATATAAACCATCAGGGAGGTTTAAGGTCCCGTCACTTATACAAGTTGGCACGCCTTATCCTCCTTTGGGCTCAGGGGAAATTACTGTCAGTCAGGGCAATGTACATCCCAGGGAGCCAGAATGTCAAGTCGAGTCACCTTTATTTATATAGCGCTTTTAACAAGTCCAATTGTTTCAAAGCAGCTTCACATTGTTAACAGGAAAATAATGCAACAGAATTTGTACAGCCGTTCTGGTGAAATGGTGATGTTATTCAGCTAATTTCAAGTATCATATAGTGTCAATGCGGGCAGATCGATCGAATATAGATGAAATGTAGGTGTCCCCAACTGAGCAAGCCAAAAGCCAGAGGCAATGGTGGCAAGGAACCAAAACTCCTTCAGGGTCAGAATGGAGAAAAAAACCTTGGGAGAAACCAGGCTCAGTCGGGGTGCCAGTTCTCCTCTGGCCAACGAACAAACAGTGTATGATTATAATTCTGGCAACATTGCAGGTCTTAATTCATATTAGGTAAATAGATATTCGTAAGATTATTTGAAAGATTGGAGTCGTCACGCCGAAGACGTGTTTAATGAGGATGTCATGTCGATGCGGCATTTACGGGGGGAGTTTATTTGACACGCTCTCTGCAGACATTTCAGGGATGCGTTGGTCATGTCCAGGCGCAGGTCCACCATCTGATCTGGATACGGCCCGGATCCGGCTGACTGCAGTAAACCTTGGGATAAACATTAGAGACTAACATTAGCGTAGATGCCATTTACTGATTTGAATAATAAAAATGTATAATGTTTTATGTGTAAGCCATAGTAAAGAGATGCGTTTTTAGTCTAGATTTAAACTGACAGAGTGTGTCTGCTACCCGAACAATGCTAGGAAGACTGTTCCAGAGTTTAGGTGCTAAATAGGAAAAGGATCGACCGCCTGCAGTTGATTTTGATATTCTAGGTATTATCAACTGGCCATTGTTTTGAGACCGCAATAGACGTGATGGGGTATAATGCGTTAAGAGTTCGCTCAAGTACTGGGGAGCTAAACCATTTAGTGCTTTGTAAGTAATAAGCAAGATTTTAAAATGTATACGATGTTTAATAGGGAGCCAGTGCAGTGTTGACAGAACCGGGCTAATATGGTCATACTTCCTGGTTCTAGTAAGAGCTCGAGCTGCTGCATTTTGGACCAGCTGGAGTTTGTTTATTAAGCGAGCAGGGCAACCACCCAGTAAAGCATTGCAATAATCTAGCCTTGAGGTCATGAACGCATGAATTAACTGTTCAGCATTTTGCATTGAAAGCATGTGCCGTAATTTAGATATATTTTTAAGATGGTAGAATGCAGTTTTACAGATGTTAGAAACGTGGCTTTCAAATGAAAGATTGGTATCAAAGAGCACACCCAGGTTCCTAACTGACGACGAGGACTTGACAGAGCAGCCATCGAGAGTTAGACAGTATTCTAGGTTACTACTTGCAGGTTAGTACTTGCAAAGTTGCAGGAAATTACTAGACATCCAATGTTTTATATCAGCTATGCATTCCGTTAATCTTGTGAATTGGTAAGTTTCGTCAGGGCGTGAAGAAATATAGAGTATAGTCAGCATAACAATGAAAACTAATGTCATGCTTCCTAATGATATCTCCCAGTGGTAGCATGTACAGGGTGAAAAGCAACGGTCCTAGCACTGAGCTCTGCGGTACTCCATACTGAACTTGTGATTGGTGTGACATCTCTTCATTTACTGCTACAAACTGATAACGGTCAGATAAGTATGATTTAAACCATGCCAATGCTGTTCCACTAATGTCAACATAATTTTTGAGTCTATTCAAAAGAATGTTGTGGTCGATAGTATCGAATGCAGCGCTAAGATCGAGTAACACTAATAGAGAGATACAACCACGATCGGATGATAAGAGTAAATCATTTGTAACTCTGATGAGAGCAGTCTCAGTACTATGATACGGTCTAAATCCTGACTGGAAATCCTCACAGATACCATTTCTTTCTAAAAAGGACCTATGGTTCACGGACCTTGTGTCTCTCAGGAGAGACCTTCTCTCTCAGGCGGGCGGTGTCTTCATACACCCTCGCCCGGAGTTGTGGAAACTGTGGGCCTGGCCTCTGAGGGGGCTATTCAGGGAACTAAGGTTACAGTCGTAACCGAGACGTATTCATTGTTTCCATGTTCTCTTCCTGTTTGGTTTTGGTCTCTCCGTTGTCATCAGTTGTTATGATAACCTTCATTGAATACACCTGCATCTTCTCATTGTTCTGTGTATTTAAGGTCTTGGTTTTCAATCATGGTTTGCTAGTCGTTAAATGTAGATATCTGGATGTATTTGTGTATGCTGTTTTCTTTGGTGGATCGTTCGTGTTCTGGTCAGATGTTTTCATGTGGAGTCTTGTAATTAAAAGTGTGCATGCAAGTGGATTCTCTCTCAGCCTCTTCCCTCAGCGATCCGTTACACAGAGATTCCCCACTTTTTTGTCAGCTGAACTTGTTTGGCTTATATATTTATTTGAAGTAGAGTTTTTAATTTAATTTAACTTAAGTTAGGTCAATGATAAACATTGAGTTAGGTCAAAATTAATCTAAAGTAATTAGTTTATATTACCTTAAATGTGTAATGGATTACATTACTAACTACAGTTTTTTTCATGTAATTTGAAACCAGTAACCGACTACAATTTGTAAGTAATGTGCTGGGTAGATTATATTTACAGTATATTTCAAATAAATGATCCACTATTTATTTTTATAAGCATTTCTATAAAAAACTATTTGGCAGACTTTCCAAAATATAATTTGGTCAATAATTTGGTTATATATATTGAGAGAATACTCTTGAGATTATCCAAAGGTCAATATTACATAGTCATAACAGAAAATAGTTAATAGTTAATATTTATAATATATAATAATATATAATATAAACAAATGCATTGTTTATTATATATTTTAAATCTGCTAAATATCTTGTAACATTTGAGTTTATTGAGTTTATCCACTATGCGATATAGATTGTTCTGTTCTAGTAGGAAGGATCCAACACGTCATGGGTTTTATTAAACCGCTGATGTCTGTAGCCGGCAGCTCTCGCTCTCGCTCTCGTCTGGCCTCTGTGCTGACTCTGGTTTACGGTGAAATGCAATTGCTGAGTATTGCGATGGAGGCTGTTTTCCCAGGTCATTTTTCAAAGTGAGCCGCAGACTTCTGCTTTATCTCCACACACAGGCATCATTAGAGGCATGACGCTGTCCGGCTGTAGTGCCGCTGACTGTTGTGCTGTGCCGGGATACGCATCTCTCTGTATATTCCATAGAGAGAAAAGTGTTTCTTGGACATGCTTAATCTGTCTTCTTTTCAGTGCTGCGACGCTCCCCATTCATCAAACCGCTCTCGCAGTGGCTGAGCATCAGTCTGCCGTCCCATCACAAGAATGTGCTTTCTGTCTCCTCTCATGTTATCTAATATATTTTTAATGCATGACTGTCTTTGTGTGTTTGTAGCTCTCTCTCTCTCTCTCTCTCTCTCTCTCTCTCTCTCTCTCTCTCTCTCTCTCTCTCTCTCTCTCTCTCTTCTCGCTTCTTTTTTTTTGCATTTCTTTATTAAACTGCTGCGCCTTCAAGCACAGAAACACAAGAAGGAAATCTCCCTGAATTTTCACTTTCTATTAGCATCGGTACTCAGATTCGCTCAGAGAGCCGCTCGACTTTTTGATTTACGGCTCTGATAGAGCAATTTTATATTTACAAGCAGCAAAATAAACATTGCAAATTTGATTTCAGCATGTTATGTCTTGCCTTGGGATTCGCTGTTTATTATGTCTTGAGGAAAATGTGAAGAGCACAGCGAGCATGTCTGGCCATGAAATGAAATATTAGAGCGATTATTTTAATGTCAGGAGGGCATCTTTTTGGGGGGAGGTGGTGTGTTTTTTGCCAGTTGTTTGTTTTTGTTGGTTTCTGTCTTCTGATTGACTTTCCCCTGATCTTGAGAAAACTAGATTGAAACTAGTGAATTTTTGAATTTCAGCATACTGTAAAGTCTGGACATCTCCTTCTGGACAGGAAGAGACAGACACATTAATGCATAAAGTGACCAATCCCCTTTTATAAAAGAGCAGTTATATCTGAAATTATATATGGCCATAGAATCACCAAGAGACGGATATGACTGAAATGGTAATAGATAGATAGATGTAAGTCTAACTGATTCGTTTTAAATGTAACCCTTTGCAATTGAGAATGAATGGCTGTAAAAAGCAATGAGTAATGATGCAAACAATACATTATATCAGCAAGTTTGTTTACCCTGCGGTCACTGTTGTTTACCGTAAAACGTGCTACTAAGTGTCTACAACTTTTTTAAATGATTCAATTCTATGAGTCTCGCTAACTTGATCACGGAATGCATTGATTGACCGACCAGAATTGAGTATTCCAGACAGATTTTCTTTTTAGATCTTTTTGGGATTTGTCTTTTCTTCACCTAGTGAAAAAAAAAAAAAAAGTAGCTTCCTCCTGTAAATGAGAAAATCTGTCAAAAGTATTGTATCAGAAACCTGTGGCTGACAGATGCTGGAAACTGAGTTTTTACTTGTTAGAGATCAATAGCAATTTGATGAGTATCAAACACGGCGCTCAGAAGTTCTGGTGTCTGTTCTGTTGGGTTCAAATGTACAAATGCAGCTGTTATTTGTGACGACGCTTTTACAGAAGTTTGTGCATCAGAAGAGTGTCACGTAGTGTCAGGATTGACAGATTTTTTTTGGTCTAGAAGTGATGCAATAGTTTTGCACAACAAAACCACATAATTTATTTATTTATCCTTAGAATTAATCCATCCATCTGTTAACTGCCTTTTGTTTTGAACAAACTGCATTTGCAAAGCCACATTTCCCATGCACAAATGAAGCATGAATCACACATCGAATGTGGATTATTTGCTCTTCATTTTGTTGTAGCTTCCATTTTTGTTATAACTAGCAATGGTTGCCACTTGCATCAAATTCAAGGCACTGATGTTTGCCTACAGTAAGCTACATCTAAGTGTATGGGCTGTCCCCATTCTCTTAATGAGTCATGGGTGTGTTTTGGGCATAATGTGCAATTAACCAGTCAGTCTCTCATCTCCCATTCCCTTTAAAAGCCAGTTGCACTTGCACCATGGCGGATTTGCTATTTGCATGGCGGAATTTGCGAGTGGAAAGAACGAACTTCTCCAGAAAGGAATCCTTTAATTTTTAATATTTAAAAATGTTTGTGTGCTGCTGCATGTCCCTGTGTGTGTGATGAGCAGAGTGTACGCGCATTGTGCACCCGCCTATAGGCGCATATTTCTAACGTCCCTTTTAAATAACACAAAAAATACTGTGCTATTGACCTTAGATCAGGTTTTTGTTGGTCAATGGTGCAGTCATTTTCAGTTCCTCAAAATAGCAACGTGCAAACAATGCGCCGGAACACACCACGTTTTCAGATCAGTGTGCCCATGGGCAAACAGATGGGCGTGAGTGCATTTGCTATTTAAACAATGTGGTGCAGGACGTGAAAATGATAACTGGATCGGGCTGAAACTAGCAAAAAACACTTGCATCACACCTGGTGCCACATTGCGCCAGGTGTATGATAGGGCCCAGCAAGTGCAATCAGTGGCAATCCATTGTCTCCTCAAAAGAGTCTGTTTGCAAGCAGCAGAAAGCCGCCTTCATGCGACACACATACAGTAAACCCAAGTGTACTCAGCTGCACATAACAGCACCAAATTAATAAACACAATATATTGACCCGCGTTCTGTATTCTATAATGCAGCATGCACATTTATGATGATGTAAGATGAACACAAATGCACCAGGGTTTGATAGAAGTTGGGTGTGAAACCAGACCAACGCTGTGGGGGGCGCCGGGAACAATCGTGCTCGGATTCTGACTGCAGCAAACCAGTGTGAAAGCCCCCTAACGCTCACTATGTATCTATTTACCAATCACATTTTACTGTGCTAAATGATTAAATGTAAATGTAATGTAAGTGTGTATGACGTGAAGTGAAAAAGAGCTAAAGCTAATGCACAAATTTCATTCCATCCAGAATAACTTGTGCACATCACAGAACTGTTTGCACGCAGAATTTTGCTTCATGTTTTCTGACCTTGCATTTATATTTTAATAGGAATATGCAGCGTTCAGCTGGTCAGCTGATTCATCCATCAGTCTTTCTGCACAGGAAAGCTGCAGTTTGTGCTGCACAGATCCTCTGTGTCTTAATCTGGTATTCAGCGTGCCATAGTCTGGCTCCCTCATGGCATGACATTATTGCAGATATGCTCAGCCGAATGGTGAGCAGAGCTGCATTTGGATTCCTAGATCATTCAGTCGATAAGTCTTGATTGCCTGAGCAGTGGAGGGAATGGTTGTAATCCTGAGGGATTTCTCCAGCGGCCATGCTGGCTGTAGATTGCTAGAAACACCTTTTTCAGAAACCTTTTTTCATTTATTTGATCCGTTCTCACGCCACAAATGGTTTTGAGCTCCTACCTGAAATGCCAGATTGATAAACTATCTGAATGTGATGGTGCAGATTTTTCCAGTCTCACCAGGGACTTTAGTAAAATGCCACCAGTGTCACCAGTAAATCTTTGACCTTTCTTCCTTTCTCTTCTAGGCCGTTGGAAATACAGCACGTTCTTGCATGCAAATGCATTTTGTTCAAAACGAAGTCCTCAGTTTGGCTAACCTTGGAAATCGATTGTCGGTTAGAAAGCAACAGAGAGCCTCACCAGCTGTTGACCATGTCTTTTTGTGTTTACAATCTCACTGGAGATATAGTGGACAAGGAGTGATGCCACGCTGGGATTGTTCACCATGGCAACCCAATGTTGATTGAGCTGAAAAAGGAGTGTTTGGAAAGGATCACCTGTACGTCAAGCTGTTCACATGGCCTTATATCAAATAAAAACTGATAACAGCTCTGATAACACTGGTGACCATGATGTGATCTATCTATCTATCTATCTATCTATCTATCTATCTATCTATCTATCTATCTATCTATCTATCTATCTATCTATCTATCTATCTATCTATCTATCTATCTATCTATCTATCTATCTATCTATCTATCTATGTGACCATTTATTATTCCATTTTTCAAATATAATTATTTATTTATACTATCATTTTTAATTCATTCACATATTCACTATTATGCCATATTTATTTATTTATTTAAATTTCATTTAAATTAATTTATTCATTTATTTTTAATATGATTTAAAATTGTTAATTATAATTATAAATACATTATAAAAACAAATATTTTAACTTGACTTTTAACATGCCAATGTCTGTTTAATTTTCATTCTGTATGAAACATGCTGTAACTAACCTTCTTCTTTTTCTTTAAAGGGTTAACTCACTCAAAAATGAAAATTCTGTCATTGATTA
This sequence comes from Paracanthobrama guichenoti, assembly GCA_018749465.1. NCBI lineage: Eukaryota > Metazoa > Chordata > Actinopteri > Cypriniformes > Gobionidae > Paracanthobrama > Paracanthobrama guichenoti. Next base: position 25,205,100 of record CM031959.1, read on the forward strand.
CTCACCCTCATGTCGTTTCAAACCCGTAAGACCTTCGTTCATCTTCAGAACAAAAATTAAGATATTTTTGATGTAATCCGAGAGCTCTCAGACCCCTCCATAGACAGCTATTTAATTAACACTTTCAATTAGAAAAAAAACTTTCAGGAAAATAATGCAACAGAATTTGATTCAGCTATACAGCCGCTCTGGAGAAAACGGTGATATCATTCAGCTCAGATCAATTATCATATTGTGTCAATGCAGGCAGATCAGTAATATAGTTGAATATTTAGTTGAATATTTAAAACATTGTTAAAATTGTCCATGTGACGCCAGTGGTTCAACCTTAATTTTATGAAGCAACAAGAATACTTTTTGTGCACAAATACAAACAAAAATAACGACTTTATTCAACAATTTCTTAACGTCTGTGCCAGTATCCTACGCTGTTGATGTAGTAAATACATTGCAGCTCCCACGTCATCATGACACGCATGAGTCGTGGTGCTCACATGAACAGCATCGGCTGCCATAGAACTCGAAGGCACTGCACTGTTGTGTAAACTGTGTAGGAGACTGATACAGGCTAGACGAAATAGTTGAATAAAGTTGTTATTTTTATTTTTATTTTTTGTGCACAAAAAGTATTCTCATCACTTCATAAAATTAAGGTTGAACCACTAGAGTCACATGGACGAATTTATCAATGTTTACTACCTTTCTGGGCCTTGAAAGTGGTAATTATGTTGCTGTCTTTGAAGGGGTTTGAGAGCTCTCAGCATTCCGAAGATGAACGAAGGTCTTGCGGGTTTGGAACGGCATGAGGGTGAGTAATTAATTACAGAATTTTCATTTTTGGGTGAACTATCCTTTTAAATCATTTGCATAATTTCTGATAGTGTTTGTGTTGAAGGTAAATCATCTGAAAAGCAAAAAAGAACATGTTTAACTTCCATATTTGAACTTGTTTTGATGTTTGTGCTGTTAATGCTGTTAACAGAGGTTTTGTATCTCATTTTTACCTCTTTGGTTATAATGGGCATCCTCACATAGCATCTCTTGGAAGACTTTTTTTTTCTCTCTCTCTCTCTCTTTCTAGCAACCTAATTTGTAAACTCAGAGGCATCATTACAAATTTTTGTGTGATCTTTTTTTTTCTTAATTATCCAGAGAGATTTTTTTTTCAGTCATTGAAAATAATAAAGCAATAAGACATGGCATGAGGCCATCTGTAACAGTGATTTGACCACAATTAAAGTTGTGTATAGAACAAAACTAACTCAGATTATTACTTTCTTTCTTTCTCTGTTCTCATTTCTCATTAATTTCTTTCTTTCTATCTTGTGTTTCTCTCTGTCGTATACCCAGCATGTGTCTGAGCTGTTGGCAGTGGTGAGGCTTCCGTTCATTCATCCCAGCTACCTGCTGAACGTGGTGGACAACGAGGAGCTGATCAAATCTTCAGAGGCCTGCAGGGACCTGGTGAATGAAGCCAAGCGCTACCACATGCTGCCACACGCCCGCCAAGAGATGCAGACGCCCAGAACTCGCCCGCGACTTTCTGCCGGTACATTGTTCAGCATGGCTTATAGTTTAAGATTAGCGTGTGACGCACTAGGGCTGTTCTGCACTGCCTTGCCGTCTACAGCCTACATAAGCAGCTGTCTTCTTAGGCATCATGACTGAGATGGAACCTCATAAGTGGCCAAGTTGGAACGCCCTACATAGACAGCAACTCCATATAAATGGAGGAGCTAAAAATGTGATACTCTAATAAGCATAAAGATATACAGCATACACAAATCTACACAATGTCTACACAAAAATAGACACTGCAGGGTAAAAAAAAATAAAAAATAGGGTAAAATTCTTTAACTAATATATACATTATTACCCAGTTGATTATTCACAGTACATTAAAATGTTATTTTGTTCTATAAGTTTTTTTAAATGTTTAAATATGCCAATGAGTCATTATCTAATTAATATGCACTAACAACTTTCAAAAAGTTGTTTTATTTTGTTGACACAGCGTTTTTACAGATGAGGATTTTGGATATCTCTTTTTATCCATTCATAAATCAGAAAATACTGTCAACAGACAGAAATAAATGCCATGTTCCCTTTCAGTCGGTCACGTTCGACGTACGTTGGACGTCACCGATTTAATTGAGATCACTTCAGGGAGCCCCTATCAGCTTCGAGATTTAGAGAACAGGCCAATGAGAATTGGCGTGCGAGATTTGCATCTCGCGCTCCGCCCCGCAGTGCGGGTATAAACGGAAGCGAAATGCAGCGCACCTTTGTCATTCACTTCGGAGCCGAACACGGTGTTGATGAAGAAGACTGTTCCTGCTTCAGCAGAGAGAAAAAGAGAACGACAGAAGAAGCTTCTTTGAGTGCTGAGTGGGATGGCACGATCAGCGGCGGCCGCGAGCTCCCTGATGCAGTGATAAACTGCTGTTTTCACAGCACTGTTTGGTCTGTTGGTTCGGTGAGGGCGTTCCCAATGGTGAGTGCATACACAGGCTGCACTACTCTCCTGTGTTTTGCCGTGGTTGTTCCCTGGGTGCTTCAGCACATTTAAAAGAGCACATTTTCTTCTAAAAGAGCAGCGCGGGTGTGACACTGCGTCTTTTTCAAGACGTCGTTCCACCCGTGCGTTTCTGGATGCGGTTGTTTCCTGTCCTTATTGGCGGCCACGAGCCCTCTTGCATAACTATGTTGAGATTGCGTTCGTGGGTGGTCCATGTGCTCTCAGGAGAACGGGATCACGTCGGCGCGCTGTTCGTCTCGCCTTCCCCGTGAGGGTTTGAGTGTTCAGTGCACCGTGTGCCGTCGAGCTGCCGCTGACAGCGCGGGTTGTCACGGCAACCCAGCGCACGTCACTCGGCACTCTAGATGCGCGGTCGAGACTATGAAACCTCAAACGGGGTTGAGTCCCTTCGCTTATACCCGATCTAGTGTCTTTTCTGGTGCACCAGAAAGGGGCTACTGGCTGATAAGCCTGGGTGATCTGAGGATTACAGTGGGGCTTCCCTGCCGAGCACATCTCCGTGGGCCCCCCACTCCTCTAGCGCATCGCAGCATGCTAAGACTGTGTTCGTGGGTGTTTCATGTTCTCTCATGAGAGCATGACCACGTCGGCGCGTTGTTCATCTTACCCTTTTCATAAGTGTTTTAGTGTTCAGCGCGCCGTGTGCCGTCTCACGGCCACGCTCACTATCTCGCATGCCTGCTGGTAGCTTACAAATGGGATTGCTGGTCCTAAAAAATAAAATAAAATAAATAAAAATAAATAAATAAATAATTAAAGGGACCTAGCTTTTCATTTGGGGCTCTAGCAGAGGACAGATGTCAATCGCTGCATCGGAGAGAGGGCTGTTATGTGTTGAAAATGAAGATGAGGCTGAGATTCCCACTATAATAGTGGATGTTTCATGCTGAATCAGATTCATACTTGACAGTCATGCTTCCCCGGGTGGCTGGGGCATAGCGCAACGCATAAATCGCCTTGCCCGCCCCCTTGCCTTTTTCCCGGATGTGCATTGGAAAGCTTTAGCAGTGTGGAACAGCTTGGCACCAGAAAACGGGCGCCAAAGGGGCCATAGCCTGTATAAAGTTTTCCTCTCTCACTACCCTCATCAGGTGGGATGGCAGTGCCACTGGCAGGCTGCCTCCACCCAGCACTCTTCGTGCATAAGGGTAGTTCTGAGCTGAGGTTGAGCTGCGCACAGTGGCTTTTATATTTAAAGTCACAGCGCTGGCCCTCGGCCAGGCGATGTCCAGAAACACCATCGGCGACCCCTCAGTCTGCTCGTCGCCATGGGCACCCGGATTTGGTTAAGAGCTGCTCTTCCCCGGAGGAGGGCCGGGTGGAGAATCATTGGTAAATTCTGTTCCACCACTGCTGTCAAATACAACCAGTGGTACCCAAATTCTAAAGAGCAGTTCCAATACCTCTGGGTGCCAGGAGAGTGTGCTCGGCGGTATTCGACGCTTCCATGCCTCGTCACCCTCAGGTGCCTCTCCTATCGCCAGCAGGGGGTGCCGGCTGTGTCTGGGACGCACACAAGTGGCCTCCCCACACTCGTGCACCCCCTCAGCGGAAGCAGGTAAGTGTTGCACAGCACACTCAGACCCCACCTTGGGCCGCTCCCATGCCATCCGTGTCGGGTCCCTGCATGCTGCTGCGCTGCCCCGCTTGCGGGCACGTCTGTGGTGCCGTTGATCCCGCTTGCACGGTTCTTGGGAGCCTGCCTAGCGCTCCAGCCCGTCTTGCTGGCTCATCCGTACCATCAGACTCGGCTATGCGATTCAGTTCGCCCGGCGTCCCCCCAAGTTCAGGGGCATCCACTTCACCTCCATGTCGAAGGAGAATGCCCCTGTGCTTCAGGCGGAGATCGCGGTCCTACTGGCGAAGGATGCGATAGAGCCGGTCCCTCCAGCCGATATGAAGACCGGGTTCTACAGCCCGTACTTCATTGTGCCCAAGAAAAGCAGCGGGTTACGGCCGATCTTGGTTCTGTGACTTCTGAACCAGTCCCCAGGCTGCTGTTCAGGATGTTAACGCAGAAACGCATCTTCAGGTGCGTCCGTCCCCAAGATTGGTTTGCAGCAATCGACCTGAAGGATGCGTACTTTCATGTCTCGATTCTCCCTCGACACAGACCGTTATTACGCTTTGCATTCAACGGACAAGCATGTCAGTACAAAGTCCTACCCTTCGGGCTGGCCCTGTCGCCCCGTGTCTTCACACGAAGTCGCGAGGCGGCCATTGCTCCCGTGTGGGAGTGTGGTGTTCGTATTCTCAACTACCTCGATGACTGGCTGATTTTTGTCCAGTCGTGAGAGCAGTTGTGCAAACACAGGGACATGGTGCTCCGCCACCTTTGCCAGTTGGGCCTTCAGGTCAACTGGGAGAAGAGCAAACTCTACCCCTCACAGAGGATCTCTTTTCTCAGGATGGAGATAGACTCGGTCGCCCGGACAGCGCGCCTCACCGAGGAGCGCGTCCAGTCGGTGTTGAACTGCGTGAATTCGTTCAAACGCAGGATAGCGGTACCACTGAAACCTTTTCAGAGGCTCCTGGGGCATATGACGTCCGCAGCCGCAGTAACGCCGCTGGGATTGCTTCATATGAGACCGCTTCAACGCTGGCTCCACGACCGGGTCTCGAGATGGGCGTGGCGCAGCGGAACTCTCCGTGTCCAAGTGACGCAGAGATGCCGCCAACCTTCAGCCCGTGGTCGGACCCTTCATTTCTACGGGCAGAAGTGCCTCTAGAACAAGTGTCCAGGCATGCTGTTGTCTCCACGGATGCCTCATCCACGGCTGGGGTGCCGCATTAACGGGCTTGCAGTATCGGGTCTGTGGACGGGGCCCCAACTGCAATGGCATATCAATTGCCTGGAGTTGTTAGCAGTTCGTCTTGCACTCAGCCGCTTCAACGCCGCTCAGAGGCAAGCACGTTCTGGTCCATATGGACAGCACTGCGGCCGTTGCGTACATCAACAAACAGGGTGGTCTACGCTCCCGTCGCATGTCACAACTCGCCCACCATCTCATCCTATGGAGTCAGAAGCATCTGAGGTCGCTTCGTGCCATTCATATTCCGGGCCTGCTCAATCGTTTGGCCGACGAGCTCTCACGACAGCCAGTGCTCCCGGGAGAGTGGAGACTCCATCCCCAGGTGGTCCAGCTGATCTGGAGTCGCTTCGGGGCCGCGCAGGTAGATCTGTTTGCCGCCCCGGACTCCACCCACTGCCAGCTGTTCTATTCCCTGACCGAGGGACCCTCGGTTCGGATGCGCTGGCACACAGCCTATGCAAATATGCGTTTCCCCCCAGTGAGCCTTCTTGCACAAACACTGTGCAAGGTCAGGGAGGACGAGGAGCAGGTCCTTTTGGTCGCTCCGTACTGGCCCAACAGGACTTGGTTTTGGAACTAGTGCTCCTCGCGACAGCACCTCCTTGGCCCATTCCTCTGAGGAAGGACCTCCTGACTCAGAGACGGGGCACCCTCTGGCACCCGCGTCCGGACCTCTGGAAACTCCATGTCTGGTCCCTGGACGGGACGCGGAGGTTCTAGGCGGTCTGCCACAAGCTGTTGTAGACACCATTACTTCCGCTAGAGCGCCCTCTACAAGGCACCTCTACGCGTTGAAGTGGAACCTGTTCGTCGAATGGTGCTCTTCTCTCGCCGAGAAGACCCCGAAGGTGTTCGGTCAGTTCTGTGCTTTCCTTCCTACAAGACGGGTTGGAGCGAAGGCTGTCTCCCTCCACCCTCAAAGTCTATGTGGCCGCCATCGCCGCCAATCATGACTTCGTAGGCGGAAAGAAAATAAAAATCCTTCGGGAAGCACGATCTGATCATCAGGTTCCTGAGGGGGGCGAGGAGACTGAATCTGCCTCGCCCTCCCTCTATACCCTCTTGGGACCTGTCTCTGGTGCTGACCGCACTGCAGAGGCCTCCCTTTGAGCCTTTGCCGTCAGCTGAGTTAAAAATTCTGTCTCTGAAGACAATACTCCTGACTGCATTGGCCTCCATCAAGAGGGTAGGGAACCTGCAGGCATTTTCGGTCGACGAATCGTGCCTGGAATTCGGGCCTGGTAACTCAAGTTTCAAGTTTCAAGTTTATTTGTCATTACACATGTACAAGTACAGTATAACGAAATGAAGTTTGGAGCAAGCCTCCAGGCCGCAGCCTTTTCAGGCGCCGCCACACACTCTCCAGAAATACAAGAATGCAGTTGGCAAGCATTACATAGCAAACACAACAAAACATAACATAACACAGTACACGTGGTCACGTGATGGGATTTTTTGTATGGAGTGGGAGAGGATAAAGACAGGCAGACGGATGGAGGGGGTGGGGGTGGGGTGCTGGGATAGTTGTGTATGGTGCGAGTGAGTCTGAGATTGTGTTGTGTGAGAATGTTAGCCATAACTTCAGATGTTTTCGAGTTCAGTTCTATGGTTTGTCCTTGAAGGGAGATAAGGCAGTGCACAGGGAAAGATAGCAGACCAAGCTGTCAGGCTGACCTCCCAACCGAGAGATAGGGACAAGTGAGGTTCGGTGGGGTAGTTGAATTAGGTCAGGCAAATACAATTTTTTTTTTTATCCATTTGATGATCTTCGGTAATTTGTCCGGATCATAAACAATCAATCAGATCTGGTCCTCAGCATTCGCGTCCGGTCTGTGCAGTTCACTCTCACGTAATCCTGAGACCCCGGCCTGGATATGTGCCCAAGGTTCCCACCACTCCCTTCTGGGACCAGGTGGTGAGCCTGCAAGCGCTGCCTTTGGAGGAGGCAGACCCAGCCCTAGCTTTTCTCTGTCCCGTCCGCGCTTTGCGGACTTACGTGGACAGAACGTAAAGCTTCAGGACCTCAGAGCAGCTCTTCGTCTGTTATGGAGGACAGCAGAAGGGAAAGGCTATCTCCAAGCAGAGGATGGCCCACTGGATAGTGGATGCCATCGTCTTGGCATATGAAACCCAAGACGTGCCCTGCCCGCTCTGGTTAAGAGCCCACTTCACCAGTGGTGTAGCTTCTTCCTGGGCGCTGGCTCGTGGCGCCTCGCTGGCAGATATTTGTAGAGCTGCGGGCTGGGCGACACCCAACGCGTTCGCTAGGTTCTATAGCCTACATGTAGAGCCGGTATCTTCCTGTGTGCTCACTTCCCATAGTCAGTAACACCGAAGTGCCCGTTCTAAAGTGTCGGCTTGCTGCGCCACTCCCTTCCCCATGGAACGGATACGTGCGCTTATATGCTCCAGTCGAGTTCCCCAGCATGGCGAACCCTGTCGAGTCCTCCGCAACCCTCGGCAGTCGGACGTGGCGGAGCGTCCGACGCCAGGCCTAACGCTCGTATGCGTTGGTGGAACTTGTGTTAGGCTGGGTTCCATATGTTGTGACCCCCACGGCGGTCCCATATGTGTATTCTCCATGGTAAGTCTCCCTTTGGCGAGCTCGTGTCTTTCGTCTCAGTGTGGTGTGGACCCCCGCCTAAAATGGCCGGAGCCACCCCTGGGGCTTCCGTATGTAGCACTGCCCACGGCCAGTCCATACGTGTATTCTCCGCATGGTAGCTCCCTCCGGGCATGATGTGGCTTCCGCAGCGGCCCCCCGGGGCACGAACAAATATATGAACAAACTGCTCTATAAAAACCTTCAGAATATAGATAAGAATAAAAACGTTGAAGTTTTCTGTGTCTTTGCCCTTTAATAATTATTTATTAGATTATATTATTTTGGAACCTTTACTTATTTACGTACATTTATGAGGCACATTTATATCTAGCATCTCAGAGCTCGTCATGATGCATTCTTGGATTGGACATGCAGTTCAGAGAAAATGGTGTCTAGTCAGTCAGCTCACTAGGTTTATATTAAACTTTTTATTAAATTAACTTTATTAAATAGAAACAAGAAGACACTCGCAGCCATGCATTATAGTGTTGATAGGCATGACATAAATTAGAGAGCCCATTTTAAAACAGATTTTAATAAAAAAATTAAAAAAAAATATATATATATATATATATATATATTTTTTTTTAAATTTATATTAACACTTGAATTGTAGCTATATAATAACATTTATTACAAATAATTGCAATAAAAACAATTTTTACTGCCAGACAAATACTTAGTAAGCATATCTTGTCGGATGCGTGGCCAAGTAAATTGGCACATTAAAATTGAATATAATAGAATAGAAAAAAAATAGAATTTAATTAATTATTAATTTGAACTGGTTCATCCAATCATATTTTTTGAGCTAAACATGTCAGCTTTATTTTTAAGCACTAAAGTTTAATAAATCATGCTGTATTGTGAAAGGTGTCATGTGTAAAGGTTGTTGTTAGGCTCAATGAGCAGCTTTTGTAAAACGGTAACCGTATAATTCAAGGATGTTATTTGTTTAAAGAGGACCTATTATATTTTTTTTATAATGTTTTCATGCTTCAATGTTTAAAAAAACCCCATTATTTTTCACATATTTGAAATTGTTGCAGCAACTTTCTTCCACTGTTTCAGTAACTCCTTGGGCCCTCTCATACACCCGATGTAACGTGACGCCAGACGCAAGTGTTTTTTGCTATTTTCAGCCCGACGCAGTTATCATTTTCGTGTCCTGCACCACGTTGTTCAAATAGCAAATGCATTTGTGCCCATCTGTTCGCCCATGGGCGTGCTGGTCTGAAAACTAGGTGTGTTCAGGCTCATTGTTGGCATGTTGCTATTTTGAGGAACTGAAAACAACTGCGCAGTATTTTTTGTGTTATTTAAAGGGCGCGTTAGTAATATGTGCCTATAGGCGGGTACAGAACGCATGTACCCTCTGCTTATGACGCACAGGGACGTGATTTGTTGGAATCTGGCTTGCCGCTTGTCCTGTAGATGGTCTGCTTGCGCACTTTAACCTATGCGCACGAGCAGATCCGTTTCCTCGCTAGAGAATCATTCAGTTTTTCTGCTTGCAAATTCCACCATGTAAATAGCAAATCCGCCATGGTGCAAGCACAACTGGCTTTTAAAGGGAATGGGAGATGAAACTCTGATTGGTTTATTGCATGCTACGCCCAAAACACACCCTGGCTCATTAAGAGAACCCTTTCAGACCATGAGCCGGGCGACGACCATTTTTACCGTCATTAAACTAGCAAAAGTGCACTTGAGCAGTGCCCTTTAGACCATGCTCATAGATTGTTAAAATAGGGCCCCTTGTCTCTATGGAGCCCCTCCTTCTGAAAAAGTGCAATGTGTTCTGATTGGTCGGCTGGATCAGTGTGTTTTATTATTACCAGTCTGGATTGGTTAATCACTTTGAGCATATTTCAGATATGTCATGCCCCTTACCATGAACCGCGAATTTCAACACACTACTAATGCAACGTATCCAGGCCTCACCTTGCATATGCTTTTGGAGGGAATTATTCAAATGAGGTTGTGTGTTAGTTTCCAGAAGAAAACTCAAGACTACAATCGAGGCATCTCAGGGACTTCAGAAACACTGTTTACTGATATAGAGAATAACTCCCTTTGGAGTGACTTTGTGCTTTGGAACTTTTTCATGCTCAAACAGCAACATTACACACTAAAGAAAGTTGAAAATGTAAAAAAGTATATTATTCTTTGGCAAATTTAACTAGAAGAGCAAGTCCTGATTTGTAAACTACACTTAGTAGTTTGTCTTTGTGTGCTGTGCTGTGATATACAGTACCTCCTGAACTGTTTTGCATGTTATATGGTGAATTTTTAGCATTGGAACTGTTTTATAATAATGCAGTAATGCAGTGCACAGATATAGAAGTAGCATGCTGGATAGAAATCCGTCCTGATGTTGTATGACAGAGCATCCACGCCAGCGCTGTTGAGCGGAGTGTCTGGAATAGAGCCACAGCAGTTGTCACAGAGATGCCAAAGCAAGCATCAACAGCGGCCGTCAGCGCACCTGCGCCTCTTATTACGGAGCTTTAGCCAGTGGGTAAATTTCACCTGTGTGTACTTAAAACAAGCTGTGCTGAGATTATCACACCGAACGACCCAGTTCATCGCAGACCGCAGGGCTTTAACATTCTCTTCATTCATTATACTCAGTCAGTAACGGAAATCTGTTTTGATCAGCCTTTTGTTGTTGCATTTCAATAGGGCTGTTCTTTTTTGAAAGGGCCACAGTGTTTACACCTTTCAATAGAGTCTGACTTATTTTGTAAGAGTCTTAGTATATATTTTTTTTGATTACTGTGGCCTATGCATGTAGTAAAAAGTTTGGACTTTTTAAGGTGCAGATTTTTTTAACATGGAAAAAATAAATTACTTCAACTTTGGAGAACTTAATTTTCTCTTAGTGGACAGAGTTTGTACATGCAATCAGCACTTTACAGGTAGTTACGTCCCAAGTACCATCCATGTGGAAAGAACCAGGCTTTCTTTTTTGCCTGGTCATGAGATAAAAGATTAGAGATAGTTGATATTGTTTTTGTTTTTTTAAAATGCTACAATTATATTTGTGATAGTTGCATATTTTAAACCTTTATTCACAGCACAGACACTTTACACTATTAGTGCATGTACTGTAAACACTCTTTTGACAGTTGCATTATTTTATGTGGTAATTAGCATACAAAATATTACTTTAAAGTCAACTTGAAAACATTCATAGCCTATTTTTCTCACACAGTACAACATACATTACTGGACAAAAATCATGGATATTTTTGAAAAGTCTCTTCTGTTCACTGCATTTATTTGATAAAAAATTTAGTAAAACAGTAAAATTGTGAAATATAAAAATTTTATAGAAGCATTTTCTATTTGAATATATTTTAAATTATAATTTATTCCTGTAATGACAAAGCTGAATTGTCAGCATCATAACTCTTCAGACTTCAGTGTCACATGATCACATTTTATTGCAACACACTGTAATGATATTTCACAATATTACTGTTTTACTGTATTTTTGATCAATTAAATGCAGGTGAACTTCAAAAACATTTTTAAAAATCTTAATTTTTCCTGTAATGTTTTGTGGAGTAAAACAAGATCTTCAAGATATGATGGGGCTTGATTTTATCCATTTGGAATTGTTTGGATAATGAAAATTCATTGATTTGTGATGGAAACGAAAGGAAATTGTTGTGATGAAATCGCTTTGAAAATAAAAGTTGGTTGTGGTGGAAAAAAAAAATTGCATTTGAATGAAAGAGCACTGATGATTCATTCACAGTAAGACAAAGGCTCATGTGTTAAGAAAGTAAATAGAGTCAATTCTGATTCCATGCAGACTTTAAATGCTACAATGAAGAGCAGCCTCTAATCTAATTAGGTTTAGAGGTGTGTTTTCACTGTTTTTTGCATCCAAACCTGATGTTAGAGGGATTTGGGGGAAAATCTAAATCTAGAAATCTCCTTGAATTATTTTCATGTCATAATCCATTGCTCTGATCTGGAGAGGGGCAGAGGTGGGGCGGCAGTCCTGGACCTCCTGCTGCTTGAGCCTCTAATGCCACAGTCAGCAGGAAGGAGCCGGGCGCAACAGGGTCCCTCGCTCGGCAGAAGGGTACGGACCCCAGGCCTGATTCCTGCCATGCTGCATTAACTCATGCATGCAGGGCGAGATGAGAGAGCTGCTCTCATATAAGGGGAAGTGTTGCTGTAGATATCTGCTGGAGGACGCTGATAGTGGAACATGAGCAGGACTGTCATGTGGTGTTTGATTGATGCTTCTACTGTAATGTAGTAGCATGCAGTGAGGGTTTGTGGAAAAAGGGGGTTTGTTTGCAGGAAAAAAGGGGATGGAACGTGTTTCCTGTACTGGTGTGAAGTAGAAACACAACCTGTGGTCGTGCAGTTGAGAGCTGCCACAGGAGCAGATGTTCATGCCAGTCAAAAGCTTTTTTTTGTTCTCAGGAAATGCCTGTGAATCCGAGCTTGAGCAGGTATATCACGCCGCTGGTTGCGTCACCTTAGCATGTGGTGTTTAAGTGCACACGCATCTTATTTACATGCATTCACAGCAACACATGATATGTGCCCGGTATAGACCTGCATCATGAATATTTAAATTATGTTACTATCATTATTTTTTAGCAGAAATGGCTCTCCTTTTTATGCAAATAATACTTGTTATAGGAACTGCCTTAGTCACAGTAGTCAGTGATTGGTGCTTTTACAGCCTCCATAAAGCTTTTAGACTTAAAGAACTCTTAACTTAAAGAAATTAATACATTTATTCAGCAAGGATGCATTAAATTGATCAAGTGACAGTATAGACATTTATAATGTTGCAAAAGCTTTATATTTCAGATAAATGTTGTTCTTTTGAACTTTCTATTCATTAAATTGTCCTGAAAAAAAATTGTACACAACTGTTTTCAACATTGATAATAATAATAATAATAATAATAATAATAATAAATGTTTCTTGAGCAGCAAATCAGCATATTAGAATGATTTCTGAAGGATCATGTGACTCTAAAGACTGGAGTAATGATGCTGAAAATTCAGCTTTGAATCACAGAAATAAATTGCATTTTAAAATATACTCAAATAGAAAAAGTTATTTTAAATTGTAAACATATTTCCACAATAATACTGTTTTTGCTGTATTTTGGATCAATGCAGGCTTGATGAGCAGAAGAAACTTCTTTCAAAAACATTGAAAATAGTAATGTTTCCAAACTTTTTGACCGGTAGTGTGATACACATACACATACACAGTCTTGGTCAGGATTATTGGCTTCCTTGGTAAATATGATCAAAGAAGACTGTAAAAAAATCTTCTTTTTGATCTTTCATTAAAAAAAAAAAAAATCACAAAAATCTAACCTTTCATTGTAGTAAACTAATGAATATGGGGAAACTCGCTTATTTTTTTACTTTTTCTTCTACTTGACTTAATTATTTATAATTCTACAGGTATATATATATATATATATATATATATATATACACTCACCTAAAGGATTATTAGGAACACCTGTTCAATTTCTCATTAATGCAATTATCTAATCAACCAATCACATGGCAGTTGCTTCAATGCATTTAGGGGTGTGGTCCTGGTCAAGACAATCTCCTGAACTCCAAACTGAATGTCAGAATGGGAAAGAAAGGTGATTTAAGCAATTTTGAGCGTGGCATGGTTGTTGGTGCCAGACGGGCTGGTCTGAGTATTTCACAGTCTGCTCAATTACTGGGATTTTCACACACAACCATTTCTAGGGTTTACAAAGAATGGTGTGAAAAGGGAAAAACATCCAGTATGCAGCAGTCCTGTGGGTGAAAATGCCTTGTTGATGCTAGAGGTCAGAGGAGAATGGGCCGACTGATTCAAGCTGATAGAAGAGCAACTTTGACTGAAATAACCACTCATTACAACCGAGGTATGCAGCAAAGCATTTGTGAAGCCACAACACGCACAACCTTGAGGCGGATGGGCTACAACAGCAGAAGACCCCACCGGGTACCACTCATCTCCACTACAAATAGGAAAAAGAGGCTACAATTTGCACGAGCTCACCAAAATTGGACAGTTGACGACTGATGAGTCTCGATTTCTGTTGAGACATTCCGATGGTAGAGTCCCTTAGTGCCCCTTAGTGCCAATTGGGCATCGTTTAAATGCCACAGCCTTCCTGAGCATTGTTTCTGACCATGTCCATCCCTTTATGACCACCATGTACCCATTCTCTGATGGCTACTTCCAGCAGGATAATGCACCATGTCACAAAGCTTGAATCATTTCAAATTGGTTTCTTGAACATGACAATGAGTTCACTGTACTAAAATGGCTCCCACAGTCACCAGATCTCAACCCAATAGAGCATCTTTGGGATGTGGTGGAACGGGAGCTTCATGCCCTCGATGTGCATCCCAGAAATCTCCATCAACTGCAAGATGCTATCCGATCAATATGGGCCAACATTTCTAAAGAATGCTTTCAGCACCTTGTTGAATCAATGCCACGTAGAATTAAGGCAGTTCTGAAGGCGAAAGGGGGTCAAACACAATATTAGTATGGTGTTCCTAATAATCCTTTAGGTGAGTGTATATATATTTATTAATTGCAGTCAATGTGTATTAGTGATTAAACATTTATTTCATAGTGAGATCTCCATAGCCGAGCAGCAGCATCCAAGCCTTACATCACCAAGTGCAATGCAAAGCGTCAGATGCAGTGGTGTAAAGCACGCCGCCACTGGACTCTAGAGCAGTGGAGGCGTGTTCTCTGGAGTGACCAATCACCCTTCTCTGCCTGGCAAATCTGATCCTACAGAATAAGTCAATTACAGGCCAATCTCAAATTTACCCTTTCTGTCAAAAATACTAGAAAAGGTAGTGTCCTCACAATTATGCTTCTTTTTAGAAAGAATTGGTATTGCTGAGGATTTCCAGTCAGGATTTAGACCGTATCATAGTACTGAGACTGCTCTCATCAGAGTTACAAATGATTTACTCTTATCATCCAGTCGTGGCTGTATCTCTCTATTAGTGTTACTCGATCTTAGCGCTGCATTCAATACTATCAACCACAACATTCTTTTGAATAGACTCAAGAATTATGTTGGCTTTAGTGGAATTGCATTGGCATGGTTTAAATCATACTTATGTGACTGTTATCAGTTTGCAGCAGTAAATGAAGAGATGTCACACCGATCACAAGTTCAGTATGGAGTACCGCAACCCTCAGTGCTAGGACCTTTGCTTTTCACCCTGTACATGCTACCACTGGGAGATATCATTAGGAAGCATGGCATTAGTTTTCATTGTTCAAGATTCAAGAGTTTTATTTGTCACATACACAGTTATATACAGAATATACAACCGGCAGTGAAATGTAAACAGGTCCGCTCCATGGACCGTGCAAATTCACAGTTAAAAACACAAGGAGGAAATTATAATAGAAATAGGATAAAAAAGTACTATGTATATATACACTCACCTAAAGGATTATTAGGAACACCATACTAATACTGTGTTTGACCCCCTTTCGCCTTCAGAACTGCCTTAATTCTATGTGGCATTGATTCAACAAGGTGCTGATAGCATTCTTAAGAAATGTTGGCCCATAATGATAGGATAGAATCTTGCAGTTGATGAAGATTTGTGGGATGCACATCCAGGGCACAAAGCTCTCGTTCCACCACATCCCAAAGATGCTCTATTGGGTTGAGATCTGGTGACTGTGGGGGCCATTTTAGTACAGTGAACTCACTGTCATGTTCAAGAAACCAATTTGAAATGATTCGAGCTTTGTGACATGGTGCATTATCCTGCTGGAAGTAGCCATCAGAGAATGGGTACATGGTGGTCATAAAGGGATGGACATGGTCAGAAACAATGCTCAGGTAGGCCGTGGCATTTAAACGATGCCCAATTGGCACTAAGGGGCTTAAAGTGTGCCAAGAAAACATCCCCCACACCATTACACCACCACCACCAGCCTGCACAGTGGTAACAAGGCATGATGGATTCATGTTCTCATTCTGTTTATGCCAAATTCTGACTCTACCATCTGAATGTCTCAACAGAAATCGAGACTCATCAGACCAGGCAACATTTTTCCAGTCTTCAACTGTCCAATTTTGGTGAGCTCATGCAAATTGTAGTCTCTTTTTCCTATTTGTAGTGGAGATGAGTGGTACCCGGTGGGGTCTTCTGCTGTTGTAGCCCATCCGCCTCAAGGTTGTGCATGTTGTGGCTTCACAAATGCTTTGCTGCATACCTCGGTTGTAATGAGTGGTTATTTCAGTCAAAGTTGCTCTTCTATCAGCTTGAATCAGTCGGCCCATTCTCCTCTGACCTCTTGCATCAACAAGGCATTTTCGCCCACAGGACTACCGCATACTGGATGTTTTTCCCTTTTCACACCATTCTTTGTAAACCCTAGACATGGTTGTGCGTGAAAATCCCAGTAACTGAGCAGATTGTGAAATACTCAGACCGGCCCGTCTGGTACCAACAACCATGCCATGCTCAAAATTGCTTAAATCACCTTTCTTTCCCATTCTGACATTCAGTTTGGAGTTCAGGAGATTGTCTTGACCAGGACCACACTCCTAAATGCATTGAAGCAACTGCCATGTGATTGGTTGATTAGATAATTGCATTAATGAGAAATTGAACAGGTGTTCCTAATAATCCTTTAGGTGAGTGTATATATATATATATATATACCTGTAGAATTATAAATAATTAAGTCAAGTAGAAGAAAAAGTAAAAAAATAAGAATAAAGAAGTGGACGTTATGCTTACGATACTCAGTTCAGTTCAGATTTCTTCACACCCTGGAAAAACTTACCAATTCACAAGATGAACGGAATGCATAGCTGATATAAAAAATTTGAAACTTAATTCAGAAAAAAAAAATAAAATAATTATTGGACAAAAAACTCCACAAGTAGTGACCTAGAATACTGTCTAACACTTGGCTACTCTGTCAAGTCCTCGTCGTCAGTTAGGAACCTGTGTATGCTCTTTGATACCAATCTTTCATTTGAAAGCCACATTTCTAACATCTGTAAAACTGCATTCAAGATTCAAGATTCAAGAGTTTTATTTGTCACATACACAGTTATATACAGAATATACAACCGGCAGTGAAATGTAAACAGGTCCGCTCCATGGACAGTGCAAATTCACAGTTAAAAACACAAGGAGGAAATTATAATAGAAATAGAATAAAAAGTATATATATATATATATATATATATATATATATATATATATATATATATATATATATATATATATATATAATTATAAATAAATCAACGCATTGTACCATCTTAAAAATATATCAAAAATAAACTTTCAATGCAAAATGCTGAACAGTTAGTTAATGCGTTAATGACCTCAAGGCTAGATTATTGTAATGCTCTACTGGGTGGTTGCCCTGCTCGCTTAATAAACAAACTCCAGCTGTTCCAAAACGCAGCAGCTCGAGTTCTTACTAGAACCAGGAAGTATGACCATATTAGCCCAGTTCAGCCATAATGGGAACTCTTCCCATAACACCTGATGTACTCATTACATCATAAGAAGAATGGCATCTACGCTAATGTTAGTCTCTCTGTTTATCCCGAGGTTTACTGCAGTCAGCCGGATCTGGGCCGTATCCAGATCAGATGGTGGACCTGCACCTGGTCATGACCAACGCATCCCTGAAATGTCTGCAAAGACCGTGTCAATTAAACTCCCCCCGTAAATGCTGTATCAACACGACATCCTCATTAAACTCGTCTCCGGCGTGATGACTCTGATCTTTCGAATAATCTTACGAATATCTATTGATCTAATAGGACTTCTGACCTGTAATGTTGCCAGAATCATAAGCATACAGAGGAGAACTGGCACCCAGACTGAGCCTGGTTTCTCCCAAGGTTTTTTTCTCCATTCTGGCCCTGAAGGAGTTTTGATTCCTTGCCACTGTCGCCTTTGGCTTTTGGCTTGCTCAGTTGGAGACACTTAAATTAAACTATATTACTGATCTGCCCGCATCAGTTCAGTTCAGTTCAGTTCAGTTTAGTTTATTGTCACATCACCAAAGCACATGTGCCTTGGAGAGTGAAATTCTTGGGAGCGTGCTCCAGACAATTGCAGTAACAGTTAACATAACCATACAACCTTAAGCAGGTAAAAACAGAAAAAAGTGCAATGTGCACATACATATAGTTAGTACACACAGTGTACTATTGGACATACTTACAGTCAGTACTACATTACACATTATACTCTGAAAGTACATGCATACAGTTAGCACCACGTTAAACACTATACACATTAAACACTATACACATTAAGCACTATACACAGAATATACACATTAAGCACTATACACAGAATATACACATTAGACACTATACACATTAGACACTATACACATTAGACACTATATACACATTAGACACTATACACAGATATATACACATTAGACCCTATACACAAACACAATACACAGAATATACACATTAAGCACTATACACAAGAAACACTATACACAGAATGTACACGTTCTACATTATTGACATTTGTACGTGTAAATGATGATGATTTTATGTGAACTGGATGCAGAATGTCATGAGTGTGCATCGGATGTATCCAGTGGTAACCGGTAGATAGTGCGGTGATAAATGAAGTGTGTGTATATAGTCCAGTGTTGACTGTTATAGTTGAGTGCGGTGTGTGGCATGCCATATTGTGGGAGTATGCTGTAGAGAGTATTAGTTTTGAGCGTTCAATAGTCTGATAGCCTGAGGAAAAAGCTATCCCTAAGTCGGCTAGTGCGGGATCGGATGCTGCGGAGACGTCTTCCTGAGGGCAGCAGAGAGCAGTCTGTGGGACGGGTGGCTGGAGTCACTGATGATCCTCCGGGCCTTCCTTGCACACCGCCTGGTGTAGATGTCCTGGAGGAGGAAGCTCACCTCCAACAATGTGGCTGGCAGTTCGCACGACCCTCTTCAGAGCTTTGCGGTTGCCAGCGGTGCTGTTTCCGAACCAGGCCGTGATGCAGCCCGTCAGGATGCTCTCTATGGTGCGCGTGTAGAAGGATCTGAGGATGCTGGGGCTCATTCCAAACTTCCTCAGCCGTCTCAGGAAGAAGAGGCGTTGATGTGCCTTCTTCAGCACTGCGTCGGTGTGTGTGGACCAGGTGAGATCCTCACTGATGTTGACACCGAGGAACTTAAAGCTGTTAACCCGCTCCACTGGTGTCTTGTCGATGGTGATGGGTTTGTGTTTTCTGCTCTGTCTCCTGAAATCCACCACCAGCTCCTTGGTCTTGTCGGTGTTGAGTGAGAGGTGGTTCTCCTGACACCATTTAGTCAGAGTGCTCACCTCCTCTCTGTAGGCCGTCTCATCGTTGTCGGTGATCAGGCCTATCACCGTTGTGTCATCGGCGAATTTGACAATGACGTTGGAGCTGTGTGTGGCTGTACAGTCATGTGTGTACAGGGAGTACAGGAGTGGGCTGAGGACACAGCCCTGAGGAGCACCAGTGTTGAGGGTCAGAGGGGATGATGTGTTGTTGCCCATTCTGACCACCTGACTTCTGCCTGTCAGGAAGTCCAGGATCCAGCTGCACAGAGATCTGTTTAGTCCCAGAGTCTGGAGCTTCGCAACAAGTGTAGTGGGCACTATGGTGTTAAATGCTGAGCTGTAGTCCACAAACAGCATTCTCACATAGGTGTTCTTGTTTTCCAGGTGGGAGAGAGCAGTGTGAAGGGTGAAAGCAATAGCATCATCTGTAGAACGGTTACTACGATATGCAAATTGTAGCGGATCCAATGATGAAGGCAGCACAGAGCAGATGTGATCTCTGATGAGTCTCTCAAAGCACTTGCTGAAGATGGGTGTGAGAGCAACGGGCCTCCAGTCATTTAAGCAGGTGGTTTTGCTTTTCTTTGGTATTGGCACAATGGTGGATTTTTGAAGCACGAGGGAACCACAGACAGACAGAGGAGAGATTGAAAATGTCTGTGAAAACACCGCTAGTTGTAATGCGCATGCTCGGAGCACGCGGCCGGGGATGCCATCAGGACCCGCAGCCTTCCGGATATTTACCCGTCGGAAGGATCGGGTTACATCCGCGACGGAGACGGTGAGTGCACTCACGTCTCCTGCAGCAGCTGCGGGAGCACGCTCTGTGTGGGCGGTGTTGTGAGCCTCGAAACGAGCATAAAAGTTATTCAGCTCATCCGGTAGAGAGGCGGCAATGTTCACCGTAGCTGGTTTATTTCCTTTAAAGTCTGTGATGTTATTGATTCCCTGCCACATACTTCTTGCATCGTTGGTGTTGAATTGATCTTCAACTTTGTTTTTGTATTGTCTTTTTGCGGCTTTGATGGATTTCCTGAGATCGTAACTGGTTTGTTTGCGATCATCAGCATTACCGGATTTAAAAGCGGATGTTCGTGCTGACAAGGCTGCTCGGACATCGCTGTTTATCCACGGTTTTTGGTTGGGGTAGATACGGATTGTTTTAGTCGGCACAACGTCTTCTACACACTTCCTGATGAAACACGTTACAGTCTCTGAGTACACCTCTATGTCGTCATCAGAAGCTGCCCGGAACATGTCCCAGTCCACGTGATCAAAACAGTCCTGTAGTGTAGCGTCTGATTGGTCCGACCAGCATTGGATTGTCCTGAGGCGGGTGCTTCCGTTTCAGTTTCTGCCTGTAAGCAGGCAGGAGCAGGATGGAAGAGTGATCTGATTTGCCGAAAGTTGGGCGCGGGAGAGATTTGTATGCGTTCCGAAAAGGAGAGTAACAGTGGTCCAGTACATGATCACCACGCGTGTTGATGGTGATGTGCTGAAAGTATTTTGGGGCTATTGTTCTGAAGTTGGCTTTGTTAAAGTCCCCCGTAACAACAAACGCTGCTTCTGGGTACGCGGTTTCCTGCTCACTTATATTCCCATACAGTTCCTTGAGTGCTTGTTCTGTGTTGGCTTGAGGAGGAATATAAACAGCTGTGATTATGACCGCTGTAAATTCCCTCGGTAGCCAGAATGGTCGGCACAGAAGCATGTGAAATTCCAGATCAGGGAGCAGAAGGATTTAATGGAGTGTAGGTTCCTTTCGTCACACCACGAGTGGTTGACAAATAAACAAACACCCCACCTCTGCTTTTCCCGTGAGCTCTTTCGTTCTGTCCGAACGGTGCACGGAGAACCCCGTGAGCTCGATGGCTGAGTCTGGAACCACTGCAGACATCCAGGTTTCTGTGAGGCAAATAATGCAGCAGTCCCTTGTCTCTCGTTGGTATGAGACGCGTGCCCGCAGTTCACAGAGTTTGTTGTCCAGTGACTGAACATTAGCCAGCAGAATGGTTGGGAGAGGAGGTCGGGGGACGACGTCTGAGTCTTACTAGGACGCCGGCTCTCTTCCCTCTTTTCCGGCGACTTTTCCTCCGTCGCGCCCATGCGACCCAGACAAAGGGCTCTGATGCGGTGTCTGTAAACAGGGCGCCAGCCTTCAAGAACTCAAAGTCCGGTTCGCGCTTCGCGACGAGGAACCTATGCTTAGAAGCGTGTGTCTGTCGTAGACAGTTTTACAAACAACATCCAACACGTAGAACAACATAAAAACAAGTAAAACAAACGAAAAACTGCAAAGTTTGCTCGGTGCTCGCAACACGGCCGCCATACTCGGCGCCATCTTGGTTTTTACAATTGCCATTGGCATTGACACTATATGATAATTGAAATTAGCTGGATAACATCATCGTTTTCACCAGAGTGGCTATACAGCCGAATCAAATTCTGTTGCATTATTTTCCTGTTAACACTGTGAAGCTGCTTTGAAACAACTGGCATTGTAAAAAGTGCTATATAAATAAAGGTGACTTGACTTGACGAGTCAGGGTTTGGCTGTTGCCAGAAGAACGTACTTGCCTGTACTTGCCTGACTGCAGTGTGCCAAGTGTAAAATTTGGTGGAGGGGGGATTATGGTGTGGGTTTGTTTTTCAGGGGTTTGGTTTGGCCTGGCCCCTTAGTTACAGTTAAAAGAATTCTTAATGCTTCAGCATACTTAGACATTTTGGAAAATTTTTCATTTTTAATTTCAGCATACCAATACATTTTTCATGCTCCCAACTTTGTTTGAACAGTTTGGGGATGGCCTGTTTCAACATGACTGCGCACCAGTGCACAAAGCAAGGTCCATAAAGACATGGATGAGTGAGTTTGGTGTGGAGGAACTTGACTGGCCTGCACAGAGTCCTGACCTCAACCCAATAGAACACCTTTGGGATGAATTAGAGCGGAGACTGCAAGCTAGGCCTTCTTGTCCAACATCAGTGCCTGACCTCACAAATGTGCTTCTAGAAGAATGGTAAAAAATTCCCATAAACACACTCCTAAACCTTGTGGAAAGCCTTCCCAGAAGAGTTGAAGCTTTTATAGCTGCAAAGGGTGGGCCAATTCCATATTAAACCCTACAGATTAAGAATGGGATGTCATTAAAGTTCATGTGCATGTAAAGGCAGGTGTCCCAAAACTTTTGGCAATATAGTGTGTATACATTTAGTTATTATTATTATTATTATTATTATTATTATTATTAATAATTAATTATAGAAATATTATATAATTTATTTGTTGTGGATTAAGTTCATGCAGTCAGTACAGGGGTTTCTTTTTCTTTCTTTTTATTTTTTGTTTTGTGTTCTTTTGTGCATAATTCCTGTAGGGAATCAGATACTAAAACAAGAGAGACATCTCATTGAAACACATTGTTGGTGAATCCCCCCAGAGAGATGGGTGCTATGAGTCTTTGTTAATTTTATTGAATAAAATGATTCGATATTGAAAAGAATTACACAGAGACAATAAATGTCCCCGGACATAATTCATTTCTGTATTTTCAGGAGCCCTTGAAATCACAGTCAAGAGTATTTCTTCTTTTCTTTAAAAAAAAAAAAAATTTTAAGAGGCGTACAATGACATTTAATTTTCTGCCGTTACAGAGGCCTGACCCGTTCTGCCCCGATCCACTTTTCTTTTTTTTTTATTTCTTTTTTCAAGACGGTGTATGTCATGAATTTTAATTTGGATGATAAGATCATGTTGGGTACTTTCAGCTCACACAAAATAACGAAGCCTGAAGCCCTTTTTAATACCAGTGAATTTGTACTTTTCCTTAAATAGAAATACACTTTGGATATTTTTGTCAAGCCAAACTTTGCTGATAACACTGTGGATCTTTCCTGGCACTCTGCGTTGAGTTACCCCGATTCTATCTCCATTTTCTTTTGTTGTTTTTTGAGTTTCTGTTACAGTATAAAAGGCCCATGATGTGGCATAATCAGTCAGTGTGGAGACTTCATGTACTGAAAACACATTCATAATTGATCATAAAACAGCTCTGTTTGTAAATAATTTCACTCTGAACAATAACTGCTTCACTAAATGTATTGTTTTGCTGTTGTACTTGCATGTTAAAAATACACAGTTCGCCACTGCCTGCTTTGTATGTATAGCATTAAGCTCCAGTTATTTATCACATACACTTGTAAGCCTTTGCACATCATGCTGGTTTTGGCTGGTCACCCATCATGCCCTCTTCTTAAAAGGTACATAACACACACAGTTTCTGTGTTTCCTTAACGCTGGGTTATTTGGGAAGTTAAACAAGGTTATCTTTCCCTCACAACCAGAATCACACTTCTTTAGTGATATTGTTGATTTTGTGGTCTAAAAACAAAAGTGGCCATACAAGTACTTCCGCCCTTTATGACCTCATACAGGGCCATACAGAAAAAAAAAAAAACGTTCCGAACCTTATGTGAATCCTGAAGGAGTGTATTTGGAAGAGAAATACTCCATCATACTCCATCATCTTTTTTTTCTTGGTATGAAGAACATTTTCATAATCTAAAGAAACCTTGTCCACGATAAAGAATCTTTTGTGCAATGGAAAGGTTACATGGATGTTCCAATCTAAAATCATTTTGAAATATGATCTGGCCCAAACAGGTCTGAGCAGTAGCTTCAGCAGGTTATTTTGGTGAATGTCAAGGTGTTTGTTTCTCTGTCTGTCCCTGCAGGTGTCGCTGAGGTAATCGTGCTGGTGGGTGGGCGACAGGTCATCGGTATGAACCAGCGATCGCTGACAGCCGTCACTTGCTTCAACCCTCAGAACAACAAGTGGTACCCCCTGGCCAGCTTGCCTTTCTACAACCGCGAGTTCTTCTCCGTCATATCGGCGGGGGATAATATCTACCTGTCAGGTAATCAAACCGACAGTGTGTCACTTGCAGTTTGGTGGCCTCCTGCAGGTGTCTGCTTTTATATTTAGCATTGCATGCTCTGAGGGATGATGTGAAAGCAGATGGCTGTTCCTCGTCTCTGTCTTTACGACTGGCTGCGTGTCAAATTATGATGTTAAATATCCCACAAATCAAGCAAGATAAAATTAATAGCGCAGGAAAGACGATGCTTTTAAAGATGTAACAGCAATTTGTTAGTGAAAACTGCATATGAGTAATTGGTGCATAACATAGACATCAAGATTTTTAGATTTCATTGGACCCACTTTATATTAGGTGGCCTTAACTACTATGTACTAACATTTTAATTAATCATTTGATACAATGCTCTTATTGTGTACATACATGTTTTTACATTGTGCTTACATTTTTAAAATTAGCTGTATGTAATTACATCTGTAATTAATTTCTGTAGTTACATTTATAATTACACTGTTGACACTTCCCTTACACCTAACCCTACCCTTAAACTTACCCATACCACTACACCTGTCCTTAACTTTACCCATATCCCACCTCAGTATCAGCAAAAGTGTTTTGCAATACAATATGAACACAATAAGTACATTGTACATATTTTTTGATGTAAGTACATAGTAGTTGAGGCCACCTAATATAAAGTGGGGCCATTTCATTTTATATAATGGCAAAGGAAAATGATATTGCCATGTTCACACAACAGCAGAATATGGTTGTCAACCCTGTATTTGAGGGATAGTTCACCCAAAAATGAAAATTCAGTCATTAAGTACTCTCATGTCATTCCAAACATTCGTTCATCTTTGGAACACAAATTAAGATATTTGCTTATTGATGAAATCGGAGAGCTTTCTGACCCCTCCATAGACAACAAAAATAATTACTTTATTCAACAGTAATTACTTTATTTTCTTGTCTGTCAGTCCCCTACACAGTTTACGTTGGTCAGCTCCTGCGTCAGCATGTGTGATGCGTCACATTTTTTGCGCACTAAAAGTATTCTTAACGCTTCATAAAATTAAGGTTGAATCACTGGAGTCACATGGACTATTTTAACTATGTTTTTACTACCTTTCTGGGCCTTGGGCCTGAGGGCTCTCCAATTTCATCAAAAATATCTTCATTTGTGTTCCGAGGATGAACGAAGGTCTTACGGTTTGGAACAACATGAGAGTGAGTAATTAATGACAGAATTTTCATTTTTGGGTGAACTAACCCTTTAATATGTAACTAGACTGAACAACTGCAAGCTGTGTGTCATCTGAAGATTTTAGATCCAGTCACTGTTCTCCATGGGGGCTGTTCCCATCAGTGTTGCATTCTACGCGCGACTCAAATGCTCCACTCTCCGCCCAGATATAAAAGCTGCTGTCGGTTAATGAAGATTTGACGGATGATCTCGGGGCTCGTTTGACTCTTGTTGTTTCAAAAGTGATAAGGCTTTTCAATTTTATGGACTTTGACATCTTTTATTTTACTTTGGTCACTGTTGCTATGGTAACTGATAAAAGAATACAGGCTTGACTCCCATTGCATGTTCATGCAGACAGTAGGGTCTTTAAGCAACAGCTGCTAATGGAATGCAACAGCATTCTTGGGTTCTGTTGCGCATGTGCAATTTTGACTACTATTTTGTGACATTCTACTGTAACCGTATACCACAGGATAATAGCTTATTTGCCATAGTATAGTATTGCCATAATATGTGACGGATTAGCCAAGTAAATGTTTTATTTTTATTTATTGTCATGTGGCATTTAATCAACCCTTCTCTTGCTTTTCCAAAAAAATTACAATCTTTAGTACTTTGTCAAATAATTTAAATGGTCCATTACACCTTCCTCTTTATTGTAGCTTAGTGATTTTGGCCCCACTTTATATTAGGTAGCCTTAACTACAATGTACTTATTGTGTTCATATTGTATTGTAAAACACTTTTGCTGATATTGAGGCAGGTAAGGTTAGGGACAGGTGTGGTTGAATGGGTAGTTAGGTGTAAGGGAAGTGTCAACAGTGTAATTATAAATGTAACTACAGAAATTTCTGTAGTTCTGTAGTTCTCAGAATTTTTTTTTATATTAGTACAATGTAAAAACATGTATGTACACAATAAGTACATTGTATCAAATGATTATTTAAAATTTTAGTACACTAACAGTACAAATGTTAGTGATTTTTGCGTTCTTTGGCTACGGCAATTAACAGTTTACTTCCGGTCGCCATTGCCATTGGCAGCTGTTGTTTAAAGTCCCTAGTATTCGAGACGCTACTGCAAGTTGCTGTCTGAACAGGATCATTCGAGACTCACACTTCTAAGTAAATGTGGTTGTCTATCCCAAAAACGTCTCGGTTACGTATGTAACCCTCATTCCCTGAAGGAGGGAATGGAGACATACGTCGGAACTGACTGATGAATTGGGATCTGTTTTCAGAGACCACTCTACTTAGAGTGATTAAAAACAAGCCAATGGACATTGGCATGCAGTCCACGCTTTCCACGCACCACCTCGCAGCGTGGGTATAAACACGGAAGTGGAAGTACCGCATATCACTTTTCAACTGAGGAGCCGAGACAAGTGACTCGGCCTTCAGCTGAAGCACAGCGCCTGACGACGGGACGTACGTTCCCTCCTTCAGGGAATGAGGGTTACATACGTAACCGAGACGTTCCCTTTCAGTCGGTCACGTTCGACGTACGTCAGAACTGACCAACGAAGTGGGATCCCTACCAAGATGCTGGCCCTTCCAGCGCCCTGCTTGAGCTCACTGGACCACTCCTACATTGGAGAGGGAGTCAGGGCTCCAGGCAGGGAAGGACAATAACTGCTGTTCCTGCAAGACCCACTCAGAGTGACTATTGGATAACGCTGGGAAAGCGTGCCCGTCTTGGAAGATGGAACGCTGCGGAGCCACGTCCTTCAAGGGAAGGAGAGGTGGCGGATTACACATAAGGACTAACCTAGCAGGGTAGAGCAACATATGGCAGTCTCTGGGGTGGTTCCAACCTGGACCCAGGGGGGAAAGAACAGAGACGACAGAGCGGGCTCTGTCAAGGGAAAGACACGGGGCTAGCCAAGTAGGGTAGCTGGTACCATGGAGAATACACATATGGGGTTGCCGTGGGAACCGCTACATATGGATACCCAGCCTACACACACGTTCCACAAGCATATGGGTGCAGGCCTGGCGTTAGACGGCTGCAACATCTGAGACCGAAGGGGAGGAGCTCGACAGGGTTAGCCATTTCTGGGGAACACAACTGGAGACAATAGACGCACGTATCCGGCCCAGGGGGCGGGAATGGCATTGCAAGCCGACACTATGGGCACTAATGGGCACTTAGCGCTACTGGCCACTGGGGGCAAGTACACGGGGAAAATACCGGCTCTACACGGAGGCTATAGAATCTAGCGAACGTGTTAGGTGTCGCCCAGCCCACAGCTCTACATATATCTGTCAGCTAGGTGCCTTGAGCCGGCGCCCAGGAGGAAGCTACACTCCTAGTTGAGTGTGCTCGCAACCCGAATGGGCAAGGCATGTCTTGGGACTGGTACACCAAGACAATAGCATCCACTATCCAGTGGGCTAACCTCTGCTTGGAGACTGCCTTTCCCTTCTGCTGGCCTCCGTAACAGATGAAGAGCTGTTCTGAGGTCCTAAAGCTTTGAGTTCGGTCCACATAGGCGCGGAGAGCGTGGACGAGACAGAGCAAAGCTAGGGCTGGGTCTGCCTCCTCTGAAGGCAGCGCTTGCAGGTTCACCAACTGATCTCGGAAAGAAGTGGTGGGAACCTTGGGCACATATCTGGGCCAGGGCCTCAGGATGACGTGAGAGTTACCTGGCCCGAATTCTAGGCACGATTCACTGACCAAAAGTGCATGCAGTTCCCCTACCCTCTTGATGAAGGCCAATGCAACCAAGAGTACTGTCTTCATGGACAGGATCTTTAACTCAAAGAAAGTAGGTCCTTCCTCAGAGGAATGGGCCAGGGAGGTGCTGTCACAAGGAGAGTTCGTTCGGAGAACCAGGTCCGGTTGGGCCAGTAGGGCGCAACTAACAAGACCTGCTGTGCGAGTCTGTGCGAGAAGGCTCACTGGGGGAAACGCATATTTGCGTAGGTCCCGGGGCCAGCTGTGTGCCAGTGCATCCATGCCGAGGGTGCCCCGGTCAGGGAGTAATACAACTGGCAATGGGTCGACTCTGGAGAGGCAAACAGGTCTACCTGTGCAGCTCTGAAGAGGTCCCATATCAGCTGGACCACCTGGGGATGGAGTCACCACTCTTCCAGAGGTGTCGGCTGCCATGAGAGCTCGTCGGCTGTCCAGTTGAGCGCACCTGGGATGTGAATGGCGTGAAGCGACCTCAGATGCTTCTGACTCCAAAGAAGAGTTGACGGGCGAGTCGGAGCATGCAACTGGAGCGTAGACCACCCTGACGGTTGATGTACGCAACGGCCGCAATGCTGTCCGTACGCACCAATATACGTGCATGCCCTGTAGCGGCTTTTTGAGGAGGCTCAGAGCAAGACGTATTGCCAGTAACTAGGCAACTGATATGCCAAAGCAGTTGGGGCCCCGTCCACAGACCCGAAATTGCATGCCTGTTGTTTTTGGCCCCCCAGCTTGTGGATGAGGCATCCATGAAGACCACAGCATGCCTGGACACCTGTTCTAGGGACACTCCTGCAGAAACAAAGGGTCCGACCACGGGCTGAAGGTTTGGCGGCAATAAAGAGTAACTGAGACCCGGTGCTTGCCGCTCTGCCACGTCCATCTCAGGACTTGGCCGTGAAGCCAGTGCTGAAGTGGTCTCATATGCAGCAATCTGAGCGATGTTACCGTGGGACAGCCCGAAGGGCAGGACTTTGTACTGATATGCCCTCCCTTCGAACGCAAAGAGTAGGAACGGTCTGTGTCGAGGGAGAATGGAGACATTAAAGTACGCGTCCTTCAGGTCGACCGCTGTGAACCAATCTCAGGGACGGATGCGTTTGAAAATGCGTTTCTGCGTCAACATTCTGAACGGAAGCTTGTGCAGGGCCCGATTCAGGACAAGCAGGTCCAAGACTGGTCTTAACCCACCCCCTTTCTTGGATACAATGAAGTAGGGGCTTTAGAACCATGACTTCATATCGGCTGGAGGAACCGGCTCGATCGCGTCCTTCGCCAGTAGAACTTCGATCTCTGACCGCAAGACATGGGCATCGCTGCTCCGCACGGAGGTGAAGAGGATGCCCTTGAACTTGGGAGGCCGGCAAGCAAACTGAATCACGTAGCCGAGTCTGATGGTACGGATGAGCCCGCGAGACGGCCTGGGGAGCTCTAGCCAGGCCCCCAGAGACTGAACAAGCGGGACCAACGTACCCAGGGTGGGGCAGCGAGGTGGAATGCTCGGACCCAACTCAGGAGGCCCGGAGGCGGCCCAAAGTGTCGTCTGAGCATTCCAAGGTGGGGCAGAGTGTGGGTGAGAAGGCCTGGTGGCGTCCTCGGTGCCCACTCTGCTGCCCCCTGCCAGGGAGAGGCAGGAAAGTGGAATACTCAGACCCGACTCGGGAGGCCCGGAGTGTTGACTGAGTATTCCAGGGTGGGGCAGAGTTTGGGTGAGAAAGCCTGGTGGCATCCTCGGTGCCCACACTGCTGTCCCCTGGTGAGGGGGAGAGGGGAGGAAAGGAGTGGCAAGGCCCGGGAGCGTCACACACTGTCAACCTGACCCTCTCAGGGCCCAGGGAGGGAGGAAACTGCTCTTTTATTGAAAATGTGGGTACCGCTGGACTCCGGAGAGCCAGTGGCGGGACTGAAACCTAGTCTCCCCCCAGTCCTCCTCTGGGGGAGGGAGGGGTGCGGACACCGCCTCCCTGAGAGCAGATCCCCTTCTCACTGGGCCACCCGTTTCAGGGCCACTTGCCATCAGACTTCGCGGCACCCTGGACGGGTTGGGTGCCTCCCTTGCGCCCGGCCACCTGCTGCCCGTGTGGAGGCTGCTGCTTGGCTTTAGCAGGGGCAGAGGCAGACGCAGGGGGACACCCTCGGCGTCAAGCAGGTGGAGACAATGTGACCGATGACTGGGTGGAGGCAGCAGCTGGTCGTCAGGGCAGGATTTTTTTAATTCTTTTTTTTACGCCTCCGTCTGCTTCTGGGCCACCAAGAACTGCTGGGCGAAGTTCTCGATGGCGTCGTCGAAGAGGCCAGCCTGACAGACAGGGGCGTTGAGGAACCGAACTTTGTCAGGCTCAAGCATATCTGCCAGGTTTAGCCCCATGTGACGTTCCTGGACCACTAGTGTGGACATCGCCTGACCCAGGGAACGTGCGGTGACTTTCGCTGCCCGAAGAGCAAGGTCCATCACCACACGCAGTTCCTGCATAACCCCTGGGTCGGGACTACCCTCGTGCATGCGGGACAGAGGGTAGCGAGAGAGGGAAAACACATATACAGATTATGGCCCTTTTGGTGTTCCATATTTCCCTCTCTCCTCTTCCAGAGCCCCAAATGAAATGCTAGGTCCCCATTTTTTTTTAAGAACCAGCAAATGTAAGCTACCAGCAGGCATGTGAGACAGTGAGCGTGGCCGTCAGAACGGCACACGGTGCGCTGAACGCTCAAGTCTTTGGGAAGACGAACAACGTGCCGACGTGGTCATGTTCTCATGAGAGAACGTGAACCACCCACAAACACAGTCTCAGCATGCTTGTGATGTGATAGAGGAGTGGGAGCCTGAGGGGATGTACCCGGCGGGGAAACCCCACTGTAACCCTCAGGTCACCAAGGCTTATTAGCCAAAGTAGCCCTTTTCTGGTGCACCAGAAAAGGAACTAGATCGGGGAATAGGCAAAGGGACTCAACCCTGTTTGAGGTTTCATAGTTTCGACCACACATGACAGTGCCGAGTGATGCGCTGGGTTGCCGTGACAACCCACGCTGTCAGCCGGCCGCTAGACGGCACACAGCACGCTGAACGCTTAAGCCCTTACGAGAAAGGTAAGACAAACTGCGCGCCGACGTGATCACATTTTATTGAGAGAGTATGAATCACCCATGAACGCAATCTCACATGTTTATGTGTGAGAGAGATCGTGGCCGTCAATTGAGGACAGGAAACAACCGCATCCAGAAACACGGTTTGAATGACATCTTGAAAAAGACGCAGGGTCAAACCGTGTTGCTCTTTTAGAAGGAAATGCTCTTTTAGAAGTGCTGAAGCACTCAGGGAGATGGCCGCGGCTCACAGCAGTCCGATTGCAAGCCTGCGTGTGAACACTCAAAGAACAGAAATACAAGTGTATGTTGCAGCGGCCACTCGCTGACTCGCGCCGTCACACCCCAGCACCCAGGTAAGAGAGTGATCCTCCTCGAGACTCGTCTAAACACTCTTCGTAGAAACAGCTTGATACAGCAAACCGTTCGGCTCCGAAGTTAAAAGCGATATGCGGTACTTCCACTTCCATGTTTATACCCACGCTGCGGGGCGGTGCATGGAATGTGTGAGCCGCATGCCAATGTCCATTGGCTCGTTTTTAATCGCTCGAAGTAGATTGGTCTCTGACCGACGTACGTCGAACGTGACCGACTGAAAGGGAACCAATTTTTCCATTTTGTCTTGCATTATTAAAAAAAAAAAAAACATTTTCTTTTGGTTTTTAATCCTCTTTCTCCATATCTAATTCATGTTATATGATCCTGGAGTGTGAGAAATATTCCATGTTGTCACTCAAATAACAGGAGCTCACAAAATCAGCATGAATAACTATAACAGAATTAGCAAAATACAGTTTAAAAATGTTTAGCATGTCACACTTCAAACATTTTTGTTTTGAAACAACACCAAGTTTGAACATTAGTGTTAAAAATGTATATAAATAATAAAGAGTTAAGTTTTATGCATATTTTATAATTAATTTATATTATATTTACATTTACTTTTATCCAAAGCGACTTACATTGCATTCAAGGTACACATTTTTACATTTATTTAGTCAGTTCTTGCTTTCCCTGGGAATCGAACCCATGACCTTGGTGTTGCTAGCACCACACTCTACTGTTTGAGCTACAGGAAATTATTTAAAATATATTTAAATATTTTATTTATATGTAATAGTATTAAATTCATATTATTATTATTATTTATTATATGTATATATACGTATTCCATATTAATATAATATTAAATATAATATATAATATATTTTTATAAAGAAATGCACTGTATACAATAAAAGAAATTCTAAAATGTCCACTTACTTACCCAATTAAACTTGTGTTCAGTTGCTGCCTTAAATTTTGAAGTATAATTAAATTGTACAAGTAGTGTACAAGTCATTTCAACTCATTTTGTTTTACTTCAAATCTTGTCTAGTTGAATCTCATTTAACTCATAAAATCAAGTTGAAATTGGTTAAATTATTTTGTGATAGTATTGGAAAAGCTGTATCATGTCTCAACTTAAACAGTCTTTTTCTGGAACCAGCTAAATCTAAATCCCTGAGAGGGGAGATGTGAGTGTGGAGTGTTTTTTTTTTTATGCATCTTTTCTTCAGATCTGTATTAATGAAGGTGTGATGTTGAAAGGTGTAAATGGAGACTTCAGCACTCATTTGTTTGGGCTTGTACCCTCTTTAGGTGGCATTGAGTCGGGAGTCACGCTGGCAGACGTGTGGTGCTACATGTCCCTGCTGGATAATTGGAATCTTGTGTCTCGGATGACAGTCCCGCGGTGCCGGCACAACAGCGTGGTGTACGACGGCAAGCTTTACGCCATTGGAGGACTCGGAGTGGCCGGAAATCTGGATAATGTGGAAAGGTATCTAGTGTTTGAATTAAACATTTCAATGGAAGCCGTTAGGTGTTTCAGATAAACATTTGGTCAGCTCTTTCTGTGCTGGGAGCCAATCTGATAATTGGATCTCTGCTGAAGTATGGAGGGAGTATTTTGCTGGCAGGTGACTGTGACACAGATGCATTGAGTAGATTGGATCAGGTTTCGCTGCCGTGGACTGTAGCTATAATCGACCGTTACACAGAGGTCATGACACAGTCGGTCGCTTTTAAAGGAACAGAATGCAAAAGCGACTAGGGACAATGATGTAAACACAAACCAGATTGATATTTGAAGACCGTTTTACAGTTGGTCATATTGAAATAAACCCATTTTCTCATGCAGTATCACTCTTATGACACGAAGAATCAATTTGAATTTGTTCTCCTGGCACTAACATCCAATTTCCATCTCACTGCCTCTCTCTGCTTATTCTAGTCTCGTAGGCTCCTTATTCCAGACTTTTTTGAGCTCCACAGCTTATTCTGACCCAAAAATAAAACTATTTCATTAGTCCAGGTTTTTCTTTTTTCAACAAATACCCATTTAGATAGGAAGAACTGTCTGTCTGACATTTAAAATGATTTTATTTTACAAAATCACTGTTTGGATTTAAATAGGAAAATGCTTAAGTGTCAGTGATTGAATCAATATTGTTATGTTTTGGCAACAGTTCTTCTAACCCTAATTGATGGAGTGTGTAGCTTTTCATTTTTTAATGAACCATGTAGGAAGACACATCATGGCCATATTCCAGGATTCCTCTTGATAGAAATTAAGATCACAATATTTATTTCCATCCATATTATATATATATACACAGGGCTTGACATTAACACCCGCCAACCTGCCATTTGCGGGTGGATTTCAGCTAGTCACTCCCACTAGCCACTTTGACGGGTTGAATTTTATTGTAGTCTTCTCAAAAAGCCTCTGCATCTGTTATCAGAGCTAAATAGGTCTATTTTATGACCTGTCATGTTATACATTTCATATAGACTTGATTTGGGTGTATACAGAGGTCATTTACATATAGCCATCAAATTTCCCAACAAAAAAATTTTGACCAGTGAAAATGCTGAGTGCCTAGTAACTTTGGAAAACCACTAGCCACAGTGGCTGGCGAGCTAAAAAAAAGTTAATTTCAAGCCCTGTATGTGTGTGTGTGTTTATATATATGTATGTGCAAATACATCTGGACATACTACTACACATACTACTGGATACATCTTCAGTGATGTTCCTGGAATCATTGGGTGTTTCGGATCTTTCAACATCATACACCCTCATCCAGGCGACCCAGCTGAGGCTGATCAGACAAGTTGTGTCCATTTGGCGAATCTAGCTACTTTGCCCCCATGGATCTCCTCTCTTGATCCATAGCCATCTTGAGGCTTTCTCTGCTGCTTCGGTGGTATTGTAGATGGCTCTTCTCCTCCTCACTCCAGCGATCGGGCCGCAAAGCCCCTGCTTCCGTCCTCAATTGGGAGACACCTTGCTTTCCATCCTGCTTGTCGACACTTGCTGACCAGTCCCTCGTACTTGAAGAGCTTCCTTTCAAAGGTCTCTTCTAGACAGTATTCCCAAGGGACTGTTAGCTCCAACAGAGCCACATGTTTGGTGGACTCAGACAAGAGAACATGTCTGGTCTTAAGGTGGTGGTCACAATATGGTTGGGGAACTTGAGTTGTTGCTCCAAGTCCACCAACAGCTGCCAGTCCCTCGCAGTGGCCAAGATGCCTGCAGATGTTTTTTGCAGCTGGTCTTGGCTGCTCTCAGCACTTCTAAAAGAGTAAATTCCTTCTAAACAAGCTGCACGGTTTGTCCCTGCATCTTTTTCAAGATGTCATTCAAACCGTGTGTTTCTCGGTTTCTCTGGTAAGTTCTCGTCCACACTGACGGGTAAGGCTTACATAGCCTGCAGAGAGGCTACGTCATCTTTGCATGCCATGGCGCTCCTGCAAGTCTACCAGGCCAAAGTGCTAAAGGAACTGCACGAGGACAGTTCCGACCCAGGGGTTATGCAGGAACTGCATGCGGCGACGGACCTCGCCCTCAGAGCGACAAAAGTCACTGCGTGCTCCCTGGGTCGGGCGATGTCCACCTTGGTGGTCCAGGAATGCCACCTGTGGCTAAACCTGGCAGATATGTGCAAGTCTGACAAAGTTTGGTTTCTCGACACCCCTGTCTGTCATGCTGGCCTCTTCGGCGACGCCATCGAGAACTTCGCTCAGCAGTTCTTGGTGGCCCAGAAGCAGACGGAGGTGATTAAAAACATTCTGCCCCGGCGATCCGCTGCTGCCTCCACCCCGTCGCCGGCGGCAGCGCCGAGGGCATCCCCCCGCGTCTCCCTCCGCCCCTCCCCAGCCCAAACAGCACCACTGGGCAAGCAGGGTGCCGGACGTAAGGGTGGCGCCCAACCCGCTCAGGGCCCTGTGAAGGCAGCTGGCAAGTGCAAGAGCACGCGGCCCTGAGACGGGTGGCCCAGGGACGGAAGGCCACATACATACACATCCCTTGCCACTGGCTCTCCGGAGCTCAGTGGTACCCACCAAAATCTGATTAAAGAAAGAGCAGTTCCCTTTGTCCCTGGGCACCAAGAGGGTCAGGTCGGCAGTGTACAACACCCCCGGGCCTTGTCACTCTTCTCCTCCCCTCTTATCATGCAGTGGCGGCTCGAGGACGCCTCCAGGCCTTCTCCCCCTCACTCCGCCCCACCCTGGAACACTCAGGCAACACTCTGGGTCGCCTCCGGGCCGTCCGGGTCGGGTCGGGTCTGAGTGTTCCACCTCGCTGCACCACCCCGGGCACGTCTGTGGTGCCATTGGTCCCGCTTGCTCGGTCTCTGGGGGCCTGGCTAGAGCTCCCCAGGCCGTCTCGCTGGCTCATCCGTACCATCAGACTCGGCTATGCGATTCAGTTTGCTTGCCAGCCTCCCAAGTTCAAGGGCGTCCTCTTCACCTCAGTGCAGAGCGGCGACGCCCATGTCTTGAGGTCAGAGATTGCGGTCCTACTGGCGAAGGACACAATCGAGCCGGTTCCTCCAGCCAATATGAAGTCGGGGTTCTACGGCCCCTACTTCATTGTGCCCAAGAAAGGGGGTGGGTTACGACCAATCCTGGATCTGCGTGTCCTGAATCGGGCCTTGCACAAGCTTCCATTCAGGATGTTAACGATGTTAATGTTCGAATGCATCCATCCCCAGGATTGGTTCGCAGCGATCGACCTGAAGGACGCGTACTTTCATGTCTCTGTCCTGCCTCGTCACAGACCGTTCCTACGCTTTGCGTTCGAGGGGAGGGCATATCAGTACAAAGTCACAGGGACCTGGTGCTCCGTCACCTTAGCCTGTTGGGACTTCGGGTCAACCGAGAGAAGAGCAAACTCTGTCCCACACAGAGGATCTCTTATCTCGGCATGGAGCTGGACTCAGTTGGTCAGACTGTGCACCTCACGGAGGAGCGGGTCCAGTCACTGGGTGAACTGCTTGAATACATTCAAGGGCAGGACGGCGGTCCCACCGAAATCATTTCAGAGGCTCCTGGGGCATATGGCATCTGCAGCCATGGTAGCGCCACTCGGATTGCTTCATATGAGACGGCTTCAACGCTGGCTTCATGACCGAGTCCCGAGATGGGCGTGGCAGTCAGTCAGTCAGCACTTCCGGGAGAGTGGCGACTCCAACCCCGGTGCGTCCAGCTGATATGGGACCTTTTCGGAGCCATGCAGGTAGACCTGTTTGCCTCTCCGGACTCGACCCATTGCCAGTTGTACTATTCCCTGACCAAGGGCACCCTCGGCACGCATGCACTGGCATACAGCTGGCCCCGGGACCTACGCAAATATGCGTTTCCCCCAGTGAGCCTTCTAGCACAGACACTGTGCAAGATCAGAGAGGACAAGGAGCAGGTCTTGCTGGTTGCGCCCTACTGCCCAACCGGACCTGGTTCTCCGAACTAACTCTCCTCACGACAGCCCCTCCCTGGCCTATTCCCCTGACCTTCTTTCTCAGGGACGGGGCACCCTGTGGCACCTGCATCCAGACCTCTGGAAACTCCACAGAGGTTCTAGGTGGCCTGCCACAACCAGTGGTAGACACCATCACTTCTGCTAGAGCCCCCTCTATGAGGCGCCTCTATGCGTTGAAGTGGAACCTGTTCGTTGAGTGGTGTTCTTCCCGCCAAGAGGACCCCCGAAGGTGTTTGATTGGTATCGTGCTTCCTGCAAGAAGGGTTGGAGTGAAGGCTGTCTCCCTTCACCCTTAAAGTGTATGTCGCAGCTATAGCGGCATACCACGAGGCAGTCGAGGGTAAGTCTGTCGGAAGGCACGATCTAATTGTCAGGTTCCTTAGAGGCGCAAGGAGGCTAAATCCTCATCACCCAAACTCCATACCCTCTTGGGATTTAACTCTTGTGCTCAAGGCACTTCAGAGTCCTCCTTTTGAGCCACTGCAGTCAGTAGAGTTGAAAATACTGTCCATCAAAATGGCTCTCCTGACTGCATTAGCCTCCATCAAGGGGGATGGATCAAGGGGACCTGCATGCACTTTCGGTCAACGAATCGTGCCTAGAATTCGGCCCGGGTAACTCTCACGTTATCCTGAGACCCCGGCCTGGATACGTGCCAAAGGTTCCCACCACTCCCTTCCGGGACCAGGTGGTGAACCTGCAAGCGCTTCCCTCGGAGGAGGCAGACCCAGCCCTAGCTTTGTTGTGTCCCGTCTGTGCCCTGTGCACTTATATTGACCGGACTCAAAGCTTCAGGACCTCAGAGCAGCTCTTCGTCTGTTATTGAGGCCAGCAGAAGGGAAAGGCGGTCTCCAAGCAGAGGTTAGCCCACTGGATAGTGGATGCTATTGTCTTAGTGTACCAATCGCAAGACGTGCCTTGCCCGTTCGGGGTCCGAGCACAGTCAACTAGGAGTGTCGCTTCGTCCTGGGCGCTGTAGAGCTGCGGGCTGGGTGACACCTAACACGTTCGCTAGATTTTTTTTAGCCTCCGTGTAGAGCCAGTTTCTTCCCGCATACTCGCCCCCAGTGGCCGGTAAGCGCGAAGTACCCGCTCTTGTGTCAGCTTGCAATGCCACTCCCGCCTCCTGGGCCGGATACGTGCATCTATTCTTCTCCAGTTGTGTTCCCCAGCAATGGCGAAACCTGTCGAGCTCCTCTGTCACCCCTTCGGTGTCAGAAGTGGTGGCCGTCTGACGCCAGGCCTACACCCGTATGCTTGTGGAGCGTGTGTGTAGGCTGGGTGTCCATATGTTGTGGTTCCCTAACAGCGACCCCATATGTGTATTCTCCACGGTACCAGCTACCCTACTTGGTTAGCCCCGTGTCTTTCTCTTGACAGAGCCCGCTCTGTCATCCCTGGGGTGTTCTTTCCCCCCTGGGATCAGGTTGGATCCACCCCAAGGATCGCCAAAGGTAGCACTACCCTGATAGGCTATTCCCTATGTGTATTCTGCCACCTCTCCTTCTATTGAAGGACGTGGCTCTGCAGCGTTCCATCTCCAAGATGGGCACGCTTTCCCAGCATTATCCAATAGTCACTCTGAGTGGGTCTTGCAGGAAAACAGCTGTGACGGACCTTCCCGGTTTGGAGCCAGCATCCCTGGCGTCTTGGTAGGATCCCCAATTCGTCAGTCAGTTCCGACGTACGTCAAACGTGACCAACTGAAAGGGAACGTCTTGGTTACGTATGTAACCCTCGTTCCCTGAAGGAAGGAACGGAGATGTACGTCCCGTCGCCAGGTGCTTTGCTTCCGCTGAAGGACCTAGTCACTTCAGCTCCTCAGTTGGAAAAGCGAGGATGCGGTATTCCACTTCCGTATTTATACCCGCGCTGCGGGGCAGTGCGTGGACCGCATGCCAACGTTATTGGCTCGTTTCTATACACCCGAAGCAGATTGGTCTCTGAAGATGATCCCCAATTCGTCGGTCAATTCCGACGTACGTCTCCGCTCCCTCCTTCAGAGAACGAGGGTTACATACCTAACCAAGACGTTTTTCAACATCATACACCCTCATCCAGGCGACCCTGCTGAGGCTGATCAGACCCCAGCTTGTGTCCAGTTGGCGAATCTAGCTACTTT
This sequence comes from Paracanthobrama guichenoti, assembly GCA_018749465.1. Classification (NCBI taxonomy): domain Eukaryota; kingdom Metazoa; phylum Chordata; class Actinopteri; order Cypriniformes; family Gobionidae; genus Paracanthobrama; species Paracanthobrama guichenoti. The sequence goes on from CM031959.1 coordinate 25,244,245, forward strand.
GCCCCATGGATCTCCTCTCTCTCCTCTCTTATAGTTCACTCAAGAATGAAAAATATTACTCACAGTCATCACAAACCCGTAAGACTTTCGTAATGTCATGGCTTGAAAGTGTTCGTTGCATAGGCTGTCAATGGAGGACTTCAAAGGTTTTTGACATGAAGGTGATAAATTAATGACAATTTTTGGTTGAACTATCCCTTTAAAACATTTTACATTGGATGTGTCCTACAGCCTTTCCAATATATCAGATATTTTCTAAATTATATATAATAATTCTAATAATTATATTGATAAATTATATGTATAAAATATCCAATACATTGGATCCTATATCCTTTGGTCACAACTAAAACCATGCAAAGGCAAAACCATGCAAACAAGATCAAGTGCAAGTCATCAGCATTTTTGACAGTTTTCTAGAAAAAAACCTGTAAAAGGTTAATTTGGAATTAAGGCCAGCCATTGAGATTGGAACTGGCCATTTCAGTGATCGTAACCATTGTTGTGTGCAATATGAGACTCCATGAACGGTCCGCTGAGACTCGTCTGATTGACAGAACCGTTAGAGAGAGACCGACCGCCCACTGCACCCTGCTGACTCCTAATTTATATCCCACCATCCATCTTGCCTGCAGTTTCATGCTCATAAGCATGACATCTACTCTGTTCACAATGATGTCTTCAGTCAGCCTGCTTCTCAAGGCTGCCGTTGGGCTAATCTGGAGCAGCATCAAGGTGCTCTTGCTCTCTGTCTGATTCATTTTTATTTATTATAGATGCATTTTTGAAACTCAAAACTGTCTGCATAGGCATCAGCCTGGTCACATCAGAACTGAAATGAACTTGAGATGACTTGAAATGATGATCTGTTTTTTTAGTAAGAAAAGCTGCACATCCGTACCAGCAACCTTCATAACACCTGCAGTGTGTATAGAGGGTTTGATGACTAATGAGCCTAAAAGAAGGTGACTATAAATAACAGACAAACAACACTTTACAGATTCTTTACAGAATTAACTGATAAAATGCATACGCTTTTTATTGTATTATTGTAGTTGTTAAAATTATTTTTCAGTGTTGAATGAGGCTCTATTTATGATTAACATCGCTCCTACTTTGTCTAACATTGTTGATTTAATGCATTCTGAGATGTTATTATCCTCAGAGGATATTTGTGATGTTTTCCTTCGATTTTGACTGAACAGGCCATCTTAGAAGTCATCATAATGCTGCAGATTGTTTTTATGTTGAGAGTGCATCTTAAAATGTTCCCTGTGGAGACAGAGTGTGTGTGTGTATATATATATATATATATATATATATATATATATATATATATATATATATATATATATATATACTGACTGAGTGAGCAAATCAAATAAAGATGCTCAACAGTGGCTATGAAGTTTTTGTTTTGGGTGGTAGGCCTATTCATCATTTTAATGTCACAAAACTGAAAGATTTGCATAGTTACCGACCACTTTTGAGCATGACCATTTATTTACAATAAATCTTGCATGTATACTTCATTCTTAGAACATTTTAATGAATATGAGTACATTAGCACAGTGAGTGGTGTAAAGTATTTGAGTAAATGTAATTAGTTACTGTGCTCAAGTATCCTTTTGGTTACTTTAGTTTTACTGAGTATCCAAGATATTAGCAACTGTTACTCTCTACTTAACTAAATTTTTTTAAATAAGTATATGTGCTCTTTTTTAATGCAATGCAATTACTAGTTTTGCATGGCACTATTTTTTACAACATATTTTAGAACATTTTGAATATTTTAGAACATTATTTTAGTTATACTGAAGAGACCTATAGGATAAGGATATTGGTCTATTAAGCACTTTTGAGCACTTGAGCTTAACTGAGACAATGTTTGTAGCTGTTTAAGAGGCTGTTCTGTGCAGGATATTTTCATAGGGGTGGCTAGGCAGGGTCCAGCAACCAGTCTGGGGTGGCCATGACACAGAAATGTTGATTATTCAAACTGTTTTAGTGCCAACAACACAACTGAACACTGAATGTTTAACATTTCTATTAGTTCCAAAAAATAAATTAATTGCAAAAATTATATTGTACTTAAACTCATTACAAAGAAAAAAAAAGTTATATTTTGAATTCCCATGTGCAACAATGTGAAAATGAGAAGTGTTGCTACACATAAAACAAATGCTTGAAAATTCTGTAATTTTATACACAATTAAATGCATAATTTATCAATTTCCATTTGTACTCTGCCAACTAAAGCAAAATGCTGCCTGTTTTTGAGTACAACTGAACAGGACGTATTTATTTGTGCATCAAATTACAGATAAAAAATTACATTTAATTTGTGCCTTATATTGTGAGCTCGCATAGCAGTAGCCTACACTCACCTAAAGGATTATTAGGAACACCATACTAATACTGTGTTTGACCCCCTTTCGCCTTCAGAACTGCCTTAATTCTACGTGGCATTAATTCAACAAGGTGCTGAAAGCATTCTTTAGAAATGTTGGCCCATATTGATAGGATAGCATCTTGCAGTTGATGGAGATTTGTGGGATGCACATCCAGGGCATGAAGCTCCCGTTCCACCACATCCCAAAGATGCTCTATTGGGTTGAGATCTGGTGACTGTGGGGGCCATTTTAGTACTCATTGTCATGTTCAAGAAACCAATTTGAAATGATTCAAGCTTTGTGACATGGTGCATTATCCTGCTGGAAGTAGCCATCAGAGAATGGGTACATGGTGGTCATAAAGGGATGGACATGGTCAGAAACAATGCTCAGGTAGGCCGTGGCATTTAAACGATGCCCAACTGGCACTAAGGGGCCTAAAGTGTGCCAAGAAAACATCCCCCACACCATTACACCACCTGCACAGTGGTAACAAGGCATGATGGATCCATGTTCTCATTCTGTTTACGCCAAATTCTGACTCTACCATCTGAATGTCTCAACAGAAATCGAGACTCATCAGACCAGGCAACATTTTTCCAGTCTTGAACTGTCCAATTTTGGTGAGCTTGTGCAAACTGTAGCCTCTTTTTCCTATTTGTAGTGGAGATGAGTGGTACCCGGTGGGGTCTTCTGCTGTTGTAGCCCATCCACCTCAAGGTTGTGCCTCGGTTGTAACGAGTGGTTATTTCAGTCAAAGTTGCTCTTCTATCAGCTTGAATCAGTCGGCCCATTCTCCTCTGACCTCTAGCATCAACAAGGCATTTTCGCCCACAGGACTGCTGCATACTGGATGTTTTTCCCTTTTCACACCATTCTTTGTAAACCCTAGAAATGGTTGTGCGTGAAAATCCCAGTAACTGAGCAATACTCAGACTGGCCCGTCTGGCACCAACAACCATGCCACGCTCAAAATTGCTTAAATCACCTTTCTTTCCCATTCTGACATTCAGTTTGGAGTTCAGGAGATTGTCTTGACCAGGACCACACCCCTAAATGCATTGAAGCAACTGCCATGTGGTTGGTTGATTAGATAATTGCATTAATGAGAAATTGAACAGGTGTTCCTAATAATCCTTTAGGTGAGTGTATATACATTTTAGGGGGTGACATTCATAAATGTGAAGCATATATAAGAAATATGTGCATTTTTTGACGTTTTGATGCTGCTTTAATCATCTCCACATCATGTTGTATTTACCCAACTGTTCTGCAATTTCATATATCTACTGTTCGCCAGGGGACGCATTTTATTTTGTCCACGCTCTTGTTTGATTTGCCCCTATATTTGATTTGCACCCACTAAGGCGAAGTTTGTATGCGCACATGAAAAGTCTCATGTGTGTTGTAGCCATAAAGAGATGGTTATATGTCTAAATAAAAGCAATTCTTGTCAAGATAAAAGAAACAGAAATGTGAGCGGGGTTGCCAAGCTTTGGTTAATGGTGGCCACACCTCCTAGCTCCACCCCTGGTTGTGTCAACCTTGATTTATTGTTTGGTTTTATTTCAACTTTAGAAAAAAATCAACTGTTTCTTGTTTTTCACTGGCATGTCTCCCAGGTGTTCAGGACTAGTACATCTTTAAACCTACATTCATTACAAGTAAAATACTTAGTATTACTTATGCTTACACTTATACTTACAGTACTAATACTTAGTATTGTTAAAATCAGATACTCTAAAACTTTTCCTCAAGTCCTATTGGAACTGGTCACTTGTAACTTGTAATGGAGTCATTTTCACTATATGATATCTGTACTAAAGTATGGTTTTACTATTTATACCTCGAAGCACAGTACTGAAGTACTGAGCAAGATCATTGTGTCTTTAATTTCTGAAGTCAAGCTCCATGGCAGACTCATGTTGAGACAGCTGTATTTGGTAGGCGAAAGGAATTCTCATTTTGACAGCATTATACACAAACACAGCTTGTGTATCTGCACCATGTTCACACCAGCTCATCAAATGTCATATGCAGTGTTGAATCCTGTTGTTCATCGTGGTGGCCGATGGCATGCTCTTGCCGGGCTCCTCCTAACCTTTCACAATCTGGAAATTCTACACCCCTCGAGTCCAGCCCTCTGATGGCAGTGCGAGGGCAGTGATTATTCTGATGATGTGCCCCGTTCAAGCCCAATCAGCAACACTTACTGTTTAATTGCTCTTTGATGATGGATTCTGGTCGTAAATCCGCAGTTTCACACTTTGAGTTTCCGTTCCATAGCTCTGAAATGACTGTAGGAGAGGGAGTAAAAACAGGGAACTCGAGGGCAGAAGCTGCTCTAGGGAGTTTATTTTCTCTGTGTCATGCAGTCATGACATTGGCACTTTCACAATGCTGCATGTCACTTGCTATAGTCAGATGAACGACTGCTCCAATTAAAGCACTAAGGGCCAGATTTACTAACAGCCTGCACCAGTGCAAACCCTCTTTTGGCTTTAAAAAACTACTGTCAGGATTTACTAAAGACACGCAGTGAAAAATTAGCGCTGAAAAGGCGTGGACAGGGTTATTTTTGTGGCTGAACTTATTGCATATGCATTTGTAGGAGTTTCCCTTTCAGACGCAAAGTTTATGGGAGGAGAGTATTTAAAGGAATCATGCAAGGTGATTTATAAAGGTTTGTGCTCGTCAATTTACTGGTGTTTGTACCAATATTTACCGCCCAAAAGCGTCCTAAACCAGAAGCTAATTTGCGCTTCTCTTGATAGATTGTGTTGGTCATTATGGAAATAATCTGGCTGCATCAGTGTTCTCTAATTTGCATGTCGTCAGTAGATCACATGCAGAACTACTTTTAAGTATATCTCGATCAAAAGATTGAGTACAAGTATAGGCCAAATATACTTAGACTTTTCTGTCAGTATAAGACAAGTCAAGTCATCTTTATTTATGTAGCGCTTTTTACAATGCCAATTGTTTCAAAGCAGCTTCACAGTGTTAACAGGAAAACAATGCAACAGAATTTGATCCGGCTGTACAGCCGCTCTGGTGAAAACTGAGAAAATGTATAATTTTAAGGGAAAAATAAGTTGATTTTAAATTTCATGGCATCAACACATCTCAAAAAAGTTGGGACAAGGCCATGCCACTGTGTGGCATCCCACTGTGTGGCAACAGTCTGCAAATGTCTGGGGACTGAGGAGACAAGTTGCTCAAGTTTAGGAATAGGAATGTTGTCCCATTCTTGTCCAATACAGGCTTCTAGTTGCTCAACTGTCTTAGGTCTTCTTATATATATATATATATATATATATATATATATATATATATATATATATATATATATATATATATATATATATATATATATATATATATATATATATATATATATATCTGTAGAATTATGAATAAATCAAGTAGAAAAAAATTATAAATAAAGAAGTGGAATGTAGACTGTAAACTACAGTAAACTGTAGACTTATAAATATGCGGTTAACAGAAATGTACAAAGAAGTATAATGTGCAAACAGGTTTATAACAGAGTAACAACGAGAACAGAAAGTGCAGTGCAATGTCAGTATGTTGATGTTTATCCTGAAGTGAAGTCACGTGATGTTAAGTGACTGAGTTCAGGAGTCTGATGGCCTGGGGGAAGAAGCTCCTCCTGAGTCTCTCAGTTTTGGCCATCAGGCTTTGGAAGCGCTTACCAGATGGCAGCAGCGTGAAATGAGGGTTTGCAGGGTGATTAGAGTCCTTGATGATTTTAGTAGCTCTGCCTTTGCAGCGTTTGGTGTAGACATCCTGCAGAGACGGGAGAGCTGACCCTGAGATACGCTCGGATAAGCGCACAACTCTTTGCAGGGCTTTGCAGTCATGACTGGTGCTGTTCCCATACCACACTGTGATGCAGAATTAATACACTTTCTATCGCCCCTAAATAGAAAGTTTTCAGGATAGCTGGTGAAACCCTGAATTTCCTCAGCTGGCGCAGGTGGTATAGTCTTTGCCTGGCTTTTTTCACCTGTGTCTGAATGTGAGCAGTCCAGGTCAGGTCCTCGGAGATGTTTACACCCAGGTACTTGAAGCTGCTCACTCTCTCTACTGGTGACCCACTGATCATGGGGGGGGGAGTATGTCCGTTGCTGTCTCTTCCTGAAGTCCACAATCATTTCTTTGGTCTTGCCAACATTCAGAGAGAGACAGTTGCTCCACCTCGTCCAAGTATGCCGTCTCATTGTTGTTGGAAATGAGGCCCAGGACAACAGTGTCATCAGCAAATTTGATGATAGAGGTGGAGCTGTGTGTGGACAAACAGTCATATGTGTAGAGAGAGTAGAGCAGGGGACTCAGGACACAGCCCTGTGGAGCTTCCACACTCAGGGTGATGGAGGAGGAGGTGGACTGGCCTATTCTCACCACCTGAGGCCTGCCAGTGAGGAAGTCCTCAATCCAGTGGCAGAGAGGATTCAGGCCGAGATCCAGGAGTTTGGCGGTTAGCTTAATGGGAACTATGGTGTTAAAGGCTGAGCTATAGTCAATAAATAGCAGCCTTACGTAGTTCCCACTTTTGCTGTCGATGTGAGTGAGGGAGGAGTGGAGGACATGAGAGGTGGCATCTTCAGTCGATCTATTGGGACGATAGGCAAACTGAAGAGGGTCCAAAGTGTCAGGAATGAAGGTGCAAATGGTGTTTTTAATGAGTCTCTCAATTGATACAGTATGTGGTCTGGCATTGTCATGTTGGAAAATGCAAGGTCTTCCCTGAAAGAGACGACGTCTGGATGGGAGCATATGTTGTTCTAGAACTTGGATATACCTTTCAGCATTGATGGTGCCTTTCCAGATGTGTAAGCTGCCCATGCCACATGCATTCATGCAACCCCATACCATCAGAGATGCAGGCTTCTGAACTGAGCGCTGATAACAACTTGGGTTGTCCTTGTCCTCTTTAGCCTGGATGACATGGCGTCCCAGTTTTCCAAAAAGAACTTAAAATTTTGATTCGTCTGACCACAGAACAGTTTTCCCCTTTGCCACAGTCCATTTTAAATGAGCCTTGGCCCAGAGAAAACGCCTGCGCTTCTGGATCATTTAGAAATGGCTTATTTTTTGACCTATAGAGTTTTAGCCGGCAACGGCGAATGGCACAATGGATTGTGTTCACGGTATTCCTGAGCCCATGTTGTGATTTCCAGTGCCATCTAAGGGCCCGAAGATTACGGGTATCCAGTATGGTTTTCCGGCCTTGACCCTTACGCACAGAGATTGTTCCAGATTCTCTGAATCTTTGAATGATATTATGCACTGTAGATGATGATAACTTCAAACTCTAAACTCCTTTCTGATATTGCTAATTTTCGCCGCAGCATTGGGGGAATTGGTGATCCTCTGCCCATCTTGACTTCTGAAAGACACTGCCACTCTGAGAGGCCCAATCATGTTGCCAGTTGACCTAATAAGTTGGTCCTCCAGCTGTTCCTTATATGTACATTTAACTTTTCCGGCCTCTTAATGCTACCTGTCCCAACTTTTTTGGAATGTGTAGCTCTCATGAAATCCAAAATGAGCCAATATTTGGCATAACATTTCAAAATGTCTCACTTTCAACATTTGATATGTTATGTCAAGTTAAGTCACCTTTATTTATATAGCGCTTTTAACTGGACTTTAAGTCCAATTGTTTCAAAGCAGCTTCACGTTGTTAACAGGTTATCTATATTCTATTGTGAATAAAATATAAATATATGTACAGTGTCCCAACGTTTTTGGAATCGGGTTTGTACATTAATAGATATTCGTAAGATTATTCGAAAGATTGGAGTCGTCACGCCGGAGATGGGTTTAATGAGGATGTCGTGTCAATGCGGCATTTACAGGGGGAGTCTGCTCTCTGCAGACATTTCAGGGATGCATTGGTCATGTCCAGGCGCAGGTCCACCGTCTGGTCTGGATACGGCCCGTATCCGGCTGACTGCATTAAACCTCGGGATAAACAGAGAGACCAACATTAGTGTATATTCCATTCTTCTTATGATGTAACGAGTACATTAGGTGTTATGGGAAGTGTTCCCAGTTCCGGCTGACCTAGTTAATGCAGCCTAGCAATCATTTAACTTATTTAAATAATCAAAATTGATAATGTGTTTTTAGTCTAGATTTAAACTGACAGAGTGTGTCTGCTTCCCGAACAATGCTAGGAAGACTGTTCCAGAGGTGCTAAATAGGAAAAGGATTGACCACCTGCAGTTGATTTTGATATTATCAACTGGCCAGAGTTTTGAGACCGCAATAGACATGATGGAGTATAATGCGTTAAGAGCTTGCTCAAGTACTGGGGAGCAAAAACCATTTAGTGCTTTGTAAGTAATTAGCAAGATTTTAAAATGTATACAATGTTTAATAGGGAGCCAGTGCAGTGTTGATAGAACCGGGCTAATATGGTCATATGGTCCTGGTTCTAGTAAGAACTCGAGCTGTTGTGTTTTGGACCAGCTGCAGATTATTTATTATGCGAGTAGGGCAACCACCCAGTAGAGCATTACAATAATCTAGTCTTGAGGTCATGAACGCATAAACTAACTATTCAGCATTTTGCATTGAAAGCATGTGCCGTAATTTAGATATATTTTTAAGATGGTAGAATGCAGTTTTACAGATATTAGAAACATGGCTTTCAAATGAAAGATTGGTATCAAAGAGCACACCCAGGTTCCTAATTGATGACGAGGACTTGACAGAGCAGCTATCAAGTGTTAGACAGTATTCTAGGTTACTACTTGTGGAGTTTTTTTGTCCAGTAATTAAAAATTCTGTTTTTTTTTCTGAATTAAGTTGCAGGAAATTACTAGTCATTCATTTTTTTATATTAGCTATGCATTCTGTTAATCTTGTGAATTGGTTTTGTCACGGCGTGAAGAAATATAGAGCTGAGTATAGTCAGTATAACAATGAAAACTAACACCATGCTTCCTAATGATATCTCCCAGTGGTAGCATGTACAGGGTGAAAAGCAACGGTCCTAGCACTGAGCCTTGCGGTACTCCATACTGAACTTGTGATTGGTGTGACATCTCTTCATTTACTGCTGCAAACTGATAACGGTCAGATAAGTATGATTTAAACCATGCCAATGCAATTCCACTAATGCCAACATAATTCTTGAGTCTATTCAAAAGAATGTTATGGTCGATAGTATCGAATGCAGTGCTAAGATCGAGTAACACTAATAGAGAGATCCAGTCAAGATCGGATGATAAGAGTAAATCATTTGTAACTCTGATGAGAGCAGTCTCAATATGATACGGTCTAAATCATGGCTGGAAATCCTCAGCAATACCAATTCTTTCTAAAAAAGGAGCATAATTGTGAGGACACTGCCTTTTCTAGTATTTTTGATGGAAAGGGTAGATTTGAGATTAGCCTGTAATTGACTAATTCTATAGGATCAAGAAGAGGATCTATGACCTCTGGAAGCATCTCTTTTAGTAGCTTAGTCAGTATAGGGTCGAGCATACATGTTGTTGATTTTGATGATTTAATGAGTTTAGCCAATTCTTCCTCTCCTATAGCAGTGAATGAGTGGAATTGTTCCTCAGTGACTCTACAATGCTCTGTCTGATGCGATACTGTAGTAGACGGCTGCATGGTTATAATTTTTTTCATAATATTATCAATCAGCACTGCTGTGCTGTTTACAAACATGAGAAGTTGAAGCCTTATTTTTGGTTAATTTAGCCACTGTATCGAGTAAATGCCTAGGGTCGTGTTTGTTTTCTTCTAAGAGAGTCATGAAATAAGCAGATCTAGCAGTTTTTACGGCCTTTCTATATGCAATCATGCTCTCTTTCCATGAAATATGAAAAAACCTCCAGTTTTGTTTTCTTCCAGAGAAGTATATAAAAAGTATACTATTAAGTATACTTTTAGTATAAGACTAAAAGTATACTTATTTTTAGTTTAAAAATATGTTTACTAATAAAACACTTCAATAAACCTTCTCGTAAAGGTACACTACCATTCAAAAGATTTTTAAAGAAATGTATATTTTCATTATTTTCAAGACATTTATGTTACAAAGCGTTTCTATTTTAAATAAATTTTATTCATTAAAAGAATCCTGAAAAAAAGTATCACCGTTTCCACAAAAATATTAAACAGTACAACTGTTTTCAACAATAATAATACATATATTGGGATCCTGGGCCGCTGCACCTCATCTTGATAACCCATTGCAATATGGCGCTGACGGGGTCTGTCCTATGCCATGGCCATGAGGGTACCAGAGGCAGCTTTATAATACCTTATTATTAATAGCTGTATCAATATTACCATTAGTAATAATAATAATATTATTATTATTATTATTATTATTATTATTATTATTATTATTATTATTATTATTATTATCATTACTATTACAACTACTACTATTATCATCACTATTAATGGATGTATCAATATTACCATTATTATTATTATTATTATTATTATTATTATTATTATTATTATTATTATTATTATTATTGCTATTACTACTATTGTTTTTGTCCTCTTCCTGATACCCTTTAACCTCTCCCTCATTCCGGATGAAATTAGTATATTTGTTAATATGTTTATCATTACTACTACTTCTAATACTATTATTACTATGTGTCATTCCTTATTAATTGGATTTATCATTATTATTATAATTATTATTATTATTATTATTATTATTATTATTATTATTATTATTATTATTATTATTATTATTATTATTGCTATTACTATTGCTGTTGCCACCTTCCTCATGCCCGTTTTCTGGGTTTTTATTTTTATTTTTATTTTTTTAAATTTTTAACTCTGGTTATGTCTGTTGTACTTCCCTACATGGTCCTTTATTCATATATTTCACTCCCACACTCAGTTACACTTACAGTTACACACACACACACACACACACACACACACATACAATTATACCCAAATCATACTGGCTCTTATGTATGTTTTGCTGGTCTTTGTATTTGTATTTTGCATCTAATTTCTCTTTTGTAAATATTGTACTCGTCTGTTTGCATAATAAAATAAATAAATAAATAAATAAATAAATAAATAAATAAATAAATAAATAAATAAATAAATAAAAATAATAATAATAATACATATTTCTTGAGCAGCAAATTATCATTTTAGAATGATTTCTGAAGGATCATGTGACACTGAAGAGTAATGATGCTGAAATTTCAGCTTTGATCACAGGAATAAAATACATTTTTAAATATTATTTCAGTATGAAATAATTGGTTTCTATTGTAATACAAACCTGATTCCAAAAAAGTTGGGACACTACAAATTGTGAATAAAAAAGGAATGCAATAATTTACAAATTTCATAAACATTTTGAAATGTCATGCCAAATATTGACTCATTTTGAATTTCATGAGAGCTACACATTCCGAAAAAGTTGGGACGAGTAGCGATAAGAGGCTGGAAAAGTTAAACGCACATATAAGGAACAGCTGGAGGACCAATTTGCACCAATTATTAGGTCAATTGGCAACATGATTGAGTATAAAAAGAGCCTCTCAGAGTGGCAGTGTCTCTCAGAAGTCAAGATGGGCAGAGGATCACCAATTCCCCCAATGCTGCGGCCAAAAATAGTGGCGCAATATCAGAAAGGAGTTTCTCAGAGAAAAATTGCAAAGAGTTTGAAGTTATCATCATCTACAGTGCATAATATCCTCCAAAGATTCAGAGTATCTGGAACAATCTCTGTGCGTAAGGGTCAAGACCGGAAAACCAATTTGAAGTTCTTTTTTGGAAAACTGGGATGCCATGTCATAAAGAGGGGTCATGGGACGCCAGACTAAAGAGGACAAGGACAACCCAAGTCGTTATCAGCGCTCAGTTCAGAAGCCTGCATCTCTGATGGTATGAGGTTGCATGAGTGTGTGTGGCATGGCCAGCTTACACATCTGGAAAGGCACCATCAATCCTGAAAGGTATATCCAAGTTCTAGAACAACATATGCTCCCATCCAGATGTCGTCTCTTTCAGGGAAGACCTTGCATTTTCCAACATGACAATGCCAGACCACATACTGCATCAATTACAACATCATGGCTGCATATAAGAAGGATCCGGGTACTGAAATGGCCAGCAGTCCAGATCTTTCACCCATAGAAAACATTTGGCACATCATAAAGAGGAAGATGCGACAAAGAAGACCTAAGATAGTTGAGCAACTAGAAGCCTGTATTAGACAAGAATGGGCCAACATTCCAATTCCTAAACTTGAGCAACTTGTCTCCTCAGTCCCCAGACGTTTGCAGACTGTTATAAAAAGAAGAGGGGATGCCACACAGTGGTAAACATGGCCTTGTCCCAACTTTTTTAAAATGTGTTGATGCCATGAAATTTAAAATCAACATATCTTCCCCTTAAAATTATAAATTTTCTCAGTTTAAACATTTGATATCTCATCTATGTTGTATTCTGAATAAAATATTGAAATTTGAAACTTCCACATCATTGCATTCTGTTTTTGTTCACAATTTGTACAGTGTCCTAACTTTTTTGGAATCGGGTTTGTATATTTCAAAATATTGCCTTTTTACTTTATTTTTTATTTTATTTTTTTATCAAATAAATACAGCATTGGTGAGCAGAAGAGACCTCTTTCAACAAACTTAGAGAAAATCTTACTGACCCCAAACTTTTGACACTGATTTTGAGCACTAGTAATTTTCTGGTGGTATTGGGCATGTTTTTCTTGAATTGCCTTTCATAATACTAATCATTTGGTTTTGTAATGCTATGTAAACATCTATAAACATCTTTGAATGGTTTCCCAGAAGACCAAACTAAAGAACGAGTAGTTTTTCTTGATTTCCTTTGTAAATGAATCGAGTGTGTCTTTCGGAGTTGGCGGCTCCTGTAGGCAGTCAAAGCGAGGCCCATTGTTCCGTACTGAGATAGAGCATCCCACCGTGCAAACTCAACACACCATGGCATTAAAGAACTGATAACTCGCCGTATGCCGCTGTGCCTTTATCTCCAGCGTACTCCACTGCTCCACTCCTGCAAAGTGGATTTTTAGACCCTGTTGATTGTCAAAACGACAAGGAAGGACTCAAAGTAAAGTATATTTAGTTTTAATTGGAGCTCTCTTTGTCTCTTGCCACTTAATAGACTTTTGTCTGCAATATCATCATGGCAGTATCGTTATTCTCTAAAGTCCATAGACAAATCAAGCCACCTTTATTTCTATAGCACTTTATCCAAGAAAGATTATTTCAAAGCAGCTTCACTGTAAAAACAGAACCAAAAAAGTAATGATCAATGATGCAAACTTCAAATCAAACATCAAATATGAGACAAATTCAGCTATAAGCAGCTCTACAGTAGACAATAGTGTCTTCAACAGTGTTGTTTAGTAAGGCCACATGCAGTTGGCATTTAATGGCTGTCTCTTGATCCACGTGTCGTTCGTTTCCACTGCATCAATGAACCACTGTGGTTCGGCCAAACATGATAAAAACAGTCCTCCGCTGCTCAAGCACTATATTTATTTCCGGAAATTCTGCGTCTTTGATGTCTGTCTGTTCCAGTTGGAGCTGCAGTGACCCCTGTAGGTTTTTTGTCTTTTTTTCTTTTTTTCCCCTTCTTCATAGGAAAGCCTAATAAAATGGGCTCTTTTGGGGGTGGGGGGTGGATGTACTTATTTGCCAAGTAAATCCTGGATGTAGTCGATCAAAAACATCTGTTTATCTCTAGATTGGACTGAATATTGTTTAGTAAGGATGTAGTGTTGTATGGAGGTGATCAGGTTGAGATATTGAGATATGTTATCATACAGATGGGAGAAACATAGATCATCTGTCTGTAGGTAAATTAATCAGATCTTATCTAGGATAATATTTTAGAATTAGTATAAAAGTTAAGTGGGGACATTTGAAGTTGCTATAAAATTGGTTCCTGTAATGAGATCAGATTTCACCATTTAGTTGTAGACCAAACCAAAGTTAACTTTTTGCAACACCTGCTAATGGTGTGTGAATTTTATACATGTGTATGAGTTCACATCTCACATCACATGGTGAGTGATAATTTTGTAGAAACCTGCCTAAAGACATCCTGTGATTTCTTTTTCACTTTTTCACTTTTCATAGATGTTGTTCTAGGAAATCACAGACATTTAACCTTGGACTGATTTCCATGAACATCAGTTAATCATTTATATAAAATGCATTATGCTGGCAATAAGTTGGTACACTCTAAAATGCTCTTGACCCCTTAATGTAGGTGCTTTTAATCAGAATCCACCTCTCAGGGCCCAATAAAGACAAAAGCAGAAAAGTTAATGATCATCAAATTTCCATCTAGATTTTACATTGGCATTTTATGTATACATACAATGGGTCTCATTCCCTAATAATTGCTTGGATTATTTCGTATTTGTACGCACAGGAGAACTTCTTACGAAAAATCTCACAACACATCTTAGTTCTTAATCTGCTTCTAATGTTAGTGAATTTGGAATGTTTTAAATTAGCGGCTGTGTGCATGGGGTACTCATTTGCATAAAACACGCCCAAAACATTTCCATATAATGGCTTTCAGCACAACCTTTCCTTTACAGCGTTTCGTCACTCTCATCAACCATATGCCGCTCTCTGCAGAAGCGCTCTTACCAGATCCTTGAGCAATGCCAAGTGTGTCATTCTCAAAACCAGATTACAGAGCTCTCATTAGCCAGCTGTACATACGCGTATATCTGCGTTACTCAGAGAAACCACGCAGCTGAAGATATAGCACAGCTTTTCTTACTCTTTCACTCTATATGATGAAACATATTTAAGATCAAATGAAACTGTATTATTTTTTTTATTTTATTGTATAATAATATGTATATAATATAATATAATATAATATAATCATCAATGTAATCATCAATATAATATACACGATTGTAAGACTGCATAGTGAAAGCGTACATATGGTTTCAGTTGTTCCTACATTATTTCATAAATTTAGAATGAATTTTAGCACAGAAGTTTTTGGTGAGTCATGATTTGTTTGTGAAAACTTTCATAGGCAGATTTCACACACCAAAGTGTGAAGATGCATGCATGCTTAGTGAATGAGACCGAATATTTTCAAAAAGTATTTTTTTTAACTTAAACTACTTTTAGCAAGGTTGCTACCATACTGCTAGAGTTGGTTGCGTGGGTGGTTGGGTGTTTTGCATGGTTACCTCTTGAATGGATATATCCATATATACAATATTTATATTTATATATCATATAAATTATATAAATATGTATATAGTATATACATGCAAATATTTCTTAAATATATACATGCATGTGTGTGTATTCAAATATGCATAATACTTATACACAGTACACACACATATATTATGTAAACGCAACATTTTAAGAAGAAAGAAATAAGAACAAGTAATCAAATTACAAGCAACAGGTCAAAGAAATACAAAAGAGCAAAGTTACAAATAAAATAAACAGTGCTTTTCAGGTTTTTCAGGTAGGTCTAACATTAGTTTTCAGGTACAGAAACTGAATAAAGTAATCAAATGTAAAATAACATTGCATATTTGACTGTATACATTAAAGATTAATCCTTATTAAAGTTACAAAAACTATTTAATCAAGAGCAGTGAGTGATTTCCTTGTCTTTTGGTGTTTGAATAACATTAAAATCACAGACAGCAGGAATATTAGGCTGCTGTCACTTTACGCCATAATGCACAGATCCAAAATACTGATACTGGTACACTTGTGTTGTCTTGCTCGACTGTATAAGTTCAATTCAATTTACATTTATTTGTATAGCACTTTTCACAATACATATAGTTTAAAGCAGCTTCACAGAAAATGTATGCGTCTACCTTACAATTTAAAGATTCAAGATTCAAGAGTTTTATTTGTCACATACACAATTATATACAGAACATACAACCGGCAGTGAAATGTAAACAGGTCTGCTCCATGGACAGTGCAAATTCACAGTTAAAAACACAAGGAGGAAATTCTAATAGAAATAGAATAAAAAAAGTACTATATATATATATATATATACACAGTAACAACGAGAACAGAAAGTGCAGTGCAATGTCAGTATATCGATGGTCACGTGATGTTAAGTGACTGAGTTCAGGAGTCTGATGGCCTGGGGGAAGAAGCTCCTCCTGAGTCTCTCAGTTTTGGCCACCAGGCTTCGGAAGCGCTTACCAGATGGCAGCAGCGTGAAATGAGGGTTTGCAGGGTGATTAGAGTCCTTGATGATCTTAGTAGCTCTACCTTTGCAAAGTGGTTTGTTATCAGAGGAGACTGTGTCCAAGTTATGTATTTTAGAAATGTATATATACAAAGCACACAGTTAGCTAACAATGTATTATTAATCAATATAAAAATAAATTAAGGCACAGACAATGGGCTATGAAATAAGAATACATGTTGTTAACAATGATTCACTCAAGTTCACTTAAAGGCATAACAGACTATGTCTGCTAGGATACTCATCAAGACAGGCATGTTGACATAATTTTTGTGTGAATTTGTCTATTCAAGTGCAAGACTTGAAAGAGAATTCAATATTTGTGCGCTCTGAGACATGTGCAGACTTCAGATGATTGCACACACAAATTGTCTCTCAGCACCCGCATGTTCTCTTTTGCTTCTTTTGGTTCTTGATTGTTTAAATTGGCAAGGCTTAAACGAGTTTAGTTTAAACACAGAATGTGTGCTGTTCAGGTCTCACCAGCACTCACGGGTGATGGCGGCATAAATGACTGGTCATATTATAGCATACGGCACTTGCACTGAACAAAGTTTGTGACTGTTTTGTTATCGCTATTGTAATGTATTATTGGGGAGCCAGCATGTGTATCCAACAACAGAAACGTACATTAGCGAAACAAACCAACCATATTATAGAGAGATTTTAACAAAGTTCGCAGATTTAAGGAGGAAGGAAGCGGGAACCGGCGAACATTTAAAAGACTTTAAATAAATCAAATAAATACAAAATGAAAGTAAAAACGCAGGCAGCCCCTCACGGACGGCTGCCGCGAACACATATTCAAAGTCCCAGTGAACCGGAAGTAGCAAGTGAGTTTTCTTCAGTGCTGTGACGTATTTCCAAGTGAAACAGAATATTGAACAGAGGGCAGGGTTTTACTTCAGCGCTTCTCTTCTCCATCTCTCACTCATAGCAGACTAACGGTTGGAGGGGAGTGGTTACGCATTTTCAAACCTAAGCTGTCAAATTGACATCATCTGAGAAGGAACACTGTTTCTAGACTGGAAGTTACTTTTCAAATTTTGATTAAAGATTACCGCGACAAACTATTTTTTTCTGTGTATTAACTTGCACGGATTAATTGTTTGCCCTAAGACCTTTAATATGTGCTAACAAAGTTAATAAGGTCGATTTTGATTTCATGAGGACAAACAAAACACAAACAAAACACAACATAAATCCAGGCCTGTTCCACTGTTGTCACTCCTCCTTTTGTGCTCCCGTCACTCCTCCATGAGACGAGACGTGTGGCGCACAACTGTGGTGCAAGTGTGTGTCAAGTGGGTGAAGAGCGGTATGGTTAATTTTTTTTTTTTTACTGAGAACTGTTACATATATATATATATATATATATATATATATATATATATATATATATATATATATATATATATATATATATATATATATATATATATATATATATAGTATCTAGTACATATAGTATCATAGCAGCATATGTATCACTTTTAAAATTTGATTTAAATTAAAATTATTGCTATACAAATGAGAATCAGATGATAAAAGATGCATAACCATGTTCCTCTATAACCTGGTGTATTACGCTGAAGGGACAAAAACATTTATCACAATCAATCTGACAAAGAGATCTGACAAGATCAATGGGTCTCGTGTTTTGGACGGTTTTCAAATTCACAGCTGGACCGTAGATCAGTCTTCTTCCTTTCAGATGAAGAAAAGTGATTAGACATCGCTGACAGACGTGTATTTTAAGGGGAAACATAATGGGTTGAGATGGGAAGACATTGATCAGCAGCTCCCTCCGGCAGATATGCAGCCTTTACAGAGGAGGAGAGCGCTGCATACAGAGAGAGCAGACATAACCTTGACACGGGAACCGGTCCAAGCCTGTGTGCCGGCAGAGCTGGATGGATTATATATAGAAAGGTCTGTGACTAGCCGTGTGTATGTGTGTGGTTTTGGCCCGGCGTGACTCTCTAATACCGTCTCTCTCTGATGGATGGATGGCGATCTGCTCCGGTAATGATGCCAGCCGCCCCTCAGGTCATCCGCCCTCCATACCAGCAAATGATGATTTGGAAGCAAGCAAGCAAATTGGTGAGATGTCTTAAGAATGGCTTGAAGTACTGGTTAATAAGGTGATGCTACAGGTTTTGTGAACATATTCCTAATTTTTTGGGTCCCTTCACCACACCGTCTTGATGCTGAAGGTGCCCTGTTTTTTCCAAGACAAATGGAAAGGCCATCTATCTTTTGGCTTTTTTCTTCATTGTGTGCAAGCTGAAGTGCTCAATAAATTAATTTGTTTACAGGAGTTCTTCTGTCAACCTTGGCCCAGTTTGTCACTGTGGCCCGTCTTAATGTGTTAAAACTTGCAATAGCTCTGTCACTACAGTTAGAGGTCACATTTAATGTGCATCTAACTTTGATTCAACATGAAATCAGAATTGACTGTGTATGCTTTCTTAAAGGGATAGTTCACCCAAAAAATTAAACTTTTGTCATCACTTACTCACCCACGTCATTCCAATTCTGTATGTTTTTTTTTCTTCTTTTTTCGTGGAAGCAGTGTTATTGTTAATAAAAGCTAAAAGCTATTAAAATTCATTATTTGTTATCTAAAGCAGAAATACAATTATAAATGTAATTTTATAGATAAAAAAATACAGAATATAGAAACACGCTGCAAATACTTACAACACAACAGTAATAAAGTGTTAATAAAGTGTTTATAATGTTTCCTGTAGTTCACTTATAATGTTAGTAGGATTATTACATCAAAAATTGTCATAATTTATAAATAAAAGGCATTTTTCCTACCCTGATTTTAGCCCTCTGATTTGAACGTTCTGTTTGAAGGGGCTTGTCTGCTGAGAGACTGCCACTACTGTGATTAGCTTACATCTTTACATATGAAATAGCTAAGTATTACATGTTTAACTCTCTTGAAAACTTTTAGCATTTTTTTACTATTACAGAGCTCAAGGTTAACTAACTAATCGTAAAAAGTGTTGATTATAGCATTAAATTTAGACCATGGCATGAAAGGTTGCAGTGATGAGCATTGTAGCTGATCACAGACATGTTGAGTGCATGAATGCAGTGATCTTGTCATTGTAACTCGATTTCTGCATACTAACGGATGCTTTCATCATAACTAACAGTGCAAACACAATGTAAATAAGAGATTTGCTGATTATAACAGGAGTTTTATGAGGGTCCAGAACTCAGTCACTGATAAACTTGCGCTGTTTGATTGACAGCTCCAGCAATTGTAAAGGAAGCGTTTTTTGATCGCTTTCTATATATAATAAAATCACAGTTTAAATAACAGATTATTTTCATCCTACTAAGAGAAACAATGTGAAGTTGACCGTTTAGTCACTGGTTTGATTTACTGACACACAGACGAACATCTGACTGTACATCATTACATGTCAGAATCACTGGTCAGTTTTGAGACCGCAATAGACGTGGTGGAGTAATGTGTTAAGAGCTTGCTCAAGTACCGGGGAGCCAAACCATTTAGTGCTTTGTAAGTAATAAGCAAGATTTTAAAATGTATGCAATGTTTAATAGGGAGCCAGTGCAGTGTTGACAGAACCGGGCTAATATGGTCATACTTCCTGGTTCTAGTAAGAACTCGAGCTGCTGCGTTTTGGACCAGCTGGAGTTTGTTTATTAAGCGAGCAGGGCAACCACCCAGTAGAGCATTAGAATAATCTAGCCTTGAGGTCATGAACGCATTAACTTCAGCATTTGTCATTGAAAGCATGTGCCATAATTTAGATATATTTTTAAGATGGCAGAATGCAGTTTTACAGATGCTAGAAACGTGGCTTTCAAATGAAAGATTGGTATCAAAGAGCACACCCAGGTTCCTCACTGACGACGAGGACTTGATAAAGCAGCTATCAAGTGTTAGACAGTATTCTAGGTTACTACTTGTAGAGCTTTTTTGTCCAATAATTAAAAATTCTGTTTTTTCTGAATTAAGTTGCAGGAAATTACTGGTCATCCAATTTTGTTAATCTTGTGAATTGGTAAATTTCGTCAGGGCTTGAAGAAATTTAGAGCTGAGTATCGTCAGCATAACAATGAAAACTAACGCCATGCATTCAAATGATATCTCCCAGTGGTAGCATGTACAGGGTGAAAAGCAACAGCCCTAGCGCTGAGCCCTGCGGTACTCCATACTGAACTTGTGATTGGTGTGACATCTCTTAATTTACTGCTACAAACTGATAACGGTCAGATAAGTATGATTTAAACCATGCCAATGCAATTCCACTAATACCAATGTAATTTTCAAGTCTATTCAGAAGAATGTTGTGGTCGATAGTATCGAATGCAGTGCTAAGATCGAGTAACACTAATAGAGAGATACAACCACGATCGGATGATAAGAGTAAATCATTTGTAACTCTGATGAGAGCAGTCTCAGTACTATGATACGGTCTAAATCCTGACTGGAAATCCTCACAGATACCATTTCTTTCTAAAAAGGAACATAATTGTGAAATACACTGCCTTTTCTGACAGAAAGGGTAGATTTGAGATTGGCCTGTAATTGACTAATTCTGTAGGATCAAGTTGAGGTTTTTTAATAAGTGGCTTGATAATAGCCAACTTAAAAGTTTTCGGTACATATCCTAATGACAAGGATGAATTAATAATATTAAGAAGAGGATCTATGACCTCTGGAAGCATCTCTTTTAATAGCCTAGTCGGTATAGGGTCGAGCATACACGTTGATTTTGATGATTTAACGAGTTTAGCCAATTCTATAGTGGTGAATGAGTGTAATTTTTCCTCAGTGACACAACAATGCTCTGTCTGATGTGATACTGTAGTAGACTGTTGCATGGTTATAATTTTCTTCCTAATATTATTAATCTTACACGTAAAGAAGTTCATAAAGTCATTACACAAACATCAAAAGCTTTATTTTTGGTTAATTTAGCCACTGTATCGAATAAATACCTAGGGTTGTGTTTGTTTTCTTCTAAGAGAGTCGAGAAATAAGCGGATCTAGCAGTTTTTACGGCCTTGTATGCGATCATGCTCTCTTTCCACGAATTGCAAAAAAACCTCTAGTTTTGTTTTCTTCCAGCTGCGCTCCATTTTTCTGGCTGCTGTTTTGAGGGCCCGAGTGTGCTCGTTGTACCAAGACGTTGGACTATTTTCTTTAATCTTCTTTAAGCGCAGGGGAGTAACTGTGTCTAAAGTGCTGGAAAAAAGAGAGTCAATAGTTTCTGTTGCAACATTGAGTTCTTCTAAGCTATTTGGGATGCTGAGGAGATGAAACTGATGAGGAAGATTATTTACAAAGCAATCTTTAGTGGTGGTAGTGATAGTCCTGCCATATTTGAAGCGAGGGGACGGCTTCGCTCAGGCATTATAATTAACAGATCAGGCATTATAGTTAACACTGTTACTTACATGTTGTGGCATTACTGTCGAGCCCATATCATAAAAGTCTGTTTGCAAAGCCTACGCCGAAATTGCTGACTGATTTACCAAATAATCCACAGTGAAATGTACCACATACAAATAAATAATGCTCATCTGAGACATTCACATTGTTGAAAATAAATCAAATAACCACATTCCTAACATTAGGATCCTTTAAAAGGTAATGTTATGTAGTCCATTCTGTATTGCTCTTCTCTCCTTGACATCTCACTAACATGCCAGTGGGCGGGGCCAACGTTGCAGTGATGAAGTAGGTGTTGATTTTCTTCTGCAGAGGCGGCCTTTCACCTCATAGATTGGCACATTCCACAACGAGTCGTTTGCTTGGTGGAACAATAAAAGCTGTTTTTGGACTAACACATAATATTCATATGATGACCTCTTATATATCAAAAACTCAACGAAAATGTGATTTCTCAGTTCATGACCCCTTTAAGAATAATGAACTCACCATTCAAGCAATTGCTGCCCCCAAATTGCTGCTAATATGAAAGTGAAAGTAAAATGCGCACAGGCATTCATAAGCAATTTAAAAGCGCAGTGGAAAAAACCCAACACAATTCCACACCCCCCAACCAGTTATACCGATATTACCAGATATTACCAGAAAATGTCCTCGCCGTCATATTCCTAGTAAAAACAAAGCAAAAGATGTTTTTTCTTGTCATGTAAATTAATGCTGTAAGGGTGTTTGTTTTAGTCCCAGGATACGACAAAGATTTCCAGAGCTATTCTGGTGCATTCTCTGTTTGATATTGTACATGATTTCTCTTGACTAGGTAGGTATGTATTTATAATACATTTGAGAGTATGCTTTAAGGATAAATTAATCTCTTAACTTAAAAATACATTTTTTTAATAGTATGAAATAAAAAAAAAACACTAATATCTGCCCAGCTAATAGGCTTTCACATTCTTTGAGTTATTATTTTTAAATTGGTTGGCACAGAGACTAGGCCTAAATAAACTTAGATAGAGATACGCCATCACGAGTGTCACGAGTTTGGCCAACAGTCACTATGAAGACCCACAGTGTAATTACGAGGAGTCTAACCATTGCACACTTGTCCTGAATCTCGACCCCTCGTTCCCTCGCAGCTGCCTCGGCCAAAGGCATGTGTGGACTGCTTGAACTCCCTGCTTGACGTCTCATATCGGACCATGAGTGTGCACCTCCCGTGAGACACAGATCTGGAAAGCAGGAACACCTGTCACACCAAAGAATTCACAGCATGTTTTAAAGCACTGGGAACACTGCAGAGAAACTTCAGCTTGTTTGTTTAAGATGGGTCATTTGTAGACACAGCAAAAAGAAATATGAACATACATGATATTTATAGAAGCAGATGCTAATTAAGATAAGTCAAAGAGGGAACGATAATTTCTGTCTGTTGTCAGTCTCCTGGGTTTCTCATAAGAGTAAAATAGAAAATTTGTGAAGACTTTGAATGTTGACTTGACAAAACCTTGCCCAAAAGTTTCAAAAAACAATGGTTTTATTTATTTTTTTATACAAAAATTAAAACAAAAGTTTAAATGTTATGTAGTAGCTTGAATGCTGTGTAATTTCATTGCTAAGTCTTTACTCAGGTGTTATGAGTGGTTGCTATGTGAATGGTAATGGTATCTATTGATAATTGGTAGCTATGGTTCCAAGTAAATTTTTATTTAAATGAATAAATCAAATTTACTTTTAAACAAATAAATCAAATCAAATTAAATCACCTTTATTTATATAGCACTTTTTACAAGTCTAATTGTTTCAAAGCAGCTTCACAGTGTTAACAGGAAAATAATGCAACAGAATTTGATTCGGCTGTACAGCCGCTCTGGTGAAAATGGTGATGTTATCCGGCTAATTTCAATTATCATATAGTATCAATGCGGGCAGATCGGTAATATAGTTGAAATTTAGGTGTCCCCAACTGAGCAAGCCAAAAGCCAGAGGCAACGGTGGCAAGGAACCAAAACTCCTTCAGGGCCAGAATGGAGAAAAAAAACCTTGGGAGAAACCAGGCTCAGTCGGGGGGCCAGTTCTCCTCTGGCCGATGAACAGACAGTGTATGATTATAATTCTGGCAACATTGCCGGTCTTAAGTAATATTAGGTAAATAGATATTCGTAAGGTTGTTCGAAAGATTGGAGTCGTCATGCCGGAGACGGGTTTAATGAGGATGTCATGTCGATGCAACCTTTACAGGGGGAGTTTAATTGACACGCTCTCTGCAGACACTTCAGGGATGCGTTGGTCATGTCCAGGCGCAGGTCCACCATCTGATCTGGATACGGCCTGGATCCGGTTGACTACAGTAAACCTTGTGATAAACAGAGAGACTAACATTAGCGTAGATGCCATTCTTCTTATGATGTAACGAGTACATCAGGTGTTATGGGAAGTGTTCCCGGTTCCAGCTGACCTAGTTAATGCAGCCTAACAATCATTTACTGATTTGAATAATAGAAATTGATAATGTTCTATGTGTATGCCATTGTAAAAAGATGCGTTTTTAGTCTAGATTTAAATAAATACATAATTTGATACAAACAAATAAATAAACATTAGATAAAAATAGATAAAACATACATATGCTAGACTAAAATAAATAAATATATAGATTAAAATGTAAAAGTAAATTTAGTAAAGTTACTAATAAATGTCACTATAATGTAATCATAATATAACTTAATAGAAAGTATTTTCCAAACAGTATTTTAGGCATATTTATAGTATTAATTTTTCACAGTATAAAATGGGTCATTTTATAATAAGCTATATAGATGCTTTTGAATTTTAGGATGGGGGTCCCTTGCTCTAGTACGATCATATTTGGTGAGCCATGGCATCTAAAGATTGAAAACTTCTGATCTAGGTGATTGCAACCAGTGAGAAATAATGCTAACAATATTGTATATGGAGGTTTTATGGATTAGCAAAATCAAGGAGGCTTTTCACCTGTATTTCTCATAAAAAAAACAATACTAGCTAAATAAAAACAGAATTTGTATCAATGCCACATATGCTAGAAAAGTCACATGACTGCAGGTGGTTCCTCGCTAATTGCTTTAATTCATATCAGACTCCGTTTATGCGAGAAAACGTGAGTCATAATGATTTTTCATTTGTTCCACAGATGTCTGTATTTATAACCGCACTTTCATTAAGTGAGTCTCTGCCTCATATAATTAGTTCCTTCCTGTACGTCGCTGTAAAAGTCTCATTAAAAAAGAGGCAGAAGTCGCCTGATAACACTCTCCCTCTGTGTAATTAATGGTCTTACCCACGAGCCGCTGAGCTGACAATGAACCACCCGCTTCTGAACTACGCACAGAGAGAGAAGGTGAAATATACGCTTGCGAGACATCTGCTTTACTGTACAAGACCAAGACCAGTGTGTGTCAAGACCAAGACTTTGAGGGATTGAGACCAAGACCAAGGCAGGGTGAGAGAACGAATCAAGACCAAGACTAGACCAGCACTCCTTAAATTCATAAAAAAAAAAATCAAAATTTACTGCCTGGGAAATGTCTTATATTTAATCAATAAATACAATTAGAATAATAAGACACTATAGAGCTGTTACCAATCAAATGAAATCACTAACAACAAAATTCATCTTGGCACAGAAGTTGTATCTGAATCAGTACAATTATAACTGCATAAATTATGTTGAGATAATGTTTAAAAAACAAATTGTGATTATTGAACGTTTGTATAAAATCAATTTGTGTTTGCATTCATGCTTATTTTTGTGAAAACAGCTCTTTTGTTCTTGTGATGTTGCTTAATTATACACTATATTGCCAAAAGTTTTGGGAAGTCTGCCTTTACATGCACATGAATTTTAATGACATCACATTCTTAATCCGTAGGGTTTAATATGGAGTTAGCCCACCCTTTGCAGCTATAACAGCTTCAACTCTTCTTGGAAGGCTTTCCACAAGGTTTAGGAGTGTGTTTATGGGTATTTTTAACCATTCTTCTAGAAGAATGTTTGTGGGGTCAGGCAGTGATGTTGGACAAGAAGGCCTGGCTCGCAGTCTCCGCTCTAATTCATCCCAAAGGTGTTCTATCAGGTTGAGGTCAGGACTCTGTGCAGGCCAGTGAAGTTCCTCCACACCAAACTCGCTCATCCAAGTATTTATGGACCTTGCTTTGTGCACTGGTGTGCAGTAATGTTGGAACAGGAAAGGGCCATCCCCAAACTGTTCCCACAAAGATGGGAGCATGAAATTATCCAAAATGTCTTGGTATGCTGAAGCATTAAGAGTTCCTTTCACTGGAACTTAGGGGCCAAGCCCAACCCCTGAAAAACAACCCCACGCCATAATCCCCCCCTCCATCAAAACTTACACTTGGCACAATGCAGTCAGGAAAGTACTGTTCTCCTGGCAACCACCAAACCCAGACTAGTCCATCAGACTGCTAGACAGAGAAGCCTGATTGGTCACTCCAGAGTCTCTAATGTTCTGGACTCCAGTGGCGGCATGCTTTACAGTTTACACCACTGCATCCAATGCTTTGCATTGCACTTATTGATGTAAGGCTTGGATGCAGCTGCTCGGCCATGGAAACCCATTCCATAAAGCTCTCTATGCACTGTTCTTAAGCTAATCTGAAGGCCATATGGAGTTTGGAGGTTGGTAGTTATTGATTGCAGAAAGTTGGCGACTTCTGCGCACTGTGTGCCTTAGCATGCACTGGCCCCACTCTGTGATTTTAACACTACCATTTCATGGCTGAGTTGCTGTTGTTCCCAATTGCTTCCACTTTGTTATAATACCACTAACAGTTGACCATGGAATATTTAGTACTGAGGAAATTTCATGAATGGACTTATTGCACAGGTGGCAACCTATCACAGTACCATGCTTGAATTCACTGAGCTCCTGAGAGCTCCATTCTTTCACATATGTTTGTAGAAGCATCTGCATGCCTAGGTGCTTGATTTTATACACCTGTGGCCATAGAAGTGATTGGAATGCCTGAATTCAATGATTTGGAGGGGTGATTTTAGAGGGGAAAAGGCTACTTTTGGCAATATAGTGTATATTATAATATAAAAACAAGATCTCATACAAGTACTTTTTTTGCAATCATATTTTGAAATTTGTGGCCATTTGTATCAATCATTGTGACATTTTTGACACAATCCCGTTAATTTCTGACCTGACACAACAGTAACAAAAGAAAATAAGTAACAAATTAGAAATAAGATATTGATTATATTTAAAACAGGAAGTTTTACATCCAATCACATTAAAGGTGCTGTATGTAATTTTTTGACTGTACTAAAGCATGTAAATGCCATACTTTGCAGACAATTAAGAAACATGCTAAGTTCAAATGCTGCAGCCAGTTTTTATAAGACCTTGAAAAAATGGTCTTAAGGACTACAACATAAAAAAAAATACTAATAAAATAATTTTTTTGCATAGTGGTACTTTATATGATCTGATGATGAAAATGGACGATGCTGGACAATGAAAATGTTGATATAGCCAACTATAGGCAGCTATTTTAAATGCTTTAACTGAAGTACAAGCTTCACTTTTCTGTATTAAAACCCTCCAGCGCACTTGCCTGCTGCCGTAGACTCTCTATAGACATTAAGGTGAAAGTATACTGCAATATTCTTATAATTTATGCATGTTACTGTGCTGCAGGGTTTTGCTCGTGAGATTTTTCCAGCATTTCCCTTTAGCGAGGCAAACGAGATAAGCTTCTCCAGCAATCTTCCACAGTCAGTATCTGTTAAATGTGCAGTAGATAAGGTAGACTCGACTGCACTCTCCACCGGCTCCAAACACTTTTTCTGCTCCTCCATTAAGACTCATAATGGTCTCACTCAGTGAGCGCGACCGGGTCTCATTCCCTGCTCAATTTTCACCCTCTAACAGGCAATCTCCTGATGTCTCCCACAGGTCTTCCTGCACAAACTCAAAGCAGGATCTGAGTTAGAATCTGTGTTGCTCGGCTCCTCAGTCAAAACCTGCTCTTGTATCATTTTGCACAATCCAGATATAGCCTCCACTTCCCACACCTGTGAGCCTGTCCTGGGATTAGATAAGGGTCAAACCAGAGTTCAAGTTTATGTTAATTTTCTGCATTATTTTTATGACAATTAAGCATATATATAATCTAAATATATGCTTGATTTTTTTTTCAGAAAATAATGCAGAAAGTGCATCGACTCTTCAATTTCAACTATATTAAATATTTAATAATTTAATATAAACAAATATTTTATAATATTTAAGATACTGAATTTATAATATGTATTTTTTTATATTACAATAATTGTACTTTGACTGTGCTTGATTGTCATGAAAATAATGTAATAGAAATGCAAGAAATCCTAATGCCCCTTCATTTTCTATATTCAATGTGAATTTTTTTTTCTTGAAAATTGAGTCGGACAGTGTTTGTGACAATCAGCCATGCACATTTTTCACTACAGTCTCTTTTTAATTCTGTTTAAAAGCTAGAGTTGACATAAATTATCTTACCCAGGGCCAGTAAAGAAACCAACCCTTGCAGTATACTCTAATTTTCCTGATGCTTTATTAGGCGTGAAGCGGAAACACACTGATATGAGCCATGGGCATCATTTAAACATGGAACATGTCTTTTTATTTAAGCTGACTTTAATAGACATTTTTTTAAGGGGAAAAAGGTTTAGGGTGGTTGCCAGGATGTTGGTAAAATGTTTAACATATGAACAGTATAGGAATAGAATAAAACATTTATTTTGTCTAAAAAGGTGCTTTGAGTTACGCTCTTTCAAATGTTCCAGGCTAAATTGTTTTTCATTTTCTTTCCAGGTACGACACCATCACTAACCAGTGGGAGATGGTGGCTTCTTTACCCAAACCTGTCCATTCTGCAGCAGCGACTGTCTGTGGAGGGAAGATCTATGTGTTTGGAGGGGTAAATGAGGCCGGTCGCTCTGCTGGAGTACTTCAATCATATGTGCCTCAAACCAATGCCTGGAGCTTTATTGAGTCGCCCATGATTGGTAAGAGCACTGAAGATAATTACTGCGCCACCTGACTATGCTGTTCACCTGCTGTCTTCTGTATATGGTAGATATACAGTACATATAGTGTATATATACACTGATCAGGCATATCATTATGACCACCTTACTAATATTGTGTTGGTCCCCATTTTGCTGCCAAAACAGCCCTGACCCATCAAGGCATGGACTCCACTAGACCCCTTAAGGTGTGCTGTGGTATCTGGCACCAAGATGTTAGCAACAGTTCTTTTAAGTCCTGTAAGTTGCGAGGTTGGTCCTCCATGGATCGGACTTGTTTGTTCAGCACATCCCACAGATTATCGATTGGATTGAGATCTGGGGAAGTTGGAGGCCAAGTCAACAACTCAAACTCGTTGTTGTGCTCCTCAATCCATTCCTGAACCATTTTTGCTTTGTGGCAGGGTGCATTATACTGCTGAAAAAGTCCACAGCCACCAGGGAATACCATTTCCATGAAAGGGTGTACATGGTCTGCAACAATGCTTAGGTAGGTTGTATATGTCAAAGTAACATCCACATGGATGGCAGGGCCCAAGGTTTCTCAGCAGAACATTGCCCAAAGCATCACACTGCCTCCGCCGGCTTGCCTTCTTTAAGCATCCTGGTGCCATGTGTTCTCCAAGTAAGCGACGCACCCAGCCATCCACGTGATGTAAAGGAAAACATGATTCATCAGACCAGGCCACCTTCTCCATTGCTCCATGGTCCAGTTCTGATGCTCACATGCCCATTATTGGTGCTTTCAGCGGTGTACAGGGGTCAGCATGGGCACCCTGACTGGTCTACGGCTATGGAGCCCCATACGCAACAAGCTGCAATGTATTCTGACACCTTTTTATGATCCCTCTAGCATTAACTTTGTAATAATGTTCGTATAAATAAGGAGGATGAAGGCAGGGTCAGCGTAACTGAGACTTGTGGTTTTATTTAACACTCTTGTGGTACAAAA
This sequence comes from Paracanthobrama guichenoti, assembly GCA_018749465.1. NCBI lineage: Eukaryota > Metazoa > Chordata > Actinopteri > Cypriniformes > Gobionidae > Paracanthobrama > Paracanthobrama guichenoti. Next base: position 25,274,397 of record CM031959.1, read on the forward strand.
ATAAAGTCGCGCTCTCAACAACTCTCTCAGCAATCTTTCTCCAATTCTGTCTCCAGTCCACAAGTGCCCAGTCTGTGTCTCTCTTCCTGGTGTCCATTCTCCTCTGGCTTTTATGCCGTCTCTCCGCGCCAATCACTGCAATCAGACACCGGTGTTTATCATCATGCGCTTGACCTACTTACTCGCCGTCACTCTCCTGACTCTCATGCAGTCTCTCTCTTCGTGCAGACCTCGGTAAACCATGCCCCCTCTGCCACATACCCCCACCGCCCGACTCAGCTGTCCGGCCTGCAGCCTCCCCATTTCTGGAGAGGAAGTCAGCTACAACCATCTGCACCCCCGGCCTGTGGACCACCTTGAACTTAAAAGGCTGTAACGCTAGATATCAACAGGTCCGCGCGTAGGTATCCTTCATGTAGTGGAGCCACTGCAGGGAAGCGGGGTCCGAACAGAAGGTGAACTCCCGTCCCAGGAGATAATATCTGAGGGTGAGGACGGCCCATCTGATTGCCAAACACTCTTTTTCTATGGTGCTGTACTTAATCTGTCTCTTAGAGAGTTTATGACAGCACTGGCTGCTCCTGACCCCCCACCTCCTGGGACAGGACCAGCTCCCTATTTGACGCGTCAGTCTGCAACAAAAACGGAAGATAAAAATCAGGAGAGTGCAATAATGGTCCACCACACAAAGCAGCCTTCACTTGGGTAAAAGCCCACTGGCACGGCTCTGTCCACTGGACGGTATCTGGTGCTTCCTTTTTAGTGAGGTCACTAAAATAGCACTTTGGTATTCACTTCTGGCCCGAGATCCTCCTCCCCACTCACTGCCGTCGCCAACATCACTGACTCCACCTCCCTCCTTTTTTTAAGGCGATTGAGGTGATAAATTTGACATGCCTCGTTCCTGTCCGTTCTAACCACCTCATAATCGAGATCCCCAACTCGTTGTGTGACCCCAAATGGTCCTTGCCACTTGATGAGTAATTTGGAGCTAGACGTGGGAAAGTACCTTTTCTCCCAGTGTAAATTCTCACGTTCTAGTTCCCCTGTCATACAACTGGCACTGTCTGTCCTGGGCCTGTAGCAAATTCTCCCTTGAGAGCTGCCCCAAAGTACCCCGCGAGGTTGACTCCCATACAAAAGCTCAAAGGGGGAAATCCCCGTGGAGGCTTGCGGGACCTCACGTACAGTGAATAACAGGGGTTCTAGCCATTTATCCCAATTTTTGGCGTCATCCTGAATGAACTTACAAATCATTGTTTATAAAGTGATTAAATCGTTCCACCAAGTTGTCTGTTTGTGGGTGATATACGCTGGTTCGCTCATAGACGTTCTAATGGCCCAATGAGGTCCATACCAATTCTCTTGAAGGGGACCTGAATGAGAGGAAGAGGGTGCAATGGCACTTTTGGAGTTGTTCACCAGTTGACATTCACGACATGCAGTACACCATCTGCGCACATTCTCGTGAATGCCCGGCCAGAAAAATTCATTAGATGGGTCATTAGATGATTCAATTAGATGATTCGATGTGGTGGTCATCCCCAAATGCCCAGCCATAGGATTCAAGATTCAAGATTCAAGAGTTTTATTTGTCACATACACAGTTATATACAGAATATACAACCGGCAGTGAAATGTAAACAGGTCCGCTCCATGGACAGTGCAAATTCACAGTTAAGGATTACAATGAGCCGCCTGAAAAAACATTTCTTTTTGGTACTAATAATTGAGTTGTATCCTGTTTTGGCTGAGCCTCTTGGGTCACTCGATACAACTTGTCCTTTATAATAGCATAATACTGATAGAAGAGTGGCCGTGCAGGGTGGACAGGCTGGCCATCGATGGACTGGATCTGTTCAAACGCATGTTTCAGCGATTCATCTTGGGATTGCTCCAGGGGGGATTGTACCCAAAATTAATGGATGTCTGAGGTGCGGGCTAACTGCCACGTCAACTCTATGCTTTTGTCCCCGGAACTGAGTAGTGACCGGCATCAATGGATATTTTAATACATCCCCATGCACACACCATACCAGAACCAACCTGAATCCACCAAACTTGATAAGAGCCCCCCATCAATACTCACAGGTATTTGGTACAACCCAGCTTGATTGAGGGCAGCCCGCGAGGTGCCCGGGATCCGGACCAGTGTTATAACCTCCATCACTGGAAACCTATTGATAAAGTGGCCCGGATCCCCGCAACGCCAGCAGGCCGGCCCGACCTTCCCACTGCTCTATGGGCGGGAAGCGGGTCATGGTATTGGCGTAGAGAGGGGAAAGGAACAGGGTTATATGTGGGCCCCGGAGGGGTACGTGGCATTGGGACCGGCCTAGAGGAGAGAGAGAGAGAGAGACAGGGGAAGGGGTGGAGAGAGAAACTTTTGGGAGGGGTCCGCCGACCCCAGGAGACGCCACTCCGCCAGTCTTGGCACTAGACCCACTGCGCTGTCTTCGTGGGCAGTCGGGCTATGAATTGTTCCAGCACCACCAGGTCAATGATCTTGTCCATGTCGCTTCCCTCAGCCATCAGCCATTTGCGCCATGCATCCCGGAGCTGTTGTGCCAATATGAAGGGCTGGCCACTTTCCCCCAGATCCAGCGACCTAAATCGCTGCCGATGTTATTCGGAGGAGAGGCTGACCCGCTGGAGGATGGCCTTCTTCAAGTGTTTATACACAAGGAGGTTCTGGACCGGCAGTTGCTGAGCCGCTATTTGCACCTCCCCTGTTAGGAGAGGGATTAGGCACTGCCGTTTCTGATCCTCTCTCATGTTGATGAGCGCCCGATGTTGTTCTTGGTGGAGGCCCGCGAGTGATGTAATGATGTCCGCAAATGACGATCCTGACGGGCTCTGCATCCTGGCGGCGGCGCTCTTCTTCCTCCCAGGTTTCGGCACCACTGTAATAATGTTCACATAAATAAAGAGGAAGAAGGCAGGGTCGGCGTAACTGGGACTCATGGTTTTATTCAACACTCTTGTGGTACAAAAATAAAGTCGCGCTCACAGCGCTCTCAACAACTCAGATTTCTATAACTTGTTCACAGCAATCTTTCTCCGAATCTGTCTCCAGTCCACGAGTGCCCAAGTCTGTGTCTCTCTTCCTGGTGTCTGTTCTCCTCTGGCTGTTATGCCTCTCCGCGCCAATCACTGCAATCAGACACCGGTGTTTATCATCATGCACTTGACCTACTTACTCACTGTCACTCTCCCGACTCTCTCTCTTCGTGCAGACCTCGCTAAACCATGCCCCCTCTGCCACAAACTTCTTGAGCAATTTGAGCTACAGTATCTCAGTTTGATCGGACCACATGGGTCAGCCTTCGCTCCCCACGTGCATCAATGAGCCTTGGCCACCCATGACCCTGTCGCTGGTTCACCACTGTTCCTTCCTTGGACCACTTTTGATAGATACTGACCATTGCAGACTGGGAACACCCCACAATAGCTGCAGTTTTAGAGATGCTCTAACTCTCTAGTTATCACATGCTATGTTTTGGCCCTTGTCATACTCGCTCAAATCCTTACGCTTACCCAGTTGTCCTGCTTCTAACACATCAACTTTGAGGACAAAATGTTCACTTGCTGCCTAATATATCCCACCCACTAACAGGTGCCATGATAAAGAGATAATCCATGTTATTCACTTCACCTGTCAGTGATCATGATGTTATGCCTGATCAGTGTATATTAGGGGTGTAACAGTACACAGAAGTCACGGTTTGGTACATACCTCAGTTTTACTGTATTTTAGTTTAGTTTTTTTTGATCAAATAAATCCAGCCTTGGTGAGAATGAAAGACTTCTTTCAAAAACCATTAAACAAATCTCACCAACCTTACCAATTTGTAAGGAATATACAAATATAAATGTAAAGAAATATATATTTTACTAAAACAATGTAAGAATACCTGAATCATATATAAAAAGCAACAATCTTAGTTTAGAAAATGGTCAAGCATCATCCATATACAATCCCAGGTCCCACATCAGATACATTTTATGTCTAAAAAATTCCATTAGACAGTGTTGAAACTGAGAAACTAACTTCATGGAATTTCACAAGTATTTGACTTCATTAGTATTTGGCATTTTGACACACTCCAGAGATATTGAGGTGGTGGGTGGAGGGACGCTTAAGGGTGAATTAACTTTTTTTTCAACCTGTAACTCTGTGGCAAATGCAACCCTGAGGGACACACAGCGGGTGCAGGACTGAGGCGTTTCATTATAGCTGGAAAGCAAGCTTTTCCCCATTAGTGTGGAAATAAGTGTGGATTAAAAAAAAAAAAAAAAGACACACTGTCCTGAAACCAACTTTATCTGCCATTTTTAGTCAGTATAAGTTATTTTGGATATCCACCTGACTGCTGCATGAATTATCTTTCTCAGAGACAATTAGAAGACACTTGTTAATATACACCTAAAAGTTCAAATTAAAATTAGTTTAAAAGTCTTAAAATGTGATCAAATTTAAGATCATATGTCTTAAATACACTCACCTAAAGGATTATTAGGAACACCTGTTCAATTTCTCATGAATGCAATTATCTAATCAACCAATCACATGGCAGTTGCTTCAATGCATTTAGGGGTGTGGTCCTGGTCAAGACAATCTCCTGAACTCCAAACTGAATGTTAGAATGGGAAAGAAAGGTGATTTAAGCAATTTTGAGCGTGGCATGGTTGTTGGTGCCAGATGGGCCGGTCTGAGTATTTCACAATCTGCTCAGTTACTGGGATTTTCACACACAACCATTTCTAGGGTTTACAAAGAATGGTGTGAAAAGGGAAAAACATCCAGTATGCAGCAGTCCTGTGGACGAAAATGGTCAGAGGAGAATGGGCCGACTGATTCAAGCTGATAGGAGAGCAACTTTGACTGAAATAACCACTCGTTACAACCGAGGTATGCAGCAAAGCATTTGTGAAGCCACAACACGCACAACCTTGAGGCGGATGGGCTACAACAGCAGAAGACCCCACAGGGTACCACTCATCTCCACTACAAATAGGAAAAAGAGGCTACAATTTGCACAAGCTCACCAAAATTGGACAGTTGAAGACTGGAAAAATGTTGCCTGGTCTGATGAGTCTCGATTTCTGTTGAGACATTCAGATGGTAGAGTCAGAATTTGGTGTAAACAGAATGAGAACATGGATCCATCATACCTTGTTACCACTGTGCAGGCTGGTGGTGGTGGTGTAATGGTGTGGGGGATGTTTTCTTGGCACACTTTAGGCCCCTTAGTGCCAATTGGGCATCGTTTAAATGCCACAGCCTACCTGAGCATTGTTTCTGACCATGTCCATCCCTTTATGACCACCATGTACCCATTCTCTGATGGCTACTTCCAGCAGGATAATACACCATGTCACAAAGCTCGAATCATTTCAAATTGGTTTCTTGAACATGACAATGAATTCACTGCACTAAAATGGCCCCCACAGTCACCAGATCTCAACCCAATAGAGCATCTTTGGGATGTGGTGGAACGGAGCCGTGCCCTGGATGTGCATCCCACAAATCTCCATCAACTGCAAGATGCTATCCTATCAATATGGGCCAACATTTCTAAAGAATGCTTTCAGCACCTTGTTGAATCAATGCCACGTAGAATTAAGGCAGTTCTGAAGGCGAAAGGAGGTCAAACACCGTATTAGTATGGTGTTCCTAATAATCCTTTAGGTGAGTGTATCTTAAATGGTATAACATAAATCTTAATAATTTTAAGAGGTCTTAAATTTGGGGATTCACAATTCATCATAATGTGATTATTAAACTTCAAAAGAATATAATTGAAATAAACGTGAGTGCAAAGTAAAGTTGACTCTACAGTCTTGTGCTCTCGCCATTTCAGAGCAGTTTTCAGTTTGACTTTATTGATCTACTGCTGATGAACTGTTTCTATTGTAGTATGTTGTAGATAGATGCAAGAGTGCATATTTTATCTCCGTCAATTGCTAGAATGAGTGGCTGGAACCGGAAGTGGTATAGTGTAGACATTTCAAAATAAAAGTCCCAGTGGGCTTGTTTATATTTAAGAGTGAAGTAAAGACAAAAAAACATCCAATATGTACATTTTACTAGTAATAGCACAATAATTTATTGCTGTTCTTTAAACACATTATTATTGTATGTAAAAAAAAGTTCACCTATAAATTTTTTAAGCTCTTACTATATTTGTGTGCCGCATGCATTAGATAATTCATGAGTAATCAAGATCCCTTTAAAGGTGCACTGTGTAAATTTTGGCGGCATCTAATGGTGAGGTTGCAAATTGCATCGAAGCACATAGAGAAACTACGAGGCCAACACAGGACAAAGATTCAAGAGTTTTATTTGTCACATACACAGTTATATACAGAGTATACAATCGGCAGTAAAATGTAAAAAGATGTTGTCATCTGAGAGTAGCAAAGAGTAGTTAGAGCTCTGCAGTTTGTCCATTTAGGGCTGTAGAAACATGGCGGCGCAAAATGTTGACTTCACTGGAAGGGGACCTGTGGTGTATGTAGATAGATATGGCTCATTCTTGGGTAATAAAAACATAACGGTTCATTATGTAAGGTATTTATACACAGGTCTTTATTTTTTTATTTTGTAGTCATGCATGTACAGCTTGTGTCTGCTTGAACTGGGTTAGTCTGAAATTTCTAAAAGTGTATTGTCCAGCTAATGGCCGTTTGTGTTCTTTAAAGCAATGCAACCCAGTGAGTCCTTTGATGCCAGCAGAATTTTGCAGCAACAAATTGACCAGAAGTCGTTTGTTTTTAATGAGACTGTCACTGTGAACAGCGCATTACTATATACTGTCTCTGCTAACATTAAGCGCTCTGATAATGAAAACTCAACTTTAGCTAATAACTAGTTTCTTTTGGCATCTGCATGCATGTCTTCAACAGTTTCCCAACCATTATCCTCTCTGCCTCATTACTGGCTGATCTGCCACCTGAAAGACGACTAATGAAAGGGTCACACTTATGGTCTTACTTATTTTTACACTTCTGAGTCATGTGTTAAGCTTTACCTCTAGAATTCATCTTGAGGAGCATCTTGGTCCATTTTTAGATGTGATATTGTTTTTATGGTTTGTCAGGGTCCCTATGGGTCCTTAAAAGTCATCTTAAATGGTATAACAAAAGCCTTAATTATCATGTTAAGATGTCTTAAATTTGATTATTCAACTTTTTGTTTCTATTTTAATAGATGTTACAAGATTGCCTATTTTATCTTCCTCATCTTTTAAACGAGCAGCTGGGAGTGGTAAATCAAAGACCTTTCAAAATAATAAAGTCATAGATTTTACTAGTATCAGCACAATCATTTGTTTATTGCCATTCTTTAAACGCATTGTTATTGTATTGGCAAACTCCAATATTGTTCAACCTTTTTTGTATTGATGTACACTCACCTAAAGGATTATTAGGAACACCATACTAATACTGTGTTTGACCCCCTTTCGCCTTCAAAACTGCCTTAATTCTACGTGGCATTGTCATGTTCAAGAAACCAATTTGAAATGATTGGAGCTTTGTGACATGGTGCATTATCCTGCTGGAAGTAGCCATCAGAGAATGAGTACGTGGTGGTCATAAAGGGATGGACATGGTCAGAAACAATGCTCAGGTAGGCCGTGGCATTTAAACGATGCCCAATTGGCACTAAGGGGCCTAAAGTGTGCCAAGAAAACATCCCCCACACCATTACACCACCACCACCAGCCGGCACAGTGGTAACAAGGCATGATGGATCCATGTTCTTATTCTGTTTACGCCAAATTCTGACCATCTGAATGTCTCAACAGAAATCGAGACTCATTAGACCAGGCAACATTTTTCCAGTCTTCAACTGTCCAAGTTTGGTGAGCTTGTGCAAATTGTAGCCTCTTTTTCCTATTTGCAGTGGAGATGAGTGGTACCCTGTGGGGTCTTCTGCTGTTGTAGCCCATCCGCCTCAAGGTTGTGCATGTTGTGGCTTCACAAATGCTTTGCTGCATACCTTGGTTGTAATGAGTGGTTATTTCAGTCAAAGTTGCTCTTCTATCAGCTTGAATCAGTCGGCCCATTCTCCTCTGACCTCTAGCATCAACAAGGCATTTTCGCTCACAGGACTGCTGCATACTGGATGTTTTTCCCTTTTCACACCATTCTTTGTAAACCCTAGAAATGGTTGTGTGTGAAAATCCCAGTAACTGAGCAGATTGTGAAATATTCAGACCGGCCCGTCTGGCACCAACAACCATGCCACGCTCAAAATTGCTTAAATCACCTTTCTTTTCCATTCTGACATTCAGTTTGGAGTTCAGGAGATTGTCTTGACCAGGACCACACCCCTAAATGCATTGAAGCAACTGCCATGTGATTGGCTGATTAGATAATTGCATTCATGAGAAATTGAACAGGTGTTCCTAATAATCCTTTAGGTGAGTGTATATGTACATAAATTAATTGCAGTACAGATGCATATCATTTATTTTAAATTTGCAGTTACTGATATAATCTTGTTTAATATGTTTATTTAGTCAAAGAATCTGAGATACATGATTTATTTTGAGATTGTATGGATTTGTCCTGCTTGGGTATAGGGTATTCATTTTATTTGTGCAAGTTTTATAAAGTCAAATTGAAGTTAAAAACTCTGCAGATACCCTGATTTGTATGAGGTAAAGGCATGCAGATAAATTCTGTTTAGCAATAAAATGATCTAGTCCAGTATAATGTTTCACAAGGTTCATTCAAGTGTTTGAAGTTCTTCAATGCGACTTGTGTACTCTTGTGCAGTCTTATGCCATAGCTTGCTTTGTGTGAGGAACAGACCAATTTAAGTTGTTATTTAGATCATATATTTTATGGCATACTATTTATGTTTGTTTTTTTATTTTTATTTTATTCTATTCTCCACTTACATAATTTTTTTAAAATAAAGTTTGTCCAGATTTAGTTTTAGCGTTTTCATTAAAAAGTTCTCAAAAGTTCTTTTTGTGTACTGTATTATCGTGTTTTTAAAAAAAAAAATTTTATCTAGTTTTCGCTGTGAAAATAGCATAGAAACAAACAAAAGTAGTTACTTGCTGATCATTTTCCCTATTGTTGTGGCTCTCAGTGACTTTAATAAGTTATATGGACTACCTTTATGGTGCTTTTTTGTTGTTTTATTTTTTAATTATTAGTTTATTTGACAGGGACAATGCAGAAAAAAACATTGCTACAATTTCAAGCATCCGATGCTCCACATATAGGCTTCTAGCCAAAGGCTAATTTGCAGCCCCAGTCCCTGGTATATATACAAACATCAATGTTCACAAACCTGCTTTTGTTTGAACCACTTTTTAGATTTCTTTGAAAGATGTTTAACTCTGTTCGCATTTTTAGTTCAACTGGCAGGCTGTTCCAAAGGAGTGTACCTTGAACCGAAAATGTGGTTTGTGCAAATTTAGTTTTCCTCTTCGGTACTGTGCAATTCTGATTAGTTGCACCTCTTGTAGTCATCCCCTTACTACATTGTTTTGTTATTAATTGGCATATGATATCTGGAGCAAGATTGTTTATACATAATTAAAAAAGATTATTAAAATATTAATAAAGACAAATTTATAAAATGTTCAAAGTTAAGCAAACTATATTTTTGTAGAATATTACAATGATGCCATCTAATTGGTTTCTTGTCCAAGATTTTTAGCGTTTGTTTGTATAGAGATCTAACAGGTTTGATGGTAGATTGAGAAACCTGACTCAGACAGTCACACAATAAGATAAATGTGAGAAGATCATTGCATGCATGTATAACTTAGCTGCTTTTAGAGATATATATGGCCTAATCATATAAAAACAATTCAGGTTTGTTCTGATGGTTCTACACAACCTTTTTACATGCACATCAAATTTGAATTGAGAATCTAAAATAATACCCAAATATTTAAAATCATTAACTCTCTCTATTGCCTTTTGATTGATCTTAATTATAAAACCATTAATTTCCTTCCTTCTAATTGAAAAACACACTGAGGCAGTTTTTGAACAATTCAAGGTCAAACAGTTGTTTTGCAGCCACTGTGACACACCAGTCATTTCATTTGTTAATATATCTGCAGCTAAGCGTGGAGTCTGTGCTGATACTTAAATGACTGTGTCATCTGCATATAACTGACATTTAGTTTCTGTACAACAATTTGGTAAATCATTGACATACACGGAGAACAACAGTGGACCTAAAATTGACCCTTGAGGGAGACCCATCTCATTGTTTTGTAAAGATGATCTAGAATTATTTATCTTAACACACTAATCTCGAGATTCTAAATATAATCTAAACCAATTGATTGCCTGCTGAGAGAAACTAAACATATTTAATTTATGCAGGAGTATTTCATGATTCACAGTATCAAATGCTTTTTTAAGGTCTAAAAATACTGTGCCTACAACATTACCACTATCTAAAGCTCCCTTAATAAATTCTATGAGATAGCAGTTTGCCATTTCTGTTGAATACTTAGGCCTAAAACCAAACTGATTAGGTGAAGTAGACCATTTTTTTCTTCTAGATTGTTGATAAGTTGTTCAGCTACCAACTTTTCCAGAATTTTAGAAATTACAGGGAATATAGAAATTGGTCTATAATTCTGAACCTCATCAACCGATCCTGCCTTGAAAATTGGGGTTATAATAGAAGTTTTCCAATTTGAGGGGAATTTATTTTCTGATGAATTTATCAAATTTACCAAGGGCTTTAGCAAACAAGCACTATATTTTTTAACAAATTCGGTATCCATTCCAAATATATCCTTAGCGCTTGAATTATTCAATTGATTAATAATTTGGAGTATCTTATCTTCATCAACCTCAGAGATATGAAAGGATGAGGTTATGTCTTTTATTACATATTGAGGCAATTGTACAGGTTCAAAACATATTGCAAGTTCTTCCACAGACTGGATAAAATATCTGTTAAATTCATTAGTGAATTTAACAGATATTTTTTGGTGCTATGTTCTTATGTTATTTTCTGAGCTCGAAAGGCTTTGCTATGGGTTGCTGTTCATAGATCTGGATGATTCTGCTTTTTAAGTTCCACAAAAGAAATAACAGCATACAGGTTCAGAACTCTCATCAGTTTTACTCTATCAGTAAATAATGATAGAGTTGTCATTTTTAGAGAGTCAACTATTCCTTTTGCATGGAACCAGACCAGTGGAACGTGAATAACGTTTTGCTGTCTGACGTGTCACATGAGACTCCTTCAAAAGGTTCAGATATTTAAATCAGAGTTCAGTTATGCCGTTTGTATTGAAAGTGAGATATGAATGCTTCTGACATTCAACTCTGCAGCCGACAGCAAACATTCACTCGCACACATGAGACTTTAAAAACACTTCTGTGACCCACTGGGTCAAACACGTACTGTCGTGTAGCTGATGAGCGTTTATAGCAGGTGACTCAGTTCAGAGACGGCAACTGACATCATCTCTCACCGAGAGCCGGTCTCGAAAGGCCAGCTTCATGTGAGAAGGAACATGATATTTTGATTATTGTGAAGGGCTTGAGTGATCCTGAAAGGTCGGTGTAGATGTCAAGTGTTGCAGGTATTCCTGCGCCAGTGGATAATGAACTCTTGAGGGTTTTGGTCAGTAACGTCATCTCAGCCTGGGCGCTTATTGATTTTGATGTTGCTATGGACTGTGAGGCTCTTATTGATTTTGATGTCACTATGGACATTGTGGCCCAGGGATCATATGTTTATTGCAGCCGTGTTTATGTAAGAACCAGCACAGGCTTAAATACAAAGCTCCTTAGTCTTCATTGTCTTGTTATTTGGCTTCCTCCTCAATCGATAAAGCCATGGAAACGGTAAACATTAATAAAGCAACTAAAACCACTGTGTAGCATAATAAAATGGTCTTGTAATTGCAGCGTAGAACAGTAAAGCCTAGTGGTTGAAGATGTGGGCAGGTAGCAGAAAGGTTGCTAGTTCAAACCCCCCAAAAAAGACTGAACACAGTTGTGCTTTTGATCAAGACTATTAACCCCATAGGTATTATAAAGTGTCTGCTACATTTGACCAAAAGTCTCGGATCAGTAAGATTATTTTTAAATGATTTTGCAATGCAGATTTTTCAAGTAACACATATGGAGTTACATAAAATCGACTTAACTAAGTCAAGTTAAATTAACAAAGAAAATAAGTAACTGTAACTTGGCCAGTTAAAGTTTGTTGAGTAATTTCTACTTAGTTGGCGTTTACTTTGCAATACTCCGTTTCAAGTGCATTTTACTCAAACAATATAACACTTATTTAAGCCATGCTTTTAAATTATATGATTTACTTATCTAAGTAAATAATACAATAAATATTGTGTACAGTAGACAGCATATCTACATAATATAAATAATTTGGTACCCACCCGAACACAGAGATCTGAATACTTGGTACACAATACAGAATAACGATAACATTTAGTAGATCATTTTTGAGGTTGAATGTGTCATTCTGAGTAGAAAATAAACTCCAGATGTCACAAAACAGCAAGTTACTAAACCTAACAACAAAAGCAATGATAAAAGTGTAAAGACAGCTGAAAAATAAATAAATAAATAAATAAATAAATAAACGTTTTAATTATTTGTAACTTGTAACATACATCAACTCGATGCAACCTGGATACATCATCAGTGATGTTACCTGGGGACACGGTGTGTTTTGGGTTTTCAAGCATCATACACTCTCACCCAGGCAACCCAGCTAGGGTTGATCAGGCCCCAGCTTGTGTCCAGGTTGCCCTACCCCACCCATGGTTCTCCTCTCCTTATCCACAGCCACCTTGAGGCAACTTCTGCTGACTCCGTGATCTCCTTGATGGCCCTTCACTTACTGGCCCCTATAATGCCCAGGATGTTATAGACCCTGCATAGAGACTGGCCAGCAGACTCTCTGCATCCCACCTCAATGGGCTCACGCCATGCACGCCACCCATTGTTCCGGCACTCCTCCACTAGCTCAGCATATCTGCTGCCCTCCACCTCCGCTCTGTCCTCACCTTGATCCCAGCCTGGAACACCTTTGGGTCTTGTGACTCTCTGTATTGCAGCACCTCCCTGGCACGGCCCACCTTGAACTCCTCATTCAGACTGCTGATGGGGAGCTCCAGCTTGTTGTTCTGGCCATACAAAGCGATGCTGCTCAGGTTTTGAGGTAGGCCCAGCCACTTCCGTAGTAACCTGCTGACTCTCCTCTCAAAGCCCTCGATGGTGGAGATTGGAACCTCATAAATCAGGAGGGGCCAGAGAATCCGTGGGAGGATGCTGTGTTGGTAAATCCAGGCCTTGAACTGACTTGTCCACTGTAGCTAGCCAGCCTTCCAGTTCAAGGTTGGTTGCATGGATGGTTGCCGTGTCTTTCAGGCTGCAGTCGAACATCTTTCCCAATCTCTTCACTGGTTTCTCAGTGATTGATGGTATTTGGGTCGTGCCAAGTGTGAAGCGGAACTTGTTGGTAACCTTTCCTTTCTTCAACACCAGAGATCTAGACTTTGCTGGCTTGAAGCACATGCACGCCCAGATGGTCATCTCTTCCAAGCCCTTCAGGATCCACCTGCCCCCTGGGACATGTGGTGTTGTCACCGTCAGGTCATCCATAAAAGCCCTAATGGGCAGCTGGCGAATACTGGACTTAGTGAGGGGACCTCTGCACTGGTCCTGGATCTCCTTCCAGCTGTGCTTCTTCCCGTCAAAGTCCAGAGTTGGTGCAGGTGGATCAATGAGGTGTTGGCAGTGGCTCAGATCTTGCTCCCTGGATCCGTCACAGAAGGTGTCTCCTGAGGTGACGATCAATCTCAACTTTGAAGCAGGTGAGCCAGCCACTCCGCTTCTTCCCAAGCAGCTGCTTTGTGAACCCAAAGGGATTCGCTATGAAGGCAGCCCGCTTCCTGGCCCTCTCTTTCCTCCTTCTCCTGTGCCACTCTGCTCTCTTCAGAGTCATCAGCTTCTTACGAAGGATGACATGCAACTCTGCTAGAGGACCCCTCTCTTCCTCCCTCGCCTCCTTGAACCTCCTCCTCAGACTCTTCCGCTCTTGCCTAAGCTGGTGGATCTTGTTCACCCTGTTGTTCATAGTGTAGGGGAGGTTCACTACTGTCTTCTCCTCCAGCCCAAATATCTCAGCTGCTAGGCTGATGATGATGATGGTAGTCATTGTCTGGAGGCGTCGGTCAGCGTCAAACTGGAGCCACTCCTTGTTCACTTGGGGCCATTTTACCCGGCGATGTTCTGATGTTCTGCATGGGTTCGGTGCTTGTGTCACTCGGAGGTTCTGGGCGCTGTGGTTTGACTCCGGGCCTAGCTCCTCCTGCGTCTCACCAGGGGTGTTCCCTGAGCGCTGTGATACAGGAAGCATCCGCTCGCATCTCATCTTGGCCTGGTGGATTTTCAGGCCATGTGGGTTTTTGCACACTTTGCCGCAAAAGCACTGTGCACTTGTCATCATGTTTCCGTCGCTGTGTGTCTGTGTTCTTTGTTATGTCCGAGTGGGATCCTCATCCTCCCCCCCCCTCTCGGAGATCCCTGGGGGTATAACTTCATAGGTCGATCTGTAGCTTGTGAAAATGGGTTCTTCCTCTCAGAAGATGCAGGTTGGGCTGCTAACCCTCCTGCTAACAAGGTTATGAGAAGGAGGTTGCGGGAACACACTTTAATCTTTAAATAAACAAAATGAAAGTAACTCACGGACGGCTGCCACACACTCGCTTTTTCCAATCGTTCAATGTGCTTCCTCTTCACTCGTAAAATTGTTATAATAGTTTTTACTCCAGTGCATGGGCATCATTAGGTCCTTTTTAGGGGGGCTTTAGTGATTCGTGTTCATTTTAAACATATGAAGCCGGCGGCAGGCTTCAGTTCTGTCCTGTATTTTAGTCTATGCTAATCAGCGCGTTCTTCCATTCTTAGCGGCACCGAGCAGAGCGCACGTCAGAAGCAGAGGACAAGGTGTATGCGTTTATCTGAGCCTCATTGGTCTGTCGCCGCTCATCAATGTCAAAATATTTGAGAAAACCAATCAAATCAGAGTAGGCGGGCTTTATGTTCACAGAAGCGGAGTGTGAATTTTAGGATTTCTGCTTCAGTTAGCACAGTCAAGTGCGAAAAATCTAAGTAGCTAAACTAAACATTTCATATTTGACAGCTACTTTGGGTCAGAAATGTTAAATTACAAAAATAACAGGCAAACTAATAAACATTTGTCTAATTTTGCCATTCTTAATTGAAAATAGGCCTATGTAATGTGATGTGATTCATAAGATTAGGCATAAGATTACTCTTACGAAAAATAACCATGGTTTTATTGTAGTAAAAGTGTAGTAACCATAGTTTTTTGGCTAATTGATTACACAGTTTTACCACAAATACCATGGTTAAACTATGGTTAAAGTAGCAAAGCCATGGTTAATTTGCGGTTACCATGGTTTAACTACAATAACCATGTTTTTTGGTTTTATTTGTAGTAAAACCATGGTTCATTTTCATAAGGGTAATGATGAATGTGTATAACATGTTGTAAATTAATATAATACCATTTGTAGCCTTCAGTAAATTTAAAAAGCTCAGCTTTAGTTATGAATTTAGTTTTGAATGTGTGCATATATGAATTAATTTAATAAACTAGTTACTTTGCTTTCCTGTTACCCTTCAGTAAATTAACATGTCTAAGAAAATGATTCATAAAACATAAATATCAGTTGACCATAGGTTTACTTTGTTATGATCGGTGAAAGAGAGACAGGAGGATCCAATAGTGAATTCAAACACTCAT
Source organism: Paracanthobrama guichenoti (assembly GCA_018749465.1). Lineage (NCBI taxonomy): Eukaryota > Metazoa > Chordata > Actinopteri > Cypriniformes > Gobionidae > Paracanthobrama > Paracanthobrama guichenoti. Next base: position 25,290,202 of record CM031959.1, read on the forward strand.
TTATTCAGATAATGTCTGCGACAGATCGCTAAACATGTCAAACTCAGCAACACAGATCAGATGCAGGAAGCAATGGCAGCAAATCAAGCAGGTCTCAGGCAAGAAGGACAGGCAGCTCATGGATCCGAGCAGGCACAGCGGTGACGCAGGGACACAGCGGGCAACACAGACACAGCAGAATCCAGGAATCGGGAACGGAGAACACACAGGAGGCAGCAAGAACCCAATTTTTCTCCTCCAGACCATAACCTTCCCAGTCCACCAAGTACTGGAATCCACGTCCCCTCCGCCTAGAGTCCAGAATACGATTTACCATACAAGTAGGTTCCCCATCTACGAGCCGTGGCGGGGGAGGAACCGGGACAGGCGGATTAATGCGGGCATGAAAAACGGGCTTTAATTTGGAGACATGGAACACGGGGTGAATCCTCCCGTATGCGGGAGGTAGTTTAAGGCGGACTGAGAATTTTGGTGAGAGTGAACGGGCCAATGAATTTAGGGGCTAATTTATTACTTCCGGCACAGAGAGGAATGTTCTTAGAAGAAAGCCACACTTTTTGACCCATGACATTGACGGGAGGCTGGCGATCGGCTTGGGCCTTGGTGCGTCTACCCACTTGGAGCAGAGTCTCACGGGCTCTACTCCATGTGTCACCACACCTCTGGACAAAGGCGTGAGCGGTGGCTCCAGGAGGAAGGATTCTTGGAAACCAAACATTGTAAACCTCTCTCAAGGTCTTGGTTAGCCTGTTCAGTCTGGCCATTGCTCTGGGGACGGAACCCTGAAGACAAACTAACCATTGCCCACAGTAATTTGCAAAACTCACGCCAAAATTTGGACACAAATTGGGGTCCCCTGTCGGAAACCACATCCATTGGGAGGCCATGTAAAAGAAAGACATGAACGATGACAGCTACCGCTGTCTCCTTGGCAGAGGGTAATTTAGGCAAGGGGATGAAATTAACCATCTTCGAGAACCGGTCCACAACGGTTAAAACTACTGTCTTGCCCTGGGAGGGCGGTGATAAAATCTAGCGCAATGTGGGACCAGGGTCTCAAAGGGATAGACAGCAGTTGAAGAAGGAGGGTGGCTGGATGTCTTACCCATGGCACAGACTGAACAAGCCAAAACAAAATCTTGGATGTCACGAGCCATACCAGGCCACCAGAATCGTTGCTTAACCAAAAAAGTTGGTTATATTAACCCCTGGATGACAAGCTACATTGGAGCAATGACCCCATCGTACAATGTCAGACCGAACCCCCTCAGGTACAAATAATCGACTCGGTGGTCCACCGGGCAGAGGCGTTACCCCTTCTAAGGCTGATTTAACCTTTGATTCGACCTCCCATGTGAGTGTGGAAACTCTGAGTCTCTCTGGTAAAATGCACTCGGGAGTGGACGGGCGCTCGGAGCGGTCAAAAACATGTGATAAAGCATCGGGTTTGATGTTCTTAGAACCCGGGCGGTACGAAAGAGAAAAATCAAAACGTCCGAGCCTGCCTAGAGTTGAGTCTTTTGGCGGATCTGATGTACTCCAGATTCTTCTGATGTACTCCAGATCAGTCCACATGATGAAAGGTACCCCCAACCCCTCTAGCCAATGATGCCACTCCTCCAATGCAAGTTTAACTGCCAACAACTCCCTGTTACCAATGTCATAATTGCGTTCGGCTGGCGACAGACGATGAGAAAAAAACGTGCAAGGATGCGTCTTGTCATTCGAGGAAGGGCGCTGGGAGAGAACTGCACCTACCCCCACCTCTGACACGTCCACCTCTACCATGAACTGCCATAAAGGATATGGGGTGACGAGAATGGGAGCCGAAACGAAGTGGCTCTTCAGTTTAGTAAATGCAGACTCGGCAGCACCAGACCACCTGAATGACATTCTGGGAGAGGTCAAAGCGGTCAGAGGTGCGGCTAGTTGGCTGAAGTTGCGAATGAAACACAGATAGAAATTGGCAAACCCCAGAAACCTCTGTAGGGCCTTACGGGAATCTGGGCTTGGCCAATCTATCACAGCCTTAACCTTGTCAGGGTCCATGGGCATTACCTTGGATGAGACGATATAACCCAGAAAAGGAACAGACTGTGCGTGAAACGCACATTTCTCCACCTTGACAAAAAACCCATTCTCTAGTAACCTCTGTAGCACTAGTGTGACTTGCTGGACATGTTCATGAAGAGAGGAAGAAAAAAAAAAAATCTATATTTCGTCCAGGTAGACAAATGAACTGGTCAATCATATCTCCCAGCAAGTCATTGACTAGTGCTTGGAAGACTGTAGGGGAGTTAGACAGCCCGAAGGGCATGACTAAGTTTTCAAAATGGCCCCTGGGGGTATTAAATGCAGTCTTCCATTCATCCACCTCCCTTATGTGCACCAAATGATAAGCATCGCGTAAATCCAATTTCGTGAATATGGATGCTCCCTGTAACCTCTCGAAGGCTGAAGACATCAACGGCAAAGGGTACGTATTCTTTACTGTGATGTTATTCAATCCTCGGTAATCAATACAAGTCATAGTCATAGGGACAATGATGAGAAAGAGAAGCAGTCCGGGACTTACTGAACACCTCCTTCAGGTTGAGATACTCCTCTGGCACGTTAGATAAATCCACTGTCTCCTCCTGAAACACAGAACTAGACACAGACGAACGGGCAGACACAAGACAAGAGGCATAGCACTGATTACTCCAAGATGTGACCGCACTGTGTCCCCAGTCGATCCTGGGGTTGTGTTTCTTGAACCAAGGATGACCGAGGACAATGGGTCCGTGGGAGAGTCCGTGAGGAGGAATGTGATTATCTCAGAGTGATTGCCAGAAATAGTGAGTGTAATCCTTTCAGTGGTGTGTGATGGTGGGTAGTGTCTGATCGTTGAGAGCGTGTACTGCAATGGTGCTGGAAAGGGGGGTGACGGGAATCATAAGTTGGTGAGTCAGTGACCGGTCAATAAAATTACCCACCGCTCCAGAATCCACGAGGGCTTGGCAGAAGTGAAATCTGGTTGCCCACTGCAGTCTTCCCCGAGGAGAGTCGTGGATGAGAATTTCCCCAACGCAGCTCCACCCGACAGTAACCTCCTCTCTACTGCCGGGCTCGATCTTTTAATGGGCGCTGGTTGAGGAAATGCCCCACCGCTTTACAGTAAAGACATAATCCACCAGTTCTTCGGTGTTCTCTCTCCTCCTGAGAAAGCTGAGCTTTGCCCACCTGCATGGGCTCGGGAACGTTGATAGGGCTGACCGTGCCCGCACCGAGGAACTCACGAAAATCCGGGGTCCTTCTCGTACGGGTGAGTTGGTCTCGGACCTCCAGCCATGAATCTACTCGTAGTGCTAGTTCCATGAGTCCATTGAGGCTAGAGGGCAGGTCCATAGCGTAAATGGTCCATAGCGACCGGAAGTCAATGATGTAGTCGGAATGATGTAGTCGGAAACGGAAACAGGTTGACTGGTTGCTGGGTAATGGGCGGTGGGTTGGGCGCAGTGGGAGCTCTCAGTTCTTGAATCTGGGTCGAGAGCTCGGACACCTGAGCTGCAGCAGTTACCTGTTGGTCCTGCCGATCCATTCTCTGATTACTAGAAGTGAGATAATCCTGCAGCTCAGTCATCCTCGCTGGATCCATACTGTGGTCAGATCGTTCTGTTATGATCGGTGAAAGAGAGACAGGAGGATTCAATAGCGAATTCAAACACTCATTTATTCAGATGTCTGCGACAGATCGCTAAACATGTCTAAAACTCAGGAACACAGATCAGATGCAGGAAGCAACGGCGGCAGATCAGGCAGGTCTCAGGCGAGAAGGACAGGCAGCTCACGATGAAGAGTGAGGGTGCAGGCGGATCCGAGCAGGCACGGCACGCAGGGACACAGCGGGCAACACAGACACAGCAGAATCCAGGAATCGGGAACGGAGAACACACAGGATCCAGTGGGAACAAACACCACAAGGCAGCGGGAACAAACACCACGAGACAACACACCAGGAGCAGCCTGAAACGATCTGACAATGAGTGCCAGTGAGAGACCTGTATATAAAGCCTGGTTAATGAGTGCAGCAGGTGAAGGTGATGAGCACTGTAATCAGTGACCATGTCCCCAACACAACCTCACAATATACAGAGAAAAGGAGACAATGAATTGATGAACCGTGACACTTTCTTCACTGACAGACAATAATGGAAAGACTATATCAGTCAAAGTTCAGCTATAGGGGAAGAGGAGGGGAAGAGACAGGGCAAGATAAAAAAATTAAAAAAACAAAGAGAAAAAGAGAGATGTGGAGATGAGGAGAGACAAATAATTTACTGCCCACTGGCATAGTTTTAAAGGTATTATTAGCAAATTTTCTGGGCTTCAGAACATCTTAAAATGTACACATGTAGATCAGAGAAATCAACATTTTCTCGGGGGAGCATGCCCTCGAACCCCCCAACTCACATTTGGGACCTTGGTGACTTTAAAATCCTGCCTACTGTATATCTGGGTACGATTAAGAGATGTAGAATATGGTTATGCAGAATAAGGCATTAATATGTGCTTTATAAGTACTGATAAACTGTCAATATTCTAGTAATATCCATGCTAATAAACTAGTTAATAGTGAGAATTGGACACTAAACTAAATTCATCTTTTTTTGGAGATGCTCTTATTGGAGCCCCCCTAAAATTAAGATCCTATAATCGCCCCTGCTCCAGTGGGTTCTATTTTTATGATCTCGCCTAGGGCCCCACAACCCCACGAGCCGGCACTGACTACAGCCTACAACTTACAAAACAACTTACAAAACAAAAACTATGATATCAAGCAGAGGTGGATTAATCTTGTGAACAGCTACTTTGATGGAGAGCTGAGGATCAGCTTTCAGCTCTATTTGAAATACAACATCTGCATCTGCAGTGACTTTACACCAGATTAGTTTTACAAACTTTAATCGGAGATTAACCCTAACTGGAATTCACTGATAATCCATTGCAGAATGGGGCTGAACTGATTATCTCCCGCACCGGTCTTCATTCTCCCGTCCCGCCGACATCTGGTGCCGTCGTGAACTGTATGGGAATGTTTTCTTGTGTGCTTACGTCAGATTTCCCGCAAGTAGGCGTGGTTTCTGCGCAGACAGCGGACACGCCCCCAGCGTTTGAGAGCAGAGAATGTTGCTCATTTTTTCAAGATTTTGATAAGCTATTTTATTTACTTGGCAGAATTTTTTATGATTCAAATTTGTCTGGGTGGTTAATAACACATTTGTCTGTGGTGTGACAAACTCAGAACATATATTTAATTTTGCCTTTACAGGGTCTTTAATGTGACGTGACTGATCACTGTATAGGCGCGTCAGCGGCGTGCGAGTGAACGTAATCATCTCTTCCTAAAAAATAACTATGAATTAATATCTTAAAGGAACATGCTGACTTTTTGGGATTTTAATTAGCTTATTCACCGTATCCCCCAAAATAACGCTAACATTTTCCATTTACATGTTGTGATGTGTATAGTTACAATGTGTACAAATAACAAGGTGACATGAGACACAGCCATCTAATAGTTTAATATACAAAATAGTCTAATTTTAATATAAATAAGTATTAAATTATATTCAATATGAAATGTATTGTGGTAAAAAGTACAATATTATGTTTTGGAATGTTGTGAAGTAAAAGTTTTCCAAAGAACACTGATAAAGTACATATACTTGAAAAATAAAATTACTTGGAAAGTAAAAATACTTCACTACTGTCTGTCTCTGTGTGCAAGTAAGGGCTTCCTATATAGTTTACAGCATTATCTTTAAGAAACTTTTAGAAATTGCATTAACTTAAGGACATACACAAGTGTTTCAGTAAACCACTGTTTAATAAAAATAAATAAAAAGCAATTTTGTAAAACTGCTGTACCGAACCCGTACTCGAACTGTGACTTCAAAACCGAGGTACGTGTACCATTACCATTACACTCCTAATTACGGTAGATAAGTTTGTTTAAATTACAATAATATTTCATAATATTACTGTTTTTACTGTATTTTTGAGCAAATAAATGCAGCCTTGTTAACCATAAGAGGCTTCATTTAAAAAACATTAAGCATCTTACTGACCTCAAACTTGAATTATAGTGTATATGTATGTGAGAATAAAGTTATAGAGTATAAGTATTTATAGAAAGAGACATTTTAATTACAATTGTGCCTTAAAATCAATCTTAAATACACAATCAAAAGTCAATTACCTTGAAATAAAAATCTACTCAAGAAGCAACAATGCAAAAGATTGCATCTTGGATATTGAATTTTGTGTTATTGCATTTTTAACACTTGTTTATACCTTAAAACGTGAAAGAATATGCACTTATGTTAAAGATGCATTGTCTGAAAACAAGTCTTAAGGATGTATGCAGTCTTGCTTTTTTTTTTCTTTCTTTATAAATACATTATTTTTAAGGATTTTTAGATATTTTAATTGGAAAATCACATAAAATACTTATTAAGAATAGTATCGTTTACAGTGAACACTGAAAAACAGTAAGATCTGCCATGGAGAAGCTTCATATCACTGATTTGGTCAGTCGACAGTAAGAGTTTCGTCTCTCAGTTGGCAGTCAGTGATCTGCCTAATGTTCCCATTTGCAGTTATTCATCTCGCCGTCTTATCGGCAGGGAATGGCATTGTCACCACCACCATCTGTGAATGACAACACCTTCCCCCCGCTGGCATGCTTATTGTGTTTGACAGGCCAGAAAACGCAGTGGGACATGCTCACGCTGTACTATATTGTGTTTTGTGTTTAACATGTAAATATTCCAGCCATGGCGAAGAGCTGCCCGTGGCCATGAAACACATCAGGATGAAGGTCTTTAGTGTTTTAGCCACATTTATGGAAGTGTGAAACTTTAACTGTAAAAGGACTGCCGCTGTTTGTTTTGAGATAATCTTTCAAGAGCCTGTTTAGTAGTTGTGCCACATCACTGAGGATGGCAGATTGACACTTCAATGCCCAGCATGAGACGACAGACGAGAATTTAACATATGTAAGGTCCAGCTGATTGGCCCAACGTAGGAATCCAGCAGCTGGTCGAAGGACTTCTGCGTGTATGTCTTTTCTGGCGCTTCTAGAAAAATCACTTTAATTTATTAAAATGTGAAGATCCAATTCAAAAATCTGACTCCATGAATAATTTTATCTGACTCCAATTATTTGTAATTTTGTTGCATTTGTAATTTAACAGCTGATCATAAGTTTAGTTGTGATTTAATTTAGATCATTGATTTTCTTAGTATCTCTTAATTGCAAATATTCGTTCCTCCATGGGACCCGGAGTCGCTCAGAGGATAATGCTCGCGATTATAATTACATTACCTCACGGACGCAAATTAGTCAGTTCTGATATTACAGAGGATTACAGAGTGAACTATTTTACCTTTAAGTGAGTTGCACATGCTCACTCATAACAGAAAGTGTAATTTTAGCAATAGTCACGAGAGCTGTAACTTGTTAATACCAGTGACAGCCAGAAATCAGATTGCCCCTCATGCTTAGCGCCATGCTCCGGTCATGGGGTCCTCGGTATGAATCTGCCCTGACAGAAAGATTTACGGAAACTCCTACAAAACTCCGCATACGACACTACTTAAATAAAGGAATTTAGACTTATACAAGATAAATCAAGATTAATGTTTATTATAGCCAGGTAAACATATCAAATAAAAGAATTTAGAAAGAATCCATAATACACAACTGATCAGCATACAATATAAAACATCATTCTAAAAACATAAAAATAGTTTCCAAGAGTCATTGTTACCTGGCAATAGAGACACACTTCAACAGCGTGGGAAGTTCTGATTACAGATGCTTCCATGAGTGGTCTCCCCATTCCCTTTAAATACTCAACCAGAACAAAAGAACAATAAACATTTAGCACCCAAATATTTATGCAGCTTTTGGTTGAAACTTTCTCGTGACCAAATGGTCACACCTATCTTTGGGGATGACAGCAAATGTTTATCAAAAGATCTTTCTGAGCATCTCCCACACCAGGGGAACAAGCTCTGTTGTCTTTATTATGACCTGTTCCTCTGATGTGGGAATGAAACCTGTTTACCAGAAACACCAAAAGTCAAAGAAACACCTTGTGGCAGTATCTGTGAGATTTGCATGATTGTGTGGTCTCCGAGGCAGGAAGAGTGAGAGGGTCAGAACTCGGCAGGGGAGGAGATAAGATTGAGTCTTGTTTTTTCTTATTCAGATGAGTGAAGTTTTATTGTCTTAGTGCAGCTTAGATCTCTTGAGTTTGCTCTCAGGTGAAATCCATTCTTACACATACATGCATACACTGTGATAGTTGGTGCTGAAAATCCTCAAATATGTGCGGTCAGACGGAGAGCTGGATGCCAAAAGGAGATTAAATCAAGAAACACTGAAAGTGTCACAACTCTAGAAACTTAGTAGGTGACTCTTTAGAACTGCCTTAATTCTACATGGTATAGATTTAGCAAGATGCTAAAAACATTCCTCAGAGTTGGTCCATATTGACATGAAAGCATCACGCAGTTGCTGCAGATTTGTCGGCTGCACATCCATGATGCAAATTTCCCGTTCCACCACATTCCAAAGTTACTCTATTGTATTGAGGTTTGGTGACTGGGGGCCATTTGAGTACATTAAATTCATTATCAAGTTCAAGAAACCAGTTTGAGATTATATGAGCTTTGTGACATGGTGCGTTATCCTGCTGGAAATAGCCATCAGAAGGTTCACTGTGGTCATAAATGGATGGACATGGTCAGCAACAATACTCAGGTAGACTTTGACATTTAAACAATGCTCAATTGGTACTAAGAGGACCATAGTGTGCCAAGAAAATATCCCTCACACCCATTACACCATCAGTAGCCTGAACAATTGATACAAGGCAGGATGGGTCCATGCTTTCATGTTGTTTATGCCAAATCTTAACCCTACAATCTGAATGTCGCAGCAGGAATCGAGACTCATCAGACAAGGCAACATTTTCCCAATCTTCTATTGTCCAATTTTGGTGATCCCATGCAAATTGTAGCCTCAGTTAGCTGTTCTTAGCTGACAGGAGTGGCACTGGTGTGTCTTCTGCTGCTGTAGCCCGTCTGCTAGGTTCACAAGGTTCAATGTGTGTTGCGTTCAGAGATGCTCTTCTGCGGATTTCGGTTGTAATGAGTGGTTATTTGAGTTATTTATCTTTCTATCAGCTTGAATCAGTCCGGCCATTCTCCTCTGACTTCTGGGATCAACAAGGCATTTTCAACCACAGAACTGACGCTATGGATTATTTTTTGTATTTTTAGTGTGTGTGTGTGTGTGTGTGTGTGTGTGTGTGTGTGTGTGTGTGTGTGTGTGTGTGTGTGGACCTTGGCAGGTCTAAAAATTTGGAAAATAAAACCTCAGATGAACAACAACACATGACATATTACACTGCATCATTATTTGTTCAGCAAAAATAAAGCCAGAATGGAAAAGCTATGGGTGACAAAGTTAGGACACCCTTACTGTTAACATAGGAATTAAGAGGGTATGTAATGGTCAGGCACTGCTAATCAAATGACTTTGACTAACTGATCACCAGCAAGTGCGATCACCTCTATAAAAGCAGAAGTTTTGGCAGTTTGCTGGTCTGGAACATTCAGATGTGTGTTAACACTATGCCAAGGAGGAAAGACGTCTGCAATGATCTTAGAGAAGCAATTGTTGCTGCCATCAATCTGCGAAGGGTTACAAGGCTATTTCCAAACAATTTAAAGTCAAAACAGACACCAATCTTCCCATGACTGGATGTCCAAGCAAATTCACCCCAAGATGTAATGCTCAGAGAAATTGCAGACAACCCAAGAACTACACCTCAGACTCTACAGGCCTCAGTTAACATGTTAAATGTTAAAATTCATGACAATACAATTAGAAAAAGATGGGTCAAGTATGGCATGTTTGGAAGGGTTGCCAGGAGAAGACTCTTCTCTCTAAAAGAGCATGGCAGCAAGGCTTAGGTTTGCAAAGTTGCATTTGAACAAACCATACAACTTCTAGAACAATGTCCTTTGGACAGTCGAGACCAAAGTGGAGATGTTTGGCCATAATGCACAGTGCCAAGTTTGGTGAAAACCAAAAGAACATATCAGCACAAATACCTCATACAAGGTCAAGCATGCTGGTGATGATTTTGGGGTGAGGGGTGATGATTTTGGCCTTGTTTTGTAGCCACAGGACCTGAGCACCTCACAGTCATTGAGTCGACCTTGAACTCCTCTGTGTACTAAAGTATTCTAGAGTTAAATGTGTCCGACAGCTAAAGCTTGGCTAAAATTGGGTCACGCAACCGGACAATGATCTGAAGATAACCAGCAATCTACAACAGAAGATTTATTTTTCAAATCTAAAATGAAAAGAATGAAGGTGTTGCATTAGCCCAGTCGAAGTCCAGACCTCATCCTGACTGAAATGCTGTGACAAGAGCTGTGCATAAACAAATGCCCACAAACCTCAACAAACTGAAGCAATGTTGTAAACTGGACCAAAGTTCCTCCAGAATGATGTGAGAGACGGATAAATCATACAGAAAATGATTACTTCAAGTTATTGCTGCTAAAAGCGGATCTACAGGCAATTAAATGTGTGTGTCTTTGTCCCCCATGGTTTTTCCATCTTGACTTTATTTTTGCTATGACACAGTGTCATGTGTGTCAATATGTCATGTGTTGTTCATCTGAGGTTTTATTTTCCAAATTTTATGACCTGCCAAGCACTAGATGATTTTTTTTATTATGTTTTATTAAACCATGGAATTCAATAGGGTGTCTGAACATTTTCACATGACTGTATATAATTTCAGTTTGTTTATTTATTTATTTTATTGTGGGCTGAAATATAACCCTGTTCTTAACAGGTTTTTGTGAGATTTACCCTAGGACTGTGGTAATCTCCTCGTATTTGTCTTGTACTTAGGGCACCGCTTAGCTTAATAGATTAAGTGAGATCAAATATTATTCTTGTTTAGTGTTCAGTATTGCCCATTACACATGGATCTGCATGCACGCTTCTATTTCTGACCATTATTTGTTAACCTTCCCTCCACCTTTCTCTGTTTTTTTACATTATCTGTAATATCTGTTCTTCCCGTGAGGTCTCACTCCAAATCTGAAAAGGCTCAAGATTTAATTAGCTCAATGTTCTCGCGTCTCTCTTCAGCGGCTGAGGTTGAAGTCACAGCTGCTGGGTTGAATGCGAATTCAATTCAATTATTTGCCACTCATCAATTATTTATGTGTTTTCTCCTGCTTGATTACTTAAATCAAAAGGAGTTAGCCGCATTCATGCCAACATAATGTGCTGGAACAGGGCTATTGATTTACAATTGGGCAGTCGACAGAATGACCCCAGCTGTTACTCTTATACTTGTATATTGTTGAAATTAATAATCTTCTCAATAAATGAAACATAATAAACTCATAAGAATTGCTTTGTCTCTGATGTAAAATATGCTTTGTAATCTTGTTCATAAGTTGATTTGAGGTGTGATGCATTTACAAGAGATTCATCTGAAATCAACATAAAATCAATTGACCTTATTTACTTTAAAGGGATAACCCAAAAATGAAAAATAGACCATTATATACTCACTCTCAAATTATCCTAGGTGTATATGACAATCTTCTTTCAGACGAATACAATCAAAGTTATATTAAAAAAATGTCCTGGCTCTTCCAAGCTTTATAATGGCAGTGAATGACTGTTTCTGTTTTGAAGTCCATAAAAGTGCATCTGTCCATCATAAAAGTGCTCCACATGGCTCTGGGGGTAGAGCAAAACAAAACTATCACCGGAGCGTCCGACATCATACATTGGAACACCAGTCTCTCATGAACGGATATAAGATAGTTAGTGGAAGTAACTATTTACTTATTAACCCCCGGAGCCAAGTGGATTACTTTTATGATGGATAGATGCACTTTTATGGACTTCAAAACAGAAACAGCCATTCACTGCAATTATAAAGCTTGGAAGAGCCAGGACATTTTTTAATATAACTCTGATTGTATTCATCTGAAAGAAGAATGTCATATACTCCAAGGATGACTTTAGGATGAGTAAATCATGGGCTAATTTAAATTTTTGGGTGAACTATCTCTTTAATATGTGTTTCTGGTATTATTGTGAATGATTCACAGAGGGAAAAAAGGGCATAATCTTTCACCAAAATATTAAAACTGCTTCTGGCCACAGCTTCCATGCAAGCTTGCGATCCAAAATGAGATGCAAGTACTGTATGTTGCACTAGTAACACATTGACGCATGCATTCACATTTGCATATTTGCATGATGGATGTTCCTGACCGTATGGACTTAAAATGGGTTAGTGGTGACTTGTTTTATTTTGACATTGTTCAGATAACAAATACGCCCCGGCTGTGACTCTGAATGGATATATCTTCATCCTGGGAGGAGCATATGCCAGAGCCACCACCATCTACGACCCTGAGAAAGGAAACATTAAAGCAGGACCCAACATGAACCACTCCAGGCAGTTCTGCAGGTAAGACCAGCATGTGAATCACAAATGAGTCTGAAAATTAAGCTGCAGACCATCATCTGACCCTGGAGAAAACTTGATTGAGAGTTTTTGCAGCTGTAAGAAAGTGAGCAAGTCATGGATGCTAAAACCATTTTTGTCCATTCATGGTTCTTTGAATACAGCTGAATAGAAGTTTACTGAACAAGTCTGTCTAACAAGACCTTGTTAGTGGTGCATCATTATTAATATTTTTATACTTATTTGTACTTCATATTACTTATGTATTGATCGTTTGCACTTTTTGAAAGGAATTGTTGAGAAAAAAAAAAATCCACCATAACCTGACACATTTAGATTTTTAGGGTCTCTCAATTATTGTCTTAAAAATGTACTGCTTTGTTTAAATGTGTAATTTTTAATTAGTTAGTTCTCTAAATGCAAAATGCCACATCTAGCCAATACATTTGTCAAGTCAACTATGGGCTGCCAACAAACCGGTGAATTTCTGAATGGGCTGAGGCTGGGATTTAGCAGGTTTGAAACAAAAGTATATGATGAACTTTATTCAGTGGCGTTGTCTAAAACGCATTTGTCTTTAGGTTTTAGTGTTTTGACAGTTATTTTTTATTATTTTTGTTGTTATTCATGTATATTTATTGCAATTGCTTTAAAAAAAAAAAAAAAAAAAAAAAAAATGCTATTCTCACCACGTACAGTATAACTGCTAATGTTAATGAAGAAAATGAGCATTAACAACCATCATCAAGTAAGTGCAGATGGATCAAGCTGAGAAAAGCACATTGTTAAAGTGATGTGTTCCAGTTTACACAAAAACCTGCCCTGTTTGCTCCTAAGACTTTATTCGGTGTCCCCCAGGGTCATGCTTTGGGCCCGATTTGCTTTCACTGCTGATTGGTATTCGCAGCAGAGGCAGTAATTAGCTCAGCAGCAGATAAAGCACGAATGAGACGCCAAACAATACACTAGTGCATCACGTCCCCCCAAAGCACACATGGGCACCTTTTACGCTTTTGCTGTGTATTTGTGATACAAATATGTTTTCCAGAAATGACATGTCGGTTACAGTCACACTCACATGAGTTTCCGCATTAACATTTTGAAACCTGTCAAGGGCTTGAAATGAATACGGCCCAAAGAGAAGATTAGGAGGTAGATGAGTCGTCTCATCCATCAGTTAGACAGTTTGACAATGCAAAGCCTTTATGTAAGATGGCAAATGGGAACATAATCTTTATCATTACGCTTATGTATGCAGTGAGAAATCCAGAATTTTTTTTCCTTTCAAATTTCTAGGGTCAAGAATCTGAGATAATTTAGTATTTTAGCACTTTGTTCTGTCCATACCTAAAACTGAATCAAGAATTTGCTTTAAGATTACCATGATTTTACCCCTTAGTTTTGTCAATTGATTGTATGCTCTGCTTCAGAGTGTACACAAATGTGGTGGCCGAACCCCTTGAAACTAATATATGAACATTTAACAACACATTCACATGGTCACATGGTTTAAACCTCTTATGTTTGTTATTGGTTACAACTTACATGCAGGTAAATAAATGAAATACTTGTTGTTTTTAATTTAAACGTATTTATTTTTTTCTTTCATTTTACATTATGGTGTAATTAATTCATTAGCTGTTCATTAACAAACCACCTGCAGCTCCATCACAAACCGTAATTTGGGACACAATATGTTACGTTTAATGCACTTATTGTTGTTGATAACAAAGAATGGAATATATTTTTCTTTATCTTTGTATTTTTATATAAGTGTGGTACAAAATAATCCTATTCTATGTGATAAGTAATTAATAATAGCCAGAATATGTTACTTAAAATGTCTAATATGATTATGATTATGTTGCTACCCACCATCATTGTCATGTAATTTGTAATCAGTTAACGGACTAAACATTTTTGGAGTATTGGAGTTTTGGAAGAAAATACTTTTTCAGTCTTTCTACTTCTAAATTTCATATTTAGCTCAATTTCTCTATTTAGGTTTTGTTACTTGCCATTTCTTTGTAATTATTTTGAAATTACTAGCAATTTCTGAGTGAAAACTTTTTCAGTTATTTTTCAGTTTATTGTTAGGCTCAGGATTGTCTGATTTGTTATTAGTTTTTTTTTCCCTTTATTTAATTATTAGTATTATTATTGTTATTTTTCATATTATTATTTTTTTATGTATTTTATATATCGGTCAATGTGGTTCTTTTATTTATTTTTGTTTGTCAAAGTGAAAATCAATTTTTACAAAGAAAGAAAGAAACTGAACCAGTTCTCAAATAACCTATTTTCCAGTGCGGTGGTCCTGGATGGGAAGATCTACGCGACCGGTGGCATAGTGAGCAGCGAGGGCCCGGCTCTGGGAACCATGGAGGCCTTCGACCCCTGTGCCAACGCGTGGACGCTGCAGCAGAGCCTGCCTTGTCCACTCTTTAGACACGGCTGCGTGGTTATTAAGAAGTACATTCAGAGCGGGTGACACTGACACAGGCGAAACACGACTCCACCGCCTCTAGCACACCGGACACCCACTTTCCACACGCCCAGGATTATGTGCTCATACAGAAGCCTCACTCACTTTCTGACACCCACTCGGAATGTAGAAGCTAATCTTCTCTGCCGGGCGCAAACAGGCCTTCTTGTAATATAGCGCACCTGACAGAGCTGTCGTTGATGTGTTTTGGGGCTCTAGCCTTAATGCTCTGTGGCCATTGGGATTGAACCTCTTTTCCTTTCTACATAATTACTTTTTATCTGTTAACAGATTTCTGTAGCATTTTTGGCATTGCTACCATTGCAATGTTTGCATAATGTTTGTTTTTCTTCCTTTTTTTTGCAATACTGTAAAATTACACCATCTGGTTTCGGTAATCTGTGTAATGGTTCACTCACTCGTATCACTATTTCATCATATCGATTCACAAGCACTTTTTAAAAACATGGAGTAAAGGGACAAAGTGTTTCTCTTAAAGTGCACTAAAACCTCATTTGACCCTTTGCTAAGCTCCGCCTGCCTTAGTTACTGTTGCTCACTCGGACTACCTTGACAAGAATGGTGCAATTGTTAGTGAAATGAGCTCATGAAGTGGGAAAATGGATTGGATGATATTCTTACGTGGGCTGGAATGAAGCGTGACATTGAAGAGGATCTTTTATCTGCTGTTTTGAATCTGAAACTGATAAATTACACAGTAATGTGATTAAAAACTGCAGAGACTGTGAACAGAGACTGCCAAATGCTTCTCACAGTCACTGAAAAGAGAAAAGCAATTACAGCTGATCACATTAGTGTAACTGCCATCGCCGATACTACGACCTGAATCAATATATGAAATGACATTTAAGTTAGAAACATGCATTTATATTGGAACAACAGTACACTGCAAAAAAAAAAAAAAAAAAACATGATTCTTGATTAGTATTTTGACTCCAGATAAATTTGATAAATTTGAAACCAGATAAATTTACTAAAGCAGCAAAATATGCCAGTGCATTAAGACATACCACATACAGTCGAACCAAAAATTATTCAGACACCAGGTATCATTTTTTACTAGTGGGTGCAGGACACTATAGTTCATTTATGTGAGTAAGGATAATAAAGTAAACTGTGACATATTATACCCAAACATTCTTCTAGTTCTACAGTGGACTACCAGTAAAATTGATTAAAAAAATTGTGACCAAAATTATTCAGACACTTTGACCTGACCATGTTTTGCTGAAGTATTTTTTCTTTAATTGCTAATGCGACATTTTACACCACAGGCTGAACAAAATGAAGCATTGCTTGGTCATTGGTTGACCTAAATTAGTATTATCTAATTGTGTACTTAAATTTAACAGCTGACAGCTGATTGGTTGATTATAATCCATTAAATACCTTTCTATCAAAGTTATCTGACATTATCAAGATGAATTTGTTCTGACACAGTTTAATTCTGACTTCTTATCATATTGTATTACCATGTTCTAAACTATAGTGAATAAACTGTGAGAATATGAGAAAATTTTGAAGGTGTCTGAATAAATTTTGGTTTGACTATATATAGTTTACCTCTATTCAAACTTAACATCTTATTCAATGTTGCTTCTTAAGAAGATATATCTTTTTGAGATATGACAAGTCAAAAACATATGATTATTTTTGGCAGTTTTTTTTTCTTCTGACATCCTACATGTTGATTTTGGAATGAACGCAACACAGTTTAATTTATTACTCAAGGTTTATTTTATGATTTGAAAATGCATTTAAAACAATCCAAACACTTAAATTAGAATATAACAAAAGCTTGTCTGATAATATGGTACTCGGCAACAGTTGCTAAGGTAGGGCTGGTGAGGGGTCAATTATAACCAGGCCTGGAGAGAATCTGTGGAATGGATTTGAAGTCAATATGAATTCAAGATTGATTTATTTTTATAGTGAATGATTCACCAGGGCACATTATTATAATGAGAAATGTCTTGTAATCTTTCATCAAAATGGAATAACTTGAAACGACCTCTGAAACTACTTTCCTTTTCGGCTGGCGTCTTTATACTGCAATAATTCCTTTTTTAATCACTACTCTTATCTTGTTTTTCAATATAAATATTTAAACATCTAAAAATTTCATAAAATATTAAAACTTGTTTTCACAGAATATACTGTCTTGAATTAAGTTTATTTTGGAAAGTTGTTTTATCCTGTTTTAAGCAAAAATCCAACTTAAGTGAGGTTTATGCTTAAAACAAGAAAAAACAAAAGGCAATCAGGGAAAGTAAAATAAACTTAACACAATACATATTCTCTGCAAACAAGTCCTCTACTCCAACCACCTGGCTCAATTATTCACCATCCCATCAGTTCCTGAGGAATGAAATCAAGTCTTATATTTTTTTTTTCTCATTACGTTTCAGTATGTAAAGTGTCACATTATGGAGGTAAAATGAGTTGCCAATGGTGTTTGATGTTGACTTTAGAAACTGTGGGGCAGATTCGGTCTACGCCTGATTATAACTCACATGTGCACAAGTTTAACTTGATGTTAGTTTTATAATAAGATGTGATTAAAACACAGACGAGTATATTCATATGAGATGTTTAAAGACCTTCCCTTAACAGGAGAAGATGGCTTTTGGGTCTCTGCTCTTTCTGACACCATAAGTCCTTCTGACACCATAAGTCCTTCATCTTGGACCGGAAGTTGAAGGTGGGCTTGATCGTCTTGAACTGGACTGATATGATATGTATAGCTTGATTTTCTTTGGAACGTTTCACTCTTTTCTTGCACGCAGCCAAAGCACAAAAAAATTCGAGACTCGGAGAGAGAATGGGAAGTGTTTGCCTTCATTTCCTCTGCATTGCCAAACCACCAAGTGTTGAAACATGCCGTCCGACAGGGAGGACAATTCTCTGTTCACGAAAGTAACAAAAGTTTATTTTAGGAACTTTACATGTCAAACTGTTTCTAGACAAAATGTATAGTATGTTGAAGAAATGTTATGTACAAAACACAAGCTGTTATCATTTGAATTAATGATCATGTTTTATCATTAATTAAAACAATAACACATATGCAAAATACAATGTGCATTCATAATGAAAAGTCACTAGTCTGGTTTATTTTGACTATGTTTGAGAGCAAATAAGGGTTGTGAAATTTGGGAATCAAGGTGTGTTGTTACTATTTATACTTGCTTGATGATAAAACAGATGAAAGTCCCTCAGACACATGTTGAATAAGGCCATATCTAGAGACCAAAATATTATTTGTCATTATAGACTCATTTCACGCGATACACAACATTTCCCGTACAACGACATAACTCGTTGCTTAACTACCACAGTACGATGCATCGTTGAAATCAACTAGCTAGTAAAAACGGTTTCCCAAAAACCATATTCACGAGTTTGCTCTTACATATAATTTATAGAGAGTAGATTTAAATGCGTATTTGGCGTGCTGTCCAGGGGGAGGGCTTCGAGTTTGGAATTTGGCCCGAGCCCAGAGTACCCCCATGTATGTAAGTGGTTAGAACTAAAAGTGTGTATTTCGAGAAGGGGCCTAGTTGCTTGACCAGGAGGGCCCGTGAGAGCAGATTGTGGCGCTGGGCGGACGGGCCCTGCTGGCCCACGAACAGGGAGCAGCTGTAATTTGGAATGATTATTGGAGAGGGATCGCATGGTTTCTTGATGGGAGCAGTGTGCGGCCTCATACAGGGGAGACCGCCTGAAAGAGAAAACAGGAAAAGAGAAACATGGGAGAAGCAATAAATACACTCTTTCGCGCTGCGTGGAAACTATCCACTCTTTTGCGCTGCGTGGAAACTATCCACTTCTCACTGGAACCTGAGAACATAAAAAAGAAAGCATGAGCTCCTGTGGGAGCAGAGGGAACATCACTGCTGCGGCAGTGGAGAAATTAGCCAGAAAAACTGAGCTCCTGTGGGAGCAGAGGGAACATCACTGCTGCGGCAGTGGAGAAATTAGCCAGAAAAACTGAGCTCCTGTGGGAGCAGAGGGAACAGTCCTGCTGTGACAGTGGAGAAAATTAGCCAGAGAAACTGAGCTCCTGTGGGAGCAGACTCAGCACTGCTGTGGCAGTGGAGAAAATTAGCCAGAGAAACTGAGCTCCTGTGGGAGCAGACTCAGCACTGCTGTGGCAGTGGAGAAATTAGCCAGAAAAACTGAGCTCCTGTGGGAGCAGAGGGAACATCACTGCTGCGGCAGTGGAGAAATTAGCCAGAAAAACTGAGCTCCTGTGGGAGCAGAGGGAACAGCCCTGCTGTGACAGTGGAGAAAATTAGCCAGAGAAACTGAGCTCCTGTGGGAGAAAAAGGGGAAAAGGTTAGATGGACAAATGGAGAAACACATTTGTGTAACCGAATGGGACTCTTATTTTGAAATGTATATGCCTCACTATTGCAGGATGCTTATTTAAATGCATGTGAGGGAGATAGAATATACAACTGTATATACTTACAACTGTAACATATTACGATCTAAATCACGGTAAAGAAAATGTTGTCATTGTTCATAAGAATCCTCTTTGCATAAATGTGTGCTATTCAATGATTGTGAAATGCTCTGAAATGAAGCATTCTGAAGCATTGTTTTGGCAAGCCCATAGAACCCACAACAGTGCCACATTCAGATTTGAAACATGGGAGCTCACATTTATTTAATGAAATCATAGCCTTTGATTTTTACAATAATCATTGATACGCTTGTTATACAATGTAGCCTGACCTACTGTAAGGCATTCATGTAACATTTAAGAAAATGGGTGCTCCAAAATACATTGTACAGTTCACACACATCTATTTATAGTTTGTGTCGAGCCCATTGTGACCGAGCTTATGTCAGGTGTCAAGTTGAGAAGTATTGAATCAACAGGCAGTGATTATCAGCTGATTCCAACTAGTGGCTGATTGTTTGGCGTAATATGTGCTGTTGTATTGCCATCATTTTAGTGATTTAGCCTCATGATACGTTCACTCGCTTTACCAGCAAGTATATTTATTGCTCATCACCACAGCAACCGCGTGCACATCCATGATGAACGTACTTCTCGTATGTGAAAAGTATCTGTCTGTACTGTAGTACACAGAGGTGGACAAAAAGCTCGCAAGAAAAGCTTAATGTGTGCTGTATACATTATCTTAAGACAGGAACTGTTGTAGTTCCCCTTCGAGGGAACTCGCACTGTGTCAACGAGTGATGACACTCTGGGAACGCCCTCAGCGTAGCGCGTCTGAAGCATGAATGAAATCTATCCAACCCTGATTGGTGCTGCGTCATGACGTAGTAGATGACGGCATAAGCGGAAGCTACAAAGGGGATGCTGGCACACAAACACATTAGCTTTTTACTCTTCAGCAAGCGCTCTGTGTTGAAATTGTCTGTCTATTTGGTGTTGTTTGTCCAAAAAAGAGAGTATTTTGTGAAGTCGGCAGGCAGGCTCGCGAGCCCCGTGGTTCTGTCCCGCGTCTGTTGAGGCAGCGCGGCGGCTTAGATCATAGGGCTCGCGGATGGACTTGTCAGCGGGTCTCGAGACTGCTGAGGCACTTTCTCAGTCCTCATCTGACAGTTCAGATGTTCTCCCTCTCCGCGTGGAAGCCCGCGCTGCGGCTTCTTTCCCCAAGGTGGAGAACCCGATGCTCGAGCTGTCTGACTCTGAGGAATCAGATGTGCTCAGCATCGAGGTGGGTGACGTTAAAGCCCCAGACACGCCACTTCATTCATAAAATAAGAGCGTTCAGATATCAGATAGCTCTCAAGGTGTTCTCCCTTCCAGTGCGGAAGCCCGCACTGCGGCTTCTTCCACCGGGGTGGCGAACCAGATGCTTGAGCTGTCTGATACCGAGGAATTAGACATGCACAGCATCGAGGGAGTGAAGTAGTAAAAATAAAAAGAGCCCGCCACTTCATAATGCAAGGTTCGATCTCGAGTAATCGGCAGCGCATAAATTACGGGTCTGCAATGAGTGAACACACGCGATCAGTGTGCATGTGATACTGTTTGGGTGCGAGGCAGGCAGTCAGCTCCTGAGGGCACTGGCTGTGTTCATTGAGAAATATCTCGACACGTAGCCGTAGCCGACTTTGAGAAGTCAGATATATTTATTCAGCCTATCATTCAGACCATGTTCACTTGTTGGGTGATTATGGTGGCATTTAATTCTGAGGAATTAAAGGGGATATTGTCTGACTTTGAGGAGTTAGATATTATCAGCCTATCATCCAAAGCGTGTTCACTTGTCTGTATATTCATCTAAGATGGGAGCATGACATGCATGAGCAGTTTCCTGAGGGGGCTGCTTTCGTGCATTGTGAGGTTTTGCTCCTCCACGGAGCCCTCAGAGAATGTTGTTCTTGCTGCCTCGTGTGCTGCGGGACACATCAGTTTTCAGCAATTTCGTAATGTCCGCCCGAAGTCGTTGCGGCCCTGTCGAGTTGCTAACTTAGATGAGGCTCCTGCTGGCCAGCCCCCCTCCCAGGTAGGAGCGATCGAGGTCGCCTCCTCCGTTGAGATCTGTTGTGATCCCGCTGTCCACGACGCTCGGGCCACATCGATTTCCAGGAACGCACGCTGCTCCATCCGCCTCTAGAGAGACCTGCGGCTGGGCAGCAAACGTGTCCGCACACACCGAAAATCCTCCTCGTCTATCCCCTGTCGGTCAGCCGCTTCAGGGGGTCGGGAATGAGGCTCGGTTGACACCCGAGGCCAGCCTTGAGAGGCTGGTTCCCTTCGCAGATTATCTCGCCGCATGGTCATGCCTCCGAATATATCTGCGTGGGCTTTGCGACTGTAGAAAAGGGATACAGACTGCAGTTCGGTTACTCTTCCCCAAAGTTTAATGGGGTGGTCTGGACTGTGGTGGTCCCAGAGCAAGTGCGGGTTATGTAACAGGAAGTTCACTCCCTGTTGGTAAGGAGGCCATACAGTGTGTTCCTCTGCCAGACAGGGAAGTCTGGGTTCTACAGCTGGTACTTCATAGTTCCCAAGAGGGATGGGGGGTTGCGTCTAATATTAGATCTGAGGCACTTGAATTGCTCTCTGAGGAGATTCAGGTTCAAGATGCTCACAATTCCAGCCATCATGAGTCAGATTCAATTCGAGGACTGGTTCGTCACGATAGATCTAAAGACGCATACTTCCATGTATCCATCCTTCCATGTCACAGGAAGTTCCTGAGGTTTGCTTTCGGGGGCTACGCGTATCAATATCGGGTTCTTCCTTTCGGCCTAGCTCTTTCCCCCAGGGCATCCGTTTACTGAATTCTATCGACGACTGGCTCATATTGGCCGAGTCTCGAGGAATGTCAGTTCGGCATTGAGGTGTCGTTCTGGCCCATATTCAGTGCTAGGGGCTGAGACTTAATGCCTTCCCAGAGAACCCTGTTCCTGGGAGTTGTATGGGACTTGACTACGATGAGGGCACAATTATCCCCTGCATGTATCGAGTCCATACAGGTGATGGTTTCCAGAGCAAAATTAGGCTGCAGCCTCACTGTGAAGCAGTTCCAGAGACTGCTGGGGCTCATGGCAGCAGCGCCCAAAAGAATTCTGTTTCAGCCTGTTATACACGAGACCCCTACAGTGCTGGCTGAAAACCAAGGGATTTTTCCAGAGGGGAAATCCGTTCCGTATGTTCAGGATAAAGCACAGATGGCCTCGTTCCCTCATCATATGGAAGAACCCTTGGTTTCTGTCCCAGGGGCCAGTGTTGGGAGCGTCATGTTGCCGGAAAACCGTTTCAACAGACGCCACCCTCACTGGTTGGGACAAGGTCATGGAAGGCTGATTTGCGAGGGAGACCGGCATCCTTCCCGGCATATAAATCACCTGGAAATGCTGGTGGTCTACAAAGCTCTGAGCTTTTTCCCGGACCTTCACCATGTCCTGATATGATCAGACAATATGTCTGTAATTTCGTATCTGAATCATCAGGGGAGTCTGAGGTTGTGTCCTCTATGCAGACTGGCACAGCAGATCTGTTGTCTCTCAGAGCGATGTATATAGGGGATCAAAACCAGGGAGCAGACGTCCTGTCAAGACAGGGGCTGAGGCCCGGGGAGTGGCGACTTCACCCAGAGGTGGTGAAGGCCATATGCGAGAGGTGCGGCCCAGTGGAAGTGGATCTATTCGCGTCTCGAGAGATGTCCCACTATCCGGTGTGGTTTTCCCTCACGCATTCAGCCCCACTGGGGTTGGATGCCATGATGCAGACGTGGACAAGGCTGCGTCTGTACGCATTTCCCCTGATCGCTCTGCTCCCGGGAGTCTTGGAGCGGGTCGGCCAGGAAGGGATCAGCCTACTTCTAGTGGCACCCTGCTGGCCAACCCGAGTATGGTTCTCGGACATTGTAGCACTGCTAGACGGCCTCCTGTGGCAGGTCCCTCTGAGGAGGGATCTGCTGTCTCAGGCAGGGGGCACAATATTCCACCCCTGGCCAGAGCTGTGGGAGCTCTTGGTCTGGCCCTTGAGGGGGCCCGGTACCTAGAGGTTGGCCTGTCAGCAGGGGCTGTCGAGACTTTGCTCAGCTCCAGGGCTCTTTCCACCAGGAGACTGTACAGCCTGAAGTGGAATGTCTTTTCCACTTGGTGTAGAGATCGTGAGGTGGACCCAGTTAACTGCCCAGTGGCTTCAGTGCTGGAGTTCTTCGTTTCTCCGCCAGTCTTACCCCATCCACGCTTAAGGTGTATGTGGCTGCCAATGGGGCTTTCCACTCGCTTATAGGTGATGGGCCATTGGGGAGGCACCATCTGGTTGTACGTTTCCTCCATGGGGCTCATAGGATGAGGCCTGCGACTCGCTCCAGAGTCCCAACCTGGGAAGTCTGTGCGATGTGCACTCTTTACGCAGTCCGAGCGCTACTCTCGCAGCTGACTCTGTCATCATGGCTCTAAACACACCACGTTATTAACAGAATGTTGCTTATTGAACTTTGTGAATCGATTAGAATTGTTAGAAGACAGAATAGCGATTGTGAATCACAATTACATCTCGGGAAAAGCAGAAATTATTTTATCGTGAATTCTGATGGAAGCAGCCGAAATGGAGTTTTAAGTAGCTTATAAATTTGAAAGGGAAATATTTTAGCATTGTAGAATTGCTTCGAGCGGCATGTGGAGTTGTGTAGACAGCGTTGGGCTGGTGGGGCGAACTCCTGGAAATGCCGTCCGTGCTGATAAAATGTCAATGAACAGAGGTAAGACTTTGTTCAATCATGTTGGTTAATGATGTCAGGCAGGTGGTGGAGTAATAACTTTTTTTAAATCATTACCCCATGATTTACTCATGATTTACCCCATGATAAATGGCAGTGAATGGCAGCCCAAAATGTTATGCCCTAAAAAGTGCATCCAGCCATTATAAAAGTAATCCACATGGCTCGAGTGGGTTAATAAAGGCCTTCTGAAGTGGATTGATGGGTTTGTGTATGAAAAATGTTCTTCTTTAAAACTTAATAAAGTAAAATATGTAGCTTTGTATTTGTGGCGATGTTAGACGAGCGAGAGACGTGGGAGGAGCGAGTGAGATCGGTGTGTGATTGAGAATGAGCGTCACCTGCGAGTCACACCGGCCTCCGAGCTCCCTCACGCTCCTCCCACGCTCGCTCCACCCATGTCTCTCGCTCGTCTACCTCGCCACAGTATTCAACTTACAAAGAAAGTGTAATGCCTCTCGCAGTTAAAAATGCTTATGCTACATCCAACGTCATTGTCGCGGCAGTTACACTTTTTCGTAAAATTGAATACGGAAGGCGGTCCATTAGAAGCTAGATTTATTTTTACTTAATAATGTGTTAAATAAAAAAAAAATAAAAAAAATTGGGCTTCACATTTTGGGCTGCCATTCACTGCCATTATAAAGCTTGGATTAGCCAGGACATTTTTTAATATAACTCGGATTGTATTCGTCTAAAAGAAGAATGTCATTTACACCTAGGATGACTTTAAGGGTGAGTAAATCATGGGGTAATTTTCATTTTTGGGTGAACTATCCCTTTAATGCTAGATTTTGCTATAAATAATGGACATGGCATCTGAGGACTAATTCTCATGTTTCCCGGTTATTTTGGTTTATTTCCAGATTCAATCATGGGCTCATTCTTACATACTAGAGCACATATGCACATGCATACTCTATTTTGCGTACTCAAACTAAAAGATGTAAATAAAATTTTTATTATTCGAAATCAAAGATTTGTACTGAATATCACCTTGGTTATTTTTCTCAAGATAAGAATTTATTATTTTTACTTCATGCAAACAAGAAACTTTGCTTCTAACCACAGCTGGAGAGCTGTCGTTCCAACCATACAACTTTGCGAAGCTGTTTGCAAATGTTTGTTGGAGCTATGATTTTGGGGAAACACTGGCTCGTTGAACGATGCTTTTTGGAAATGCACCCCAGATAGCAACCGCATAGCAACCATCACTTTAGCAACCATCCCTAAAATGGGTTTTATTCAGAAAATGTAAATGTGTAGAATTTAATAAAGCCATATCTGGAGACCAAAATACCACAGTGGTATTTTTTTTATGTAATACACATCTAGAAACCACTAAGAACATCTTAGCAACCTCATAGCAACACCCTGGCAACCATCCATAAAAGCCCAGCATGGTGGTGGTGAGTTTTTAATCACTCACGTTGTATTCAGAAAATGTAAATGTGTAGAATATAATAAGGCCAAATCTAGAGACTGGAAATTTCACAGTGGATTCTTTTCACGTGATACACACCTAGCAACCACATACCAACACCTTGGCAACCATCCATAACACCCCAGGATGGTGGAAGTGAGTTTTGCATCACTCACGTTGTATTCAGAAAATGTAAACGTGTAGAATATTTTTGCCGCTGTAAATTGGGATGACTTTCACTGGTGCGTGGCGCACCTTTCAGAACATTAGAGGTGAAAGTGAATTCCTCCACCATCTATCCGATAATAATATAAGTTTTGATTATTATGATAATGTAGGATGGTCTTATCATCACCACAGATGTATTATATTGGCTTATGCCCTTAAGCCGCCACACCGCATGAATAAAAATGCGCCGTTGGCTTTGTGCTGTCTTTTGGTGTTCTCCAAATGTTCCCTTCCAATATTTACTGATGTGGAACAGTTCATTTCCTCTGTGCTGTTGTAGCAGCCTCCCTCCCTCAATTCTTCCCCAACAGCCTGCTGTCTAAATGGCATTAAAAAAGCTGAGCTGTGTGACTCTGTTCTGGCAGAATCTGTAAACGCAAGCGGCATCTTCCAGCCTCTGCACCTGTCTACCTCCATCTCTTGCCATGAGCCGGTGGGCCCCTCCTTCAGATAATATATCAGCATCTCATCCATCAAAATCCGTTACCCAACCCCTTCTGGCATTTAAATAAACTAGGCCACCATTCCTGGTTCTCATATCCTGTGGGTATGTTCACCGCCTGTAAACTCGCTTTTGTTTGGGAAGTGTGTTATTGTGTTCTGAGTTGGACCTACATGTCTGGATTCACATTAAACTTCTTTAACAGATTATGGCAGTGTTAAAAACAGTTACACAACTGAAAAAGTTCTGCTTCCTAGTACGATCACTTTCCAGCCAATTTCTTGGCATAATGCCACCTCAACAAAAGCATGATTTTTTTGTTGTTGTTGTTCTGATGGCTTAACAGAAAATAGTGGTGTGGATGTTAGAAATATCTTAACATCTTCATGCCTTATAATCGCATTTAGCAGATTAGAGCTACTTTATTTTTCAGATATACTTTTCATTTGGCAAACATTTTATGCAAAGTGACTTCCCTTAATGAGGAATAAAGCAAAATTATTCATTTTCTGTCAGTTAAAAATACTTCAGCTTCACAGTGAAAAGTCTGATGGTAAATGCAATAAATCATTCAATAATAAATTAGCAGCAAACTGACCAATAATGTTCTGAGCCCTGTGTACATCAGAATGTAATGATTTCTATTCTTTTATTTCAGTTATAACAGGTTTGTGTTTGAGATGTACATTAAATGGGAAAATTGCCTCCTTTTCATCATTTATTTAACAGTGTTTTGTCAGTGTTTGTTGAACCCCAGCGTTGATGATCCACAGTCTTCCTCTCATCTCAACATGAGCTCTGGTCCTAGAGGCAGAATTCTGCCCACGCACCATTGTTGACATATAACAGAGAAAATGAATATATAGGCTTTTTTTTGTCCTGGGGTTCTCATACTATTTTAACTTTAACTTTTCATAAACTTTCTCCATAACTGTGTGTGTGTGTGTGTGTGTGTGTGTGTGTGTGTGCTCCTGGTATTCCTTACGTTGTGGGGACCAAATTTTCCCACAAGTAAAGTAATACCAGTAAATTTTAGCTTGTTTCTTCATTGGGACCTAATAAATGTCTCCATGAGGAAACAAGCTTATAAATCATACAGAATGATCTTTTTTGAAATCTAAAATAGCAGAAAGTTCTCTGTACAGTATAAAAATAATAACGCCTATGGAATGTCCCCATAAAACATGGAAACCACACGAGTGTGTGTGTGTGTGTGTGTGTGTGTGTGTGTGTGTGAGAGAGAGAGAGAGCACAGGTTTGGCTATACCTGTGAGAACCAATGTACTAACCTAGTGAAATATTATGACAAACGATTAGTGAGGACATTTTACCGGTCCTCACTGTAGTAAAAAGCCTTATAATCCGCAGGGGCCCCTCAAGCACAGGGCACCAGTTTCATGTGTATAGGGTAAGGGTTGGGTTAGGCGATATAAAATATCATTAACCTGATATAAAATCAGTGGAATTCTATGCAATGTCCTCATTAATATAGTGAAGGTGTAAGATTTTTGTTGTTGTTTTTTTGAAAGAAACTAATACTTTTATTTTCACTTATTCAGCAGGGATGCATTAGATTGATCAAAAGTGAGAGTAAAGACTTTTACATTGTCAAAAGGCTTGTTTTTGAAACAAAAAAAGGCTTCTATTTAGACACTGATTTGGATGCGAATAGCAACTGGGTGACTGTGAGACGGCATAGTTGCGGATAAAAAAAAAAAACACTCTTCCTTTCCAATTAGAACATCAAACAGGTTCTCCCCACTCAGTGACACACCCACTGAGAATCCTGTTGAAAGAGCCCTAGTTATTGGCGATTCTATTACACGGAACGTGAAAATAGAGACACCAGCCACTATAGTCACATGTTTACCGGGAGCCAGAGCTCCTGACATCAAAGCAAATTTAAAAGTGCTGGCTAATGCTAATCGTAAATTCTCTGTGATTATTATTCACATCGGCACTAATGATTTTTCGACTTCGCCAGTCGGAGATCACCAAAATTAACATTAACACACTGGAGTCGGCCGTCGCGCCGACGCAATCAACTCGCTGTTTTTCTTATCAGTGCCACAAAGAGACTCAAATAAAAAAATGTATCATCCAGGCATGTGTTATACATCATTATAATATGTTAAGTTTCTATTATTTTTTTGTGTACAGTCACAATAAAAACAATTTGTTGTGCTTCTTGCAAAAAAAAAAGAAAACAAACATGATGAGCAATCTGCAGCCTCTCTGTCAAAGATGTTCATTCAGTCTTCAGAAAAGGAACTCTAACTTAGTAAATACTTGTCTCACAAACATGAGACATATGTCTAAAGAAACGTTGAAATGTCAGGTTTTAAATAATGTAAATCAAATAAAATATTCTGTGTTTATGTAATCTGTGTATGTAATCTATTTATGTAAAGGGAGAGATGTCAGTTGTTCGCGAGTGCCTCATTATCATCTCATTATCCGCTAATGCACCATGCCCATGAAGCGCACATTCTTTTGAGATTCAAATCTGACGCGATCCATGCAAGAGCACAGTGACACCCACATCAACTCAAATAAACACATCAACACTTTACATCGCTTTGAGACGCAGTGAGGAATAATCCTGGAATAATTTACCTCAGAAAAAGCTGTTTATTTCTAAGAGCAACGGATCCAGGCGAGGATTATTCTGTTAGTGTCTGTGAATATTAAACTCAAAAAGACTGTTTAAATATGAATCCTGCTGCAACATAAAATGTCATAGACGTAAGACTGTTTAGACAAGATTTGGACAGATTAGGAAGTGTTTATTGTAAAATAGCCACATAAATACAGATTTTATCTGCAAATGTCTGCTCAGATGCTATAAATATAGTACCAGTAAAACATATTTTGTTTCATATTGATGTTGAAATATTATAGCTTAATGTTATTTTTTTTTTATTTTAATATATGTTGATTTATAAAAGTGAACAGCACGAGTAATAAAGGACACATCATTTGATGTGCAATATATCAGAAGAGATGGAGTTTGTCAGAAATTATTTTGACCACTTCATTAAGTTTTGTAGAAAGCCTTTCTTTAAAGTGAATTTCATTTTGTATAAATTGTATCTTAATTTTAATCAATGTTTTTAATATATTTGCTTCTTATTAAATAAGAAGCAAATATAACAGACTTAGTGCTGTTGTGATCATGCATTGCACCATGTCCAGTGGGTTAAAGAGGTGTGTAAACTCGCAAGTACGATGGCAGCTGACATTTTTTGCTCTGGTCCCATCCCCGTTAGGCAGAGTGATGAGATACTTAGCAGACTATCATCACTCAATGGCTGGTTGTCTAAGTGGTGTCCACAAAATAACAGAGGGTTCATAGACAATTGGAAAAGCTTCTGGGGAAGAACTGACCTGTTGAAAAAAGATGGCGTCACCATCTCCAGAAGAGCAGTCCTCCTCACCTCTGGGTCGCCCGTCTCGTGGCAGCCTGCCCTTGGCCTTGCCTCCCCTCTTGGCAGGCGTCTGGACGGGTAGGGCGGCCTGCTTGCGCCCGGCTCCACAACGCCGCTTGGGTGGAGGCTGCTGCTGCGCGCGGGAGGCGGAGGCAGCAGACGCAGGCGGCGCGCTCGGCGGCGACGAGCAGGCTGAGGCGCTGCCGGCGGCGGGGTGGAGACAGCAGCTGACCGCCGAGGCAGAATGTGACTGACCGCCTCAGTCTGCTTCTGTGCGGCCGAGAACTGATGGGCGAAGTTCTGGGCCACGTCGCCGAAGAGGCCAGTCTGGGAGACGGGGGAGTTAAGGAACCTGACTTTGTCAGTCTCCCTCATGTCCACCAGACACAGCCAGAGGTGGCAGAGGTGGCTGGTCCTACCATAGTGGACATCGCACGACCCACGGCCCGCCGCGCCGTAACCTTCGTCGCACGAAGCGCGAGGTCCGTTGCGGTTCTCAGTTCCTGGAGAACTGCGGGATCGTGACCACCCTCGTGCAAGGTCTTCAGAGCCGGGCCTGATGGACCTGCAACAACGCCCGTGGCGTGTAAAGCGAGCCTGCCTCTCCACAAGCCAGGTAGGCCTTCCCGATCAGATCGGATGAGTACCTACAGGCCCCGGAGGAAGACACGGGTTCCCCTGGAAGTGGAGTTAGGGCACAGTTGCATAGCAAGCGGCCCGTTCCACGGGGAACCTGCGTGTATCCCTTTGCAGGTCCGCCATCGAGGGTGGTGAGGAGGAGGATCCACTAGGCGGTTTCGGGCAGTAAAGGTGCTGTCCACGACCCTGTGAGCTCCTCGTGCACCTCTGGGAAAAAAGGCACCGGGGTGGGGCGCTGAGAACCAGCACGGGCCACCCCGAAACCAATCATCCAGCCTTGAGGATTCGGGACACGGTGGAGGGTCCCACACGAGCCCGACTCTCTCGGCGGCCCGGGCAAGCATAGCCATCATCTCCGGATCAGTATCGGGCACAGCGGGTCTACCCGGAGGAGCCCCCTGTGCCGACACATCCTCTCCAGAAAGTTCTGACCCTCCCTCCGATGCAGCGATGGACATCTGGTCCTCAAGGGGAGCCCCAAAGGATACGGATGGTGCACATCTCGTGGATGGCCCACCGCGTTCCAATGGCAGCTCTACTGGCTGGAGTGCGAGAGGGATGAGGTTCCCGGGGTTGGTTCCCTGGGGGAAACGCGCTCACCGTAACCCTCAAATCAGCCGGGCTACTGCCTGAAGTAACTCTCTGAGGAGAGTTAGATCGCGGCAGAGGCACAGAGGCTCCACCCCTTGCGAGACGGAGCCGTGATCGCAACTCTGAGATGGTCATGTTCCTGCAGTGAGAACATGATTCATCCACCAGCGCTGCCTCAGCGTGCTGAATGCCCAAACACAAGATACAGCGCTGATGACCATCCCTCGGTGACAGGAAACCACCGCATCCAGAAACACACAGATAGAATGTCATCTTGAAAAAGACGCAAGCTCTATCTGTGTAAGCTCTTTCAGAAGGATGCTCTCCTTGGTGCTGAAGCACGCAGGGGGAGGGGTCGCGGCGACACCGCCAGGGATAATGCAGCCTGACGTGCGTGCTCTCTCACACGAAGGCGCTCTCTTACCAGCCGTGGGAACGGCTTTTTAGAGCTCTCCACCTAGCGCACCGAACCGGCTGTGAGAACAGCCTTTGTGATCGTTCTGTTCAAACAACAAAGAGAGATGATCGGAAAACCACACGACCCGCTGCTGTGCCGTCACACCAACACCGAATGAAGAGATCGCTTCCGAAAGGCGGCTTCCGTCTTCAGTCAGGACTGCGAAGTAAGGAGTGATATCTGTAGTAACCATCTACCACTCGGCTCCGAAGCAAAATGCTAATTTGATGCAATCACCTGTGTCTCATTTATACCCGCACAGCATGGCATGAGCACCTGGTGCAATCATTGCATGCCAATGTGCATTGGCTCGTTTTAGTTACACTCGAAGTAGATTGGCTCTCGCGAGCGAGATTCCTATTCGTCGGTACTCCGACGTGGCGTCGAGAGTGACCGACTGAATGGGAACTGATAACGGTCAGATAAGTATGATTTAAACCAGAGGTCTTCAACCCTGCTCCTGGGGACCCACAGTCCTGCAAAGTTTATTTCCAACCTACTTCAGCACACCTACCTGCGTATTTCCAACAAGTGAAGCTGAAGAGCTTGATTAGCTTCATCTGTCTTTGATTAGGGTTGGAGCTAAACTCTGCAGGACAGTGGGTCCCCAAGAGCAGGGTTGAAGACCTCTGATTTAAACCATGCCAATGCAATTCCACTAATGGCAACATAATTCTTGAGTCTGTTCAAAAGAATGTTGTGGTCGATAGTATCGAATGCAGCGCTAAGATCGAGTAACACTAATAGAGAGATACAGCCATGATCGGATGATAAGAGTAAATCATTTGTAATTCTGATGAGAGCAGTCTCAGTACTATGATACAGTCTAAACCCTGACTGGAAATCCTCAGCAATACCAATTATTTCTAAAAAGGAGCATAATTGTGAGGACACTGCCTTTTCTAGTATTTTTGACAGAAAGGGTAGATTTGAGATTGGCCTGTAATTGACTAATTCTGTAGGATCAAGTTGTGTTTTTTTAATAAGTGGTTTAATAATAGCCAACTTAAAAGTTTTCGGTACATATCCTAGTAACAAGGATGAATTAATGATATTAAGAAGAGGATCTATGACCTCTGGAAGCATCTCTTTTAGTAGCTTAGTCGGTATAGGGTCAAGCATATATGTTGATTTTAATGATTTAATGAGCTTAGCCAATTCTTCTCCTATAGCAGTGAGTGAGTGGAATTGTTCCTGTCTGATGTGATACTGTAGTAGACGGCTGGATGGATACAATTTTTTTATAAAACTGATGAGGAAGTTTATTTACAAAGCAGTCTATAGTGGCAGAGATGATAGTCCTGCCATATTTGAAACAGGACGGTTCTGCAGCCTTTGCTACATTAAGTATACATGATACTAGATAATGATCTGAGTTGTAGTCGCTCTGCTGCAGAATTTCAACGGTATCAACATTTATTCCCTGTGACAGTATTAGGTCTAAAGTATGATTACAGCAATGAGTGTGTCCTGACACGTGTTGCCTAACTTCCAATAGAGTTTAGAATGTCTCTAAATGCAAATCCCAATGTGTCTTTTTCATTATCTACATGGATATTAAAATCACCAACAATTAGTACTTTATTTGCAGCCAGTACTACCTCTGAAAATCACCAAATTCTTTGGTGAAGTCTGTATGGTGCCCTGTTGGCCTGTATACAGTAGCCAGCACAAATGTAAAACGGGATTTATCAATTACACTACATAATGTTACATGAAGCACCAAAACTTCAGAGGAATTATATTATATGGGGGGTGGACTGATTTAAAGTAATATAATCGTCAGGTTTTAGCCTGGTTTCTGTCAAACACAGCACATCTAGATTATTATCTGTAATCATATCAATAAGCGCTTTTAGGGAAAGGGATAGAATATTCAGCAGCCAGAGCTTTATCATTTGTTCATCTGTATTATATCTGTTGTTTATTTGTTGAACATCAGTTAAATTTTTACTGTTAAATGGTTTTGATGTTTTTTTTTGTATTTATTAATTCGGGGAACAGACACAGTCTCTATGTGATAATATCTAGGTGAAAGTGTCTCTGTGTGTTGGGATTTATCTGACTTCTGTGACGTGAGACAGCTAGCAGGCGGTCGGGTAAGCCAGTTTGTCTGCTTCCTATAAACAAACTCCAGTAAACAAACTCCAGCTGGTCCAAAACCCAGCAGCTCGAGCTCTTACTAGAACCAGGAAGTATGACCATATTAGCCTGGTTCTGTCAACACTGCACTGACTCCTATTAAACATCGTATACATTTTAAAATCTTGCTAATTACTTACAAAGCACTAAACGGGTTGGCTCCCCAGTACTTGAGTGAGCTCTTAACACATTATACTCCTATGTCTATTGCGGTCTCAAAACTCTGGCCAGTTGATAATACATAGAATATCAAAATCAACTGCAGGCGGTCGATCCTTTTCCTATTTAGCACCTAAACTCTGAAACAGTCTTCCTAGCATTGTTCGGGAAGCAGACACACTCTGTCAGTTTAAATCTAGACTAAAAACGCATCTCTTTACTACGGCATACACATAGAACATTATCAATTTCTATTATTCAAATCAGTTACATGATTGTTAGGCTGCATTAACTAGGTCAGCCGGAACCGGGAACACTTCCCATAACACCTGATGTACTCGTTACATCATGAGAAGAATGGCATCTGTGCTAATGTTAGTCTCTCTGTTTATCCCAAGGTTTACTGCAGTCAGCCAGATCTGTGCCGTATCCAGACCAGATGGTGGACCTGCGCCTGGACATGACCAACACATCCCTGAAATGTCTGCAGAGAGCATGTCAGTTCATTTCCCCCCTGTAAATGCTGCATCAACACGACACCCTCATTAAACCCGTCTCCAGCATGACGACTCCAATCTTTCAATAATCTTACGAATATCTATTGATCTAATATGACTTCTAACCTGTAATGTTGACAGAATCATAATCATACACTATTTGTTCATCAGCCAGAGAAGAACTGGCACCCCGACTGAGCCTGGTTTCTCCCATGGTTCTTTTCTCCATTCTGGCCGTGAAGGAGTTTTGGTTCCTTGCCACCGTCGCCTTTGGCTTTTGGCTTGCTCAGTTGGGGACACCTAAATTTCAACTATATTAGCGATCTGCCCGCATTGACACTATATGATAATTGAAATTAGCTGGCTATACAGCCGAATCAAATTCTGTTGCATTATTTTCCTGTTAACACTGTGAAGCTGCTTTGAAACAATCGGCATTGTAAAAAGCGCTATATAAATAAAGGTGACTTGACTTGACTTGACTTGACAAAAGATTTCAAATCAATGCTGTTCTTTTGAACATCATCATTCTTGATTCTTGTGGGGAAAAAACTTTTTTTCACATAAAAATATGTAGCAACACAACTGTTTTCAACATTGATAATAACCTCCTGAGAACCAGAAAAAATAAATAAAAATAAAACTTTTTGTGAATTAAATTTTTTTTTTCTTTCGTTATATTACATTCATACATTAAAATTATATTTTATTCATATGTTATGCTATGTCCCATGGAAGCTTGTTTCTGTCACACAATAAAAAATATAAAAGGTATCTGTGACTTTTTTATCTCACAATTCTGACTTTTTTTTTCTCTCACAATTGCGAATTTACATCTCGCAATTCTGACTTTTTTCTCTTAGATTTGATAACTAAACTAATGTCAGTCATTTTTAAAGCCCAATGAGAGGCAGTTGTCATTGTGAAACTTCCAAACAAACATTTGGTATCTCTGAAAAGCCCTGAATGTGCTCTTTAAGGATATTCAGACTTAAAGCTGACATTTATGGTGTCAGAGAAATTCATATATATATATACACTCACCTAAAGGATTATTAGGAACACCATACTAATACTGTGTTTGACCCCCTTTCGCCTTCAGAACTGCCTTAATTCTACGTGGCATTGATTCAACAAGGTGCTGAAAGCATCCTTTAGAAATGTTGGCCCATATTGATAGGATAGCATCTTGCAGTTGATGGAGATTTGTGGGATGCACATCCAGGGCACGAAGCTCCTGTTCCACCACATCCCAAAGATGCTCTATTGGGTTGAGATCTGGTGACTGTGGGGGCCATTTTACTACAGTGAACTCATTGTCATGTTCAAGAAACCAATTTGAAATGATTCAAGCTTTGTGACATGGTGCATTATCCTGCTGGAAGTAGCCATCAGAGAATGGGTACATGGTGGTCATAAAGGGATGGACATGGTCAGAAACAATGCTCAGGTAGGCTGTGGCACGATGCCCAATTGGCACTAAGGGGCCTAAAGTGTGCCAAGAAAACATCCCCCACACCATTACACCACCACCACCAGCCTGCACCGTGGTAACAAGGCATGATGGATCCATGTTCTCATTCTGTTTACAGCAAATTCTGACTCTACCATCTGAATGTCTCAACAGAAATCGAGACTCATCAGACCAGGCAACATTTTTCCAGTCAATTTTGGTGAGCTTGTGCAAATTGTAGCCTCTTTTTCCTATTTGTAGTGGAGATGAGTGGTACTGGTGGGGTCTTCTGCTGTTGTAGCCCATCCGCCTCAAGGTTGTGCGTGTTGTGGCTTCACAAATGC
This sequence comes from Paracanthobrama guichenoti, assembly GCA_018749465.1. Lineage (NCBI taxonomy): Eukaryota > Metazoa > Chordata > Actinopteri > Cypriniformes > Gobionidae > Paracanthobrama > Paracanthobrama guichenoti. The sequence goes on from CM031959.1 coordinate 25,326,304, forward strand.
TTTGCTGCATACCTCAGTTGTAACGAGTGGTTATTTCAGTCAAAGTTGCTCTTCTATCAGCTTGAATCAGTTGGCCCATTCTCCTCTGACCTCTAGCATCAACAAGGCATTTTCACCCACAGGACTGCCGCATACTGGATGTTTTTCCCTTTTCACACCATTCTTTGTAAACCCTAGAAATGGCTGTGTGTGAAAATCCCAGTAACTGAGCAGATTGTGAAACACTCAGACCGGCCCGTCTGGCACCAACAACCATGCCACGCTCAAAATTGCTTAAATCACCTTTCTTTCCCATTCTGACATTCAGTTTGGAGTACAGGAGATTGTCTTGACCAGGACCACACCCCTAAATGCATTGAAGCAACTGCCATGTGATCGGTTGATTAGATAATTGCATTAATGAGAAATTTAACAGTTGTTCCTAATAATCCTTTAGGTGAGTGTATATACACTCACCTAAAGGATTATTAGGAACACCATACTAATACTGTGTTTGACCCTCTTTCGCCTTCAGAACTTAATTCTACGTGGCATTGATTCAACAAGGTGCTGAAAGCATTCTTTAGAAATGTTGGCCCATATTGATAGGATAGCATCTTGCAGTTGATGGAGATTTGTGGGATGCACATCCAGGGCACGAAGCTCCCGTTCCACCACATCCCAAAGATGCTCTATTGGGTTGAGATCTGGTGACTGTGGGGGCCATTTTAGTACAGTGAACTCATTGTCATGTTCAAGACACCAATTTGAAATGATTCGAGCTTTGTGACATGGTGCATTATCCTGCTGGAAGTAGCCATCAGAGAATGGGTACATGGTGGTCATAAAGGGATGGACATGGTCACCCCAAGTTCAGGGGCATCCACTTCGCCTCCGTGTCGAAGGAGAATGCCCCTGTGCTTCAGGCGGAGATCGCGGTCCTACTGGCGAAGGATGCGATAGAGCCGGTCCCTCCAGCCGATATGAAGAACGGCTTCTACAGCCCGTACTTCATTGTGCCCAAGAAGAGCGGCGGGTTACGGCCGATCTTGGTTCTGTGACTTCTGAACCAGTCCCCAGGCTGCTGTTCAGGATGTTAACGCAGAAACGCATCTTCAGGTGCGTCTGTCCCCAAGATTGGTTTGCAGCGATCGACCTGAAGGACGCGTACTTTCATGTCTCGATTCTCCCTCGACACAGACCGTTCCTACGCTTTGCATTCGACGGACGAGCATATCAGTACAAGGTCCTACCCTTCGGGCTGGCCCTGTCGCCCCGTGTCTTCACGAAAGTTGCGGAGGCGGCCATTGCTCCCATGAGAGAGCGTGGTGTTCGCATTCTCAACTACCTCGACGACTGGCTGATCCTTGCCCAGTCGCGAGAGCAGTTGTGCGAACACAGGGACATGGTGCTCCATCACCTTTGCTGGTTGGGGCTTCAGGTCAACTGGGAGAAGAGCAAACTCTGCCCCTCGCAGAGGATCTCTTTTCTCGGGATGGAGATAGACTCGGTCGCCCGGACGGCGCGCCTCACTGAGGAGCGCGTCCAGTCAGTGTTGAACTGCGTGAACTCATTCGAACGCAGGATAGCGGTACCACTGAAACATTTTCAGAGGCTCCTGGGGCATATGACATCCGCAGCCGCAGTAACGCCGCTGGGATTGCTTCATATGAGACCGCTTCAACGCTGGCTCCACGACCGGGTCTCGAGATGGGCGTGGCGCAGCGGAACTCTCCGTGTCCAAGTGACGCCGAGATGCCGCCAAACCTTCAGCCCGTGGTCGGACCCTTCATTTCTACGGGCAGAAGTGCCTCTAGAACAAGTGTCCAGACATGCTGTTGTCTCCACGGATGCCTCATCCACCGGCTGGGGTGCCACGTACAACGGGCTTGCAGTATCGGGTCTGTGGACGGGGCCCCAACTGCAATGGCATATCAATTGCCTGGAGTTGTTAGCAGTTTGTCTTGCACTCAGCCGCTTCAACGTCGCTCAGAGGCAAGCACGTTCTGGTCCGTATGGACAGCACTGCGGCCGTTGCGTACATCAACAAACAGGGTGGTCTACGCTCCCGTCGTATGTCACAACTCGCCTGCCATCTCCTCCTATGGAGTCAGAAACATCTGAGGTCGCTTCGTGCCATTCATATTCCGGGCCTGCTCAATCGTGCGGCCAACGAGCTCTCACGTCAGCCAGTGCTCCCGGGAGAGTGGAGACTCCATCCCCAGGTGGTCCAGCTGATCTGGAGTCGCTTCGGGGCCGCGTAGGTAGATCTGTTTGCCGCCCCGGACTCCACCCACTGCCGGTTGTTCTATTGCCTGACTGAGTGACCCTCGGTTCGGATGCGCTGGCACACAGCTGGCCCCGGGGCCTACGCAAATATGCGTTTCCCCCAGTGAGCCTTCTTGCACAAACACTGTGCAAGGTCAGGGAGGACGAGGAGCAGGTCCTGTTGGTCGCTCCGTACTGGCCCAACAGGACTTGGTTTTCGGAACTAGTGCTCCTCGCGACAGCACCTCCTTGGCCCATTCCTCTGAGGAAGGACCTCCTGACTCAGAGGACAGGGCACCCCTCTGGCACCCCCGTCCGGACCTCTGGAAACTCCATGTCTGGTCCCTGGACGGGACGCGGAGGTTCTAGGCGGTCTGCCACAAGCTGTGGTAGACACCATTACTTCCGCTAGAGCACCCTCTACAAGGCACCTCTACGCGTTGAAGTGGAACCTCTTTGTCGAATGGTGCTCTTCTCGCCGAGAAGACCCCCGAAGGTGTTCGGTCAGTTCTGTGCTTTCCTTCCTACAAGACGGGTTGGAGCGAAGGCTGTCTCCCTCCACCCTCAAAGTCTATGTGGCCGCCATCGCCGCCAATCATGACTTCGTAGGTGGAAAGAAAATAAAAATCCTTAGGGAAGCACGATCTGATCGTCAGGTTCCTGAGGGGGGCGAGGAGACTGAATCCGCCTTGCCCTCCCTCTATACCCTCTTGGGTCCTGTCTCTGGTGCTGACCGCACTGCAGAGGCCTCCCTTTGAGCCTTTGCAGTCAGCTGAGTTAAAAATTCTGTCTCTGAAGACAGTACTCCTGACTGCATTGGCCTCCATCAAGAGGGTAGGGGACCTGCAGGCATTTTCAGTCGACGAATCGTGCCTGGAATTCGGGCCTGGTAACTCTCACATAATCCTGAGACCCCGGCCTGGATATGTGCCCAAGGTTCCCACCACTCCCTTCCGGGACCAGGTGGTGAGCCTGCAAGCGCTGCCTTTGGAGGAGGCAGACCCAGCCCTAGCTTTTCTCTGTCCCATCCGCGCTTTGCGGACTTACGTGGACAGAACGCAAAGCTTCAGGACCTCAGAGCAGCTCTTCGTCTGTTATGGAGGACAGCAGAAGGGAAAGGCTGTCTCCAAGCAGTGGATGGCCCACTGGATAGTGGATGCCATCGTCTTGGCGTATGAAACCCAAGACGTGCCCTGCCCACTCTGGTTAAGAGCCCACTCCACCAGTGGTGTAGTCTCTTCCTGGGCGCTGGCTCGTGGCGCCTCGCTGGCAGATATTTGTAGAGCTGTGGGCTGGGCGACACCCAACACGTTCGCTAGGTTCTATAGCCCTACGTGTAGAGCCGGTATCTTCCTGTGTGCTCACTTCCCATAGTCAGTAACACCGAAGTGCCCGTTCTAAAGTGTCGGCTTGCTGCGCCACTCCCTTCCCTATGGAACGGATACGTGTGCTTATATGCTCCAGTCGAGTTCCCCAGCATGTCGAACCCTGTCGAGTCCTCCGCAACCCTCGGCAGTCGGACGTGGCGGAGCGTCCGACGCCAGGCCTAACGCTCGTATGCATTGGTGGAACTTGTGTTAGGCTGGGTTCCATATGTTGTGACCCCCACGGCGGTCCCATATGTGTATTCCCCATGGTAAGTCTCCCTTCGGCGAGCTTGTGTCTTTCCCTCGGCAGAGCTCGCTCTGCCGTCTCAGTGTGGTGTGGTCCCCCGCCTAAAATTGGCTGGAGCCACCCCTGGGACTTCCGTATGTAGCACTGCCCACGGCCAGTCCATACGTGTATTCTCCACATGGTAACTCCCTCCGGGCATGATGTGGCTTCCGCAGCGGCCCCCCGGGGCACGCTTTCCCAGCGTTATCCAATAGTTGGCTGAGTGGGTCTTGCAGAACAGCAACTGACTCTCCCTGCGTGAATTTCCCCGCCCGGAACAGCCGGGGTCTGAGGGGCTTTCCCAGGGCGCTGGAAGTGGTAGCAACTGTGGCGTGTTCCAAAGGGATCCCAATTCGTCGGTGACGTCCGACGTACGTCGAACGTGACCGACTGAAAGGGAACGTCTCGGTTACGTATGGTAACCCTCGTTCCCTGAAGGAGGGAACGGAGACGTACGTCCCGTCGCCACAATTGCTGTACCATCACTGCAGGCCGAGTCAATAGTTCGGCTCCTCAGTGAAAAACAAAGGTGCGCTGCATTTCGCTTCCGTTTATACCCGCACTGCGGGGCGGAGCGCGAGATGCAAATCTCGCACGCCAATTCTCATTGGCCTGTTCTCTAAATCTCGAAGCTGATAGGGGCTCCCTGAAGTGATCCCAATTCGTCGGTGACGTCCGACGTACGTCTCCGTTCCCTCCTTCAGGGAACGAGGGTTACCATACGTAACCGAGACGCTTTGATCACAGGAATAAATAAATAAATGAATGTATAAATCTATTATAAAACTAATAGAATTGTTTTTTTTTTTTAACTGCAATGTTTCATAATATTACTGTTTTTACTATATTTTTGATTAAATAGATGCAGCCATGGTGAGCATAAGACTTCTTTCAAAAACGTTGGCTCTGTAGTATATTATTTTGAAATTTTTTAGCGCTTGAAAGCATTGTTGTGAACATTCTGTCTGACATGTCTTTTAGTGCTCCGTGAGGGTAAGTGAAACTAATTATAATTTCAGGGTGAACTATTTTTAGATGGCCTTCATTTTGCCTTTGTATGTTTACCACTCGCAAAATGTACCCAAAGATAAAGATACAATGTTCATTGAAGATAAAAGCAAGTAAACGCTCCAGTGAACTGCTCGCCTTTGATGAACTAAATGTGTTTCACTAAACTATTGACCTCAGACTGCTAAAGCTACGATTTAATTTGCTGAGTAAACAGCTCCGAAGCACGTTAACGCCTCTGAAAAGATGAAGGAAATTACCCTTCCTCATTTAGCGGCTCTGATTAAAGCGGAGGAGGTCCGGTCAGCCACTCGAGAAAGAGCCGCGTGAGTAAATTATACGTCGTTGGCTCTCGTCGTCAATGGATCTTGAGTAGATGGCTATTTGCTGTCAACAATTTCAGGCTTAAAAATTATGTTTTACTGTGTACATTTCCATCTCAGATGCATCCTTTCATTAGCGTTCCATTAGCAGTAAAGGCAGGCACTTATCAAGGGGGGATAAGAAAGCTTCTGCTTTGTATGTCACTGGCTCTTGGCAAAACACTGATGCTCTTGAGAAACGGGTTCGATGACCTTCAGCTGAGCATCAGAATTGCTGGAGTATAATGGAAATGTGATGTCAGATGAGGGAGTCGAATGTGTCCTGTGTGTATCCCCAACTAACAAAAATAAGAAAATTTTGCTAACGATCCCATCCCGTTATGAAAACGTCATTTCTGAATGTTTTCTGAATGTTCAAGATATATATATATATATATATATATATATATGAATGTTTTCTGAATGTTCACACATATATATATATATATATATATATATATATATATATATCTGTAGAATTATAAATAAATCAAGTCAAGTAGAAAAAAGAAAAAATGGAATAAAATAAGTGAAGTAAACTGTGCAGTGAGTAAACTGTAGACTTATAAATATGTGGTTAACAAATGTACAAAGAAGTATAATGTGCAAACAGGTTTATAACAGGTTGTTACACAGTAACAACGAGAACAGAAAGTGCAGTACAATGTCAGTATATCGATGGTCACGTGATGTTAAGTGACTGAGTTCAGGAGTCTGATGGCCTGGGGGAAGAAGCTCCTCCTGAGTCTCTCAGTTTTGGCCATCAGGCTTCGGAAGCGCTTACCAGATGGCAGCAGCGTGAAATTAGGGTTTGCAGGGTGATTAGAGTCCTTGATGATTTTTTTATTAGCTCTACCTTTGCAGCGTTTGGTGTAGACGTCCTGCAGAGATGGAAGAGCTGACCCTGAGATACACTCGGATAAGCGCACGACTCTTTGCAGGGCTTTGCAGTCATGACTGGTGCTGTTCCCATACCACGCTGTGATGTTGATGAGTTAATACACTTTCTATCGCCCCTAAATAGAAAGTTTTCAGGATAGCTGGTGAAACCCTGAATTTCCTCAGCTGGCGCAGGTGGTACAGTCTTTGCCTGGCTTTTTTCACCTGTGTCTGAATGTGAGCAGTCCAGGTCAGGTCCTCAGAGATGTTTACACCCAGGTACTTGAAGCTGCTCACTCTCTCTACTGGTGACCCGCTGATCATGAGAGGGGAGTATGTCCGTTGCTGTCTCTTCCTGAAGTCCACAATCATTTCTTTGGTCTTGCCAACATTCAGAGAGAGACAGTTGTCCTGGCACCATGATGTTAGATGCTCCACCTCATCCAAGTATGCCGTCTCATTGTTGTTGGAAATGAGGCCCAGGACAACAGTATCATCAGCAAATTTGAAGATAGAGGTGGAGCTGTGTGTGGACAAACAGTCATGCGTGTAGAGAGAGTAGAGCAGGGGACTCAGGACACAGCCCTGTGGAGCTCCCACACTCAGGGTGATGGAGGTGGAGGTGAACTGGCCTACTCTCACCACCTGAGGCCTGCCAGTTAGGAAGTCCTCAATCCAGTGGCAGAGAGAAGAATTCAGGCCGAGATCCAGGAGTTTGGTGGTTAGCTTAATGGGAACTATGGTGTTAAAGGCTGAGCTATAGTCAATAAATAGCAGCCTTACGTAGTTCCCACTTTTGCTGTCGATGTGAGTGAGGGAGGAGTGGAGGACATGAGAGATGGCATCTTCAGTCGATCTATTGGGACGATAGGCAAACTGAAGAGGGTCCAAAGTGTCAGGAATGAAGGAGCAAATGGTGTTTTTAAGTCTCTCAAAGACCTTCATGACTATAGACGTGAGAACCACTGGACGATAGTCATTTAGGCAAGAGGGTTTACTGTTCTTAGGGACAGGGATGATGGTGGATGTTTTGAAGGAGGTGGGGACCACAGATGTAGCTAGGGACTCATTAAAGATAGATGTAAACAACCCAGCCAGCTGATCAGCACAGGACCGCAGAACACGGCCTGAAATACCATCTGGCCCGGCTGCTTTCCTGACGTCCACACGCTTGAGTGCCCTCCGAAATTCATCCTCCGAGACAGAGATCACGTGGTTGTTGCTGGTTGATCACGTGGTTGTCACTTGGCGGAGTCGCGCTGCCACGATTACTCAACAATCAAGACAGAACCAATGAGAAAACAGGGCCGCGTTCAGCCCTGACAAAATGTTGCAAAATGTTTTTTAAATGAAAATGGTGGTGCGTTGAACACCCTGTTCTGATGACGCAAGAGTTGCAACTATGGCAGCTGAGAAGACTATTCTTTGTGTTCTTTTTGAAGAATTTTCGGAGCCTGATGATCAGTATAAATACATGTTTAATACTGCAAAACACGCTCGATTTTACAGTCACTGCCCTTGCCGTCCAGAATAAAAGAGAACATTCCAGTCGAGTGAAGGGATTTGTGGAAACTGTGGTTCCTAATTATTGTGATCCAATATTTGCCTCGCATTTCAGGTTGAAAAAACAAACGTGTAGAATTGAAAATAATCACAGATATTTGAAATTGAACATTTATTTTACTGTCTTACAATACAATATAGTCACATTATAGAAACGTTCTACCACATATTTTGCTATTGTAACTGCGCTTATTTACATTGTTGGTATAAGCTGCAGTGGGTGGTTATAGACGAGAAATGTACAGTTCCCTTTCAGTCGGTCACGTTCGACGTACGTCGGACGTCACCGACGAATTGGGATCACTTCAGGGAGCCCCTATCAGCTTCGAGATTTAGAGAACAGGCCAATGAGAATTGGCGTGCGAGATTTGCATCTCGCGCTCCGCCCGCAGTGCGGTTTTAAGCGAAGCGAAATGCAGCGCACCTTTGTCATTCACTTCGGGCGAACACGGTGTTGATGAAGAAGACTGTTCCTGCTTCAGCAGAGAGAAAGAGAGAACGACAGAAGAAGCTTCTTTGAGTGCTGAGTGGGATGGCACGATCAGCGGCGCCGCGAGCTCCCTGATACAGTGATAAACTGCTGTTTTCACAGCACTGTTTGGTCTGTTGGTTCGGTGAGGCGTTCCCAATGGTGAGTGCATACACAGGCTGCACTACTCTCCTGTGTTTTGCCGATGTCGTTCCTGGGTGCTTCAGCACATTTAAAAGAGCACATTTTCTTCTAAAGAGCAGCAGCGGGTGTGACACTGCATCTTTTTCAAGACGTCATTCCACCCGTGCGTTTCTGGGTGCGGTTGTTTCCTGTCCTTATTGACGGCCACGAGCCCTCTCGCATAACTATGTTGAGATTGCGTTCGTGGGTGGTCCATGTACTCTCAGGAGAACGGGATCACGTCGGCGCGCTGTTCGTCTCGTCTTCCCCGTGAGGATTTGAGTGTTCAGCGCGCCGTATGCCGTCGAGCTGCCGCTGACAGCGCGGGTTGTCACGGCAACCCAGCGCGCGTCACTCGGCGCTCTAGATGCGCGGTCGAGACTATGAAACCTCAAACGGGTCGAGTCCTTCGCTTATACCCCGATCTAGTGTCTTTTCTGGTGCACCAGAAAAGGGGCTACTTTGGCTGATAAGCCTGGGTGATCTGAGGATTACAGTGGGGCTTCCCTGCCGAGCACATCTCCGTGGGCCCCCCACTCCTCTAGCGCATCGCAGCATGCTGAGACTGTGTTCGTGGGTGTTTCATGTTCTCTCATGAGAGCATGACCACGTCGGCACGTTGTTCATCTTACCCTTTTTCATAAGTGTTTTAGTGTTCAGCGCGCCGTGTGCCGTCTCACGGCCACGCTCACTATCTTGCATGCCTGCTGGTAGCTTACAAATGGGATTGCTGGTCCTAAAAAAAAATAAATAAATTTTAAAAATAAAATAAATAAAAAAACAAATAAATAATTAAAGGGACCTAGCGTTTCATTTGGGGCTCTAGCAGAGGACAGATGTCAATCGCTGCATCGGAGAGAGGACTGTTATGTGTTGAAAATGAAGATGAGGCTGAGATTCCCACTATAATAGTGGATGTTTCATGCTGAATCAGATTCATACTTGACAGTCATGCTTCCCCGGGTGGCTGGGGCACAGAGCAACGCATAAATCGCCTTGCCCGCCCCCTTGCCTTTTTCCCGGATGTGCATTGGAAGGCTTTAGCAGTGTGGAACCGCTTGGCACCAGAAAATGGAACGCCAAAGGGGCCATAGCCTGTATAAAGTTTTCCTCTCTCTCACTACCCTCATCAGGTGGGGTGGCAGTGCCACTGGCAGGCTGCCTCCGCCCAGCACTCTTCGTGCATAAGGGTAGTTCTGAGCTGAGGTTGAGCTGCGCACAGTGGCTTTTATATTTAAAGTCACAGCGCTGGCCCTCGGCCAGGCGATGTCCAGAAACACCATCGGCGACCCCTCAGTCTGCTCGTCGCCATGGGCACCCGGATTTGGTTAAGAGCTGCTCTTCCCCGGAGGAGGGCCGGGAGGAGAATCATTGGTAAATTCTGTTCCGCCACTGGTGTCAAATACAACCAGTGGTACCCAAATTCTAAAGAGCAGTTCCAATACCTCTGGGTGCCAGGAGAGTGTGCTCAGCGGTGTTCGACGCTTCCATGCCTCGTCACCCTCCGGCGCCTCTCCTATCGCCAGCAGGGGGTGCCGGCTGTGTCTGGGACGCACACAAGTGGCCTCCCCACACTCGTGCACCCCCTCAGCGGAAGCAGGTAAGTGTTGCACAGCACACTCAGACCCCACCTTGGGCCGCTCCCATGCCGTCCGTGTCGGGTCCCTGCATGCCGCTGCGCTGCCCCGCTGCGGGCACGTCTGTGGTGCCGTTGGTCCCGCTTGCACGGTTCTTGGGAGCCTGCCTAGCGCTCCAGCCCGTCTTGCTGGCTCATCCGTACCATCAGACTCGGCTATGCGATTCGGTTCGCCCGGCGTCCCCCCAAGTTCAGGGGCATCCACTTCGCCTCCGTGTCGAAGGAGAATGCCCCTGTGCTTCAGGCGGAGATCGCGGTCCTACTGGCGAAGGATGCGATAGAGCCAGTCCCTCCAGCCGATATGAAGAACGGCTTCTACAGCCCGTACTTCATTGTGCCCAAGAAGAGCGGCGGGTTACGGCCGATCTTGGTTCTGTGACTTCTGAACCAGTCCCCAGGCTGCTGTTCAGGATGTTAATGCAGAAACGCATCTTCAGGTGCGTCCGTCCCCAAGATTGGTTTGCAGCGATCGACCTGAAGGACGTGTACTTTCATGTCTCGATTCTCCCTCGACACAGACCGTTCCTACGCTTTGCTTTCGACGGACGAGCATATCAGTACAAGGTCCTACCCTTCGGGCTGGCCCTGTCGCCCCGTGTCTTCACGAGAGTTTCGGAGGCGGCCATTGCTCCCATGAGAGAGCATGGTGTTCGCATTCTCAACTACCTCAACGACTGGCTGATCCTTCCCCAGTCGCGAGAGCAGTTGTGCGAACACAGGGACATGGTGCTCCGTCACCTTTGCCGGTTGGGACTTCAGGTCAACTGGGAGAAGAGCAAACTCTGCCCCTCGCAGAGGATCTCTTTTCTCGGGATGGAGATAGACTCGGTCGCCCGGACGGCGCGCCTCACCGAGGAGCGCATCCAGTCAGTGTTGAACTGCGTGAACTCGTTCGAACGCAGGATAGCGGTACCACTGAAACATTTTCAGAGGCTCCTGGGGCATATGGCGTCCGCAGCCGCAGTAACGCCACTGGGATTGCTTCATATGAGACCGCTTCAACGCTGGCTCCACGACCGGGTCTCGAGATGGGCATGGCGCAGCGGAACTCTCCGTGTCCAAGTGACGCCGAGATGCCGCCAAACCTTCAGCCCGTGGTCGGACCCTTCATTTCTACGGGCAGAAGTGCCTCTAGAACAAGTGTCCAGGCATGCTGTTGTCTCCACGGATGCCTCATCCACCGGCTGGGGTGCCACGTACAACGGGCTTGCAGTATCGGGTCTGTGGACGGGGCCCCAACTGCAATGGCATAGCAATTGCCTGGAGTTGTTAGCAGTTCGTCTTGCACTCAGCCGCTTCAACGCCGCTCAGAGGCAAGCACGTTCTGGTCCGTATGGACAGCACTGCGGCCGTTGCGTACATCAACAAACAGGGTGGTCTACGCCCCGTCGTATGTCACAACTCGCCCGCCATCTCCTCCTATGGAGTCAGAAACATCTGAGGTCGCTTCGTGCCATTCATATTCCGGGCCTGCTCAATCGTGCGGCCAACGAGCTCTCACGTCAGCCAGTGCTCCCGGGAGAGTGGAGACTCCATCCCCAGGTGGTCCAGCTGATCTGGAGTCGCTTTGGGGCCGCGCAGGTAGATCTGTTTGCCGCCCCGGACTCCACCCACTGCCAGCTGTTCTATTCCCTGACTGAGTGACCCTCGGTTCGGATGTGCTGGCACACAGCTGGCCCCGGGGCCTACGCAAATATGCGTTTCCCCCAGTGAGCCTTCTTGCACAAACACTGTGCAAGGTCAGGGAGGACGAGGAGCAGGTCCTGTTGGTCGCCCGCACTGGCCCAACAGGACTTGGTTTTCGGAACTAGTGCTCCTCGCGACAGCACCTCCTTGGCCCATTCCTCTGAGGAAGGACCTCCTGACTCAGAGACGGGGCACCCTCTGGCACCCGCGTCCGGACCTCTGGAAACTCCATGTCTGGTCTCTGGACGGGATGCGGAGGTTCTAGGCGGTCTGCCACAAGCTGTGGTAGACACCATTACTTCCGCTAGAGCGCCCTCTACAAGGCACCTTTACGCGTTGAAGTGGAACCTGTTCGTCGAATGGTGCTCTTCTCGCCGAGAAGACCCCCGAAGGTGTTCGGTCAGTTCTGTGCTTTCCTTCCTACAAGACGGGTTGGAGCGAAGGTTGTCTCCCTCCACCCTCAAAGTCTATGTGGCCGCCATCGCGCCAATCATGACTTCGTAGGTGGAAAGAAAATAAAAATCCTTAGGGAAGCACGATCTGATTGTCAGGTTCCTGAGGGGGGCGAGGAGACTGAATCCACCTCGCCCTCCCTCTATACCCTCTTGGGTCCTGTCTCTGGTGCTGACCGCACTGCAGAGGCCTCCTTTGAGCCTTTGCAGTCAGCTGAGTTAAAAATTCTGTCTCTGAAGACAGTACTCCTGACTGCATTGGCCTCCATCAAGAGGGTAGGGGACCTGCAGGCATTTTCGGTCGACTTAATCGTGCCTGGAATTCGGGCCTGGTAACTCTCACATAATCCTGAGACCCGGCCTGGATATGTGCCCAAGGTTCCCACCACTCCCTTCCGGGACCAGGTGGTGAGCCTGCAAGCGCTGCCTTTGGAGGAGGCAGACCCAGCCCTAGCTTTTCTCTGTCCCATCCGCGCTTTGCGGACTTACGTGGACAGAACGCAAAGCTTCAGGACCTCAGAGCAGCTCTTCGTCTGTTATGGAGGACAGCAGAAGGGAAAGGCTGTCTCCAAGCAGAGGATGGCCCACTGGATAGTGGATGCCATCATCTTGGCGTATGAAACCCAAGACGTGCCCTGCCCGCTCTGGTTAAGAGCCCACTCCACCAGTGGTGTAGCTTCTTCCTGGGCGCTGGCTCGTGGCGCCTCGCTGGCAGACATTTGTAGAGCTGTGGGCTGGGCGACACCCAACACGCTCGCTAGGTTCTATAGCCCCACGTAGAGCCGGTATCTTCCTGTGTGCTCACTTCCCATAGTCAGTAACACCGAAGTGCCCGTTCTAAAGTGTCGGCTTGCTGCGCCACTCCCTTCCCTATGGAACGGATACGTGCGCTTATATGCTCCAGTCGAGTTCCCCAGCATGGCGAACCCTGTCGAGTCCTCCGCAACCCTCGGCAGTCGGACGTGGCGGAGCGTCCGACGCCAGGCCTAACGCTCGTATGCATTGGTGGAACTTGTGTTAGGCTGGGTTCCATATGTTGTGACCCCACGGCGGTCCCATATGTGTATTCCCACGGTAAGTCTCCCTTCGGCGAGCTCGTGTCTTTCCCTCGGCAGAGCTCGCTCTGCCATCTCAGTGTGGTGTGGACCCCCGCCTAAAATTGGCCGGAGCCACCCCTGGGACTTCCGTATGTAGCACTGCCCACGGCCAGTCCATACGTGTATTCTCCACATGGTAACTCCCTCCGGGCATGATGTGGCTTCCGCAGCGGCCCCCCGGGGCACGCTTTCCCAGCGTTATCCAATAGTTGGCTGAGTGGGTCTTGCGGAACAGCAGCTGACTCTCCCTGCGTGAATTTCCCCGCCCGGAACAGCCGGGGTCTGAGGGGCTTTCCCAGGGCACTGGAAGTGGTAGCAACTGTGGCGTGTTCCAAAGGGATCCCAATCCGGTCCCAACCCTGCAGCCTGAACCACTGTAGGCGACCCATCCTTACACATCTTCTAATATCTTCAATCGTTTTACTGAGCTGCAGAGGCCACATGTAAATGACTTTACTTGGACCCATTGTGCATTGTGCATTGTGCTGTCTCTTTAACACTGCGTGGTTTATATACATGTTACTGCTGATTGGGCTGACATTTTTGACACATCCACGAAACAAGAGATCCGTTTCCAGGAGCCATGTTGTTCAACCTGGAAACCGTAGCAAAACATTGCGCACCGGTTTGAGATTGAACTTGCCCCTGGACTGAGAAACACATGACTAAAACAACCAATAAGAACATGACACATAAGACAAGAGCTGTGTTTGACATCGGCTGCGGCTGGATGCAACCGATCGGTGAGAGTAGCCATGTGCAGGTTGGGAGGAGCTGCAAATGGAGACGTGAAGTCGGACACTTTCTGCTTCCTGTAGTGACTCTCCTGAAGTGAGATAATTTGCACAAATTTTTTTTTTTTTTTTTTTTTTTGCACAGATAAGTCTGTGCATTTGAAATATTTGTCAAATGCACAGACATTTCAGAGGCATTTATTCAATACTTTATGTACTGCATAATACAGCATCTGTTTGTATAAGAATAAAGTTAAACATAAACCTACACTATGAATGAAGTGGGGTCTATCTTTTTTTATCAGTTTTATTTTGATAAACATGACACAACATCGTGACTACTTGAAAAGAGGTTTTACCATTATTAAAAAAACTGATTTGTGAGTATCAGGGGTTTTATTAACACGAAACACACATGATCGCTGTTATGCGGTGAATCCGGCCAATCGTGGAACAGCTGTGTGCTCTGGAGAAGCTGCGCAGAATGCACTGCTCTCGCGGCACTATGATGCCATACGTCAGTCACGTGCCGTCACCGCTGCCTCAAGTCAGACAAAATTTCTAACCGGCATGCACTGCTTCAAGTCAGCCACCGATTGGTCTGCGCATCGCTGCATGAAGTCGAACAAGCCTAAGGGAAGCACAATACATGATCACATGATGGGAAGGGAATCACATGACAAGAACTAAGAAACATGACTGAGTAAACTTCAAAATAAAAGACCTAGAAACAAGAATATGATCAAAACTCAAAAACAAACATGGCAGCATTCATTGTTAGCTGGGTTTATTCATTTATTTTTATTCATTCAATGCAGATTACTAAAACAAAATGACACATATTTACAAAGACATTAGGCCAAGTGCTCTACAAGAATGAAGCTTGTGCCCATGTTTAAAGTGACCCTGTTATGCTTTTTCAGATGTTACCTTTCATGCAGTGTGTATAGCTGTTTGTGAATGTAAAAGGTCTGCAAAGTTTTAAAGATCAAAGTACACAATAAATAAAGTTATGATAATGCCCACCTATGGTCTTCACTGGCTGCACTATAATAATTTCTACTTTGCACCCCATCAAACACTGTAAATGTTTTGTGTTGTGTACATTTCGAGAAGACAATGTTTCCTGTGCTGCAAAAGCAAATTCTCTTTGTAAACACTAAGGATGAGGATGTGATTCAATGGTTAAAAAAAATGGTCAATGGTTAAAATTACCACAGCAGTATGAACTTTTGACAATTGACAATGACAATTTCTTCTCAAATCTCTGTGAGGACTAAATGGTATTTACAAAATGCTTCTGCATTAAAGATGGGACATTACCCAGTTTATTTGGACCAGCTTGCTCATCAGAATCACAACCTGTAAGTATGATTAATTACTGGTGTATGTTTTCTACCGGGTGTTCAAAATACATAGTTTTAAATGTGTTTTATATTGTTTCTGGCTAACCGGCTAACTCACATTATTACTTTCTTATTGAAATAGTTCTGCTAATCAGCTGTGGGCCACTATTACCTAAAACGGTGCAGAAAACTTAATGCAGATTATCTGTTGATCTTTAGATTATCTGTTGATCATTACTCTTTGAGTAATGATAAAAGATAGAGCAAGATTTTTTTTTACAAACGTTTATGTTACATCAGTCTTTCCTGTTAGTGCTCAGCTGAAGTATGCACCATTATTGATACAGTTGGTACATATCGGTACAGTTCCCGCCTATGCAGTGCAATAAATTAGAAATACACACACTGGTTTGGAAAGGCAAAAAAGTCCAGGGTGCTCAGAGAGTTCAGTGAGATGTTTGAAGGTGCTCGTTGGGGTCGGAAATTCAAATGAATGTGGAAAAAAATACAATTATAGAAAATTTAAATGTTCTATTATGAAATAACCAGTAAAAGGCTTTTTAATAATTTGAAGAAGAGTGCCTTGGATTTCCATACACACTGGTTTGTTGATGGACATACACTTGTTAATGCTGATGGTGAGGATGGTCCTGCTCAAGTTGTCCTTGCAATGGAGGTTCGGGATGAATAACTAGTTCTTCCGATGTTTCATCATCGGTCTCATCCTCAAATTGATATGGTAAAATCAACGCCATCGTTACTTGTCTTTACAGTGTGTATAATCACTGAGCTTTGGGAAGCCTCCGGATCTAAAATTCAGTTATGGGGGATTCATTTCCGACATTCGCTGTAAGCAGTATCCAATCAGAGCAGAGTAGGCTCGCAGAAAGGAGGGTTTTAAAGAGACTGAATCTTTGAATGAGTCATTTGAGAATCTTTGAAAAATGTGGTGATGTGCAATGTATATTGAGAAAATGAAACCTTTTTGACCTTTGATGCATGTAAACCTGTTGTAGGAGACCTCAAAAACAAAATTAGGAACTTTTAAAGTAGCATAATAGGGGCATTTTAACACTATTTTAGTGACTTGTTAGACATGTTGTGACTAGTTACAAATGGATTTCAAACATGATTTCAGCTGATTTGAAATCTGTCAGGTGTGCATAATATCATGACCAGTGTTAGAGAAAATCAAAGCAAATAATTTGTGCTGTAGGCTATTTTTGGTTTCTTCTTTGTTTTTGTTGTTCTACATTTCATCCATGTTGTTTGTTGATGTAGTTTGGCTAGTGAGAATGAAACTTTGCAATCGTATCTTGTAACTGACTCACCTACACTGGGGTTAATTATTTAATGTAGTGTGCACTTGGTTGTAAACTTTTTCTCCCTATATAGATTTCCTATTATAGGAAAACAGCTGAAAATAGCCTTGCAATTTGCATTTAGATTCAGGGTTCATCCATCTCTCTGTAAATAGTATTCAGTATCAATAAAGTGCATATTTGGTCTGCCATGGCACTGCTTTAGGACATTACGCCATTTTAGGCTTTTTCTTTATAGATGTTTCCTTTTAAAAATATGAACGTATAAGCAGTTTGTATTTACATTTACATGATGTGCTCAAATATTTGCATGTGTGGTGATCAATAATGTGAAAATCTTGTTTTAGTACATTAAGCTGACTTTTCCATGAGGGAGAAAACCTGGTCTTTGTTTTTGTTTTGGTATTAGATAGTGTTTCTCACCAGGGAAGTGTAAAAGTAATGTGGCTGTAGCGGCTTGCTGTTGTAATATATTTATCCATGTTAAGTGTTCTTCAGCATCTGTTTGTGGAGCGCCATCACCTCCAAGCACCTGATGATGGCACTTCTTCCACAATATTGCGTCCGAGGAATCATAAATCAGTGCATTAAATCAGTTGTTGCGTGATGTTGCCGCACACCGCTGAGGATTCATTAACGCTGTGGTTTATTCCGTTGGGAGATCTTCGGTCTGGAGGAACCCACTCAGGACCTGTTAACTTCTCAACAAAATACCTCTGGTATTAAACCTCCTTGATATTAATAGTCTCTCTCCTGGATTTCTGTTGGTGATCAATCATGGTTCTTCCTCATTGACTCTTCACCCCTCTTTTTTACTGGTGTTCGCTCACCTGAGCTTCACGTGAGGAAAGTGTGTCTTTATTACTATATATTTTTTTGTATACTTGGTTAATTTCTGTACAATTTAAGTTACTTTGATCCAAATACACAGAACTTGTCTTCTAATGTTTTAAGGCAAGGCTTAGTGGAGGTCAGTTATGATTTCTGGTGATAACAGTTAGTCTTGTGTTTTAAATTGACTTATATCTGGTCCAAGCCTGTCCTATATTTATAATTGAAAAGGAGAATAAAATAGAAACAAGTCTCAGCCTCAGATGTCATGCCCACGGAGCGTTGGCTGAATGTTTGATGCATATGGCACACTTTTCCGGAAACACTTCAGGAGATTCAAAGTCATTATCTGATTGGTTGAATTGTACAGGATGTCTACGAGACGTGTGTGTTGTGTTCTTTAACAGTCCATCTGGAAACAAATGCTGTAATGCCAAACCCCCTTGTGAAAGAAGAATGCTGTCTTGTTCAAAACTGTGACAATGAACACTTACCAGGATCAACTGGAATTTTTAAAAGTGTGTGAAGTTCATGGCTCCATTGTTGCAGTAAGCTTGCACAATGTTCTTGAATGAATAATTTAGATGCTTTTGATGTTTTATATGCTAGACTTATATGCTCTGTTATTGCAGGGACACCAACTTCACATTTTCACGCCCCTAAACATGATGCAGAACAAAACAAACTGTGATTGGCTGTGTTACATGTCAGTCAAATGTCTTCTTGGGTAGTCCTTGGCCAATGAAAGCTGGAAAAGAGTCCAGACCTTCTGCAGTCAGTCTGAAGGTCTGGCTACTCCCTTTTTTTGTCTTAATGTTTAATCGTTTAAATTTTTTCCAAAATTCTAAAATGTTATTAGAATTGAATGTGGTCTCAGACTTGTGGACCCAACGTTATATTCCATGTAAACAATTAAAATTTCATAACAACTGCATGCACAATAATAATAAGACAAATAATTATAAAAAAAGGCCTTAAAATAGTTTTAATTGGAGTATATCATGGCACACTTCACGAAACTGCTTACGCTAATTTGCCATGCCTTTATATACACATCAAGTATTGTTATTGGTGGGATTTTAACACGCTCATCTTCATTTAAGATGAAACTTTAACACTTAGTTCTCCTTGTAAAAGCTCTCAACATTTAAATCTAATTAGTATATTTTCTCTGGAGTAGCAGAAGTGTGTGTGTGTGTGTGTGTGTGTGTGTGTGTGTGTGTGTGTGTGTGTGTGTGTGTGTGTGTGTGTGTGTGTGTGTCTGCCCAATGACACTTGAACTTCACTGAGATTATGTGAGTTTGTTGCTGTGTGACCTTTGACCTCAGACTCCTCCTCTCACTAGAGTGTCACCCGGTCATCCACCAGCTGACGGTCTCTCATGCGTAAAAACGGCTCATTGCAGCACACCTGAGGCCTGTTGTACGAAGATGGTTTCAGATGCTACCCAGGTAAGTTTGAGTTTAGCTTGAGCAAACTCTGGCTTTTCAGGCTCAAGAAGGTTTTTATCTGTGTTCATCGCCATGATTACTTGCGCTACACGATTAACCTACTCTGGAGTTCGCAAACTAAAACTGGAACTGTGAGCAAAGTGACATATGTGATGCAATAAAGCCACTCCCCATATATCTATCACTCCAAATTAAAGCCACAATATGTAATTTTTCACCGCTAGAGGTCACTTAACCAAAATAAAGGTGTAGCTTGTTGATGCCTTGATTTTGCTAAGCTGAAACATTGCATCTAAATTAATATAAGTAAGGTTTGCTCCAGCGTTTATCACAAACTCTGAATCAAACCTGAGTTGACAGGTTATACTGAGCGTTGTGAGCCCCATGAACCTGATCAAAACAAGTTTGGATTTGTATGGTTTTGTCAACTCTAAGCCTACTCTGTGAGTTTGTTCAGATAGCTTCATACAACAGGCCTCTGAACATCTACACCAAAAACCAGGAAGACACATAGATGAGGTCATATGACTTCTTTCATTCATTCTATACAACTTTACAATGATTTCTGGCCCAGTGTGCAAGCTTATCTTACTGAATTACATTGTTTATTCCTCAGTTAAACACACACAGCGAGTCTGACAGAACAACAAATATGTCTGTTCCAAAACTTATAGCAGCTTCCAAAGCTATTTGTGACCCTGAGACACAAAAACACAAGGTTGCTTATTTCCATACAATGAAAGCTCCAAAAATTATCATAAAATGCAAAAGCGTTAATAAATGTGACCCTGGACCAGGGTCTGAAAAGGGATCTGAAAGCTGAATAAGCTTTCCATTTATGTTAGGATAGGACAATATTTGGCTGAGATATAATTATTTGAAAATCTGGAATCTGAGGGTGCAAAAAATCGCCTTTAAAGTTGTCCAAATTAATTCCTTAGCAATGCATATTACTAATAATATACATTTTGATGATATATTTACAGTAGGAAATTTACAAAATATCTTCATGGAACACGATCTTAATATCCTAATTATTTTTGGCATAAAAGAAAAAAAAAACAATAATTTTGACCCATACAATTTATTGTTGGCTATTGCCACAAATATACCCGTGCGACTTATGACTGGTTCTCAGCAGTAAGGAAGTCAAATGTGTTTGGAACAGCATAACAGTGAGTAAATGGTGACACAATTTTAATTAATAATAAATAATTATAATTCAATTAAAGAGGCCTAGTGGGCACACCACCATCCATGCTAATCTGTTCAGGAGCACACGCATAGCATGGTGAATACGATTTATTATCTACATTGTAGAATAATAGTAAAGCCATCAAAAGTATAAAAATAATGGGAAATATGGGAATTATGTAGTTATTTAAAACATATTATTATTATTGCAAATTATAGCTTTATAAAGAAATGTTGCATTTCAATTTATATTTGTTTACAAAACTAAGGTCAATCATTTAAGCAGAAGCCTTTAAATAAGCATGTTTTTAAGATAATCAAAAACACTCCTGTGTTTGACAGCTATTGTACATTATTAATTGTAAGTGTGTGGCATAGCTAAAAGAATTAGACTTAAATAAAGAGTTAAATTACTGCATTATAGCCATTGATTGCTTCTTAACTGCTTGTCTCTGAGATATGATTCAGCAAGTGTTTTCAGCATTTTATTCCTGGACTCATGTTTTCACCACAGCGCCTGGACCAACATCCTCCATAGCTAGAGATGGTGACGGCTTTCCTTCCCGTTCCTCCGAGGATCATTTGTATTGATGTATTCCGACTGCTACTCCCTCTCCAAGTGCCATTTTGTTTGTCCGCGTCGGCCCCTTGAATTTTAAGTGCGGTAAGTAACTCACTCTTGTCAACAGATCTGTTTATTGGCTTCAGAATTATTCATAAAGTGCCACCAGTCACAAACGACGTCTCTTGGCTCCGGGTCGTTTGGGTCAATCTGAAGGATCCGTGTCACATTACGTATTCCAAAAATGTTAAAATGCCATCACTATATGTCTCCCTTTAGAATTCAGGGAAAGGCCAAGTTTCATGAGAGCAGGACAATAGATGGAGTTACGAGCTGTTATTGAGGAAAAGCCCTGATTAATATTGCTGAAATATTGATATAGTGTTATTTAGAATTAGAAGTCTGTCACTATTTTGAGTCGCTGCAGATGAAATGACTGTTTACAAACATTCGGCAGCAACACATTCTTAGACCTGCACTTTGTTCAAATTGAAATTAATTAATTCAAATTAATTCAAGATTGTTGGAGATGTGGGTCTGTGGCTTTCCTTCATAAGCAGTGGGTCAGGACAAACTCAGGATCAGTCATCATATGACCAATTATGACCAAGGATGATCTATGGGATTTGTCATATCTATTGCTGAAAGGCTTTTTCTAAAAAAATATCTTGCCAAAATAAAATATGTTGTTGCAGTAATTAACTTGTATTAACCAGTGTGATCAAAGTTCAAATCACTGTCATAAAAGGATTACATATGTAGTCAAGTACTGTATTTAAAGATATAAGATCATGGTTGTTTTACTAATGTTTTTAAATTGAAATATTCTAATTAGCATTACTAATGCTAAAGTGTAGAGTTTGTATATTGAACAACCTGATGCACATATAACAAAAATACTAAATATAAAGATATAATTACCATTGAAAATATATATATATATATATATATATATATATATATATATATATATATATATATATATATATATATATTACATGTTTACTATAGGTAATCTAATGCAATCATATTAATAAATATATGCATTATATTTTATATATTTTAAATATAATATATGGTTTGTGTTTGTATAATGAGCAACCTGTTACAACAAAAATAATAAATAAAGATAATATAACATAATATAAAATATGTAACTTTTAATAACATATTTTAAAGTTAATTATAAAATATATATTTTTATTATCTTACATTTTTATTTAAAAATGAAATATGTATATAGAATTTAAAAATATATGAGAAAATAAATGTATGTCTATACAATTTTTCATTAATATTAAGAAACATTATTGTATTATATAATGCTGATATAAAGCATAACAGAACTGCAGTGCTGTTTAATGCTGTGGCTAAACTGTTTGAGATAATATATGTTGTGTCCTACTTCTCAAGATGGCGCCGCCGTATTCGGTCGCCGTTCAGGTCACTTCGCAAAGACTGTGCTTTTATTTATTATTTTACTCTCTTTTGCTCTCAATCTGCATTGATCTGCTATGACAGCAAAACACTTTTGGACATTGGTTACCGCTACACTGGACTGTTTCAGGACACTTTCACCAATCCTCTGTGGCCATCTGAGATTCGTCGGAACGCCGAGTTGAACAATGGACAGACGAGTTGAAGGCGAAGAATCAAGAAACACAGCGGGAAACGTGCTGGGATTCGCAATAGACTGAGAAAAAGGGCATTCAGCCCACCTCTCCCGAGCATTCTGCTCACAAATGTCCAATTCTTGGAGAATAAGATGGACGATCTTAGAGCCAGGATAAGTTTTCAGCAGGACATGAGAGACTGTAACATCTATTGTTTGTCCGAAACATGGCTCACGCCCGCGGTCCCGGACACAGCTGTGACGCCGTCGGCGAACTTCTCTGTTTTTCGGATGGACAGAACAGCCGAGGCCGGTAAATCTAAAGGCGGTGGAGTGTGTTTCATGATCAACAAGAAATGGTGCGACCCCAGGAACATCTCCATTCTTTCGTGATCCTGCTCGCCTCATCTGAAACATTTAACAATCATTTACCACCCATTCTATCTGCCGAGGGAGTTTTCCTCTGTCATCGCCACTGCCGTTTACATTCCACCACAGGCAGACACAGGGTTGGCTTTATCTGGCCTTCATGATATTACCAGCGGCATCATAAACAAACACCCAGATGCTGCTTTCATCATCGCGGGCGATTTTAACAAAGCAAACCTAAAGAAAGTCTTGCCAAACTTTCACCAGCACGTCTCCTGTCCTACACAAGGAGCAAACACACTGGATCATTGCTACTCTTTGTTTAAGAACGCCTATAAAGCTCGTTCACTACCAGCTTTTGGCAAATCGGATCATGCCGCCATTTTCCTCACACCTGAATACAGACAAAGGCTCGTTCAGGAACCCCCGGTGAGGCGGGAAGTTAAACGCTGGTCACCCCATTCAGAGACCGCGCTACAGGCAGCTCTTGATGACGTCGACTGGGACATGTTCTGGGCGAGTTCATCTGACGTCAGCGAGTTCACGGATGTGGCGCTTTGCTTCATCACCACGCTTACAGAGCAAGCCACACAAACATTAACGTCCTTCTCAAATCAGAAACTGTGGGTGGACAATTCAATCCGCGCTGCAGTGAACACACGCACTGGCCGCTTACAACGCTGGTCTCCTAACAGGGAATATGAATGACTATAAATCATCCTGCTATGCTCTCCGACGCGCAGTTAAAGCGGCAAAGCTCCATTATAAGAATCAAGTGGAGTCTCATTTCCAACTCAACGACTCTCGGCGCATGTGGCAGAGACTGAGGACCATCTGTGCTTTTGGATCTAAATCCTCTGTAGAGGTGAGAGCTGATCCGTTGCTTGTGAACGAGTTAAACTCTTTCTACGCTCGCTTTGATTGTAATCGCGCCAGCGCAACTCCGCCAAGTGACGCGTCAGAGGGAATTACTCAGAGCAGCAACAACCACGTGATCTCTGTCTCGGAGGATGAAGTTCAGAGGGCACTCAAGCGTGTGGACATCAGGAAAGCTGCCGGGCCGGATGGTATTTCAGGTCATGTTCTGTGGTCCTGTGCTGATCAGCTTGCCGGGTTGTTTACATCTATCTTTAATGAGTCCCTCGCTACATCTGTGGTCCCCACCTCCTTCAAAAAATCCACCATCATCCCTGTCCCTAAGAACAGTAAACCTTCTTGCCTAAATGACTATCGTCCAGTGGCTCTCACGTCTATAGTCATGAAGATCTTTGAGAGACTCATTAAAAACACCATTTGCTCCTTCATTCCTAACACTTTGGACCCTCTTCAGTTTGCCTATCGTCCCAATATTCTCTACACACATGACTGTTTGTCCACACACAGCTCCACCTCTATCATCAAATTTGCTGATGATACTGTTGTCCTGGGCCTCATTTCCAACAACAATGAGACGGCATACTTGGACGAGGTAGAGCAACTAACATCATGGTGCCCGTCTCTGCAGGACGTCTACACCAAACACTGCAAAGGTAGAGCTAGTAAGATCATCAAGGACTCTAATCACCCTGCAAACCCTCATTTCACGCTGCTGCCATCTGATAAGCGCTTCCGAAGCCTGATGGCCAAAACTGAGAGACTCAGAAGGAGCTTCTTCCCCAGGCCATCGACATACTGACATTGCACTGCACTTTCTGTTCTTGTTGTTACTGTGTAACAACCTGTTATAAACCTGTTTGCACATTATACTTTGTACATTTCTGTTAACCACATATTTATAAGTCTACAGATTACTCACTGCACTCACTGTTTATTTCACTTATTTTATTCCACTTCTTTATTTATTTTAATTTTATTTTTTTCTACTTGATTTATTTATAATTCTACATATATATATATATATATATATATATATATATATATATATATATATATATATATATATATATATATATATATATATTTTATTCTATTTCTATTATAATTTCCTCCTTGTGTTTTTAACTGTGAATTTGCACTGTCCATGGAGCGGACCTGTTTACATTTCACTGCCAGTTGTATATTCTGTATATAACTGTGTATGTGACAAATAAAACTCTTGAATCTTGAATCTTGAAAGATTTTCTGGGGTCTTTGACAAATAACAGTAGCACATGTGTTGTATAATCATCTTGTATTGTTGTTTAAAAATTAAACAATTCTTAAAGGGAGCATAACACACAGTTTCTACCAATGTCATGGTAATCTTGAGTACCTACAGAGTAGTATTGCATCCTTTATAAAAGACAGATTCTTTTATCAATATGATTCTTTCCAAAAATAGACGAACTTATGAAGGTGTGCAGTGGGCGGAGCTAAAGAATCTTGAGCACACACACTCCCTGGATAACTTTCGATTCACTATATGTTCCTATTGTTTACATTATGTGCACTTACGCGCTGATTGCCAACAAAACACAGACATTTGATGCAGTTTCACTCACCGCCTGTGGTTTCCACTCATGACCGGGAATAAACAAACACACTTGCAGAACTCCGTTGCTGCTCCGGGAAAACAAACTGCATCCACTGTTTCCTTAACGCTGGTTATTTGGGAAGCTGAACAAGGTTATCTTTGCCTCACAACCAGAAACACACTTCTTTAGTGACATTGTTGATTTTGTGGTCTAAAAACAAAATGACAGCACTGCAGACAGCTTCCATAACCGAACAAAGCTTGTTGATGGGTGTGCTCTTGCTCTCGCTCTGGTTGATGTGGCACACGCTCATTCGGGAGAAGTGCCCATACAAGGAATTCCGCCCCTTTATTATGTCATACAGGGCCATACTCGGAAAAAAACTTTCCGAAACACATACGAATCCTGAAAGAGTGTATTTGGCACTGAAATACTCTGTTATACGTCCAACTCATGTTTTGAAATTTTGGCCATGTTTAGCATGAGAATCCAACTCTTTAACAGTGTAAATAAGTCAGAATGCATGAAATAGCATTAGACCCCACTTTAATGTTTCATTCTAAATTCTTCAGATCAGCGTTTGGGCTTCTTTTCTTCAAAGAACCATTACGTGGATGGTACTCTGAAGGATTTCCTAAGAGTTGGCAAGGCTATGTCATGATCATGGGTTTGATTCCTCAAGGAATGCATTGGTAAAAACTGACCTGTTGTTGTGATAATTTTGATCTAGGGATATTCATGTTTAGATGCATGAAGAACATACTGACCTGTGATTAAAGGGATCTATTGTGATGTTTTGCAACCACTGTGCTCAGCTCATCCTGTTCTGGACCGCACACGCTGTTGTTTGGCCACGTTTCCCAGCGCATCAGCGTTCAGCCATGAAGCTGAACTGAGAAAGCCGACATCCCCTTGACTGTGTAGATGCACACTGAGGGCCAGGATGTCATGCAGTAACAGTAGCAGCTGTCTGTTTCCTCCACAGCTAACAAGCCCCTCTACACCCTTTCTTTCTGTCTGCTTTTGTTGCTAGTTTTCCCGCCGAGACGAATTCTCTCTCTCCCAACCGGTATCTATCATCAGTGTTCGCAGCTTTTTCATTTGGTCAGATCTTGTTGGGTCTCAAAACAGGAAATTTGTTTTGCAAATGGCAGTCATATTAAAGGGGATGTTTGATTCTGCGTGAGTCGACTTGCAAAACAATGACTAAAGAAGAACTGGAGACAGACTGTGAGAATGTCATGCCTGGCCTGAATTAGGTTTGGGGGAAACTCGCCCCTTTGAAGGTGCGTTTCTGTCTGATCTAGATGATGAATGAAACGTATCGTAGGAAGAAAACGGACGATCAAAAACTCTTGGAAACTCTCTCAAAGTCTTGCCGTCACGGCATCAGAGAGACATTGATCAAAGTCACCAGTTGTTCAGGTGAGATCAGCAGAGACTGGAGATGGTGTGGCCTGGCCTCGTAGTTAAAGAACGAGGCTAGTGACCAAAAGCTTGTCAAACAACCATCAAAGGTTGTTATATAAGGAGTTCATAGTTACCACACCGGTTATCTCCAATAAGAACCAAAGCATTGCAAAAAAAATATTCTGTCAGGATCACTATCGTCAAAGGGATAGACAATTAGCATATAGTTTAGATTGGTGGTATGGTTCTGTTCTGGGCAAGAACTCCCTGCGTGTCCATGCCACCTAACATGGATAAGAGCAGGGAGAGCAGTGATAAACCCACCAAGGGTAAACAGAACAGAAGCAACAGTGTATTGCAGATAGAGTTAATGTCAATATTAAAATGTACAACATAATTTGGGAATTTAGTCTGATTCAGGGGGAATCAGATGCCAAATCCTGACTGACAAGTAGAGGAGCTGGGAATGGAGAAGGGTAATTAGCGTAGGAGAAACACAAGCAGGTGATGATACTGAAGGAGCTTATATATATATGCATGCTGTAATAGGCATCGTATCCATATAGGTAGACGTGATCATCTGACAGTCAGCTGATGCGAGCTTGATTAACGTGCCCTGTCAGAACTAATGCTATACGCTGGATTTTCTGAAGTCATATGATAGCTTTATTTGAAGACCAGATTCAGATTTAAGTTATTGTAGCAAGGTTAGTAGTTCAAGGAAGAAGGAAGCGGGAACCAGCGAACGTTCAAACACTTTAATAATAAAATAAACACAAAACAAAAGTAAAGCGGAAGCCCCTCATGGACGAATTCAGAAAATCCTGTTAGATAAATGGTAACGCTTTACAATAAGGTCTCGTTTGTTAACAATGCATTAACTAACATGTTACTGTAACTAACATGTAACATGAACTAATGATGAGCAATACATTTTTACAGCATTTGATGAGATTTTCACTGCATCATTGGCATATTTTATATATGATATCTTATTTAGATTTTATTTGTGTGTGTGTGTGTGTGTGTGTGTGTTTATTTATTATATAAATATTGTATTGTGTTGGCCTGAAGGAGTGAAGTGGTATCTGGCATTAAGTTAGCAGCAGATCCTTTAAGTCCTGTAAGTTTCGAGGTGGGGCCTCCATAGATCGGACATGCTTGTGAAGCACATCCCACAGATGCTCGATTGGATTGAGATCCCAGCCACCAGGGAATACCGTTTCCATGAAAGGGTGTACATGGTCTGCAACAATGCTTAGGTAGGTGGTATGTGTCAAAGTACCATCCACATGGTTGGCAGGACCCAAGGTTTCCCAGCAGGACATTGCCCAAAGTATCATACTGCCACTGCTGGCTTGCCGTCTTCCCATAGTGCATCTTGGTGCCATGTGTTCCCCAGGTAAGCGACGCACACACACCCAGCCATCCATGTGATGTAAAAGAAAACGTGATTCATCAGACCAGGCCATCAGACCTTCTTCAAGATTCAAGAGTTTTATTTGTCACATACACAGTTATATACAGAATATACAACCGGCAGTGAAATATTCCATTGCTCCGTGGTCCAGTTCTCATGACCCTGTCGCCAGCCTGCCAAATGCGGGTAGATTTCAACTGTGTCGGGTAAGGCAGCCACTCCCACTAGCCACTTTGGCGGGTTGAATATAATTTCAGCCTACAGCCAAATTAAATGCCAAGACTGTCGTATGACAAAATTACAATTTAATTACAATTCTTTATCGATTAACTTGCAGTTAATAAAATCAAATCAAATACACATGCACACAGATGTCAAAATGTCCACCGTGTGGAGTATCTTGCATGAACACAGTCGGTTATGGCTTAAGTGTATGTAAACAGGTGGGTAATAACTGGATGTGTGTCCAAATATTACGTATAAATGTATAAATAAATGTATACATATTAAATAAACCTACTGTATCTGAAAAAATACAGTTTTTATATTTACTATTGTTTTTGTAATTTGCTAATTTACTTAAATTTCTCATATTAGCCTATATTCATATTGCCCACCCCTTGCCCACCTTCACATACCAGCTGATATATACAATGTAGTCTTGATTTGGATGGTCACCAAATCTGCATTTGAAAGTTTGAAAGTGTTTTAAATCTTCTAAATAAAGTAAAATGACTCAAAATCAAGTAATTTAAGCATGCCAAAGTCAACTTTAATCATATAAAATGTAATTTCCAAACAGCAAAATTATGGCCAGTGAAAATGCTGAGTGGCTAGTAACTTTGGAAAACCACTAGCCACAGTGGCTGGTGAGCAAAAAATGTCAAGCCCTGTATGTATATGTATTATATGTATTATATGTATTATATGTATATATATATATATATTACATAAATGTTTTCTATTCCTTAAAAAATCCTGAAAAAGAGTTTTCAGCATCGATAATAAGAAAAGTTTCTTGTTTTTAAACTGTAATAATATTCTACAATATTACTTTTATAACTGTATTATTGATTAAATAATACAGCCTTGGTGAGTATAAGAGACTTCCTTCAAAAACATGAAAACATCTTACCAACACCAAACTTTTGAATGGTAATATATACTGTATATCAAATTCTTCTGGCACAGCAAAAAAAAAAAAAAAAAAAAAAAAAAAAAAAAAGATACATTCTCTAAAAACAAGTCTTAATATTTTATATAGTGTTATAAACTTTTCAACTAAATTTATTTTGTTTAAAAACAATTTAGACTTTTTAACTAAAAAGTATTTTTTTTGCAGCGCAGCAGTTACAGGGCGCGATACGGTTTTCTTTTGTATGTCTGTGCCATTAAACCAGATGTGTTATTATTAAGGTAGCTGACTATAATCTGTTAACATTTTAACTAACTTTAAATTGCTGAACTCTTCAAGCTGTTTCTCAGCCATGACATTAGTTAACCTACAGTAAGAGAGGAAACTGACCATAGAAGAAAATGCTCATGTCAGATAGAGTGCCTCTTGTGGCAACATTGAGAATGCAATGTGTACTTGTGTTATGACAGAACACAATGATAAGTGATGTTGAGCTTCCGTAGTGCCGAGTATGTTTCGGGCCTTTTGTACATTTTGGCACTTGTACAAACCCAATTCCAAAAAAGTTGGGACACAAATTGTGAATAATAAAGGAATGCAATAATTTATAAATCTCATAAAATGTCAAATGTTGAAAGTGAGACATTTTGAAATGTCATCCAAATATTGGCTCATTTTGGATTTCATGAGAGCTACGCATTCCAAAAAAGTTGAGACAGGTAGCAATAAGAGGCTGGAAAAGTTAAACGTACATATAAGGAACAGCTGGAGGACTAATTTGCAACTTATTAGGTCAATTGGCAACATGATTGGGTATAAAAAGAGCCTCTCAGAGTGGCAGTGTCTCTCAGAAGTCAAGATGGGCAGAGGATCACCAATTCCCCCAATGCTGC